>OY856187.1:71063456-71784456 GCA_963693315.1 Diogma glabrata
GGTTTGTAAAATTTCGAGATTCTCGACAATTTGTCTCGAGAAATGGGAATCTCGAAAATGTGGAAATATCTTTTCTCGAGAATTCGAGAGTTCAAAATTGCAATTCTTTCTCGAGAATCTTGAGATTGGATTTCTCGAGCAGAAACTCTAGGTTGGTTGTAATAAAACAATTGGAACTGACAAAATTGCAGATTACAAAAGAAACAATTTTAATGTAAAGCCTAAAAGATAAATAATGCGATAATGATCCTGATGAATATCAAATAACATCAATGAAAATATTGAAAATGAATTATCTGAATTTATAAATTTATAATTTAGCAAATTTATTATTTATACTTGTTACGTAATATGAAATAAAACAAATTATTATTTTAAGGTGTAGCGTTTAAAATTCTTGTTATTTCTAATCTCTTTTGCTGGCCTTGCATCCGTATCTGTATGTCCCCGTCTTCATCCTCTACATCATATACCTCACTGTTAATATTTGGAACATTTATTTCTTCTTCAATATCATACACATCATTCAAATGCTTCCCAATGCTGTGTAAAACAGCTCAACAAACAACAATTTTCGGAACCTTATTTAAATTTAATTGAATTCGATTACCCAAAATAGGAAACCTTTTTTTTTATTTGGCCGAAACATCTTTCTATTATCACCCTCTCTTTGGCATGAATTCGGTTGAAATTTAATTCTTCTCAACTGTTGGAGTTCTTATACGGGGTTATTAACCACGGTGCTATTCCATATCCACCGTCCCCCAGTAAACATGCCTTGCCTTTGAATCGTGAAGTTGATCGACACACTTCACTAAGCTTCCATATTCTACTATCATGTTTACTTCCTGGCCATTGGACGTCGATACTAATAAGTTTTTCATCCGAATTACAAGTTGCTTGTATATTTAAGCTAGGGTACCCTTTTCTGTTTACATAGCTATCACCAAATTGTTGAGATTTCATTATTTCCACATGGGTACAATCCAATGCACCAATAACGGTAGGAATTTCAAAACGCTGTTGCCATTTTGTTGCAGCTTCTTCTATTTCTGCTATTTTATCAGGAAACTTAATCCATTCATGTGATTTTTCATAAATCCGGTCAGCTACAAATGAAATTGTCTTACAAACTGTAGTTCGATGTACTCCGGTATCCTCAGCAACACCATTTTGGTATCCAGGATCACTTAAATAGCGCAAAAAAATTACAATTTTTTCAAAAGAACTTATTTTTCCACCTCTTTTTTCGTTATTTTCACCCAAAAAATAATCGGCCATAAAATGTACAGTTTCGGTATTAAATCGCAAAAGTTGTTTACTTCGGGCTGAATGTATATCTCGGTGCTCTAAATAAATTTTTCTTTTTCGAAGATTAATAAAAGCAGTCATTTTGTTGCGAAAAGTAAACAATAATAAAATTCAAGTTTCGTTATATGCTACCTTAAAAAAAATAAGCATTTACTTAAAAAGTAAAAGTATTTGCCTTTTTTATTCACATATTTTTAAGTATTTACTAGAAAATCTATAAGTTTTTACTTAATTTTCAAGCATTTGCTTATTCTTTAAGTATTTACTTTTTATCAAGTAAATGCTAAAATTTTATTCACTTGATTATAAGTAAATACTTAAAAAACAACAAGTTAAAGCATTTACTTTTTTTTATTCACTTCACCCCATGTTTTGTTTTAGGTAGATGTCAAAGAAAAATCTACCTATTTTAAGTTTTATTTTTTAATGTGTCATAAAAACCATACGCTAAATAAATAAATAAATTAAATCAATATTTTGTGCTAATAAATTATTGTTAAAATAATTCTATATATTTTTATACCCGTTATATATTTTTTGTACCATGATCAATGTATATCATTCGAAACGCATAGAATAAATACTATATACGTATTAAAGATTGTTTTTGTGGAATTATTTTAACAATAAATTATTAACATGAATTATTGATTTAATTTAAATTACTTATGTATGCTCCACCATATGTGAGAGCAATATTCCATGCAGAGACGAATAAATGATTTATAAGTTAAAAGTTTAAATGATGAAACGAATAAATGATTTATAAGTTCTGTTTGCTATTAAAAACCTTATACGCCAACGATCCAAATATTCAAACTTTTGAATAGAGTAAACCAGGCTTACTATGAGATTTCTACTTCATATATTATTTTCAATCTTAATTCCTAGAAGTATAACAGATTCTTTCTCTTCAATATAATTTAAATTAAAATTTAATGAAAACGGATTAGGTGTTGAAAAATGAACCTAGAAAAATGGCGATCTTGACTTTTGCTCGCGTTGAATTCAACACTGTTAGCCATACTCCAATCCATAATTGTTTTTAAATCAATGTTTAATGACTCTATCAAATTTGACATAGTGACTTCGGAATAAATTTGCGCATATTCACGCATGCATTATTTCTGAAAAATTAAAAGCAGCGATGTTTGAATCTTACTAGGTAAGATAATTATTTTTCCAGGGAAACCATACAAAAAATCTCTAAGCCCTTGCCAATCTGCAGTTTTATAATCCCAAACAAGACGAGGATTAACGTTAAACTGTTAAGGAACTTGTAAATTTAAATTTGTGGCGATCAAATTATTATATGATCCCCCTTAAGGTTATGATTCTTTCAATTGTACCAACGAAGGATAATTTCTTTAAAATGAACCAAGCAAGTTACTAGTTTGACCAGGAATGTCAGGAACTCTGGTATGTAGGTTTATTTTCTGAGTGAAAATGGAAATAAAATATAATAATGAATTTACCAAAGTTTCATTAAAATTGCTCCATAATTAAAGGCTGCAGTGTAAAATTCAAATTTTATAAATTCATAAAAGAATAATCAACAAATTTGTTTTACGGAACGCAATAAACCGGAATTTGGTACTCAAAATTAATGGAAACTTTATATATCAGGTTTTCTCAACATCTGTTATGAGGAGTAGAAGTTATTGAAGTATCGAATAAACAGTTCGAGAAATTGTTTTCCCCTTTCTTCTCCCTGCCATCCGTCCTCCTAATATTTCCATTCTTCTATCAATGATTCATCAAGCAAGATCCCAATTGAATAAACAATTTGTCTACGAACAGATTAAAATTCACACCAGATTTCAAAATATATTTACTGAATGTTTATCTCTTTTTTTATTAATTAACGTAATCACCCACTGTTGAAGTTATTTTTATATGCTCAGAGTTATTTTTAAATTTATTTTTTTAAATTAATTATAAAAAATTAATAATTAATACAATTAATTAATACGTAATTAATAATTAATACTTAATTAATAATTAATACAATTAAAAATACAATTAATCAATACATAATACAATCAATACAATAATTATTACAGTAATTATTACAAATTAAAATATTTTTAATTTCGTAAAAATAGTGATAATTATTATGAAAAAGGTTATTAAAATATTTAATCTTATATTTGTGGATCCATTTGAATGGGATGTCTTTGATTTTGTTGAACAAAGAGTTTTATATTGGTCATCACAATTCCACTCTGCCCCAATACTCTGACATTGCGAACAAGATTCACCATCACGATAAACTGGATGGCTTACAGCAGTTTTATTTCCGTAATTACAGACTAAAATTGAACTTAATGCATCTGAAAGTTTTGCCTTTTTATAGACTCCAAAAGCACAGCCGACGTACTCACAATCATCATGCACGATTTGAACGATATTAATTGTATTAGTGTCGAACCTATACGTTTTAATTAGTTCACTTGTAATAGAATGGTGTTCTAGATCCCATTTATCAATAGAATCGACTATTGAGCTATCTATATTGTTAATAGAAATAGATTTTACATAATTCTGATTAATGCGCATATTTTGGCCAGGGCTCTTAAATGTTTTTGACGATAAGCATATGTCTTCGTTTGTAGTAATGCACTCCTCTAATTGTTTTCTTGCTAAGTATTCTAATTCCTTATCCCATTTCATAATTTTCATTCTGCTTGCCTGAGGGCTTTTCATATGACTACGTATAATATTATGTTTATCTAATATTTTTTCTATTAAATGGGCACTCATATCAGTAACATTCATTTCAACGCAATCATATTTAGGTATTTTTTTGGCATCACAAATAATATGATCTGTTTTGGGTTCACAAGCGTTTTTAATGCGTTCTTCACAGTAATCAAACTTTTCATATATATCAAAATCACTTTTAATTTCTGATGTATTGGACTGTTTAAGAATATCGACACTAGGTAATCCGGATTGGTTTATTTGTTGATGAGAATAATCAATAATAATTGCAAACACACAAAGAAGTAAGTAAAACATTTCTATATTCACAATATAGCTCCTATGAACTATAGTTTTGTATTTTAAATTAATTACTAAATCAATTTTAGTAATTTACGGGATATATATAGTTTTAAAGTTAAACATAATTTATTTATAAAACAGGAAATATTTATTACATACAAAGCTGATAAAGAGTTGATTATCCAAAATGATTCAAACTCAGTTGAATAGAAATTCTATTCAAAAATTTACATTCATCAGTTTTCACAGAGCAGTGGTTCATGTCAATTAATTTAGATTAAAACAACTAATACAGTCATATAACTCTATGCATCGGGGACGTATAACTATATAGTTAAGGTGACCAGACGTGCTCCTTCCGGAAGAACAATACTCCTTTGAGCGGTTTAGAACTCCTTTAGTATTCCTAGTGGCAATGCATGCTCCTGAAGCTAGTGTTGACATATTCAAAAGTTTTATTAATATGATATGCCAAGTAGAATCCACTTAAAATAGTTATATGTACATCTTTTAGAAGATAATCATTATCACAATCTCAAGGTTGAAGGATGTTGGGAAAAAGTCTATTTTGTTTTTTTTAGAATTTTTCGTATTTTTTTTTGTTGTTTAATTTTTTGTATTTTTTTTTAATGATTTACTTCGATCTGAAAGACCTGTCTTACATTCATGAGCCAAAAGTGAAATTCTTACTCCCACTTTTTTTGGCATTTCTCGACGTTTTAGGACCTACTGATTCTAAAAAAGGAAAAAAATGTATGTTTGTCGGCCGGCCGGCCGGATATCATTACCTACGCTGCAGGGAAAACCGCTGGAGGGATTTCAAAATTTTTTTCTCAAAAAAAAATAGAAAAAAATAGGTATAATCTAAAAATAGGTATAATCTATCTAAAAATCTAAAAATAGGTATCTAAAAGTAGGTATAATCAACGGACAGGTCCGAAAGGACGCTGTGTTCGATAAATGTACCGGAAGTGTGTCAAAAACAGCAAATTTTCATATTTTTGGCTTAAAAAACGTTCATTTTAAGTGATTACGAGTAGGAACATTGAATTTGGAGAAATCTTGATGGTAGGGATTGGTATGTGAGATCAAAAACTAGATTATTGCATTATTAGTTTCTCAAAAAAATGTTGTCAAAAGAAAGATTATATGAAAATCCCAATTTTTTGGAACAAAATAAAATTAATAATTTGTATGACATGAAATTTTATTATTGTTAGAGAGAATTATGGCATTATAATTTTGTCAAAAAAATAATGTCAGGTGTGTCAAAAAATGAGTTCATTTATATTTTTAGCCAATTTTTTGGAAAAAAAAATGTAGCTGTTTTTATGACGTAAATGTAATTGAAAAAATATGGCGGGGCTTAAATCTCACAGCTCTGAGATATCAAGACTTCGGTCTGGGTTTAGGATTTTGATATAGTTTTCGGCAAAAAACTTTTATGAGGACATGGCTTTTTGTTTTGGGCAGCGATGTGTATCAAACATAACTCTTTGTTAAAGTACAAGTATTTTTTATTTCTGTTTAAAAATTTATTACAAAACTAACACGAAACATCAACACGTTGCCGGAAAATGATAATCAAAATTCCAAAAATATTGTTAAATTAAATAAAATCAAACTTTTTCATAATTCTAAAAATATTCCAAAAATTAGAATAAAATCAAATATTTAAATATTTTCTAAATTCCAATAATATTTCAAAAATTCTTAAAAATTCAAACTTTTTCCAAAATTCTAAAAATATTGCAAAAATTATTACAAAATCAAAAATTGAAAATTTTTTCAAAATTCCAAAAATTATAATAATAACAAAAATTTTAAATTTTTCAAAATTCTAAAAATATTTCAAAAATTCTTACAAAATCAAAACTTAAAACTTTTTCCAAAATTCTAAAAATATTGCAAAAATTATTACAAAATCAATATTACAAACTTTTTCACCATTCCAAAAATATTTCAAAAACTATAACAAATTCAAAAATTTCCATGTCCAATTTCATTTTAAATTACATTTACGTCATAAAAACACCTATATTTTTTTCTCAAAAAATTGACTAAAATATTAAATGAAATCATTTTTTGTCCCACTTGACATTATTTTTTGACAAACTTATAATGCCCATAATTCTCTATAATAATAATAAAATATCATGTCATACGAACTATTAATTTTATTTTTTTCTAAAAAAATAGGGTAAAAAATAAATAAAAACCTTTCTTTTGACACACTTGACAACATTTTTTGACAAACTTATAATGCCATAATTCTCCATATTAATAATAAAATTTCATTTCAAACAAGCAATTTTATTTTTTTCCAAAAAGTTGGGTAAAAAAAATAAATAAAAATCTTTCTTTTGACACACTTGACAACATTTTTTTGACAAACTTATAATGCAATAACTAGTTTTTGATCTCATCTCTCATTCCTACTCGTAATCACTTAAAATGAACGTTTTTTAAGCCAAAAATATGAAAATTTGCTATTTTTGACACACATAATAATTTTTTGACACATTTCCGGTACAGTTATCGAACACAGCGTCCTTTCGGACCTGTCCCTTGTGAAAACCTATTATTAGAAAAAAAATTTTTGAAATCCCTCGGCCAACAGACAGACACACTTTTTTTTTTGCTTTTTTAGAATCAGTAGGTCCTGAAACGTTGAGAAATGCGAAAAAATTGGGGGTAAGAATTTCACTTTGAGCTCATGAATGTAATACTTAGGTCTTTCAGAACGAAGTTATATGGAGGGGCTGAAATCTCAAGCTCTGAGATATCAAGACTTCGGTCTGGGTTAAGGATTTTGATATAGTTTTCGGCAAAAAACTTTAATGAGGACATGGTTTTTAGTTTTGATCAGCGATGTATATCAAACATAACTCTTTGTTAAAGTACAAGCATGTTTTTATCTCTGTTTAGAAATTTATTACAAAACTAACACGACACAACAATACGTTGCCGGAAAATTATAACAGATCATAAATTAACATAATTTAGTGAACAGATGATTGCTGTGTGAAATTACCCAAAAACCTCTCCATTTAGCGTTTCGAGGAAATATTAAAAAATCACAAATTCATAATTCTTTCAAAATTCCAAAAGTATTGTAAAAATTAAATAAAATCGAACTTTTTCAAAATTCCAAAAATATTCAAAAAATTAGAATAAAATCAATTATTTAAACTTTTTTTGAATTCCAATAATATTCCAAAAAATTCTTAAAAATTCAAACTTTTTCCAAAATTCTAAAAATATTGCAAAAATTATTACAAAATCAAAAATTGAAATTTTTTTCAAAATTCCAAAAATTATAATAAAATCAAAATTTAAAATTTTTCAAAATTCTAAAAATATTCCAAACATTCTTACAAAATCAAAAACAAAAACTTTTTTCAAAATTCTAAAGATGTGGCGAAAATTACTACAAAATCAAAAATACAAACTTTTTTTAAAATTCCAAAAATATTTCAAAAACTATAACAAATTCAAAAATTTCCATGTCCAATTTCATTTTCAATTACATATACGTCATCAAAACAGCTACATTTTTTTCCAAAAAATTGACTAACAAATAGATGACATCATTTTTTGACACACTTAACATTATTTTTTTGACAAACTTATAATGCCATAATTCTCAATAATAATAATAAAATTTCATTTCAAACAAATAATTATTTTTATTTTTTCCCAAAAAATTGGGCAAAAAAATAAATAAAAATCTTTCTTTTGACACACTTGACAACATTTTTTTGACAAACTTATAAAAGCGTAATTCTCTATAATAATAATCAAATTTCTTTTCAAACAAATAATTAATCTTACTTTTTTTCAAAAAATTTGCTAAAAAAATAAATAAAAATCTTTCTTTTGACACACTTGACAACAATTTTATGACAAACTTATACTGCTATAATTCTCTATAATAATAATAAAATTTCATATCAAACAAATAATTAATTTTATTTTTTTTCAAAAATTGGGTAAATAAAAATCTTTCTTTTGACACACTTGACAACATTTTTTGGACAAAATGATAATGCCATAATTCTCAATAATAATAATAAAATTTCATTTCAAACAAATAATTAATTTTATTTTTTTACAAAAAATTGGGTAAAAAATAAATGAAAATCTTTCCTTTGACACACTTGACAACATTTTTTTGCAAACTTATAATGCAATAATCTAGTTTTTGATTTCACATACCAATCCCTTCCATCAAGATTTCTCGAAATTTAATTTTCCTACTCGTAATCACTTAAAATGAACGTTTTTTAAGCCAAAAATATGAAAACTTGCTATTTTTGACACACATAATGATTTTTTTGACACTTTTCCGGTACAGTTATCGAACACAGCGTCCTTTTGGACCTGTCCCCTGAGTATACCTATATTTAGAAAAAAAAAATTTTGAAATCCCTCCAGCGGTTTTCCCTGCAGCGTAGGTAATGTTGGCCGGGCGGCAGACAGACATTTTTTTTTTGCTTTTTTGGAATCAGTAGGTCCTAAAACGCCGAGAAATGCCGAAAAAAGTGGGGGTAAGAATGTCACTTTTGGCTCATGAATGTAATACTTAGGTCTTTCTGACCGAAGTAATGAAATTGAAAATGATTTCATTTAATTTTTTAGTCAATTTTTTTGATAAAAAAATGTAGCTGTTTTTATGACGTAAATGTAATTTAAAATGAAATTGGACATGGAAATTTTTGAATTTGTTATAGTTTTTGAAATAGTTTTGGAATTTTGAAAAAAGTTTGTAATTTTGATTTTGTAATAATTTTTGCAATATTTTTAGAATTTTGGAAAAAGTTTTAATTTTTGATTTTGTAAGAATTTTTGGAATATATTTAGAATTTTGAAAAATTTTAAATTTTTGATTTTATTATAATTTTTGCAATTTTGAAAAAATTTCAATTTTCTATTTTGTAATAATTTTTGCAATAATTTTAGGATTTTGGAAAAAGTTTGAATTTTTAAGAATTTTTGGAATATTATTGGAATTTAGAAAAAGTCTAAATATTTGATTTTATTCTAATTTTTTGAATATTTTTGGAATTTTGAAAAAAGTTCGATTTTATTTAATTTTTACAATATTTTTGGAATTTTGAAAGAAATATGAATTTGTGATTTTGTAATATTTTTTCGAAAAAAGTAAAAACGGTGACCTATTGCTGACACTTCGGTGTCCGTCCGAATTTCTACATAATCGATTTTCTCACAAACTATAAGTGCTATCAACTTGAAATTTTTACAGTTATACAATGCATTTGTCTACGCCGCACGCCTACTAACAACAAAAAAATTATGAATATTTGCTTTTATCTATATTTTATGGACAAAGATAAGGAGATAGTAAAACAAAAGTTTTTTTAAGGAATCAAATTTGGTTTAAAAAAATCAAAAAAAAATCGAAATATTTCAAAAACACATTTCACTAAATTATCGACTGCTTAGTTTTTAAGTTGTTTCCAAAAACGTGTTTATTTTTTTGTCCACCACCTTAACTTCGAACATCACTAAGCAAAAAATATTGCGACGCTGATGCGTAGGCTGACTTCACCACAGCTCTGGAAACATAATGTCTGGATATATAATGAACTAATATCCATCAAATACTTTAATTAAAATCTACCCAATATTATGGACTTCGTAGTTCTAATAATAAAAATATTAAAGAAAGCCGGGGCCCTATTCCCGAACACATAAATGTCATCACAATATTGTAAATTCACACAAGTATTTTGAAAACGTTTTGGTTCATTAGATACAGGATTTGTAGTTTAAATAAGAATTAAATGAACGAACTTAAGAATTACATGTGTATGTTTTAATTAAAAATCACAATTTCAATCATAATACAGTACTGTTTTATTGTCATATTCATAAACTGTTTTACATTGTATCATCATCAATATTATCTTGTTTTTTTTACTTACAATAAAAATACAGTGAAAGATTAAAGTGTTAGGATTGTACATTATAATTGGTACATTTAATGATAAACTGTATAATCAAGAACTAAAACTAAATTAAAAATCTGTTAGTTAAATTTAGCAATATAAATATTTGGAAAGAATTGTGTTACATTTTTGATATTTTCGAACGTGAAATTTATTTTGTTTTTTGTTTTCCATTAAATCATTATGAAGGATTGTTTTTGGTGCAACAAGCCTGAGGAGGACTCTGGAATGATGGAATGTTTGATTTGTGAAAATGTTTTCCATGCCATCAGGTGTGGTGGTTTATCGAATGAGGCTCTTACCATTGTTAACTCAATGAAAAATTTAAAATTTTTATGTGACGATTGATTTGATCATGGTGTTTCCAAAATCAGAAGGAATGTGTCAATTCCGTCTACACTTTCATCGACTGGAGTTAATGCGTCAACTGCTACCGCTACCGCTTCTGCTAACGATGAAAAGTCCTCAATGGAAGTGATATTAAAAAGTATTGATGAGTTGAGGGCTGATATTAACATCATAAAGAAGACTTTATTAGAGAGTCCATTAACCAGCAAGGAGTTGGATTTAACGGTGCCTAGCCCGCCTAGGAAAAAGTCGTATGCTATGCGGCAAAACATTACTTCTAACCACAACTCAAACAGTGAAGCTAAATCGTTAGCTGTTGGATCCAGGCAAGTTAGTGACATCGTGATTGGTTCAGCATCTCCCTCAATGAATACACTAATTGCAGTGGTGCCTCCAAAAAAATGGGTATTTGTGTCTAGATTGTCTTCTGCTACATCCGATGAAGATTTTAAAAAGTACCTGACGGAAACTGTTCAAATTCAGTTCACTGAATGTTTTAGGATTGAGTCTAAAAACCATCAAGGTGAAAATCGTCCTTATGTTTCATACAAAATTGGAGTTACTAATGTGTTGCACTTCGAGAAACTTTTGTTACCGCTCTCCTGGCCTTCAGGATTATTAATAAAGGAATTTATATTTTATCCAAGGGAAAGAAATTTTCCACGAATAAGTGCTCAAGCAACGGTCAAATAGTGAACGCTAATCAAACTCAACATCCATCATCTATGCCATCTATAAACTCTAAAAAATTTAATGTCTTATCTCATCACGTGAATGTATCAGACCTTAAGTCAACTTTCATCAAATTATATTATCAAAACTCTAGAGGCTTGAAAACTAAATTGAACGAATTTAAATTAGCGGTTCGACTAAATAATTTCGATCTGGTTTGCTTAACTGAAACTTGGTTAAATGATTCTATTAATTCAAATGAAGCATTCGATGAAAGATATGTAGTTGTAAGAAAGGATCGAAACCTACAATTGTCTAACAAAACTGATGGTGGAGGAGCACTTATAGCATTGAACAAAAATATTGAATTTTCTGCACTTCCTTCTCTGGATTCTTTTGCCTTTGATGATGTTTGGATCAAAATCAGTCTGTTGAATGGGTTTTATTTATTCGTTTGTAATATTTATTTTAGTTGTGGTACGCCTTTTGATGAATTCAAGCGGTTTTTGGACCACTTGTCAAACTTACGATACACCTCTGGTGAAAATTCACAGTTTCTAGTAGTTGGTGATTTTAACCTATCATGCATCGACTGGTTAGTGAATAATCCTAAATATATAACTGCACGGCGTTTTGAAGGTCGAATGTCTGAGTATTTGATTGAGACAATGGAATTGTCAATGCTTTCTCAAATCAATCATGTCAAAAATTTTCAAAATAAATTGTTAGATCTAATATTTACCAATCTTCCAATCATGAATTATGATGTCAGCAGAAGTATTACTGCGCTTTCTAAAATCGATCGATATCATCCTCCATTGAGTGTTTGCCTTAATTCAATTAAACCTAAAACTCAATCTTTGTTCTCATTTCCTTCAATTAACCTAAGTAAAGTGGACTATGAGCTGGTTACATCTAGCCTGAATCTAGTTGATTGGGAATCATATTTTGACGGTTCACCGGTTAACGTTGCAGTTGACTTGTTCTATGACAAGCTTATGGCGATCGTTAAACCATATATTGCAACAGTTAAACCATCAATTAAGAAATATTCCTGCTGGTATTCTCAATCCTTGATATCCCTTATTAAGAAAAAGGAAAGAATTAGATCAAAATATAAAAAAGGCAAAAATCCTTCTGATTTAATCTTATATTCTTCCCTTAGAATCAATATTAAAAAAGAAATAGTCAGTTGTTTTGAAGCATATACTCTCTTAATGGAGAGATCAATGGTAGAGAAACCTAAAAAGTTCTGGGACTATAATAAGGCGTTAAGGTCTAAATCTGAATTCCCCTCTGTAATGTTCTTTGATAAAAAAGAGTCTAATCAGCCTGAAGTGATTTGTAACTTGTTTGAAGAGAATTTTAATTCGGTTTATACCAACAGTTTTCTTTCCCCAATAAGCTCTCTTTCCGTTCATCATATTGATTCTTCTCACATAATAACAGAAGATGATGTGTCTCTAATGATATCCAAACTTGAGAGTGATAAAGGCCCTGGTCCAGATCTGATTTCTAATTTATTTATAAAAAATATTGCTTCTGGTATAGTTGAACCTTTAACAATGCTATTTAATTTATCACTTCAACAATCGACATTTCCGGATAAATGGAAGGAATCTTTCATAATTCCGATTTTCAAATCAGGTGACATGGCGAACGTTGCGAATTATAGACCAATATCTATTATGAATGCTTTTGCGAAAATTCTAGAAAAACTTGTGCATGCTAGAGTCTTTCAACTGGTTAAGCAGAAAATTAATCCTCAACAACACGGTTTTATTTCTGGTCGTTCCACGACTTCTAGTCTTCTTGAATTTCTAATTGATAAGAATATTCAAGTAGATTGTATTCATACAGACTTTTCAAAGGCCTTTGACAAAGTTAAACATGAAATCATGGTTTCTAAACTTGATCTTTTTGGTTTACCTTATAATCTTATTCAGTGGTTTGCTTCATACCTAACGAATCGCATGCAGTATGTCAAATTCAATGGAAACTTATCAAAAGGATTTATTCCCTCGTCTGGTGTACCCCAGGGCTCCATTCTCGGTCCCCTGCTATTCTTTCTTTTCATTGATGACTTATCGAAGATATTTCAGTGTGCTCATCTCTTCTATGCAGATGATCTAAAAATCTTTCTATCAATTAAAAGTGTGCAAGATTGTCTTAAACTTCAACGAGATTTAAATGAACTTTATAACTGGTGTGTAATCAATGATTTGCAATTAAATATTAATAAGTGCAAGTTCATAACCTTTTCACGTAAAAGTCAAAATATTGTCTTTGATTATAACATTAATGGAATTTTGCTTGATCATGTTAACAGCATTAAAGATTTAGGTGTCATATTCGACTCTAAACTTCGTTTTGATGAGCATATTAATTATACCAATTTAAAGGCAATGAGACTTATGGGTTTCATTTGCAGAAGGTGCAGAGAATTTCGTAATCCTAAAGTGCTAATAGCATTATTCAATAGCCTAGTTCGGAGTATTCTGGAATATGGTTGTCATATTTGGCACCCTTATTATGACACATACTCTAAGTTAATTGAAAGAACGCAAAGCAGATTTACGAGAATTGTGTGTTTTAATGCTATACCATGCACTGGGAAATTCTCATACCATACCAGGCTTGATAAGTTAAGTATGACTACTTTGGAGTCGCGAAGGTATCTACTTGATGAAGTCCTCTTATATAAAATTGTTAATTCTCTTATTGATACTGAGGTTCTATTCTATGTTAATTTTTATGCACCGTCCTATAGAACTCGATTAAACCAGCTGTTTTTACCATCGGCCTCTCGAACAAATATAGGTATCTCCTCACCAATAACAAGACTTCAGATTTATCATAATGAGATTTTTTCAAGTGTTGATTTATTTCATGTTTCGTTAAGTGTATTCAGATCGAATTGTCGTATTATTTTAAATGATTTTGTAAATTCACATACTGATAAATTCTGCATAAAATAATTTATTATTTAATTATTGTTTTAATGTTTTTATTTAAGTTTAGATGTTTTCGTTTGATGCAACTTTTGAGTCTCTTGACAAAAAAACTTAATTGCTAAATATTTAATGTTATTATTGTTACTTATTAATATTTTTTTTTTATTTTCTATTTTTAAATGTATTTCTCAATGGTGTACCATCTAGTTTTTATTATAAATTGTTGTAGCATGTAACTGGGAAACTGTTTGCTGCAAATAAAAAAAAAAAAAAAAAAAAAAAAAAAAAAAAAAAAAATATTGTGAATTTCGTATTATGTAACACCAATTTGGTGAAAATTCAACACAATATTGTGAATCGGACAAGAACAATATAGTTGCTGTCAAAATCACAATTTTGCCCTGTGTTTTGCGTGTTGATTTTTTATACAAATTTCATCGATTGGCGTAAAAATTAATTTATAACGGAAAATTAAGTCTTTAATAATATTAAATAATCATATTTTTATATAAATATCATTAAAACATATTTATTTATTATATATTTTTATTTTATTTTGCATCTTTTAAGATTAAAAAAGTTAGTTGTCAAAAGTACGAATCTAGTACCAAAAATCTGTTATAATTTTGTAAAAATTTGTTATAACTTGTTTGACACAAATATAAGTTACAGAATACCACATCATGCCCCAAATTTATTCTTACCCCCGTTCCACTCGGCAATCGGCTACCGCAACCAGTCAAACGGTCGAGATCCCACGCTGTCATACTGGCAGATCGCAGAAAGACTTCTTTGTCCGAACTGCATACAAATGGAATAGTTTGCCGGAATCCTTAGTCTCAGGTGACTTCAACCCGCAGAGGTTTAAAAAAAGCGTAGGTCTTAAAAGGTATTTATGTGTTGTTGTGACACTAATTGTAAACCATATAACACAACACATTTTATTCAAAAAAAAAAAAAGTGTTTTCTGGAGGTTGGTAATGCTTGTTCAGAAAGTAAATAACATTTATAAAAATCAGCACACTTCATTATTTAATTTTTATTATTGTTATAATCTGATAGTTCTTCATTTTAATATACTTTCATTACTTATAATAAGTATATACTACTTATACTTATTATGCTTAAATTTTTATTAATAAATACTAAAGTCACATTGTCAAAACATCAAAATTTTGAAATTCTGACAATTTTTAGAAATAATAAATGATGGATAGCGAATTACGTGTTGAGTACGCGAACTAAAATACAATTCTGACTTTTCTAAACCAATTATTTTGTCAGATTTGGATACATGAAATTGTTAGTGTAATTTGGTAAATAAAATACGGCATACATTTCTTGATTTATCGGATCTCAGACCTAAATTTAAAAAAATATTTATTTCAGCGTTGCATAGAAGGAAAATGGAGAATACGGACACAATTCAGAATTGTGCCATATGTTATTATTTTGATGGTAAATTTAAAAGTCCAAACACTGAAATATTAAAAATTAACTTCAAGAGGGCTGCCTACTTTGAAACATGCTTGTAAGGGAAGATAATTTTCATGCTTATCTTGATCGTTTTGAAGATTCTAAGTTTCTTCATAATTCATGTAGAGCTAAATAAAAAATACTTTTTATCAATTTCAGAATATTTTCCACTCCCTAGGGGTGGTGGGGAAGAGAAACAATTTATGTAACTAAAAATAATTCTAGTTTATCGATTATAAAACATAAATCTTAAAAAAAAATTTAATAACCGTTTTTATACTTTTTTCGTCTTAGGGGTAGTTTTCACCCCCTAAATAAAATTACAGTGAAAAATTTTTTTAATACTTTATTAAAAATAAAAAGTAAGAAAAATACTTTCATATCATTTTTTTTTATTTTTTATTATTTCGGGGGTAGTTTTAACCCTATTTTATTAGCCCACTTGACCCAATATTGGCATATAATTAAATAAATTGAAATTCTTCTTAAATATTCTTGAAAATTGCATTTATTTATAATCTTCGCTTTACATCCACAAAATAGCAAAAAATACCCTAAAAAGGGGTAGTTTTTGCAGTTTTGAGGGTGTTCTGGAAAAATCCGACATTAAAATCATAATCAGCGACCAAAAATACCCCCCTACCTTTTTTTCTGAAAATTCATTAACTTTCTCCCGAGATATTGAATATTTTTTATTTTTGGCCAAAAATCAAAAAATTGGCCACTTTCGTGCCATGTCCGGAAACTAGAAGTTGTTTAAAGTACTTCTGCACACCTTTTTTGACGAATTAAAAAAAGTTTTAGGTTGATCTGAGACTATTGTCAATTAGTTATGTGTGATTTTACTTCCTTTCTTGTATTATGTGTTTGTTTATTATTTTGTAATTCACCTTGTTCCTCTTATAAAAATAAAATAAAAGAAAAATAAACGATTTTTTTGTATAAATATATATGTATAAGGCAGATGATCTACAAAACTTTCTTGTTTTCTTTAAAATACGTGCTGAAGGTCGTTGATTTGTGTGCCTGTTTGTCATTCTATTGGACAACGATTCTACCTTCGAAGTCAGTACCTTTTCGTAACAGTTATATGGTTTAATAAAGACCAAAGGCTAGTCCTCATTAATATATACATACATTTGATTATTGAGGGAACTCGAATTATGGTAATAACGGTGGCATTGTTGGAGATTGATGCACTCCCGATTCTTACGTCTCAATAACAGTGGCATTGTTGGAGATTGATGCACTCCCGATTCTTACGTCTCTGGATACAGACAAATCGGGATATTACACAAATGAAGGAAGATTGGAATAAATAAATAGACAAATAAATAGATTGGATAATATTGGATACATTTGGACTTTCTATCAGCCGAACAAAACGCAACACATTAAGCTAAGTTTTATTTTCATTTATTTTTAAATATATATATGTTTTCTATAAAATTCGATTTATAAATTATTAGAAGACCATCATGGTCTTGTAGGTTTTTTTTAACGATAGAGATTTTCTTGGGTAAAGGCCATATTGGTTTCCTTTTTTTTTTAATATATACATCCCGGATTATAACTGAATCCCAGATTAAGTTATAACAAATCCATTCCTCAAAACACATTTTATAGTTTTTCCCACGACCTCATGCAAAAGTAACATATTCTATACAATCAAGTACTCACGAAAATTGACAATATCATTTAACTGTACGTTATTATAACAAACGTGTTTCTTATAAATTTTAAACTTTTGTTTCACTTTTTAGTAGTCTAGTGCTTACTTTTTGACATATCACAAGTTTTATTTTTCACGTAACAGAAATTTCCATCCAATCAACGACAAAAGCTTGTACACCATCTGACATCTTGCCTACTAATATTGAGCCCATTGTTGACCCTTTCAAAAATATAACTCTTCGCAAAAAATCTAAATGTGTTTCTGTCCGACCCTTTAATTAATAATTTTGTTCTCAATCCTGGTCCTACCAATTCTGACCCCATTAACATTTCTTCCTCTCCTACTCTTAATGTTGTTCCCCCTCTTAGGCAAATATTTGTTTCCCGGCTTCACCTTTTGTCTACTAACGATCGAGTCGTTGATTATATCAAATCTAAACTAAGAGATAATTACTTCAACGATACGGATTTTCAATTGATTAATGTAAAAAAATAACAAGCTCTGGTAGTAGTGCTGCGTCCTTTAAAATCGGTGTTCTTGAAGCCATGTTCGATTGTCTATTGTCTCCAATAACACGGCCTAGTAATACTTTCGTTCAGCAATTTGTTAGAAAGCACAGAGCGAATACAGTAGCATTACCATCTAACGAGGCGCCAAAAAACTAAAGTGCCTGTCCCTTTACTATCAGAACGTAGGGGATCTTAGGTCTAAGGTTTCAAGTATTTATTTGAAGTCTCAAATGCTTCCGTTTGATGTTTTTGCATTAACCGAGACTAATTTAAATAATACTTTTAATAACAACGAACTTTTCTCGTCTGAATTTAATGTTTCTAGACGCGATGGTGACTCCGATGGTTCAGAATCGTTAGGTCGCGGTGTTCTTTTGGCGGATCGTAGTGTGTATGACAGTTCTTTGTTTCGTATTCCTGGCACTGAACATTTGGAATTATTATGCGTCAAAATAAATGCGGGACGGGGGAACATATATATTGTTAATTGCTATATACGTCCGTGTATAGTCCTATCGAGAAATACCAAGAGTTTTTAAACGTGGTGGAATTCGTAAACAATTTACTAAACACCACAGATGATTTGCTTATCTGTGGTGACTTTAATTTCTCTGGTTTGCGGTGGATTCCGTCGGAGGGTGAAACAGATTTTGTTGCATGTAATGCTTCGTCCGCAAAGGAAACATTATTTGTTGACAGCCTTTTGGCTTGTAGTCTCCTACAGATACGTGATGTTAAAAATAATTTAAATAGACAGCTAGATTTAATTTTCATTGGTAAGGTAAATAATTGTCTTGTTTCAGAAAGTACTCACACCCTGTCCATTATTGATAATTACCTTCCTCCACTTTCACTGGTTTTTTCTTTTGAGAATGGTGTTATTATTACGGTAGAGTCAGAAAACTCACATAAATTTAATTTTCGAAAAGCAGATTTCAATAAACTTAATCATTTGATTAGCAACATTAATTTTAATTTTATATCAGAAACTGATAATAACGTAAACGAAATTTGCTCTAATTTTTAGAACAAAATTTTCGAATGCCTTCTGCAATGTGTCCCGTTTACGGCACATAAAAACTTTTCTTCGTCTCCTCCTTAAAGGAAAAGTAAGCTGTGGAACAAGTATTTGATTTCTAGATCTCAGTCTGATTATTATCAATATCTAAATACCTGCAATGAATTTTCTATACTTTGTGAGAGTCTATATTCTGATTATATTCATCAAATGCAATTCGACTTAATACGTGATCCTAAACGGTTTTGGCAATTTGTTAATAGTAAAAAAATACAGATGGATATCCTCCTACGTTAATATATCTAAATAATTCCTCTAATGATCCCAAAATCATTTCCAATTTGTTTGCAAATTTTTTCAGTGTAGCATTTTCAGAAAATACCTCTGAGCCTGATGAAAACTATTTCAGTTATTTAAACAACTCTCCTCAAACTTCTTTAATAGCAATTAATATTGACTGCGAATCAGTTCGAGATAAAATCAATAATTTAAGGGAAGACTTTTCTTCAGGTCCCGATGGGCTACCTGCAATAGTTTTAAAAAAATGCATTGATGGTTTGGCGCAGCCTTTAACCTTGCTTTTTCAAAGATCCATTTCTTCTGGCATTTTTCCTTCTTTGTGGAAGAGTTCTTTTATAGTACCCGTTCATATAAAGGGTAGCAAAGCTGACATTGTAAATTATAGGCCAATTGCCAAAATATCGTCTATCCCAAAATTATTTGAAAGTGTAATTTTTGATTATCTTTATTCTTGTTGTGAACCGATTTTTTCATCGCATCAGCACGGATTTCTTCAGGGGAAATCTACAACCGCTAACCTCACCGAATTTGTCTCTAGCACCATAAAGTCCATGGAATTAGGTTTTGAACTAGATACTATTGCTACTGACTTTAGTAAAGCTTTTGACAAATTGTCACATGAATTAATATTATTTAAGCTTCGCGCTTTAGGCTTCCCAACTCACATTGTAAATTGGTTTAGCTCATATCGAAAAGACCGTCATTATCTTGTCCGCTTTAGATCAGCCTTCTCTGAGCCTTTTATGGCTAAATCAGGGGTACCTCAAGGTAGTCATTTAGGACCACTGATTTTCATTTTAGCTATTAATGATGTTTCATTTGTTATTAAAAACTCTAAAATTTTAGTATATGCTGATGATATGAAAATTTCCCGTAATATTTCATCTACCTTGGACTCAAATATTCTACAGAGCGATTTAAATAATTTCTTTACGTGGTGCACCAAAAATTTCTTGGAACTAAATGTTTCTAAATGCCAAACGATTACATTTTCCAGGAAATAATATAAACTACCTACTCGCAGTTATACTATCAATGGCGATATAATATCAAGAGCGCATTTGATTAGAGACTTAGGCGTTTTATGTGATAGTGAGCTTAATTTTAGATCCCATATCAACAACATTGTAAGTCGGCCCAACTCAGCACTTGGTTTCATTAAACGAAGGTCTAAAGAATTTTCTGACCCTTATGTCACCAGGGCTCTCTATTTAACCAGTTAGACCACTGCTTGAATATGCTTCTCAAGTCTGGTCACCTTACCACCACGTACATATCAATAGAATTGAAGCTGACCAACGCAGATTTTTGCGTTTTGCCCTTAGAGGTTTTCCTTGGGCTGATTCATACAACTTGCCTCCATATCTGGATCGACTTAGTCTTCTTGGTTTGCACAGTCTGCAGAAACGTCGTGAAATAGCTGACGTTATTTTTGTCCATCAAATTTTGACTGGCGCAGTTAATTCCTCAATTTTAGAATTCATAAACATTCATATTAATTATCGCGCAACTAGGTATGTTTCTTTATTCAAAATTGATTTCCATCACACAGATTATGGTAGAAATGAGCCTATCACAAGAATGCTACAGAACGCGAATAAAAATGCTCAAAACATCGATTTCCATCACAGTAGATATAAGATAAAAAAATTACTATATTCGAATCAATGATAACTGATAACTCGACAAGTGCTCTCTGCATGATATCTTTTTATAATTCTAATATTTTACTTTTTAATTTGTAACTAATTACACACAATCAAATCGATTGTAAGCTCTTTTAATGTGTATTCATGTTTTGTCTTATGTAGATTTCATAAGAAAAGAAAATCTACCTATTTTTAAGTTTTATTTTTATTTTTAAAGTGTAACAGCAAGAGCCATACGCTTAATAAAATACTTCTTCTTTTTTGTTTTTGACTATTGCTTTTTGCGTGATTTTTGTATTTTTAAAGTGCCTTTGTGCCTTTGCGTTTATTTACAGATTTTTTCTCTTTGTACGAGTGCGTATTTTTGTTTTAACCTTTCTACTTGTATTAAGTATTGTGGCTTCTTTGCATGTTGTTCTCTTCCATCCTACTAACACTACAACTGAGCCTTGTCTGTGACAAAGTGAATTCATAGTAGCGATATGAAATTATTCCAATCATTTATCTATCTACACGGTTAGAAATAAGTCGTGAATTTCAACTGCTTGCGAGTTATGCCAGCGCGAACTTACCTTTAATGTGTGCAAAATATTAAACTATCAGCCGTTTATTGAAAACGTTTCTTTAAACCACACTTAAGACGTCATTTTTGATTCTATAACATAATAAGTTTAACAAACATTTATTTTAAATCTTAGTTCTCACACGAGACTTAAATTTGACTAGTTTGGGGGGTCAATTTTCTCTAGTTATTCTCGTGATAAAAGTTACTTCGAAGTATTCCAATTTATAAATTTTATTACCATTATTTTAAACGAACTTGGGCCGTAAAATATTGGCTGGTGGTAGTTGTTCAAGGATTTCAAAATATTTAAATAAAAAACAATTTTCTGTTGAATTACATTTATTGATTTCAGTTTTGTATAAACTATAATGCGTAATTATAAACTATAATGCGTTCAGCGTATTATAATTGTATTATAATTGTATAAATTTTATACATTTATGTATACATATACATATATTTATTTATTTTAATTTGAATATTTTTAGGAAATTCGTATTTTAGATATAATATAATATTCATTGCCAACCTTATTTAAACTAAAAGTATTTTTATATTTCAAATTGTTTATGTTAACAACATCATAAACGTCATTTTCAGTCGGAATAATGTGAAAGGCTTGTAAATTGTCTCTAAAGGATAATGTAACATATTTTAAACTCAAAATATAATAATCATTATCAACGCTAAATATTTTCAATAGTTTGAGAAAATGCGGAGTTGGAGAATCAGATTTAACTATAAAAAGTCCTTCTCTATATTCTGCAGTATGATAGAGGTACTTTAAAAAATGAAAATTTGTTAAACTTTTGTCTGTTAATGCTTTCGATATTATATCAATATAAAATTGGTCGGACGTATTGGTTTTATCTATTTGAAATTTAATTTCCGATTGCAATTCGAAATTCAAAGACATATTTTCTTGATATTTATAGCTTAGCATTTTACACACATTTATATAATTTTTTTGAGCATTCGAGAAAGATTTAAATACATTGTGCTTTCCTTCAAAGCGCATACACCAAATATTTATTAGTGGACCTATTTTTCTTATAATGTTGGGGTAATGTATCATAAAATGATGTTTTGGTTTTATTTTTTTATTCGGAAATTCTTTCACTAATTTGGAATGATGTTCATATATTAAAGATTCTAGCTCAATTATCCAGCGTTTTTCTATTTTTCGAGAAAAAATTATTGCCATACATCGGATTAACAGAACAATTACCTCACACTTTGCAGATAAGTCTGTCTCATTATTTGTGAAAATGTCGATGAAAATCAATGGAGTATTGACAATTAATGCCCATGTTTGTGCTGCTCTTTGACCTATTGAATTATAAGATTTGTCCAGAATCACAGATGATGGGAAATTTTTTCTCTCCAGAAAACCAAAATTAAATGAATTTATTCGGTCATTAATTTCTTTTAAGGACTTGAAATATTTATTTTCTAATAAATAGGAGAAGAATAAATTTAATTCCATTTGGACTACACCTTCTAAAAGATCATGCATTACATCAACTGAAGGTGCATCATATATATGAAAGTATTCTAATTCATTAAACACACATTTTCCTTTAATTCCAAAGGAATGGTTTTTATCCGGATTCTGAGACAATACTTTTAAATTTTCTTCGTAAGATGCTTTAGTTCGCATTTCCACGTCAGCCTCTCTGAAAGAATCTTGAATGCCATTAATAGAACAATAACAGTGTCTACAAAAGAAATCGACATTAAAACTTTCCAAATGACAATAAAGTTGGTTTGCTCCTAAATTATCTGCACTTATTCCTACGAGAGTTCCTTTTACGCGTATATTTTTGTTATTAATAATATAATGAATTCCATGGGATTCTAAAGTTTTTAAATCTTTAATTAATGGTCCTAGAATTTCATTGAAGCCAATTTGTTTTAAATCAGTTGAATAAAATAATGTTACTAAATGTATGTGTCCTAACATACTGTTGTAATATTGAGGTAAATTCCTTATTATAAAGTAAATCGCCCCTATCTTATGAATTCCTTTTTTCGATCCCAAAGGATTAACAGTTTCGAATTCATCGAAATACAATTGAATTTGTAAAACCAAATCAGAGGAATTAAGTAATTTGTTAGTTTTAAAAAAGGACCCATCTTCTAAGTTTTCAAAGTGACTTATATTAGGATTGCGTTTTAGAATAATTTTTTGAACTTTGTCTGTTGATAATATATAACTGAGACTATTTAGAATTGGTATATACATATAAGTATTTAGGGCTGGAGTATTAATAAACATATTTAAACCCGAATCCCACTTTCGCTCATATCTTTGAAATATAGTTATTTCTTTAGGTTCTGGAACGGTGTTAAAAGCACGTTTTCTTCTTTTGTATGTGGTTTCTTCTCTAGAAAAAATTGTATTAAGTTCTTGTTCAGTCTTAACAATTTCATCTCGACAAGCATTGGGATTATCTTTATTATCATGAATAATTTTCCTAATAGTAAAGAATAAATGTTGTAGAAGATTTTTGACATTTTGAATTATAAAGTTTAGAGTACTATTCGAAATAACTAAGACACACAATTCACCAAGAAACTTTGTTAAAATTTCCTCGACTTCGTTTTGAATGTCAAATTGATTGGGTATTGGTAACTCTTGAGAATCGGGTATACTATGAGATAAAATTTGGGTGTTTCCTCCGATATTTTCCTCATCATTAATAGTTTTGTTTAAACAATTAGACATATGATTTTTAAGACCATTACTAGACCGAAAAGCTTTACCACATCCATGGTAACCGCATACTATTTCCACACCCGCATTTTCTCGAAAGCAATGCTCTTGTTTAAGATGAGAGACATATAATTTTACTGTGCCCAGTTTAAAGTCACATAAAAAGCATTTCACAGTCATGTTATTTAAAGAAATAATAGTAAACTTAAACAATATAAATATAAAACAGTTGTTTAAAGTAAATTATAGTAAAATTATAATAATAATGCAAAAAAGGAATAAAATAAATAAATAAAATGGAATATATAGTTTTAAAATATATTTTCAATAAATTAAATGCCAGGGTTTAATAAACTGTGACAGTATTTTACGGTAGTTGGTAATTTTGAATTAGGTATTTCAAATATATAGTGCTGAATATACTTGTAAAAGTTTTCAAGATTTTCGTCGTATTTAATATTAAATACGTAATGGGACTTAAATAATAAATTTATCGCGTCTACTATTGAATTGTTTGTCGGCATTAATTTATTGTCCAATGAAATATAAAACCTTGAAATATTCGACTTAGTTTCACCTTGTGCCACAATAGTTAAATCTTGATAACCTTCAATTTTGTCGTTAATCCCTATAAATCGAATAATTTTGTTGCAGGCCGTCTTTAGGTCGCAACGATTTTTTGCTCCTCGTCCTTTTTGAGTTGGTGGTAGTAGGTTAATAGATAAAATATTATTAGAATATCAGGACCCCAGTCTGTTAACAAAAACAAAAATAAATAAAAAATATTTATCGGTTTACCCACATCTGCTTAATCGTTTGAGGCCGCATACCTTTAAATATGTCTGTAATAAGTTTATTTTTCCCGATGTCTTCCGATGTGTTTTTAATTTTGTTACAAAATGCCAGCGTAAAGTTAGTTCTAAGATTATTATGCTTATCAGGAAAAAGCTTCTCAAAATCGTTATGTATCTAGAATAAAAGTTAGAAGAAAAGACCTTAAATGAAATTTCCATATTAATTAAATTTTATAAAAAGGCTTACCAATGAGTATGTGTCTGTAAAACGTGGATATTCTAATAAAATAAGTGCTGAATTATTTGAATGAACGTATTCTCGTCTAGTTTGGAAAGTTACACTCATATCACTGATAATTTTTTCTTTTTGAAGTTTTGGATCAAGGAATTTCAAATTTTCCTTGATTTCTAAAATCTCAATTTGATCTTCCTCAGATATTGGATTGCAATTTACGAGCTGTTGATTAAGAGCAGAGTTTTGATTATTTCTTGTTTCACTAAACACGGTTCTTTTCCTTGCTTCTACTTTGTTTAGGGTTTTAAGCCTATTACCCATCCATCCACCTTTATTTATAGGATCGTAAACAGTTTCCTATTTTTTTTAAATAAAATTTTATTATTATATTATTAAATTAATTAGAGCATTCAGTTATTCGATAATTTGAGTTATCCGAATTCCATGTAGATAATTTTAAATTGGTACTTACATAGCCCTCTTGCCCGATACCCCTGGCTCTTAAAGTTGGAAATAACTGAACAGCACATTTAGCCCAAGTAATTTTTTCTTGCTTTCTGGGATGTGGCCTAACCGAAATTAAATGGTTTCTAATTATATTGATAACATATCGTCGATCTTTGTCACTCAATTTTTCAGTTTCTTCATAATTTTTTAGAAGGGTTGCTCCATTAACCAGAATTTTATTTTGGACAGCAAAATATAATTTTAAATCCTAAATAAATTAAAAACATATAAGAAAACTTTTGATTCTATGATTTTAATACCTACCCTTAATACTTGAACTTCCAAAAAGTCTGGTTTTTTCCAGTCATCTGGGTTGTAATCACTATTATTTGTTATTGTCGTAGCAACGGATGCACTAGATGTTGACGGAGTATTCACAAAAACGTTTTGAATTGTATTAAACGAAATATCACTTAGCACCACATGAACTTGTCTAATTTCCAACAACCCCACATTACACTGACGACTGTACACGAATTCCTCAAATAAGTTTTGATTGATTTCAATACTGTTCTCATCAAATATTTGTAAAATAATGTCAGCAGAGATGTTCCAAAATACACGTGCTTTAAAATCAAAGAACAAAAAATCTTATTTAACCGTATCACAAACTGTTTATGATATAACAAAACTGGCACATTTTAAATATATTCACCTGCATACAAAACATCCATATAAGTTGGAAAATTATAATCGTTATTAAAATTTACTTTAACGTACTGTTTGTCGGATTGATACTGCAAAGTTAAAAGAACTGACCCAATCTGCACATCATTAATATGAGATGATGAACTCATTTGTCTGTTATTAATTCACTTATTTATAAACACAAAAATAAAACAATAAACTACACTATAAGAAAAGTAATGCTCGCAGTATTAAACTACACAAATATTTATAACACAATGTAATATTGCAAAAACTTATTTATTTATTTATTTATTTAACACCGCACTGTATTTATTTAACTTTATTACTTTATAATGCATAGTTATGTTTCTAATCATCACACAAATAAGACTAAAAATCGTTTTCTGTTTAAACGATTTCAGCATTCTTAACGGGACATTGAATGAAAAGATAATTTTTATAGGAAACAATTTTGACGTCCTTAGTAGTTAAACGTTATTGAATTTACCCGTTGTAAGTAATTTTTAACTATAAATCGGACGTCAAATAGAACAAATTTATTTTATCATATTTGTTAGAGTATACAGAGTCAAATATTACTATAAGCTATTTGTAGAAACAATGATCCATAAATGAAACGTTCTATTTTATTAACTTTTGGGAAGTAAAAATTTTATTCAACGACTACCATGTAATTAATATTTACTACTTGAATGTCATTTCTTGATAGTTATCTTGTTGGTCGCGTAAATTAACGTTCAATTTCAATTTTTCACTAGATTTAACTACCCATATTTCGACTACTCAAAGGGGGAAGACGTCCCATTTTTTACCGTGTATTTATTTATTTTTTTTTACACGTTGTGTATTTATACGTGGATATTTATATGGTTGATAGGCTCTTATTATGTAATTTCATGTGACATAATTCGAACTGGAAGTGTGAGCAAGCGCTGTTGAAAGTCTGTTGTATACAGGAAATAATTAAAAAGTTACGTTAATTGCCGAAAAAAATGGATAACAACAAGGTTGAAAGAGATTCATCGATGGAGTGCACCCCTCCTAATGCTACATAAGCGGCTCAAAACACTTCTCTTAATTTACTACCAGAAAAATCCCAAAAGAGGTACAACATTACCTACAACCAGTTCATGAATTGAAGAAAAGCGAAAGATATCAACAACTAGACTGGAAGAATCCTGGAATAATACTGACACTAATATTATCGAACAAACTAACACATTATCTAATCTGAATCAAACAATTGCACGCTATATAACATTTACTAGTTGTCAAAATAATAATATTACAATAAATTTTGTTAATGATGTTAAAAAATAAAATATGGAGGGGCTGAAATCTCACAGCTCTGAGATATCAATACTTCGGTCTGGGTTAGGGATTTTGATATAGTTTTCGGCAAAAAACTTTTATGAGGACATGGCTTTTAGTTTTGGGCAGCGAAGTATATCAAACATAACTCTTTGTTAAAGTACAAGTATTCAGAGATAAACTCTGTTTAAAAATTTATTACAAAACTAACACGAAACATCAATACGTTGCCGGGAAATAATAATCAAAATTCCAAAAATATTGTTAAATTAAATAAAATCAAACTTTTTCATAATTCCAAAAATATTCTAAAAATTAGAATAAAATCAAATATTTAAATATTTTCTAAATTACAATAATATTTCAACAATTCTTAAAAATTCAAACTTTTTCCAAAATTCTAAAAATATTGCAAAAATTATTACAAAATCAAAAATTGAAAATTTTTTCCAAATTCCAAAAATTATAATAATATCAAAAATTAAAAATTTTTCAAAATTCTAAACATATTTCAAAAATTCTTACAAAATCAAAAATTAAAACTTTTTCCGAAATTCTAAAAATATTGCAAAAATTATTACAAAATCAAAAATACTAACTTTTTCAAAATTCCAAAAATATTTCAAAAACTATAACAAATTCAAAAATTTCCATGTCCAATTTCATTTTCAATTACATATACGTCATAAAAACAGCTACATTTTTTTCCAAAAAATTGGCTAAAAAAATAAATGAAATCATTTTTTGACACACTTGACATTATTTTTTGACAAACTTATAATGCCATAATTCTCTATAATAATAATAAAATATCATGTCATACGAACTATTAATTTTATTCTTTTCTAAAAAATAGGGTAAAAAATAAATAAAAACCTTTCTTTTGACACACTTGACAACATTTTTTGACAAACTTATAATGCCATAATTCTCAATAATAATAATAAAACTTCATTTCAAACAAACAATTAATTTTATTTTTTTTCCAAAAAATTGGGTAAAAAAATAAATAAAAATCTTTCTAAATTCAATTGTGTCGACTGTCGGCACTTGGCGAAACATTTGAAAAATCTTTCTTTTGACACACTTGACAACATTTTTTTGACAAACTTATAATGCAATAATCTAGTTTTTGATCTGATCCGGCCGGCCTACAGACAGACACACATTTTTTTTTTTGTTTTTTTAGAATCAGTAGGTCCTAAAACATCGAGAAATGCCAAAAAAGTGGGGGTAAGAATTTCACTTTGAGCTCATGAATGTAATACTTAGGTCTTTCAGACCGAAGTAATTATCAATGATAATGTCTAATAATTCTTATGGTCGTGGGAAAAATAGTATACAAAACTCGCTGGAAAGTGTCTATCGTTTGCTAGTGAGATCTCCGGTGATGTTTCTCACTCGCACGATATTACTTACTTTCCAAGCTCGTTATGTAATATACTATAAACAATATTTCATTTGAATTTACACTATTACCTTTTAATTCAAAATTCATAAAATATTTTCTTTAAAAAAATCTATTAAAACTAATAATATTATACATATTCGGATAAATTCGTTTTTAAAATTACGTCGGATTAATATTTGAAGAAATAATTCGAGTTCGTCTTAGAGCAAAATGTGTGGTTGAATAGTAGATTCTTGTATGAGCTTAGAATGAAGGCAATTCTTCACGAGGATGAAGTTTCCCGAAACGAGCGTAGCGAGTGGAGGGAATCATCCGAGTGAAGAACTGCCATCATCCTAAGCGAATACAAGATGCTATTTTATCCACGGCTGTAAAATATTTCGTTTAATTTCCAGTTTTCATGCAAAAATTTGTATCGCCATATTGAAATAAAAACATCAAAGATAGCGAAAAACAAAACAAGTTTGTTGTTTAATTTGTTATAGGGGAATATTTAATAAACTATAGAGCTGTTAAAGAATTTTAATCAATTTCACTAGTTGTGGAATGAATACAATTACAATGGAAGACATACGCATGGAAAGCATATATTCTTTAGTAGTCGTGGATAAACGTTTTTATCCCTTTTTTATGACTACTAAAGAATATATACTTTCCATGCGTATATCTTTCATTGTAATTGTATTCATTTCTTTCTATATATCAAATTCTTTTTTATTTATTTCATTCCATTTTATTTATTGAAAATTCCCCTAACAAATTAAAAACTTGATTTGTTGGTATAGTAATACAAACAAGATAAAACAAGAACAATACATATAAAATAAACAAACATGTTTTGTTTTGTTTTATATTTCATAGATTTATTTCAATATGGTGATATAAACTTTTACAGGAAAACTCGAATGAAATTATTTGAAATATTTGTAGTCGTGGATAAAATAGTATCTTGTGTTTGAGGTTAACTAAAATATAAGATAAAGGATTTAGTAATTGTTATTTAATTAATCATTTGAATTCGACTGGAGTATAAACTTATTTATGTAAACAGAAAATAACAACAAGCCATTTCAATGTAAATTTGTTATTCCTTAAGTTTATTATTTGTTTTGAATTTGCTACCAAAATGATTGTAGCAATTTGATATTTGAATGAATAAGAGATGGCATTAATTTGATTTTGTTTAAACTTAATTTTTTGTAACTTTTTTTGTTGACTTGTACATTCAGTCTTAATAAAGTTTTTCGGAAATAAACATCAAATTTGTAAAGTGAAAGAAAAAAAAAATTAAAGTATTTTATTAAAATTAAATTAAAATAAAGATTTCTTTGGAGCTTGGTTTGGAGCTCGATTTATTGAAAGAAATCCATCATTCTCATCGTCAACATTGGTCCTTCGTAGTCGAATAGGTAAAGGCAGTGCCCTATTTGGAAAAATATTCTGGAATTTCATCGAAAAGCAAGCCAAGCCATCCACCATTTTTGCGAAAACGATAAGTATCGAATTTTATACATTTATTCGCTGAAATATAAGAAAAAGAACATTTATTAATTATTAATTAAATAAAATATATTGATTTAATCGTAAATTGTGAACTTTAATTTTATTTTGAAATATATAAACTTTGAATTTATCAACCCTTATACAGGTTAAGTGATTTGATTTAAGTTATATTGTGCTGTGATCATTGAATTTAAGTGTTATTAGCTCGGTTATTAGGATTGAATTTAGAGTTGAAAAACCATGCAGGCGCTTAAAAAACGGCGTTCTATTATTAAAGGGCAAATGACGCGCTTAAATAAGTACATTGTGGAGGTTCACGAAGAAACAAGCATAGAACAGTTGAAAACGCGAGTAGATCGGGCTACTGAATTATTGCATGAGTTTAACGACGTGGAAGATAAAATTTTTGCATTATCCCATGAAGAAAATTCGGAAATGGAGGAATTTGAGAGGAATTATTACCACGTGGTGGCCTCATTGAGCACTATAATCAGGCAACGAAACACAACCGTTCTTCCGGGTTTGAATGATAGCTCTATTAATAATACTTCTGGAAGTCAAGCACATTCGTCTGAATTTAAATTACCCAGGATCAATATGCCTTCATTTAATGGTAATGTACGTGATTGGCAATCATTTAGTGATCTATTTAATAAAATCGTTCATGAAAATCCCAATCTTTCTCCTGCTCAAAAATTTCAATATCTCAAGGGATTATTGCGGGGTGACGCCGAGAGCAAAGTCAAGCATTTGTCAGTCACAGAAGCAAATTATTGTGAAGCCCTTCAAATACTAAAAGATCGATATAACCGAAAAAAGCCTATAGTTAATGCGTTTATTGAGATGTTTCTAGAACAGCCAACAATAAAGCTAGCAAATACCTGTAATATTAGAAAACTTGCAGATACATACAGTGAGGTAACTAGAGGATTAAAAGCTCTTGGAGAAAGGGCGGAACAACGTGATCCTTGGTTAGTTTACATAGCCAAAAATAAATTAGATGAAGAAAGTCGTCAACTTTGGTCAAATGATTCTACAGATTTAGATTTTCCGACCAACGAAGATTTTATAAAATTTTTGAATAAGCGTGCAGATGCATTGGACGGTTTAAATTTAAATTCTAGCACAGTTCAAAAAAAATCTACTTTCCCACCTAAAGTCAAAGCGATGCACGTCAAATCGGAAGAAATGTGTTTGCTATGCAAACGGGAATCTCACTGTTTGCCCGAATGCCGACAATTTAAAACAATGAGTATAGAAGATAGGCGAAAATACATTAAAGAGAGCAGAAGATGTTATAATTGCTTAAATACGTCTCACCCTGTTTTTCGATGTAAGGTTAAGACTAATTGCGATTCCTGCAAACGGAGACATCATTCGTTGTTACATATTGTTGAAAATTCTACAACTGACAATTCAGAAAATGTTGTAGCCTCACATGTAGTTAAGAGTCCAAAAACTGAAACCTTACAGACTCTCAATAGTGTAAACGAGCACACTATTGAATCTATGAACAAGATTCAAATTCAAACAACCTTATTGCCAACAGCCGTCGTAAAGGTAAAGGATAGCAGTGGAGAATCTCAATTGTGTAGGGTACTTTTAGATTCTGGTTCTCAATTGTCCTTTATGACAGAATCATGCGTTCAAAGATTGCGACTTGCACGAGTAAATGCACGAGTGTCTGTTTCAGGGCTTGGAGCTATGAGTGCCGTTAATACTAGAGGAAAAACAGAACTTACCATAACATCCCGATTTGACGATTCAGATACTATATCATTTTCTGCATTAATTCTAACGAAATTAACGTCAAATTTATCAGCCGCGGAGTTTATTAAAACCAATTGGAATTTTATCAAGGACTTAGAATTGGCAGATCCTGAATTCAACATCCCAAGGCCGATCGATATTTTAATTGGAGCCGATCAAATATTTAAGATTCTGAAAGGTGGTCAGATAGTGAAGGATAAATTTCCTATTGCCCAATATACATTGTTCGGTTGGGTTTTAGCGGGGGAGTTCCACACTAATTCCACATCTGGGAGTCCTGGATCGACTATCAATATGCATATAGGGATTGATATTGATCGCACTTTAAGGAAATTTTGGGAGGTTGAAGAAATGCCGACTGCGGAAATATGGAGCCTTGAAGAAATAGAGTGTGAGAATCATTTTCAGAAGAATGTTTCTCAGCTCAACGGAAAATTTATGGTTCGCCTTCCGTTTAAAAACGAAGAATTAAATTTGGGAGATTCGTTAGGATTGTCAATAAAGAGGCTCTATGCGATGGAACGACGTTTTGAAAAGGAAGATACCTTTAAGACGTCATACATTAATTTCATGAGAGAATATGAGTCTCTTGGTCATATGAAACAGATCCCAGACAACGAAATTGAAACTGCTCATAATCAAAGATTTTATTTTCCGCATCATGGTGTCGTAAAGGAGTCAAGTTCTACTACTAAATTAAGGGTAGTGTTTGATGCGTCAGTAAAAACAAAAAGGGGATCATCTCTTAATGACAATTTGATAGTCGGACCGACAATTCAACCTGGTCTTTTAAATATTTTACTGAGATTTCGAATTCACCAAGTAGTTTTCACAGCCGATATTGAGAAGATGTATCGGCAGGTCTTGATCGATGAAAGAGATGCGAATTTTCAGAGAATTGTATGGCGTGAAGATACTTTGGAAAAAATAAAACACTATCTGCTACACACTGTCACCTACGGAACAGCGTGTGCTCCTTATCTCGCAACCAGGGTTATCCGCAGATTATCACGGTTTGACGCAAATGATAGAGTGTCCCACTAGAATCGCAGACAATTCACATCATAACAATAATTTGCTGGATCTGTTTTTGACAAACGAACCAGATACTACGAAGACAAAAGTTGAACAACCCCTCGGAACATCAGACCATTTACTAATATCAGCAATAGTGCAATTTACATCACCGACACAAATTAAAGCAAATCCTCGCCGGGTTTGGAACTATAAACGCGCTGACTGGGAGGGACTGAGAAACTTTTATGACGAAACACCTTGGAAAACTATTTGTTGTGTTGATCAAGATCCTAGCACATCGGTAATAAGAATTTTTGAAATCATAAAAGAAGGAATGCGGCGGTTTATTCCAAATCGATTAATCACTCCTAAAACTGAGCCTTGGTTCACACGGGATGTTGATGAGGCAGTGAGGAATAAACGCAAAGCATTCAAGACGTATAACGCTAATAAAACACCTGAAACCCATAGCGCCTATAAGAAAGCCAGAAATAATAGTAAATTCAAAATAGACTTGGACAAAGACGCGTTTATCCAGAAGAAAGCAAAGAAATTCGCCGAGCACCCATCTGGCTCACGTAGTTTCTTTCAGGCAGTTAAATCAGTCCAGAGCAATTTTACTCGATCCTCTATTCCAACCTTAGTTCTGAATGACATTCCCGTGAGCGACTCGAAAGAGAAAGCGGATCTATTGGGTCGTATTTTCGCAGAAAACTCAAACATAGTTGAACCCCCCCATTCTCCTACACTCATTCCCCCAGTTGTAACGAAAATGAAACCAATTATTTTTCGTTGCAATATTGTACGGAAAATGCTTCTTTCTATCAATATCAACAAATCTGCTGGCCCAGACGGTATTCCACCCCTCATTCTTAAAAACTTTGCTAGGCAACTAGCTCCAATTTTAACAAAAATTTTCTATTTATCTTATAAAACCGGAATATTTCCCGATTCTTGGAAGCTGGCCAGCGTTCAACCCATATCAAAAAAGGCAGTAAGATAGACCCTAACAATTATAGACCAATTGCAATTCTGTCGGTTTTAGCTAAAATATTTGAAAAATATGTTAACTACAATTTGATAGATTATTTGGAAATGTCGCAAATTATTGATGATAAGCAGTATGGTTTTCGTAGAAGTCATGCAACAGGTGATCTGTTAGCCTACGTATCCCATCTCTGGAACAAATCGCTGGAAAACCACGGTGAAACATTCAGTATTTCACTTGAAATTTCTAAAGCATTTGATAAAGTGTGGCATAAAAATCTTATAGTTTTCTTACAGGTCGCCAATTTCATGTTAATTTAGATGGTATCACATCCAATATTTTCACAACCAATGCTGGGGTTCCCCAAGGTTCGGCACTCTCACCAACCTTGTTTCTTCTATACATTAATGACTTACTTATTTCCACAGTGCACCCAATCCATAGTTTTGCTGATGACAGCACATTACATGCATCACATGCATCTCCTAAATTTCGATCTCATACTGCAGTTACCACTGATAGAGAGTTGCTAATTGATTCCATCAACAAAGATCTGGAGCGTATAATGGAATGGGGTGATCGTAATCTCGTTTCATTTAATCCAACCAAAACCAAATTATGCCGTCTATCACGAATGGAGCGACATAAAAATTTTCCTATTAAAATAAACCAAGAGGAATTGCGTGAGGTTGAATCAGTTAGACTTCTTGGAGTGGATATTCAAAATAACCTGAAATGGAATAAACATGTGTTCAACCTCGCTAAATCTGCAATGCAAAAATTAGGATTCTTGAGTCGATGTAAAAAGTATTTCAATCCCGAGCAAATTTTGCTAATCTTCAAGTCCTTTATTCGTCCATGTATGGAGTACTGCTGTCATGTTTGGGGAGGTGCTTGTCAGTCAACAATAAATTGTTTAGACTCTGTACAGAGAAAAGCAATACGGTTGATTGGTAATACCGAACTAACGGACCAGCTTGATTCACTCCAGCACAGAAGAAATGTGGCTGAATTGTCAATATACTATAAATATAACTTTAGCGAATTCTCCTCTAAGGAAATTCAAAATATTCTTCCATCGTGTGCGCAGTATAATCGACAAACAAGAGCTGCCGAGTTATCCCATCCATTTGTTGTACAAATACCTCGTTGTAGAACTGTGTCCTTCCAAAACGACTATTTCAATAGAGTGGCCAAATTATGGAACTCATTGCCCTCCTCTGTATTTCCCGATGAATTTTCTCCTCAGGCATTTAAAGAAAATGTCCATTATCATTTAAAAAAATTAGTATAGTTATCCCTATATCCCCATTCCTTCCATTCCTTTATAGTTGACATGGTATCTTCGGATATTCAAAGAGTCTAAATAATGAATATTTCATATTTAGTGTGCTAAACATGTCTAACTAATTAATAAAAAAAAAAAAAAAAAAAAAATCCAACAAATTTCAAAGGATTCTCAAGTTCAATATCCAGAAGTGGCTAAGATAATTGAGAAGGATTTTTATGTCGATGATCTTTTGTCTGGAGCTGAATCGGAAGAAAAGGCAATGAAAATTCAAAGTCAATTAATTGAAATTTTAAAGAAATCGGGATTTCATTTAAGAAAATGGTCGTCGAATTACAACAATTTGCTCCAAAATATTCCTGAGTCAGATCGAGAATGTGGAACCATCGAACTAGGCGAAGAAGACTCTACAATAAAGGTGCTTGGATTAGAGTGGCGACCAGGGTCAGATGAATTTGCATTTAAGATAAGACTGGATGTCGAGGCTGCAGTTACAAAACGGACAATACTATCAGAAGCAGCACGGATTTTCGATCCTTTGGGATGGCTGTCTCCTACTACAATATTAATAAAAATCTTTTTCCAACAGTTATGGTTGTTGAGGCTGGAATGGGATGAAGTATTGCCTGAGAAGACCCTTGATAATTGGAGAAAATTGCGAAGCTAGATTCCAGAGCTACAGGAAATTCTTATACCACGATGGTTGAATACCAAAGACAAACCTATAGAACTGCATGGATTTTCTGATGCATCGGAGAAGGCATATGCGGCTGTTGTATATTGTAGGACGGAACAAGAAGATGGATCGTTTACTGTGAATATTGTCGCGGCAAAAACAAAGGTGGCTCCACTACAGCAGGTATCACTTCCACGATTGGAATTATGCGGAGCAGTTCTACTTGCAAGGCTGTTGTCAACAACGAAAGATGCTATGAACATTTTTTTTTTTTTTTTTTATTAATTAGTTAGACATGTTTAGCACACTAAATATGAAATATTCATTATTCAGACTCTTTGAATATCCGAAGATACCATGTCAACTAGAAAGGAAGGAGACGGGGAAAATGAAAGGAATGAGGGTGTGGACTGGACATAACTATACTAATTCTTTTAAATGACGATTGACATTTTTTTAAATGTCTGAGGGGCAAATTCATCGGGAAATACGGACGCGGGCATGGAATTCCAGAGTTTGGCCACTCTATTAAAATAATCGTTCTGGAAGGACATAGTTCTACATCGAGATATTTTGACAGCAAATGGGTGGGATGACTCTGAAGTTCTTGTTCTTCGATTGTACTGCGCACATGATGGAAGGATGTTTTGAATTTCTTTTGAAGAGAATTCGCTAAAGTTATATTTATAATAGATTGACTATTCAGCTACATTTCTGCGGTGCTGGAGTGTATCAAGCTGATCAGTTAGTTCGGTATTTTCAATCAACCGTATCGCCTTTCTCTGTACAGAGTCTAGACATTTTATTGTTGACTGACAAGCACCACCCCAAACATGACAGCAGTATTCCATACATGGACGAATAAAAGACTTATAGATCAGCAAAATTTGATCCGGTTTGAAAAACTTTTTACATCGACTCAAGAATCCTAATTTTTGCATTGCAGATTTAGCAAGGTTGAACACATGTTTATTCCATTTCAAGTTATTTTCAATATCAACTCCAAGAAGCCTTACTGATTCAACCTCATGCAATTCCTCATTTTTTATCTTAATAGGGAAGTTTTTTTGTCTCTCTAATCGTGATAGACGGCATAGTTTGGTTTTCGTTGGATTAAATGAAACAAGATTACGATCGCCCCATTCCATTATACGCTCTAGGTCTGCATTGATAGAATCAATTAACATCTCTCTATCAGTGGTGACTGCAGAATGAGATCGAAATTTAGGAGATGCATGTGATGCATGCAATGTGCTGTCATCAGCAAAACTATGGATTGGGTGCACTGTGGAAATAAGTAAATCATTAATGTATAGAAGAAACAAGGTTGGTGAGAGTGCAGAACCTTGCGGAACCCCAGCATTGGTTGTGAAAATATTGGATGTGATACCATCTAAATTAACATGAAATTGACGACCTGTAAGAAAACTTTGAATCCATAAAACAGTAAGATGGTCTATACCATAAGATTTTAATTTAGCAATTAGATTTCTATGCCACACTTTATCAAATGCTTTAGAAATATCAAGTGAAATACTGAATGTTTCACCATGATTCTCCAGCGATTTGTTCCACAGATGGGTTACGTAGGCTAACAGGTCACCTGTTGCATGACTTCTACGAAAACCATACTGCTTATCATCAATAATTCGTGACATCTCCAAATATTCTATAAGATTATAGTTAACATATTTTTCAAATATTTTAGCTAAAACCGACAGAATTGCAATTGGTCTATAATTATGGGGGTCAATCTTACTACCTTTTTTTGATATAGGTTGAACACTGGCCATTTTCCAAGAATCGGGAAATATTCCGGTTTTGTAAGATAAATAGAAAATCTTTGTTAGAATTGGAGCTAGCTGCCTAGAAAAGTTTTTAAGAATAAGGGGTGGAATACCATCGGGACCAGCGGATTTGTTGATATTGATTGAAAGAAGCATTTTTTGAACAATATTACACCGAAAAACAATTGGCTTCATTTTTGTTTCAACTGGAGGAAGTAATGTAGGAGGATAGGTAGGTTCAACTATGTTTGAGTTTTCTGCAAACAAACGACCCAAAAGATCCGCTTTCTCCTTCGAGTCGCTCACAGGAATGTCATTCAGAACTAAGGTTGGAATAGAGGATCGTGTGAAATTGCTCTGGACTGATTTAACTGCTTGAAAGAAACTACGAGAGCCAGATGGGTGCTCCGCAAATTTTTTTGCTTTCTTCTGGATAAACGCGTCTTTGTCCAAATCTATTGTGTATTTACTAATATTTCTTGCTTTCTTATAGGCGCAATAGGTTTCTGGTGTTCTACTTGAGTTATATGCCTTAAATGCTTTGCGTTTATTCCTCACCGCCTCATCAACATCCCGCGTGAACCAAGGTTCAGTTTTAGGAGTGATTAGTCGATTTGGAATAAACCGCCGCATTCCTTCTTTTATGACTTCAGAAACTCTTAGTGCTGCAGTATCAGGATCTTGCTCAATACGACAAACAGTTTTCCAAGGTGTTTCTTCATAAAAGTTTCTTAATCCTTCCCAGTCAGCGCGTTTATAATTCCAAACGCGACGAGGATTGGCTTTAATTGGTGAAGGTGATGAAAATTTTACTACTGCTGATATTAGTAAATGGTCCGATGATCCCAGGGGTTGATCAACTTTTGTTTTCGTTGTATTAGGCTCGTTTGTCAAAAACAGATCCAGCAAATTATTATTATGATGTGCATTCTCCGGCATTCTTGTGGGGCACTCTATCATTTGAGTCAAACCATGGTAATCTGCCAGTATTAATTCGGCTTGTCTTCCTACATCGTCAGTGCGTGATGAGTATTTCAACCATTCTTTATTATGAATGTTAAAGTCTCCAAGAATGGCTAGTCTTGCTTTGGGGTAGTCTTTGCAAATTTTGTCGAGGTTGCACGATAGTTTGTCGAAAAAAGGACAGTCGGGAGGAGAGTTGGGGGATCTGTATATTCCTATTATAAACATAGCTTCATTTACACCTGAGATCTTCAATGCCAGAGAATTATGATGCTTTGAGTTCAACTCGTAAGCCTTAATTCTCATACATGAAACTGAATCTCGAATAAATACACAGACACCATGTTTGTTATAAAAGGAATGCTCCAATTCGTAACTAGGTATGTGGTATTTATCGAGATCCAATTTCGATGCTTTGCCACTGACAATTGTTTCAGTGAGAAACAATATGTCAGGTTTATTTTTTTCGATGTAGTGATGCACCTCGTTTAGATTCGAATTGAGACCTCTTATGTTTGTGAAATCAATACTAAGCTGTTGGTTCACACTGCGGCCATTTTGTTGAGACTGAGACTTACCTCTTGACATTGTAGGTACAGTGACGGAAATTCGACCAGGTCTAAATTTCAACACTATACAATACAAGAAAATCTGTGTATCTCCGTCACAACAGTAGGACACGAGATCGCAACTGCAGCACAGTAACTAAAAAAACAGGAGGTAGGGACGCTAAATAATAGGATTTTACTAAGTGTGTAAATACTAAGATTGACTATACTAAGGGACTTACTAATATGTTATTATTTAAAAACAATAACGCTAATATAATTATTTATCTAATTAGACTTAGGGTATAAAACATTTTTGAGTGAGAACCTGTATATTTATGGATTTCCAGAAAGAATCAATAAAAAACAAAAAGAAACAAAAAGAACTATTTCAATACAAACTGAATATATAATTCAAAGCTTTTACCTTAGTGATCAATAGGGGTATTTAGAGTAATTAATCAATTAAAATAATTTACCATTACGGCAACAGAAAAAAATAATACATTTGCAGTACTGAAAATTGACCATAGATTCGATAAAAAATTACTTTAAAACAAGGGGCGGAGATAGCAATAAATTACAAAATTGGAATAATAAAATCGGTAACAAATATAAATAGACAAAATAAAATGTATACAACCTGACAATTTTTATTTTAAACACTTAAAATAAAAACTGCTTTGTCTTGGGGCGTGTCTTCTTGGTACAAGATGATTGAATGAAATAATCCTTTTTTCCTTTTAAAGACGGAGATGGGATTATATCACTTTCTTTTTTAATTTATATACACCACTAATAAGTTAAATGTTTTGTTTGTATATAAATTAATGTTTTCCTTTTTTCACTAGATATTTTTTAGAAATCACTTCACTTTTTCACTCTTCTTTTTTTTATTATATTACTTCACTTCACTTTCGATTAATTTTTTTTTGTTTTAATAGATAAATTTATTATAAAGGAGCTCTGTCCTGTTTGAAAGCAGATTTGGTAATGACATACATACAAGAGAACAATATATATGCATGGACTGACTCAACTATAGTTCTATCATGGCTTTCATCACATCCACGTCGTTGGAAAACATATGTTGCAAATCGTGTTGGTGAAATTCTCAGATTAATGTCTCGAAATCAATGGAATCATGTGCGCTCATGCAATAATCCAGCCGATTGTGCGTCGCGCGGTATATTTCCGTCGGGTCTTAAATCGTTTACGTTATGGTGGCATGGTCCGAATTGGCTTTCTGAATCTCAATCTACTTGGATAATTGAAGGACATCAAGAAGATAAACAGCAATATTTGGAGGAAGTCAAAAATCCTGTATCACTACTATCTGCGGAACAGAAAATATCGATTTATGACGAATTAGCATCAAGGGTGTCGTCATACAATAAAATGCTGCGTATATTAGCATGGATACAGCGATATTTACATAATTATTTCTGCGAAAAAGAAGATCGAATAAAAGATGAACTGGATTCTAAGGAGTTGCGAAGTGTTATAGAAGATTTGATGAAACATATCCAAAAACAATATTATTTTGAAGAATTAAAGATGTTAAAAACAAACAAAATGGTTTCTACGACCAGTAGTCTCAAAATGTTATCACCAATAATTGATGAAAATGGTATTTTAAGAGTTGGTGGTCGAATTCAAAATTCTTTGGCACCGTTTGAAACTAAACATCCTATAATTCTACCAGGAAACAATGAAATTGTTTTAAAAATGATAATGGAAGAACATATACGAAATTATCATGCAGGAGCAACTTTATTATTCAATACACTTCGACAACGATTTTGGATTGTGGGATGCAGAAATGCTGTACGACGAGTTGTTCATAATTGCGTAATTTGTACTCGATACAAAAAATCTGTCATTCAACAACAAATGGGTTCATTACCAGAATCGAGAGTAAAATTTGATCGTCCTTTTTTGAGCACTGGTGTTGATTATGCTGGCCCAATAATGTTAAAAAACGCAAAGGGCAGAAGGCAGCGCTCACATAAGGGATATGTTGCGATTTTCGTTTGTATGAGTACCAAGGCAGCACATATTGAGTTGGTGAATGAGTTGACATCAGAGTCATTTATTGGGGCTCTTCGAAGATTTGTAGCCAGAAGAGGTTTATGCACTGACATATTCAGTGACAATGGCTCAAACTTTATTGGTGCCAGTCGGGCTTTAGTAGAATTTTTCAATTTTTTAAAATTAAATAATAATAAAATTTCTACTTATCTTTTGAAGGATCAAATCAATTGGCATTTTATCCCTCCTACAGCAGCAAATTTTGGAGGACTTTGGGAAGGACTGGTCAAATCGATGAAATTTCACTAACGAAGAGTATTAGGAGATTCCATATTAACCTATGAAGAGATGTCGACGTTATTGGCACAAATAGAAGCGGTCTTAAATTCAAGACCAATTTGTTCAACATCCACTGAAGAAATTGATGCCCTAACACCCGGACATTTTTTAATTGGTCATCCATATAATTTTGTACCTGGACCTGATTTGACGAATAAAAAAATTTCAACACTATCGCGTTGGCAAATGGTGCAGCAAATGCTTCAACATTTTTGGATGAGATGGCAAAGTGAATATTTGACTGCATTACAGAAACGAAACAAATGGCAATTTGAAGACATCAATCTAAAAATTAACGATATTGTCGTGATCAAGGAAGAAAATCTTCCACCTTCGAAGTATTTATTGGGAAAAGTCGAAGCTGTGCATCCCGGAATGGATGGACTAGTCAGAGTTGCATCCATCAAAACAAAAAAATGGAATACTGAAACGTCCTGTAAATAAATTATGTTTGCTACCTATCCATTGAATTGATTACATCAAGGCGCCCGGAATGTTTGAGGTTAACTAAAATATAAGATAAAGGATTTAGTAATTGTTATTTAATTAATCATTTGAATTCGACTGGAGTATAAACTTATTTATGTAAACAGAAAATAACAACAAGCCATTTCAATGTAAATTTGTTATTCCTTAAGTTTATTATTTGTTTTGAATTTGCTACCAAAATGATTGTAGCAATTTGATATTTGAATGAATAAGAGATGGCATTAATTTGATTTTGTTTAAACTTAATTTTTTGTAACTTTTTTTGTTGACTTGTACATTCAGTCTTAATAAAGTTTTTCGGAAATAAACATCAAATTTGTAAAGTGAAAGAAAAAAAAAATTAAAGTATTTTATTAAAATTAAATTAAAATAAAGATTTCTTTGGAGCTTGGTTTGGAGCTCGATTTATTGAAAGAAATCCATCATTCTCATCGTCAACATCTTGTATTCGCTTAGGATGAAGGCAATTCTTCACTCGGATGATTCCCTCCACTCGCTACGCTCGTTCCGGCAAACTTCATCCTCGTGAAGAATTGCCTTCATTCTAAGCTCATACAAGAATTTACTATTATTTAATTGTCATAAAGAGCTATGCACTTCATAATGGAACCCAGAATTATTCTTGTAGAGCCAAAAAAACAATAAAGTTGCACTATAAACCCCCACTTTTTGCTCTTACTAAGCTCTATAAGAGTTCTAAGAGCACTTTTACAGCAAAAATTAAAGCACGTATCTCTAAAAATCAGCTCTAAGAGCGCTCTTAAAGTATATTTAGAGTAAAATTGTTACTTGGGTAGGCATAAATTTATATAAAGTGCAAAGTATGTGTTCGTCAGATATGTGCCAAGGAGATAGAAATGCTTTGTTTTATAATAAATCAGGCTACATTAGATGTTCAGCGCCAATATTTAATTTTTCTGCGGTAACTATTTTAGAAAATATAAAATATCAAATCTAGTTCATGTAAAAAATGGTTTTCAATGTACATACATTCATTGTACAATATGCAAAATCTGATTTTAAAATACAGTTGATTAAAGTTTATACATAATTCTATCAAATTATATATATTCTAGAGTTAGACTATGTAGTGGGACACGTTATTGGACTTGTTCTGTGTGTTTTTTTTTATGGAATTAAATAAATAAATTATTAAATAAATTCCGTGACGCTTCGTTTTTTTCATAAAACATGCGTCTGAAATGTGTGTGCATATAAGAGCTAAGGCGTTTTACGTTTGCGTGATAAGTGTTATGTATAAATTGTGCACGAGGATTTTGTATCATGTACAATTAATGCACATTTCATGAATTTTTTCAAAATTATTTATTTACCAATCCTTTGGCTCTTGCTCTGGTGTTGATGTCATATTCATGGATTTTTTAATGGTCTTCGATAAAGTTAACCATAATATTCACCTTAAAAAATTACATAATTTCGGTCTGAATGTAAATTTTATCAGTTGGTTTAAATCTTTTCTATAGCAAAGATCTTATTTTGTATGCATCAATAACTATGAATCATTTTCTTTTTGCCTTCATTCGGATGTACCACAAAGTTCAATTTTGGGATTGGTGCTCTTTATTTTGTTTATGAAAGATATACACTTACGCTTAAATTGCAAAACAACCTTTTGCTGACGATTTTTAAAACATTAAAATCACACTCAGAGAATTTTGTTAGTAAATATAATAACCGCCCGTTTTAAAAATGTGTAATAAGTTATTTTATCAATCTAATAACGATTTTTATTAAAGTAATTGCCACATTCGTTCGATTAATACTTTTTGTTATTATTTTAATAAAAATGTTCATCAAAATAAAAGTACGGTCAATATTATTTAAAAAATCACAACGGTTGATTAAACTAATAACCAATTCTTATTGAAATGATGAGTTCAGACAATCAAATAAAAAATTATGTGATTAACGTAGAGCTATTAAAATAAAAACATAAATTATTATTTTTGTAGTTAATTTTAATAACCATTTTATTAGATTAATCATCGACGTTTTTTCTTTCAAAACGTAGGTTATTAAATTAATAATAGTATATATTAATCTTACTTTAGGTTATTATTTTTAATAACGATTAATAAAATATTGGTAAGAATCACAGTTTATATCCAGACGCTGAATAAACAACTTTAAAAAATATTTAAAAGTTTTGTGACAAGTTAAAAGTGTTAAGAAAATTGAAAAAGTAAGATTATTTTATTAAACGATAACGTTTGGTATGTGAAACTTTGTAAATTTTTGTACTGTCTATGGTGTGGTAAAAATAATTTGTTTTTCAGTTCCTGAAGCAGATTCATCAGACAGAACATGTAGAAATTTTGTTCGATGAACAGAGTAGTTAGGCTAAAATTGAGTCTGCATGGGACAGGACTAAACAACTTAGACTCAGCGACATTTCAAAATTAAAATCAACTTCGGAAATTTTAACCAAATGGAAGCAATTTAAATTACCGCTTGGTTATAAACTGGTAATTAATAATTAAATATTAGTATATTTCAATAACATTTTAATTATAATTATAATAATATATATATAATAATTATAATTAATTATAATAATATTCCTTTTAAAATTTTCAGATAGACATTTATTTTAAAGCAATGTTTCCGAAAGCCTGCGATTTTGGTTGTTAATTACCAACCATTTATTCAGAAAACTCAGCCCATTTTTGAAGAACAAATTTAAGATGAAAAGATAAGAGAGATGGTTGAAGAACTTCGCAATACAGAGAATATGACAGAAAGTAAGTTTTTTAAATTTGTTTTTTGGCTCCAAAAACTTGAAAATCACATACAACAGAAGCAGAATTCCATTCAAATTTTACAGCAACAGAATTTTTTGCTGTCAAATTTGATTGAAATTCTGTTTCTGTTTCTGATGTATTTGAATACCCGGCTATAAGCTAAAACGTTGTTTTTGGACATGTCATTTGTAATTTTTTTGAGTGAAAACAATTAAACCTATTCAATGTTAGATTCTGTAATAATGTAATATTTTTCTGTTTTATATTATTTAGATGATATTCTGCTATCAACTATGTATTTACTGCACAGGATACTCCGTCAAACCAACAAAACTTTATAGCATAAAATTTATAAGAAATACACTGTTCGATATTCTTAAAACAGTTTTGATGAAGAGATGTTACAAAAGTATTTCGATAAAAAATTACCAATTCAGCCTCTTTTGTTAATTAGTGGGTCTATAATAAAGCCAACTAGTATGCTTTGATAATGTACGGTATGAAGTTTATACAACATGGAATAGTAGATTCTTGTATGAGCTTAGAATGAAGGCAATTCTTCTCGAGGATGACGTTTCCCAAAACGAGCGTAGCGAGTGGAGGGAATCCTGCGAGTGAAGAATTGCCATTATCCCAAGCGAATACAAGATGCTATTTTATCCACGACTGTAAAATATTTCGTTTAATTTCCAGTTTTCATGCAAAAATTTGTATCGCCATATTGAAATAAAAACATCAAAGATAGCGAAAAACAAAACAAGTTTGATGTTTAATTTGTTAGGGGAATTTTTAATAAACTATAGAGCTGTTAAAGAATTTTAATCAAATTCACTAGTTGTGGAATGAATACAATTACAATGGAAGACATACGCATGGAAAGCATATATTCTTTAGTCGTGGACAAAGTAATTGATGTGTGCTTCAAAATATTTTTTCTATGCGAAAAGTCAGTTCACTAGTGAAAAAGAATAACAAATTATAGTTGCTATGGTTTTTCATATAATTTTATAAAGTACTTTAAACAACGTAACCATGAAAAAATAGAATATGAATTTTGAATGTTTTGTAGTCGATTTATAACTTTATAATTTATAGTAAATATCGATTATATATATAATATCATAGAAAAAATTGCATTCCCTACGCGAGATAAAAACGTTTTTCGTTCGTAAACATGTCTCACTCGACGCTAGCGCGTCTCGTGAACATATGTTTACTCACGAAAAAACAATGTTTTCATCTCTTGTAGGAAAATATACTATTATTTATTCAACTTAAAATATCCGCAATGGTGGTTATTTTGTAGCGTTATCTCCCTAGGTGAGATAAAAAGTGAGATAAAATATTTGTCTTTGATCGATTATATTAGATAAAAGAAATCATTTAAACATAATTTTTTTATCTCACTATTTATCACACCTAGTGAGATAACGCTACAAAATAACCACCCAGCAACCAATTTTGGAATTTTATCCAAAAGCATTTTTATACATTGAAAGGCGATAAATAATATGCTCTTATTCGGTCAATTTGTTGGTTGATTTGTTAAATTCAAATCAATAATATATATTATTAGTTTATCTATGTAAATTTATTTTTTAATTAATAAAAAATATAGTAAAATATAGTAAATATTATATATATTTTATATACGCACATAGACTCCTTTTGTTCTTTTAATTTTTGTCACATATAAATTTAAAAATACTTTAAAGCAAAATTATGAATTAATTATTTTAGAATTAAAACTGTGAAATATAAATAGATTAAATGAAAATAATTGAAATAAATAAAATCGTTAATAAAAAATTTATGCTCTCTTTTATTTAAAAAGTGTAAAATATAAGTTCCATTATTAATTTAATAAGTTTCATTATTAATTTAATAACATCTTATTATTGATTTAATAAGAACCTATTATTAATCTAATTAGATTGTATTATTAATCTGATAACCTAATATTATTTTAAAAACAACTTTATTATTATAATAATATATGTCATTTATCCAATGTATGCCTAATATAAATGTAATCCATTATGTTATTATTCCAATAAGAATTTTTATAAATATAAAAGCTATCGTTTTTAGATTTAAAATTTAATTTTTTTGTGTTGGTAAATATTACGAACAAATAGTATTAGTTTAATAATGCCTGTTATTACGAAATTAGTGAAAATAATCACAAGTTGTGATTAGCTGTATAATAATCACCAAATTATTAATCTAATGGCTATTTCGATAGTTTTTAATAACAGAATTCTCTGAGTGCAATAAATTAAATAGCTGACTGCATAGTGCTTCAACATGGTCTTAATAAAATAAATGAATGGAGCAAAAAGAACGATCAATATCAACAATTTAAGTTTAAGTGTAAAACAATGTGTTCGTGATTTAGTAATTACTGTAGATAAACAATTACATTTTCAATTTGTCAAACGAGTCAATTTGGTTTGCTCTAGTCTAGACCAGTTTAAAAGAAATTCATTTTACAAATTATTAAATTAAATTAATATTATTTGCATGTTTATTTTAAATTCTAATAGTCTTAATAGTCTTAATCTCTAATAGTCTTTTGTCAAACTTTCTTACTACACTATTAATTTGGCTATTAACTAACATAATCTTCTTTATAAACTAAATTTATAGTTGCTATAGGATTTAAATTAAAATAAATAAATAAATAAATTGTATTCACTGAAAATGTTTATGAAATTATAAACGATTCTACATTAATATTATAACGAACCAGAAACTTATTTCAAACTGCACAAAAATTTATAATCTTTATTTTCACTTAAGCCAAAACTATCACATCGAGATTTCGGTTTACCAGCCTCATAAACTTCTTCATTAATCATATTTGTCACACTATAATTACATGTTAAAAAATGTCCATAAAATCTTAACTTTTTTCCTTTATGATTTTCATCCGTTTCAAAAGTGATATATCCACAACCAACTCTTTCCAGTCGATCCTTTACAATAACCAAATAATGTCCATTGTGTTTATTTAAATGACGTTTGTAAGACTTAATTATTTCTGGATTAACTGTTAACCGCTCATCGTACCATGCATTGAACAATGTTTCGATAATCAGCTGTGGATCGGAAGCTTTGTTGGTTGTTTTGAAGAATCCAATATTTTGACCAGCAAATCGATACTTATCCGTCGAACGACATTCGTCATGATCGAAATTACATTTCATCGCATGCATTTCAGCCAGTTGTTGAAGTTTTCTATCCCACCCTATTTCCCTCATTCGTGATGCTTTTGGTAAATGAATGGGATGTGTCAAATTAACTCGATTATGTTCTTCAAATCCGTTGGCCGTTTCATTTCGTGCTTTATTATGTAACGACAGAATGTATTCTTTGATCGATTTACTTAGTTTTATGTTTTTGATATTTTCACACGTTTTATCTGCTGGAAAATAACTGTTTTGACAGCCAATATGTCGTCCAATTCCCTTACATTGTTTTTTTTCAATTTGACACCAATCGACACGAGCTTCACTCGATGAACTTATTGCAAAAATGATTACGATTATAATCACACTTAATATTATTCCACTAAATACCATGATGATATGTTTTAAACTGTTTTTACAATCAAGAATTTTTAAAACACTGATGAAATTTGAAGAAGACATTTTCTATTTAAGTATTTCACGTTAATGTTTCTGTAATTGTATTAGAATTTTTTCAGCAAAGTATTAAATTTTCTCCGAAATGCAGTAGTATAGAACAAGTAGTGAACCTGAGAAATGCAGCAAATTAGATTAAATTATTATTTGTTTACTTCATATCTTACTAATGTAATTAGCAATTACGTTTGGTCACGTTTTGACTCCTACTCTACAGTTGTGAAGTTTAAAACTGGCTATTAATACTGACTTATCTCAATTTCTAATTAAGCTGAACATTATTGCAAAACAAAAATTATAGTTCTTATCGATGCATTTGTCATAGGTTTTTATTTTTTATTTTAGAGCGAATTTCGTTGGATATCATGACCAATTTATATATGATGAAGAATTAATTTTTACTGCATGTTGTTATCATTTGTCGTCATGAGTGATTGATAACAAGACGTTGTTTCTCAGTAGTAAGTTTTTCCATAGAATGGAAATAAGTAAAGAGAGAAATTTTATTTGTAAGACATACGTATAAAAAGTTCGGTGTATTTTTTGTTCCGTTAACACGTTAAATAGGGCGGTGAGTTGTCCGCATGAGTTATTCTCTTGCACTATGTATTAAAAATTTAATCAATTTTTAACGTTCAATTGCACCTTAAAGCCTGTCTTATTTACTGACTTTTCGTTGAGTTGAAAGCTGGGTAGTAATTGTTATTAAAATGCTTAATAGAAGTACCATATCTACTCCGCTGCTACAAAAAACAAACTCATGTGCTAGTATTGTAACAAACGCGATATACTCATGCTAGGTCAAAGATGCAATTTCAAAGTGCATTGCAATTTTTAAATTGAAGCCAATACAGTATGAGCATCTGTTCTCTAATACTAGAAAACTACAAGACATCAATGTTTAAAAATAACATGACATGAAGCGGAATAAGGACGCACTTACAAAATTTGTTAGAAAAACTCCGCTTCACGTTAACAACTTATCTTTCAGTAATTCCAGATTTTCAAACTATTTCTATTCCTTGCAATCATTAAAGCATACAAATTCAAACGAATTACTCTGAATTACTATTGTTAAAGGACAGAAGGACTATTTAGTGGAGCACAATCTTTTGAAATATAAAAAAAGAAGTACGGTGACTGTTATTTTTCGGACTCTGCAGGGCGTAGGGAACCACAATATATTTGAGATTGTTTATTAATTTCCAGTTAATTTATTCTCTTTAATGTAATATTTGCTGCTTAAACACTATAGGTAATCACAGCTTGTTTTCCGGTTCAAAAATATTGCAATCAATTTCTAAACGAATTTCTCCAAAATATTAAATAAATTCGTGTTGGGTACACGGCATATATAACCTCAAAAAACTTGAAGGAAAAAATATTTAACTATATTATACTTCAACTTCTTACTAATAATAATAATAACTTTCAACTTCTTCTCATCGGAGACAAAACTGAATTAAAATTATTTAATTCTTTTTATATAATTTATGAGTAGCAATTTTATAGCTTTTAACTTTTCAATTATGTATGTCAAAATTTAGTACAATTTTTTATTGCATGTAATGATGCATTTAATTTGCATCATGATATCAACTGTCATGATAGAAACTAGACTTGCTTATTCATACCACCCACCGTAAACTCTTCTGGATTTACAATATCTTCCTTTCTTACGTCTAGTTTTGCTAACATCACCGCTGGTCGAGTCAATAAACCGTGACTAGTATTTACTGTTGCCGATCTTACTTGACCATCACTGGATTTTTTTACATTCACTATCATAGCCTTTTCCTATCGATTGCGAGGTGATGATCCATCACAAATTACAACGATATCACCTACTTGAAGAGGTTCTGCTTTCATATGCCATTTTGTGGTGCGTGTAATCATTGGCAGATACTCTTTCACCCATTTATGCCAAAATTGATTTGCTAATTCCTGTACCTGTCTCCATTGTTTTCTTGACAACAGGTCACCATTTTTAAAATCACCAGGAGGCGCAGGCGCACTTCTACAAAAAGGATTTAAAAAATGTTTAGGTGTAATTACTTCATCACTATCTTTATCGAGGCAAATATACGTCAATGGCCTCATGTTTATAATATCCTCAATTTCACAAAGAAGGCTTCTAAAAGTATTATCTCGTGGATGTCTTTCTTTCATAGCCATTACATTTTTAATAGAGCGGACCATTCTTTCCCAACAGCCACCCATATGAGGTGAGGCTGGTGGATTATAGTGCCATTCGATTTGAGACTTCACACATTCTCTTTGAATTTTCTCAACGTTTATTTCATCGAGAGCCTCCATCAACAACGTTTTTGCTCCACGTAAATTGGTTCCATAGTCACAGTAAATATGTTTAATTGGAACTCGCCTGGAATTGCAATTACGAATAGACATGACCATAGAGTCCGATGATAAATCCGGAACAACATCAAGATAAACTGCCCTTGATGTCAAACATGTGTATACAACGCCCCATCTTTTTTCGAGGCTTCGTTTGACTGATACTTGATACGGACCAAAGAGATCTACTCCACAGTGATGAAAACAACCACGAAATGAATCTAATCGGGCCAATGGTAATTTGGACATTTGTGGTGGTACGGGAACTGCATCTCTGTTTTTACATATTTGGCAATTGGATTTCACATTTTTAACGGCTACTCTTAATTCTGGAATCCAATACTTTTGACGGACCTCGTTAACAATCGTTTCTTGGAATTGGTGTTGATATCTAGAATGAAACTCATAAAGTAGTAATTTAGTGACTTTATGCTTACGATTAAGAATAATTGGCCTTTTAAATTCTTCACATATATTTGTTGCTGCTTGTATTCTACCATCCATTCTCATCACTTTATTTTCATCTAAAAATGGTAACAAATCACGTATTTTGCTACTATTTGGAACAGGTTTATTTTGGCGAAGATGTTTTATTTCTTCTGGATATGATTCATACTGACACTTTTTGAACAAATACATCATGGCATCATTTATTTCCCTCAAACTCAATGGTCCTCGCTCAGTTTCTTCGCCTTTACGTTTTTTATTCCAATTATATAATCCCCTTTGAATCCAAGCTACTTTTCTCAATATATCATGCCAATTACTAAATTGATCTGGATCAATAGGCTCATAGTTTCGATTTCGTGAACTTTTATTACATGATGTATTAGTAACGACAAATATTCGTCTCACCTCTGGATCTTCGCGTGTAATAGGTGGTGATTTCGGATATACGGGCCACTTTTCTTCAGGCTCTATAAGAAACTTTGGGCCTTGGAACCATCGTGCATTAATATCGAATGGATCTGATTTTGTTATTTTTGTTGCGTCATCGGCAGGATTAATTTTGGAACTTATGTATCGCCATTGTGCTGCTGTTGTTGTATCCAAAATCTCAGCAATCCTGTGCGCTACAAATGGTTTGAACGATCCGTGCTCGGTTTTTATCCATGACAACACAGTCTGCGAGTCAGACCAGTAATGCACCGATTGAAATTTTATGCAATGTTCTTTTTGGATGAAATTAGCTAAACGCACACCAAGTAACGCCCCTTGGAGTTCTAATCGAGGGATTGATAGAACCTTGTTGGTTTTGATCGATGGAACTTTTGATTTAGCAGACATTAATGCAACATGACATACGCCATCCGTTACAACACGAACATAAGCCACAGATGAAAAGGCCCGTTCACTGGCATCTGTAAACAAATGTAACTGGACATTGTCAGAGTGTAATAAAATTTTTGAATAATTACGTGGGATTCTCAACTTTTCGACTGCAACCAATTCGTTTAACCATGTCCACCATCTTGTACTTAAATCATTAGGCAATGGTGTATCCCACTCGATACTTTTATTCAGCCACATATCTTGTAATAAAATTTTAGCTCTCACGACATAATGAGCTAAGAGACCCAACGGATCAAAGATACTCATCAGTGTTCTCAAAACACTTCTTTTAGTAGGGTGCTTATCTGTTTCGTCGTTACTTTTGAATTGCGGTTTGTATAAAAAACTATCATTTTTCGTATCCCAGAAAAGTCCAAGAACCTTTTCAGTTGAACCTTCTTTTTCAACATTCATATTAATAATTGATGTTTTGCTTTTACTCGAGAACTGATTCATCAATATTGAAGAATTTGAAATAACGTTTCTCAAATCAAAATTTGCTTTGCTATTAATGTCTATCACTTGCTTTACAATTTGCAATGCTTCATCCTCTCCTTTAAACGAATCCATATAATCGTCAACATAAAATTTTTTTAGAATTCCTTCAACTGCCCTTGGATATTTTTCTGAAAATTCCATTGCGTTTCTGTTTTTAATGTATTGGGCGCTACAGGGAGAGCATGTTGCTCCAAAAATCATGACCAACATCATATAAATATCAGGTTTCTTGCTTGCATCTCCGTTACGCCACAAAAAACACTGGAATCGACTATCTTCTTCACGGATTTTTACCATATGAAACATTTCTCGCACATCTGCGGCAACTGCAAATTCACCTTCCCGAAACTTAAACAGAACACCGACAATTGAATTATATTGATCTGGACCCGATAAAAGACATGAATTGAGTGATACGCCACAATAAGTGGCCTTGGCATCAAAGACAAGCCTAAGTTTTGGCTTGCTCACAGTGGATACTCCAAAATGTGGAAGGAGCCACATATTGTTCGAAATTTTGCGAATTTCTTCTTCAGAAAGTTTTTTGGCATATGTTTTGTTGACATAATCTTCGATCTTCGTTTTATATGCCTCACCAAATTCTGGATTCATCTTCATTTTAGATTCAACTGATATTAAACGCCGAAAACACATGCTAAAATTATTTGGCATAACAATGTTTTTGGTTCTCCATAGCAGTCCCGTCTCATATATATCACCAACACGACGCGTTGTTTTTTCCAGAATATCTAGTGCAGTTTTATTTTCAGGCGATTCATTGGATCTTATGGCCAATTTCACACCAAAATCTTCTTGCGAAAAGTATTTTTCCACCATGCTATCAACTCTTTCTTCTTCAAACCGTTTACATTCACATACTAAAAATGTTGGATGTGTTACTGAATTGTTGCCATGAACTTCGGGACCATGAACTGTCCATCCCAATTTAGTCCTAACTGCTACCGGACCAATTTCACTAGGATCTTTTAATATTTCTAAAGGAGCAATCAGATTTGTGTTATCTAATCCAATTAGTATGGTTGGTATGGCGTTCTTCAGACACATGAGATCAACATCCTTCAGGTAGGGATAATTTTTCCGAAGATTAGTGGGATCGAGGCATTGTGTTGGTAATGAAAGATGTTATACAGTTCTCACATTTTTAATGGTGTAACGTTCACTATGATTTCCGACAGCTGATATACCCAGCTTCACTTGCATTGATTTTTCTTCCAGGTTCGTAATCTCTTTAGTCCATCCCATCAATAAAGGTACAACTGGCCCAACTAAATTTAGTTTTTTCGCGATATCGTCTTCTATCAAGGTACTACTCGCACATTCATCCAACAATGCAAAGGTACTTAATTGAGAAACTGGACCATGAAGCGTGACAGGAACAATCTTGAATAATGTAGCCTTTTCTTCATTGTCTGTATAGTGTGAAAGTGTTGTTTCTATTTTATCATCCGTAGACTGGCTATTAGTACGTTTATCATCCGTATTGTTGACTAAATCATGGAAAGTTCGGCCACCCTTTGAATTGCGGTTGAAACATTTGAACCACCGATGACCTCGTTTTAAACATACAAAGCATAAATAATTAGCTTTAACAAATTGCATTCTTTGATCCATTGTCATTTGCTCAAATTCGTTGCAATCTTGAATTTGATGTTCGTTGCTGGAACACTTGAAGCATACCATTGGCTTCTTTTTTGAGGTTTTAGTCGTATTTTTTGATTTCTTTTCTTGAGTTGTGGGCTGCTCTTGGTGAAGATTAATTGTGGTTTTGATTTTGGTACTATTCCTTTTTCTTTCTGGTGAATGCGCTGGAATCATGTCTACATAGTCTTCACTTTCTTTCATCAACCATTTGCTGAATGTGCTCACGCTAACCAATCTGTTTTTCTCCTTAACTTCTCGTTTTCGACGGCTCCAACTCTTTTGCATCGAAAGTGGCAATCTCTCAGCTAATAATTTAATTAACATTGGATTCATGATGTCTGATTCATCCCCAACAGAAACAATATTCGCTTTAATTGTTAATACTAACATGGCGTAATCCACTATCGTATCAGGCTTTTTCTCGTTGGGCTGTTCAGCAGAAAGTGCTTGGTCAATTGCTTCTTGTATTATTTGTTCAGATTTTCCGAAACGAAATTCTAACACTTTCACAGCTTCATTAATGGTACTTGGAGATAAAAGCAATCCTGATACTGCTTTTAAAGCTTTTCCTTTTAATGCCTTTTGAAGACGATTGCGATTTCCCACATCCGAAAAAAACTTCTGTGAATCTTTGTATGACCGCACAAAGGTAGGCCATTGAATTGCTGATCCATCAAAACAAGGTAGATCTCGATGTTCTTGTTGCGCAATATATTTTGCCATTTGAGCTCGAGTACAAACTTTTCTATCATCTTCCTCTTCATCACCATCAAGATCATCATCATCATCATCATCGATGGTACTGTCGTGAACAGACAATTTTCTTGAATTTCTTAAGTGCATCGACGGTTTTAAACTCGTTCGTTCTCGAGATCCACTTGCTCTGTCATCATCACTCTCGTCCGATGTGGAGTTTACTTTTGACTTCTCTTTTCGCTTAGGTTTCTTCTTTGTACCAGATGTAGATGCGCCGTTACCATCGCCAAGATTCAATTGTTCCACCAATTTAGCATTCATTTCCATCAATTTCTTAATATCATCTTTCTGCGTAGCCAATTTTTCTTCTAAACTTTGAATTTTTCTCGCAGATTCTTTTTTCGAAGCATCGTCTTTAGATTTCTCTTCATTCAACTTTGTTTTACAGTTGTTACAATACCACGATTTATTTGGTTTAACCGTTGGATTACCAGCACATTTGATATGAAACCATGAGTTGCAGTTTCCACATTGCACCATATTGTCTATCCCGTTGTAAACAACATCACAAACTACACAAGGGTTATCAAGGTCTTCTTGTGATGGAATAAAGGTACCACCAGTCATTTTGTTGAATGTATAAATACGATGCAATATAAATGAATGAGCGTATAAAACACGTGGTATCTTTCTGCCTATCTGTCTAGGCCCAAATCTTTGATTTTATCTATCTTGCAAATATTTATTGTTTAATTCACGTTCCGCATCTACCAGGAGTCCTGTCACGGTCGCCAATTGTTATTTTTCGGACTCTGCAGGGCGTAGGGAACCACAATATATTTGAGATTGTTTATTAATTTCCAGTTAATTTATTCTCTTTAATGTAATATTTGCTGCTTAAACACTATAGGTAATCACAGCTTGTTTTCCGGTTCAAAAATATTGCAATCAATTTCTAAACGAATTTCTCCAAAATATTAAATAAATTCGTGTTGGGTACACGGCATATATAACCTCAAAAAACTTGAAGGAAAAAATATTTAACTATATTATACTTCAACTTCTTACTAATAATAATAATAACTTTCAACTTCTTCTCACCGGAGACAAAACTGAATTAAAATTATTTAATTCTTTTTATATAATTTATGAGTAGCAATTTTATAGCTTTTAACTTTTCAATTATGTATGTCAAAATTTAGTACAATTTTTTATTGCATGTAATGATGCATTTAATTTGCATCATGATATCAACTGTCATGATAGAAACTAGACTTGCTTATTCATAGTGACTCTTGAAGAGAGCTATTCAGTCCAAAATCCGGGCAGCCATGAAAGACTTGATCACGTATAACAAAGATAGATGTTGGCAAAAGGAGATGGTGAGGTCAAAACCTTTCTTAGAAGGTTAGATAGAACGCTTACGACGAACGAAAAGAAGTGAATAATAAAAGAAATATAATACCAAGCTTAGAGAACTGTCAACTGGCTCCCACGCCGTTTACGGAAAAATTTCTCAAGAGAGATATAGCCGCTTTTCAGCCATAAAAACAATAGGGGTGGACGAAATAGTCTTAGACCTCCTGTAAAGGAGGAGGTGTCTGTGGTCGCAAAAATGTTAACCGCAACAGTCAACACAACAAATTGAATGTGGAAGATATTAGAGAAAAATTACTGAAAACCAACGTTGGAGAATGTAAAATCAGCCGAGGACATGTTTACCACCTCTTCCCTGGAGCAAAGTCATCCCGATATTTACTCTCATATTTTACGGTTGCATGTAGGTGTGTGGTTGACAATAACGTGTAACTTGACAAAACTTTGGCATATCATCCACATCCACGTTAACTCAAAAATGGAAGATCTGGATTTATTTCAAAATTGGACAAATGGCGGGGGTCTCCAGAACACCTGTAAGCTTGAATCTTCAATAACTTCTAATCCTGGCTTTCAACCTTATTGAAACTTGGTATATAAGGTTTAAGTACAATTTTCAATATTTCTGCATACCAACTTCCGGTTAAAAGTTATTTTTTTGAATTTTTTTAAAATGTTTTCTTGAAACGTTGGTTAAAGGTTTCAATCAATTATAAATATATTATTAGCTTTATGAGGTGCATTTGATAAAGCGTTGAGGGATCCATCATACAACGGGCGATTTTTCTCACTATGTTTTTTATGTTTGTAGGGAGCATGCAACATGGTAGATTAATATTCGGTAATACAAAAAAAATTATCATTTACATATATTTATACATAGCTCTTATTTATTCTTTCATTGAACTCTTAATTTATATTGCAGGAAAGTCACACTTTTTTATATAATACATAATATTTTCACATTTTTTAATTTAACGTAGTTAGAGTAGTTTCAAAAATTTGGTTTCTTTTTAATTCCCTTAGATTGATGTAGTACTTCAACCACTTTTGAATCACCATTTGATTTCGAATTGGATGTTATACTCCGTGATCTCTTTTAATTCTTAATATCTATCATACCAAACGGTTTCGGAGAAAGTTTCTTACTCCCGTTCTATAAAATAAAGGAGATTCATGAGATTGTTTAAATGATCGAGGTATCAAATTGACCTCTCATACTATGAAAATATGGGAAAGTGTAAAGGTGAACTGGTTCCATTGGAAAACCAATGGAATCGTTATGGTAGGCCGCGCACCTAGTTAGATTTAAGAACTCTAAGCTAGCTTCAGCATGTAGGTACGAGGGATAATACCTGCCGCCAGTACAAATTAACTAAATTGTGCGCAAATAAAAGGACAAACGGATCCTAAATGAATAAAAAAAGTGAGAAATGGAGACTCTGGCGGCCCCACGGTCGAAGCAGCCGCGACCGTCATGAACACCCCATTATAGGTCGTTCATATCAGAAACATATGAAATAAGAACAAAGATATATACCTATATCCATTCATACAAGAAACATATGACACAAGAACAAATACATATAGGTTTATATTAGAGAAGAAGACTCACCCCATGATTATTCGCAGCATTCCATTTCCATTTTCCACAATGCTCCGAAACTGATAGCGAACAGCAGAATCATCAACGGCCCCTGGTTTATGTATTTTTCCTCTTATAGATGTGGACTCTAATTGATATCGCCAACAATAATAACCTTCACCGAAACCCCCAGTGGATGAGGTTAAGATTTAGTTCATTTCACCCTTTCGTTACTGCTTTTACCAATTCCACTGCATATATGTATAGTACGAACACAACAGCAATTTAGGTTTTTTTGTGGCAACATCACAATGGTTACCGTTTATGCTACAGTTTCGATTATGTTTCAATAAGTAAATACCTAGGGAAAGAAAAATAGTATTCAAAATTTTCATAATAAATCAATTACAGTATTTTGTTTATATACTATTATCACAATTGTTATTAGGTATATTATAGTTTTGATTATGTTTCAATAAATAATTACACAGAAATAAATAGAATTCAAAATTTGACCAATCGGACATGAATTTAATGATACGTTAATTACAGTTTATAGTTCATATACTATTATCACAACTGTTACCATTTATATTAAAGTTTTGATTACATTACAATAAACAATTACACAGCAATAAATAGAATTCAAAATTTGACTAATCGGACGGGAATTTAATAAGTTAATCACAGTTTTTCGTTCATGTATTATTATCACAATTGTTACTATTTAATTTAAAGTTTTGATTACGTTTCACTAATTAAATACGCAGAGGTAAATAGTATTCAAAATTTTACCAATCGGACATGCATTTCATAGTAACTTGATTCCAGTATTTCGTTTATAAACTATTAACTGAAAGATTCTACCATTGTTACCAATTATTTTGATTATGTTTCAATAAAAATATACGCAGAAATAGATAGTATTCGAAATTTGACTAACCGGAAGGGCAGTTCATAATCGTTTTATTACAGTTTTTCGTTTATCTAATTTTATCCTAATTATCACTATCCAGGAATGTTTCGGTCAACATTTTTAATAAACAAAAACAAAATGCACAAAAATATGAACCGTCCTACCTTTTTGTTTTCGCTATATTTTAATTCAGTCACCCTTCCTAGGAAGTAACTCAACTTTCGTTATCTGTAACTAACCGTGGATACTCACAGAACCCAATCCTGTTTACTGCTTTAATTCTTCAATTGTCCCCAATAAATTAGCCGGTGTCTTCTTCTTTTATCAAGCACAACGAAATAATAATTTTAATTTTTTTCTTTTTTCAACCAAATGTCGATCACCATCTTTTAAGAAAATTAATTGACAGAAGAGAGAATTGAGTCAGTCAGAAGTGAGTTTCTTGTATTTATTGATTATGAAAAGCATCGAAAAAGTAAAGCGTTCGTTTTCTGAGAAGATAATACCAACGTGTAAATGCGACATCATAACAAAAGAGTCATTGCACATCGATTAGTGGAGATACTCCAGCCTAAACTAAATCCCAACCAATGTGGCTTTGTGAGTAGAAAGTCAACAGCTGACGCTATTAAAGCTCTCCGGATACTGATAGAAAAACATCGTGACGCCAATAAAAATCTCCATGTAATACGAGAGATCTCATATGGCACAAACTAATAGACCATGGTGTTCCAGAGTATTATGCGATGTTGATTCAAGATATATATCAAAATGCGACAACTGAAGTAAGATCTACAGCAGGAACAACAACACCCTTCCCAGTGAACGTAGGTGCACACCAAGGCAGCGTTTCTATTGTTCGTAGTCATGATCAATTACCTGACTCAAAATATTACTGACACCCTGCAAGAAATACTGTTATTCGCGGATGATTTTGCTCTTGTCAGGACGACGTTGTGCTCCTACAAGAAATGTCTAACAAATGGTGGACATCTTTGGAAGATAATGGATTGCGAGTCAGTAGGATAAAAACAGAATACTATTTCTGCACACTTCCTGACCGTTTCGCACCTAGACCTGACGTAATGCTAAGAAATGAAGTATAACCGACCTGTTCCAGCTTTAAATACCTAGGGTCTGTAGTGAACAGTGATGGCAGATTTAGTAAAGACATCAACCATGGGATCAGTGTAGGATGGCTTAGATGGCAACAGGATACTACCATATTATGTGATAAAAAGATGCCTAAAAAGCTTAAAGGTAAACTGTTCTCAATAGTAGTCCGCCCTGCCCTGGCCCTGACTTCTACGAGAAAAACAAGCAGAAATTGAAGACAACTGAAATGAAAATGCTGAGAATGAGTCTTGGTGTAACTAGAAATTACAGACTACGAAATGAGCATATATGGAATGAACTGAATATCCAAGAATAAATTTGGCAGAAGATTGAAAAGAAACGCGTTAAATTGTTTGAGAGCATAACTGAAAAAGAAGAGCTAAATGTTATTAAGAAACCTTTAGTTACGCCTGTTACACAGCGTCGAACTCGTGGCAGACCTCCGAATATTTGGCTTCAACAAATGCAAAAACACCAAAGACTTTATGGTATCATCGAAGAAGAACGACAAAAAGTAACTAATAACAGAAGAATCATGCGATCAAATAATGCTAACCCTTCAGATTAAGCTACACCGACATCATAAGGAAGGAATTTTGAAATTCGTTTATAATTTTAAAATAATAAAGCAAAGAAGAAGAAATCTAAAAGTATGGAAGGTTTAAAAATAAATATAGCTTGCGAAGGAGTTTTGCAAGTAACTGTAGATGCTGTACTACGATAATACAACAAAAGTTTATCAATTAATGACATACTCACCTGCGCCTTGAGACAGAACTTTCGAAATGCTTTCTTCACCGTCTGCACACCACGTTCAGCCAATCCGTTGGACTGTGGACGGTGCAATGGAGATTTCGTTACGATGATACCACGACTTTTGCAAAACTGCTTCAATGTAAAAGCACTAAATAGTGGACCATTGTCACTTACAATTTGTGACGGCAGACCAAAAATAGAAAAGAATTCTTTTAATTTCTCAATTAGACTTTCGAAATTGGTTGAATTCATTATTTTTATTTCACAAAATTTACTGAAAGATTCTACAATAATTAATAATGTTTTTCAATAATTTCAATAATAATTAATTAATAATAAAAATAATAATAAAAATAATTAATAATGTCATTTCACATTAATAATGTCATTTCACATCAACCATGGGATCAGTGTAGGATGGCTTAGATGGCAACAGGATACTACCATATTATGTGATAAAAAGATGCCTAAAAAGCTTAAAGGTAAACTGTTCTCAATGGTAGTCCGCCCAGCCCTGGCCCTGACTTCTACGAGAAAAACAAGCAGAAATTGAAGACAACTGAAATGAAAATGCTGAGAATGAGTCTTGGTGTAACTAGAAATTACAGACTACGAAATGAGCATATATGGAATGAACTGAATATCCAAGAATAAATTTGGCAGAAGATTGAAAAGAAACGCGTTAAATTGTTTGAGAGCATAACTGAAAAAGAAGAGCTAAATATTATTAAGAAACCTTTAGTTACGCCTGTTACACAGCGTCGAACTCGTGGCAGACCTCCGAATATTTGGCTTCAACAAATGCAAAAACACCAAAGACTTTATGGTATCATCGAAGAAGAACGACAAAAAGTAACTAATAACAGAAGAATCATGCGATCAAATAATGCTAACCCTTCAGATTAAGCTACACCGACATCATAAGGAAGGAATTTTGAAATTCGTTTATAATTTTAAAATAATAAAGCAAAGAAGAAGAAATCTAAAAGTATGGAAGGTTTAAAAATAAATATAGCTTGCGAAGGAGTTTTGCAAGTAACTGTAGATGGTGTACTACGATAATACAACAAAAGTTTATCAATTAATGACATACTCACCTGCGCCTTGAGACAGAACTTTCGAAATGCTTTCTTCACCGTCTGCACACCACGTTCAGCCAATCCGTTGGACTGTGGACGGTGCAATGGAGATTTCGTTACGATGATACCACGACTTTTGCAAAACTGCTTCAATGTAAAAGCACTAAATAGTGGACCATTGTCACTTACAATTTGTGACGGCAGACCAAAAATAGAAAAGAATTCTTTTAATTTCTCAATTAGACTTTCGAAATTGGTTGAATTCATTATTTTTATTTCACAAAATTTACTGAAAGATTCTACAATAATTAATAATGTTTTTCCTGAGAAATAAAAAAATCCCAATGAATTCTTCCGAACAGAATGGATGTTTTTGGCCACTCATTTGCACCTTTTCGGATGGAGTATTTTGAGTTTGTTGGCAAATACTGCATTTATTTACGAACTTCTCAATATCTTCATCACAATTTGGCCACCATACATATGAGCGAGCCACCATCTTCATACGTACGATATCACTCATGCATTTTAACACCGTGTTTTTCAAATTTTCAGGTATCAAAACTCGATTCATATAGTAAATACAACTATCTTCTATTGTTAACCGACTACGTTTAGTAGAAAATGGTATCAATAGTTTTAACCTATTATTTTAACATCCATTTATTAATATTTTGTACACGTTTGATAATATTTTATCAGGCTGCGTATTTTCTCTGATAATGTTAACATCAATGGGTGTTTGGACTGATTAAAATAATATATGCTATCCATTTGAGAACCATTTCCAGAATCATCTTTGAAGACGAGCAGCAGCCCTAGAAGGAGTTCACTTTCTGCTATTGAAAATTTCTTATAACGCTTGATCATCGGTAAAAACTGTAAATGGTTTACCATACAAATAATTGTGAAACTTTTTTACTGCAAAGATTATAGCTAGTGCTTCACGATGAAACTGCAGATTTCCTCGAGAGATGTATCTTCATCTAATAAAGTTCTTTGTATCCTTTCATTTTTTAATCCAATTATGCAACGATCTGTTAATATACCATACCTTTAATATACCATCTAGAATTTTCAATTTATGTCGTTCCGCTAAAACCTTCTTTTCTGCTGCAGCTTTTTCTTCAATGAAATCACCAAACGCACTTGATTTAGCTAATTCAGACTACGGATGACGATTTACAAATTTTACAAAACAAAATTTTATTCAAAAAAAGTTTTTACTACCCGTGTTTTCTATTCTAGAACTTTTTCGCAAATATTCCTATTGAATTTTCACCGAACGTTTCACTATTTTCATTAAACTTTTCACTTTAACCCACTAAATTTTTTGCGTGAATCCACTAAACCCCTCGTCGCCAAACTATTATGTATCTTAATAGTAAAAATAATTTAATAATTTATTAGTAAAAATAATTTAACATATTTACGATGTTTAATTTGATGTATTCCAGTCACAGGTAATTAATAGAATAATCTTTATCAAACTTATTTATCATAGCGTTCATGCAATGTATATAATCCAGTACGGTAATACAAAAAACAAATTATCATTTACATACATTTAACATATAGCTCTTATTTATTCATTGAACTCTTTATTTATATTGCAGGAAAGTCAAACTTTTTTTTATATAATACAAAATATCAAGATCAGACTTCCCTTTCAATGCCGGAGCTGAACTAAGAGAAACCTTAACAGGGCTCTATTTGAGCCCTGACAAATTTCTGCTCGGGTGATTATGCAAAGAATCCGAACTCTAGAAAAAATTAGTACAACATCGCATTTTTCTGGTTCACAACCTTTTTCAGTCTTAACACAATGCCAAGAAAAGATAGAAGATAAATAAATAGCAAGGCATGGCCTGAGGCCTAAGGTTTCAGACCAAAGAACTAATTGGGTTGTTCCACCAAAGGAGAGCAGTAATAGGTTAATGGAGGTCTCAAGGATAAATAGAAAAAAACATTAGAAAGTTAATTCTGTCAGCCTGTCACAGTGGCGTAGCTGAGTCATCCAGGGCCTGTGTTCAAAACTTCAAATAGGCCCCTAACTATATTAAAGAAAATATATATATTTTTTTTTTAATTAGTAAAAAATCATATTTTGTTTGTAAAATCTTTTTATTAATACTTGAATAAAAAAAATTCTCAATTATTTGTTTTTACTGCTTTTACATGTATTTTACGTTATTAATAAAATTCACATTAATATGGGTTTTACTTAAATCAGCGAAATGTCTTTTAAAACGAAATAACATTATGAAAAAACAAAATATAAATCCTTTTCAATTAGTAACATGATTTTTTTCAACCATTTGATTCTTTTATATAAAAAAAATAACATTAAAAAACAAAAAAATATATGTATAGGTATGCTTAAAAATTTTTTACGTGCTTTCGCATTTGCAAAATTTCGTTTTAATTTTGTTACATCTAATTTTGAAGCCTCTTCGTTTTCTATGGCAATCATTGCCAGGCTGGTTAATCTGGATTGTCCCTATTTTGTTCCTCAAATAATTTTTAATTATTTTTAATTTACTAAATGATCTTTCAGCACTTGCTGAGGTCACTGGAATTGTAAAATAATAGTATTGCTGTGAAGACTTCCGTCATGTCACATTCAATTGCGCTAAAATTTGTTATTATTTTTTGAAAAAATTGATGCATTTTATGCTCAACTGTTATTTCCGGCAAAACAAGATTGTACATACTAAGGAGCTGATGAGTGAAGTTTCGGTCTATTATTTCAACATATTTTCGCTGAAAGTTATCGCATTTCTGTATTAAATCTGATTCGTTAATTTGAAGTAAAACTTTTGGATTAAATATATCAAATATTCCACAAATTGAATTCATGCCTTCAAAACGTTTACTCAATTGAGTAGTAAGTATATCAAGTATAATATTAAAAACATTAGTTTTAAAAAACTCTTTATAGTTAGTAAAACTATAGTCTTCAGCTAATTCATCAACGAACTTTTTAACTTTTCTCTGTCTTTTGATTGGAAAGTTGGGATTGATGCCATATTTGTTACACATATTTATTGCTTTCATTTTAAAAGAAACGAAATCCGTTCTGTATGTATTTAATTTTTCATTGGCACTTTTTAATGCTATACAGGCTTTATCCAAATCAATATAAATATGTTGTAAAGTTTTTGAAACTAAATTTATGTCATTCAAAATAATAAAAAAAAATTCAACTAGAAGGATAAATTCAAAATTTAAAATCTTTTTTTCCAACATTTTTGCTTCAGTACGTTCATCTTTGTTTGTACTTTTTAACGTTATTTCTGATAGTGCTTTTAATATGTCGAAAAATCGAATTTTAAATGCAGATATCGCGGAAATTCTACTTGACCATCTCGTGGGATTTAATTTTTTTAGAGACACTTCAGATTCACCAGTGAATTTTGCTAAAAGATCCCAACGTTTGATACTATTTCCGAAAAACAATATAATTCTTGAACAATAGCAAAAAAATTTTGTGCGTCTATACAACCGCGTACAGCATCGTTAATTACCAAATTTAAGTTATGGCTAGCGCAATGGACATACTCGGCCTTTGGTTGTATGTCTTTGATTTTTTTTTTGGGCACCGTTGTAAATTCCACTCATTGCATTGGCCCCGTCATAACCTTGACCAACACAGTTTTTTAAATCAAGATGTTTTTTTGAAAAGAGCTTCGTCACTTGGTTAACTAAATCTTCTGCACAATGTTCAGTTGCTTCATAAAAGCCTAAAAACACTTCTTTTACATCAAATTTGATAGGTTGTCCATTTTCGGATCGGGCTATCGTTGCGAATCTGATAACTACACTTAATTGATCTACCTTTGAAATATCTTGGGTTGTGTCCAGAATCACTGAAAAAACCGGCGACGATTTTATTTGCTTCAGTAAATTATGTTCCAGTTCGGTGCCTATGCATTCGATTATCTCATGATAAATGGTTGCACTTAAATATTTGGTTGACCCTAGAATATTCATTTCATAAGTACAAGTTAAAAGAAAAAATTTAAAACTGAAAATATGTACCTTTAGGCAATTCTAACACTTGACGCAGAACATGGTCATATCTCGCAACGAGCTTGACGGTTGATAGGAAATTTAAATGATTATTTTCCTGACTTAAATCTTCTCGGTGTCCTCTTAACGCCAGTGAGTTTTTGTCTAAAGCAATTATAACATCAAAAAGACGTTCTAAGACCAATTTCCAAAAAGTGGATTCTTTCGAAATTTTATTTTCCATGTCCTTATCAATAGTATTTCTTTTTTTCCAAGCCTCATAAATAGCACATGCATTTGTATGGTTACTTGACAAACTATGTTGTTTAATTTTCTGTGTAAGGTGTTTGCAGTTCCTAAAATCCGTACTCATGTTTCCTTTTTGTAGTGCAAATAACCAGCATGGTTGACAAAAAACCACATCCAAAGTTCTCGAATAACATAGCCAAAACCGACGTACTTTGCCATATTTGGTAGCTGATGTGTAAAAAGAATCCGAAAAACATCTGTTGTTTTGAAGAGGATCTCTTGGGAAAGGTCCTGAAGGCTGAACTGGACCCATATCAACAATGATTTTTTTTTCTTGGGTGCTCAAGTCATTTTTCATTAAATTTTCAGAAGTGTAATAATCTGATACGATGGACAATTCTTGCTGTGCTGTATTCTATGTTGGAGAAGACTCTTCTGTTGGAATACATTCAGTTTCTGGTGCACTACGATCTGCAACTAGGTTTTCATCTGCTTTACTGTTAGAATCCTGATGTGCATTATCAGTAGAATCTGTAAATTTTTCTTGATTATTTACTGAACCAGCAGTTACGAAAAATTTGTCGAGTTTCGGCAATTTCTCTTGGCTAGCAACTTTTTCTTTTGCCAGTTTGCGCTTATATGCGCCACTTTTTTCTTTTTTTTATCCATTTCCAATAAGTATTTTCTAATGCAACATACGTACAACTGACAACATTAACAAATCTACTGTTATATTTGCCACTTTGGGTGGCTTGGACCTTTATAATGAAAATTAAAATAATTATGATACACGAAATGTTGGTTGCCTCAAGAACGAATCGCTAAATTTAGGAATCTCTTATCGTTATTAGAGGTTTACTCTAACATTTTATGCAAGAATGATTATGAAAATAAAGAAAGAATTTAATACTAATTATAATAAAATTAAGGAACAAATCAAGTTAACAAATGCAATATCAAAAATCATCACCACAACAATTTACAAATTACTTGCAATTATATGCACTGGCATATTGCTCATAATTTTTTATATGTTCAACTTTTAAAACTTACCAAATGATGAATGTCCACTATAAAATGTTTGTTTGATTAATTAATTAATTAATATTTATAATAATAACACACCAAATGTATTCACTTTTAAAACATTAAAACTTTACACACGCCACAATTAATTGTTCTTCAACATATGTTGAAATGTGTTTACCGCTATCTTTTTTGTCTCTCTTTTATTCTCTCTATTCGCAGTACTAAAAACTTGTGCATACTTGACAGTGCTGTGATATTTTATTTCATTCCTAATATATTGAACTATATATTTAAAAAAAATGTATGCAAATAACTTTCTTATTACACAAATAAATAAAAAATACCAAAAAATGTGTTTACTAATCTCAACAAAGGGCCCCTGGTCGACCATAGGCCCTTGTGCAGTGCACGACCCAGCGACCACCAACTTACGCCACTGACCTGTCAGCTTTAAGGAGAGATCCCAGTTTAACGTACTGTAGAGAATGCTCTGTTTAAATTGACTTCTTCCATATTTTTTTTTTTTTTTTTTTTTTAATAAAATGTGATGTGTAGTAGGCATTACAATATGTGTCACAACAACACATAAAAACCTTTTAAGACCAAGGTCCCACAACAACATGCGTTCTAAGGATGTTAATGGACGCAAATATGATTTTTTTTGTTTTTAATATTTTTTTGTTAAGTAATGGATAACTAAACCATAAATCCTATCACATATAAAATATGACATAGGCCAATATTTCGTGATAGGGTAGGGAAAATAAAAATAAAATAAGAGATAAAAAGCAAATTTGTTTTAAAAATTTGCAGGAACAAAACTAAAATTGGTTTACCAATAGTCCAGCCAATGGCATAATCCTTGATTATGGGACGCAGTATATTTTTCAATGATTAGTAGCTCAGTTATATATAGTTATATAAAGGCTCGTTTCATCGAGCAAGCTACAGCGTTCCAGCATCAAGGAATATTCATTAGCTAAGATTGAGAGTGCTACCGTTGACTGAATACAGTTCATTCGCCAGCACCCCTAAGATATCACCTTGGCTAGTGATATCTCACTGCTATTGCCAGTGGTATGTGATATCTCACGTTAACTCATATGCCAATAGCAGGGACTGGAGTACGCGGGGTTGTCACACCGTGGATCAAAAAATAGAAAAAAATTAACAAATTAATAAAAACTGATCCCTCTATGCGTAGAAGTTTTTAAAGGAGCCAGGCTTGGAGGAGAATGTCTTACTCAAAGTTCATCAAGAAAATAGATAGAGCGCCATAGATTAATTTGCAGCAGTTTATCTGCAAGTCACCACCATAATTTACTCTAATCTTATCTAATGTCTGAAATGACCGAGGCTGGATTAACTCAAAATATTTCTCAGAAAATTTCTTCCTAAAGTTCAAATGCTTTTTTTTTAAATTGCAAATTTTATGGAATAAAGATATATAATCAGCAATTCTTTAGTATTTTGCAACTGTTCCTATTAGTCGAAATTTGTTGAAACAGACTAAGAAAAACACTTTCAACTGTCAACACATAAATCATGTTATTCAAAGTATTGCTTTTATGTTTTACCTAGAAAGTATTTTTTATTCTTCGGAAATGCAAATTTCACCTGCAAACATATATTTTGCACCTAAAATATAAATAAATATAAACTAAGCACGCTATCTTCATCCTAACATTTGTATTAAAATATAGAAAAAAAGTGATAGTTCTTTTTTGTTATAACCAAACATAGTTTTTTGAAATTTCATCAATGAAAAATAAATTTGTCAATAATGAAAAAGATGAAATTGAATTTGACAGAATTGTTATCACTATTTCTGTAGGTTCGTTCTCTCATTTATATAAATATACTCTAAGCTAGCAAGAAATAAAATGAAATATTGGCAAAACCGAAGCAAAATAAAAGCAAGGCCCACCGTGAAGAATTAGGGAATCTATTATATAAATTATTTTGGTACGAATGGGTTTAATTTGTTTAGGTTAAAATTAATTAAGCATTTTATTATTATCTAAATGTTTATACAAATGAGATTAGATTAAGCGTCGGTAGGACGTTTTTTTTTTTGCTTGTACGCTAAATTTGTGTAGGGCGTAGAACGCATGCAAATTAAAATTTGTGCAGACAGGATAACTGAAGCTAATGTAAAACGATCGCAATTTTAAATCAAACTAAAGAAAATAGCTTAAGACACATCAGAAAAAAATCGTGCATTTATTTGAACTATCATAGAGATTTCTGCGTCGATTAAGCTTTGAACACAGTTCCAAAAATGAACCAAAATTATAGTCTTACATAATCTGGTAAGACCTTTCTTCAAAAAACAAAAGATATTACAGCTCTCGTTTGCCAAAATTTTCCCAGTGGCTTATTGAGAAGGAAAATAACAAAACTAATTGGGTCATAATAAAAACTGTAGCATGGTGTAGCAAATTTTATTTCGTATACATCGACCGAAGAAGTTCCCTCCAGGGCCATAGTAGGAATTCAACCACAAAATTAATTATTTGTTTAAAATGAACACAGCAAACACTTGAGGACAGCTTATTGGATCAAGACAACAAAATGTAACATACAGTGAGCTAGTCAGGCTTGATGTCTGTCCAAAAATAACACTATTAATCAGGTAGGAGTGCAACGCGGATTCGTACAACAAGGTTTTTTATTATCTGTGTTTGGAAATTCATGTGAGTTACCTCGTAAATGGATCATATGAACAAAAGCTAAGAAAAGTTCCTGGAATTAAACAATGGTTATATGTCATACGAGCAATGCTTATATATAAAACAAGGCTCTTTGCGTTTAGCAACAAAAAAAACTGAGCTAAAGTTATTTAGCAATGGAGGTGAGTTTCTGAAAGAACCAGAAGGCAATAAAGTTCTAGCTTGCTTATGCATATACAAATGCTTTCCTTTTCTAAATTTCCCTGTCTACGTACAAGTTTTCAAGGCTTAAAAAGAGCTTAAACTGCTGCTATTTGACAATAGAATCAACACATTGTACACATACTTATCAGTCACAATGGTGAGGGAGTTGTGGTCTATATCAGAAATTAAAATTATAGTTTACGAATTTTGGTCGCCCTTTTGGGATGAAGTTTTTGCCTTAAATGCAGCATCTCCGATTACAGTGTGAGTGTTACGAACGCTTCTGATCATCTATATATATATATATAAAATTGAAAGTATGTATGTTTGTCGTTTATGCATTAATAAACCATTCATCCGAACATCATGAAACTTTGGGAAGTTGTTGAGTACACTTGCGCATAGGTTAACAGGCAAATTTTTTTTTTGAATGGACCCCAGGGCCATTTTAATTATATTAAGGGGTTCTGCCTAAATGTTGATAATAATTTAATTTGATTTTTCTTTAAATATAGTTTTATACGGTTAGATTCCTTTGATCAATTTTTTTGTTGAACATAATTTAATGAAATTGAAAAATGAAAGTTTAATCTGAAACAATTACATTTGTATATCAAAACTATATGTATTTGAATTAAACACATAATTTTATCATCTATACAATGTGTTATTGTTATTGGTAATAAACTAAATATGTTATTCGTTTGCAATTTTATGTAATGTATGTTTCTTCAACTAAGAAAGATAGTTGATAACATCGATTAAAAGCTCAAAATTACGAAATGGAATTCGCACAAATACTATACAAAGAAGCATAGCTTATGTATAATCAAACATGGATAGCAAGTATGATAAACAAACTAATTAAAAATGTGGTCCTTAGCCGGCAACACGTTTGCAATAGTGATTTGCAAACAGTTACAATGCATTAATACCAATGAATTTATAATATATGCCATATATGCCCGCCCGCAGGAACATATATAAAATTTTAAATTTTAGATCTATGGATTTGACAAAGCCACATACTTTAGGACCTGCTATTGGCAAATCAGTTAACGTGAGATATCGTATACTACCGACAATGGCAGTAAGATATCACTTATATTAAGGGGATAAGTGATGTTTAGTTATGGATTATTCTTTGACGATAACGCTCTATTTTTTTTTAAATAAAATGTGTTGGGTAGTAGGAATTACAATGTGTGTCACAACAACACATAAGAACATGCTTTCTAAGGTGTTGGTGGACGTAATTTTTTTATTTTTTAAAAGAATGAACTTTTTGCTTGCTCGAACAAATGAGCTTCCATATAATTATTATATATGCTGGCTTGAGGTAAACAATGCGTTATATGATCTTGGTATATGCTTCTAGCACCAATTAGGAACCTAATTTTAGCTTTGTTCCTGCAAATTTGAAAAAAAAAAAGATAGTATATTGTTTTTATTTCCTCCATCCTATCATGAAATATTGCCCTATATCGTACATTATTATGTGAAAGGATTTATTATTAAGTTTTCCATTCTTTAAGAAGAATATAAAAAAAAAGAAATTTGCGTCCATCAACGTCTTAAAAAGCATTATGTTGTAGAGCCTATGTCTTAAAGGGTTTATATGTGTTGTTGTGACACATATATGTAGTTTCAAATATGTCACATATTTTGAAATTGCACAAACTTTTTTGAACTTCGGTGAAAAAGATGATGAACAATGTCATTGAAGCTACAATTTTGAGTGGAAAATTCGAAGAGGAAGATGTAGTGTTGCCACGACAGACAGGCCACATATTTCAATGATCCCAACAGATTCAAACGTTTAGTTTCCAGTGCAACTCGCTTTTGCATTTACCATCAACAAAGCGCACGGACAGTTACTGCAAGTATGTGGACTAGATTTGGAGAATCCGTTCTTCTCATATGGACATGGACAACTATATGTGGCTGGCGCGTTAGGAAAACCTTCTGATTTATTCGTGTACGCACCAGACGGAAAAACAAAAAATAAATTGTACCTACAAGTACTCGAATAAATAAATAGAATTAAAACGACATTTTGAAATTCGTTCCATATTAAAATAAATAAGTTGCAATAAAAATGACACAATGTTAATTGAATGTTATCTTTACGAGTTTTCTCGAGTTTTCTTTCTTATGAGATAGCGGCAATATGCGACTAATGTTAAATAAACAAAACTTTTACACTATTTGGTGTAAAAAATAAAATTTTGAGAGATTTTGTGAGTGATTAAGATCAAAGTAATTATTGTAATTCACTTGACTTTTGCAATTTGACAGCATTTTTCATTTTCATTTCTCAGAAAAACTTCTTTAGAAAAGTTTTTGTGTGTTTCGTGTAGGGTACAAATACAATGCATGAGCACTGTGAACATTTGTGAATCTATTTTTGTTCTGTATAATGTTCTATATAGAGATGAGTGTTGACACACCTCTACTAATTCAACAAGTCATTTTAATTTTTTTATAGCTTACTCGAAAACTTATTTGACCGCCAATTTTTCATATATCCGAACTGATGAGCTAAAGTACTGATTACACTAGTTTACAAATTTTGAACTTTTTTTGTCTCCCTGAACAAAACCCAACTTTTCTTATGGATTTGGACCTCCTAAACACGAATATCATATTCATTTTTTTTGGTTAGCTCTTGTTTTTGAGATATTCACGAAAAACCAATTTTTTTGGTGATCAAAAATGTTGTTTCGGTTTTTGGGTCTCATATTTTACAAAACCAACAAATTAAAAATTTTAATAAAACAAATGCATAGTAAATATATCAAGAAACATTTTGAGCTATATTTTGTGAAAATCCATTAAGGATTCCGGAAGTTACAGTCGTAAAAGGTTGAAAAAATTCGAAAAATTCACGTTTTTTTCAAATTTTTCCATTTTCAACACCATAAAGTTTGAACAAATAAAAACACTAATTTTTTTTAATTTCTTGAAGCTTATAGTTACTTCAATTTTCTTTCTTGTAAACCAGTGGCGTAGCCAGAATTTTCCATTGGGGGGGGTCAAGGATTATTTTATAAGACTTAATAGTTTAACCCAATAAACCAACTAATTAGTTTTATTAATAATTCATTACAATAATAGAAACTTCATTTTAATGTTTCCTTAATTTTAATTTTTTTAATTAATAATTTTTTAAAAAATAGATTAATGATTTTTTTTAACTATTTTAAATTATTTTGAATTAACTTTAAGAAAACAAATATTGAATAATTTTTATATCAAAAAAAAAAATATTTTTACAATATTTTTTTTTTAGTAAAAAGTGTTGTGTAGTAGGAATTACAAAATATGTCACAACAACACATAGATACCTTTTAAGACCTTATAGGTCCCGCAACAACATGCATCTTGAGGTGTTGGTGGACGTTTTATTTAAATCTTTGTGGATTGAAGGCACTCGAGACTATTGATTCAGGCGAAGCATTCCATTTGTACGATGTACGCACAAAGAAATCCCTTTGCATTTTGTTACTGGGGCAGTGAGTAATCCCGACAGTTTGACTATTTGCACAAACAGATTGACGAGTTGAACAAGGAAAAGAAGATATCTGAGGCATTATTGATCTAATTTCATCCGAGCACTGCTGGTGACGATATTTATAAAAAACAACGAGATCAGCAACAGTGCGACGATGTTGTAGGGAATCAAGATTTAATGTTAAATTTCGATCACCAACAATTCGTATAGCACGCTTTTCAACAGAGTCCAAAAGGCCCAAGATGGTAACAGATGCAGCGCCCAAACTTGACAATACTCCATGCAGGGACGAATATAGGACTTATAAATGTGGAGTAATTGATACGGAGAAAAATATTTTTTACATCTATTGAGGAGGCCGAGTTTTCTTGATGCGCTCTTTGCCATGGCCATGATATGATCATTCCAGAGTAAGTCATTGGAAATTGTGACTCCCAATAAACGAATGTTTTCACATTCGTCTATTTGGTCGTTACACATATTAATTGAAATATCATTGGGAAACTCGGTCTTTGATCTGGAAACAACCAATAGCTGTGTTTTGGTGGAATTAAAAATGACCAAATTTTTGTCACCCCAATCGGCGACTTTTTTCAGTCCTCGTTTACATTTATGGCAGCGTCTCTCCGGGCGGGATTTATTTCTTCATGCATTTACCCTTTGAAGATAGGGCGACGAATGACTTGTGCAGTGTAGTATCATCTGCAAAACTATTTATTGGGTTACTGGTGATTTGCAACAGTTCGTTGATATAAATTAAAAATAAAGTGAGAGATAAAACTTAGCCTTGGGTACATCAGCGTTAATTAATTTGGACTCAGAAATAAAGCCATCTATAGATACCGAGATGTATCGGTTAGACAGAAAATTTTGAATCAACTTCACAACTGCGGTATGAAAACCGTACGCAACGAGCTTGTTGATCAAGTTGGCATGCCAGATTCGATCAAATGCTGTTGAGATGTCTAATGCGATTACGTACTTTTCACCACCTTTCTCAAGTATGCTATTCCAAAGATGGCCTACATAGTTCAATAGATCGGTTGTTGATCTTTTGTTTCTAAGACCGTATTGGCTGTCATGATATCAAATGGTTGTCCTCCAAAAATTTGGATATGTGTGAATTAATATATTGCTCGTATATTTTAAACAGGACTGGGAGTAAGGTTATTAGTCTGTAATTTGAAATATCACATTTCGTTCCTTTTTTGGGACAGGCTGGACATTGGCCAACTTCCAGCAGGATGGAAAAATACCAGATTTATAGGATTTATAAAATATTTTGGTGAGAGTTGGTGCAATATAAAACAAAAATATCGAATAATTTTAATTAACTTTCATAAAACAAATTTCGAATAATTTTTAATTAACTTTAAAAAAGCAAATTTCGAATAATTTTTTACTAACTTTAAAAAATGATAATTTTCTTTATTTTTAAATAGAAATTTTTGTGCTAGTGATTTTGAAATTTAAACTTATTTGAAACTGAATGACACTTTACCTATTGATTCGCCTCAAACCTGTGTCTAGGAAGGAATGAAAAATGATTTTCCTGATTAATCAAATTCCTTAAAATATCAAGGCGTTAGATATCATTTTAACTATTCTAACACAATTAATTTTGTTTTGTATTTAGAACAACTTCCAGGACACTTTGTTTTGTCCGATCTTATCTATTGTCCAATCTACGAAATTTTTTATTTGTTATTTCCGGCACGGAATACTAGTTATGAAAAAATTGCTGTAATTTATTTCTCAAATCCTATATCACGATGTACAGGAATAGGGCTACAGATGTACTCATAAAGAAAGAATAGTAGACAAAATAGTAGACCAGTGGGCATAAATAAAAGATGCCAGAATAGTACATTATGATGCTAGGACGTAAAGCTAAAGATTTTGGTCGTATGTGGAGTTGCATTCACATTAAGTCCAAAATAGCTTATGTCCGTGCATCATATACTATTTTTTATTCGCCGCAAGTAAAATATTTAAAAAAAAAGGTTTATTCTAAATTGAAATTACAAATTTGCATAAATTTTGAAATAAAAATATGTGGAACAAGTTACCTTTGACATAATATTTGTTATTTTTTCCAAATTAGGGCGATGATACATATAAAATAAACGTCTTTCAGACATAAAAAATTTCGCATCTAATTGGTTGAGGGGCGGCAACAATTTTTAAATTTTGCCAAAATATTTTTGACTGAAAGACAGAAAAAATATCTTTAAGACATAAAAACATAACCTAAAAGATATTTTTTGCTTGACAATTGAAACTGATTACTTGAAAAATGGATTTTAAAAGTAAGTTTTACCAATAATCAATTACAATTAACTTATTTACTTCGGTCTGAAAGACCTAAGTATTACATTCATGAGCTCAAAGTGAAATTTTTACCCCCACTTTTTTTGGCATTTCTCGACGTTTTAGGACCTACTGATTCTAAAAAAGCAAAAAAAAAATGTATGTCTGTCTGCCGGCCGGCCGTCATTACCTACGCTGCAGGGAAAACCGCTGGAGGGATTTCAAAAGTTTTTTTTTCTAAAAATAGGTATTCACAAGGGACAGGTCCGAAAGGACGCTGTGTTCGATAACTGTACCGGAAGTGTGTCAAAAAAATCATTATGTGTGTCAAAAATAGCAAATTTTCATATTTTTGGCTTAAAAAACGTTCAATTTAAGTGATTACGAGTAGGAACATTAAATTTGGAGAAATCCTGATGGTCGGGATTGGTATGTGAGATCAAAAACTAGATTATTGCATTATAAGTTTGTCAAAAAAATGTTGTCAAGTGTGTCAAAAGAAAGCTTTTTATTTATTTTTTTACCTAATTTTTTGGAAAAAAAAATAAAATTAATTGTTTGTTTGAAATGAAGTTTTATTATTATTATTGAGAATTATGGCACTATAAGAGTGTCAAAAAATGTTGTCAAGTGTGTCAAAAGAAAGATTTTTATTTATTTTTTTATCCAATTTTTTGGAAAAAAAATAAAATTAATTGTTTGTTTGAAATGAAATTTTATTTTATTATTTAGAATTATGGCAATATAAGTTTGTCAAAAAAATGTTGTCAAGTGTGTCAAAAGATTTTTATTTAGTTTTTTACCCAATTTTTTGGAAAAAAAATAAAATTGTTTCTTTGAAATGAAATTTTATTATTATTATTGAGAATTATGGCATTATAAGTTTGTCAAAAGATGTTGTCAAGTGTGTCAAAAAAAAAGGTTTTTATTTATTTTCTAAACAAATTTTTTAGAAAAAAATAAAATTAATAGTTTGTATGACATGATATTTTATTATTATTATAGAGAATTATGGCATTAAAGTGTGTCAAAAAATGATTTCATTTATTTTTTAGCCAATTTTTTGGAAAAAGAAAATGAAGCTGTTTTTATGACGTAAATGTAATTTAAAATGAAATTGGACATGGAAATTTTCGAATTTGTTATAGTTTTTGAAATATTTTTGGAATTTTGAAAAAGTTTGTATTTTTGATTTTGTAATAGTTTTTGCAATATTTTTAGAATTTCGGCAAAACTTTTAATTTTTGATTTTGTAAGAATTTTTGGAATATTTTTGAAATTTTGAAAATTTTTTTATTTTTGATATTATTATAATTTTTGGAATTTGGAAAAAATTTTCAATATTTGATTTTGTAATAATTTTTGCAATATTTTTAGAATTTTGGAAAAAGTTTGAATTTTTAAGAATTTTTGAAATATTATTGGAATTCAGAAAAAATTTAAATATTTGATTTTATTCTAATTTTTGGAATTTTGAAAAAGTTTGATTTTATTTAATTTAACAATATTTTTGGAATTTTGATTATAATTTTCCGGCAACGTATTGATGTTTCGTGTTAGTTTTGTAATAAATTTTTAAACAGAGATAAAAAATACTTGTACTTTAACAAAAAGTTATGTTTGATATACATCGCTGCCCAAAACTAAAAACCATGTCCTCATAAAAGTTTTTTGCCGAAAACTATATCAAAATCCTTAACCCAGACCGAAGTCTTGATATCTCAGAGCTGTGAGATTTCAGCCCCTCCATATTTTTATTATTTAATTACAATTAAAATAATTTGTTTACTTATTCATATGGATTTAGGCACTTTCACATTAGACCAAATTTTTATTTTTTTGTTGCGATTATCGCCTAAAGTAAACAAATTATTTTAATTGTAATTAAATCATCAAACTAAGTTAATTGTAATCGATTATAGGTAAAACTTACTTTTAAAATCCATTTTTCAGTTAATCAGTTTTAATTGTCAAGCAAAAAATATCTTTTTTGGTTATGTTTTTATGTCTTAAAGATATTTTTTCTGTCTTTCAGTCCAAAATATTTTCGTAAAATTTAAAACTTGTTACCGCCCCTCAACCAATTAGATGCCAAATTTTTTATGTCTGAAAGACATTTCTTTTACATGTATCATTGCCCTTAATTGTATCGCTATTTTTTTTATTTAGCGTATGGTTTTTTTGTGACACATTAAAAATTAAGCTTAAAATAGGTAGATTCTTCTATGAAATCTAGCTAAAACAAAGCATGGATACACATTAAATGAACTTACATTCAATTTGATTGCGCGTCTTTTAGTAAAAAAGGACAAAGTAAAATATTTGAACATTGGGCAGTACATTTGAATATTAGATGTTTACATCGAGCGAGTCTATCCATGCTACTACATCGGGAGTTGCCAAATGGATGTCGCCATTGTACCGTCGAATTGGATGCACAGTTGCAATGTGTTTTATGGTTTATTGTGGAGCGCCGCAGTCACACTCAGGGGACTCTGAAATGCCCCACATGTAAAAAGAATCAGCACAACGTCCATGATTCGTTCTTATTCGGTTTAGTGTAGTCCAGGTATGACGTGGCAGATCGAAACCAGGTTGGGTAGAAGTCGGGTTAGTAATAGAAAGGCCAGTTGTATTGATGATGCCAGGAGGTGTCCCAGACATCCAAGATATTAAAATTAGTTGCCAGCAGGTTGCTGGCAGTTTTATGTGGAGGCTTTCTTGACTTCAATCGACAACGAGTGTGGTCACCGTTATCCTCGTGCAAGGGTAACGTGATGTTGTTGGTTACCTTTTTATGTTCACGCATGAGAGCATGCGAGCGTCTGAGTGCAGGTGGAGCGATATTGCTTAACACAGGGCCAAGGTTAAGGGGTGGTTCTGATAGTACTACTTATAGTACGCATCGTGGCATGCAGCTGGCAGTCAACTTTTTGAGTATGTGTGCTAGGGGTATGTGGGGTTCTGTGGAACGAAAAGAAAGCAACTGTTCAATTCATTCGTAAGATTCCAGGGAAAAAATCTTAATATTAGAACATTAGAGCAATTCTTCTAGAAGACAGAAACTTTAAAATTTCAATGGGGGGGTTTAAACCCGAATAAACCCGTATGTCGCTACGCCTGATTTTGGTAATCTGACGAATAATGTTTACATTCGAAACATGTTATAATAAATATATACCAAAAAAGTTTGTTCCGTTGATTATAATTACAATAATTTATTTATATAAATTATTGATTTTATTTAAAAATGTATTCAATGTATCAAGATTTTTCTGCTTCGGCTATTTTAAGTCGAGTTGCCGTAAAGATTTTAAAATCGTAATTTGCCGAATGACAAAAAAAATAAATAAGTGATACTGAGCAAAAAGTGGGAATCGCTGCGAAAATTTAAATGTTTGCTTAAATAACTTTAATAAACTTAACTTAACTTTAATAAAATCGTAAAATTGCCGAATTGGAAAATTCTTTTCGTAAAAATGCCGAATTTGCCGAATGGGAAAATTCTTGGGAGGGTGTCACAACCCCCAAAACCCCCCTCGGCGTCAGGTCTGACAGGAAGAGGGAAGGAGGGGGTTCTGAGGAACGAAAAGAAAGCAACTGTTCAATTCATTCGTAAGATACCAGGGAAAAAATCTTAGTATTAGAATATTAGAGCAATTCTTATAGAAGACAGAAATTTTAAAATTTCAATGGGGGGGGTTTGAACCCGAACAAACCCGTATGTCGCTACGCCACTGTTTTAAACTAAAAGATATGAATATTGGTGCAGTTTGCACCAAGTTATTCAAGTTTTCCCAAAGAAAGTCAAAACTCAAAATTTGGAATAAAAATTTAACTTTAAAAATAATTTAAATTCTGCAACATAATTGATTTATGTATAAGTTGTTTTCGTAGTAGATTTAGCTCCTCCCACCTCGGACTTATTTAAGGAGTTGGAAAATATCAGTTAGTTGATTATGAAATGTCTTTTTTTGACAAAAGTTGTATTTTGATTGTATATGATTTTTCTCGAAATTGAGATTTTTTTGGTGCAGTTTTTTGACATAATCTAGCTCCTCCAACTAAGATTTATTTTAGAAGTTGGAAAATATCAGTTTGTTGATTATAAAATGTCTTTTTTTGACAAAAGTTGTATTTTATTTGTATATGATTTTTTTCGAAATTGAGATTTTTTTGTGAAGTTTTTTGACATGATCTAGCTCCTCTCACCTTTGATTTATTTTAGGAGATGGAAAATATCAGTTTGTTGATTATGAAATGTCCTTTTTTGACAAAAGTTGTATTTTATTTGTATAAGATTTTTCTCGAAATTGAGATTTTTTTTGTGAAGTTTTTGGACATGATCTAGCTCCTCCCACCTCGGATTTATTTTAGGAGTTGGAAAATATCAGTTAGTAATGAAGATAGGCAGTTTTTATAAATGCGGTGATTTAGCAGCATGTATCATGTAACTTCTACAAATAAAACAAAATGAATTTGTGCTATTTTTACACTTGAAACTTCTTGACGACGCCATTTAAATAAACTTGATTTTACACTTTACTAACAATTTATTTTGCTTTAAAAGGCAGCTATCACTATTGATTTATTGATTTTTACAAACAATACACTATTTAAAATTTATATTTGTAATATTTTTTCTTTTTTAATTATTATTTTCACTGGAATGTTTGGAATTAAATTTATATTCAGAGAGATTCTATTTGCAACTAATCATACGACAATTATCTACTTAAAAAGAAACCTCTTTAAACTAATTAAACAAATGTTGGGAAAACCGAAAAACTATTAAAAAGGAGAAGTAATTGCTTTCTTAAATTAAGCTTAAAATGATCATAAACGTAAGGAGTAACACAAGGTGGGTGGTGATAGAAAAAAAATGTACATTATCAAAAAACAAAAAAAAAAAAAGAAAAAAGAAAAGAAAAGAAACAAACCTTACAGGTATTAAAAGACATAAATAGGGGCTTAACTTTATGATGCTTGAACTAACTTAAATAGTTCTGATGTTATGATGTTTTGCCTCTCCTCACAATTCATTATCTTTTGTTTATATTTTTCTATATACGTCTCATATCGATCCAATAAAACACATTGCAACTGTGTGTCCAATTCGACGGTACAATGGCAACATCGCGGACATCCATTTGGCAACGCCCGATGTAGTAACATGGATAGACTCACTCGATGTAAACATCTAATGTTCAAATGTACTGCCCAATGTTCAAATATTTTTACTTTTTAACTAAAGACGCGCAATCAAATTGATTGTAAGCTCATTTAATGTGTATTCATGTTTTGTTTTAGGTAGATTTCATAGAAAAATCTACCTTTTTTAAGTTTTATTTTTTAATGTGTCATAAAAACCATACGCTAAATAAAATCGATCCAATTCCCAACTTCGAAAACCAAAATGGAAATTATACTTTACTATTTTAAATAATTCTTTACTGATGTTTGAGAACGACTGAACTTTTAAAATTATTATTTATGGCACAATAAATTAAGTAAAAAATTATTTTTTCCAAATTTTGAGTTTTGACTTTCTTTGGGAAAACTTGAATAACTTGGTGCAAACTGCACCAATATTCAAGTCTTTTAACTTAAAAGAAAGAAAATTGAAGCTACTATAGGTTCCAAGAAATTAAAAAAAAATAGTGTCTTTGTTTGTTCAAAATTTATGGCGTTGAAAATGGAAAAATTTTAAAAAAACGTGAATTTTTCGTATTTTTTCAACTTTTTTCGACTGTAACTTCCAGAATCCTTAATGGATTTTCACAAAATATAGCTCAAAATGTTTGTTGGTATATTTACTATGCATTTGTTTTATCAATATTTTTAATTTGTTGGTTTTGTAAGATATGAGACCCAAAAACCGAAACAACATTTTTGATCACCAAAAAAACTGGTTTTTCGTGAATATCTCAAAAACAAGAGCTAACCAAAAAAAATGAATATGATATTCGTGTTTAGGAGGTCCAAATCTATAAGAAAAGTTGGGTTTTATCTCGGGAGATTTTTCTTGTAAACTAGTGTTATTTTACATTTATATTTTTAAAAACAAAAATTAAAAACTACGCTATCATTTCTCATTACTACTTTTTGAAACCATTGCTACTACGTCAACAAAATGTCTGTGCACAAACTTTATTTATAAGCGTAGCAAAGCACGCTGGATCCTGCTAGTTTTAAATAAAAATACTTTAATAGCTATAATCGTAGTAGCATTGAAAAAAATTATAAAAACAAATAAAAGAAAAACATGCATTTTGTTTTTTCTTAGATTATAAAAAGAAGAACAGAACACATGCAAACATATACTTTTGTTAAAAATTTAAATTTATAATAATTCTTATTAATTTTGTTAATCTAAAATAGAAAAATTGTAAATCGAGTGAAAAAACTAGCAAGTAAGCATACTTGATAAACTGAATTTTATGAAATAATTAAAATAATGTTTTTATTCGCCTACATATTAAAGTGTTACTTTATTACTGTGATTTGTGGCTTAAAAGTATCACTTTTCAACTATTTATTTTGTTGTCATAGCTACGTCCAAAAAAGTAAAAAGCATTTGTATTTGTTTAAATTCTATGAAAAATAAAATTTTTTATCAAAGCAACCCTCAAATTCAAAATTTCATTATCCAATTAAAATAGTTGTTATCATTTGTTGTCATAGCTACACAATAATTTGGAAAAGATAATAAATATTTTGTCAAAGGTTACTTGTGCCACATATTTTTATTTTAAAATTTATGCAAATTTATAATTTTAATTTAGAATAAACAACTTTTCTTAAAATATTTTGCTTGCGGCGAATAAAAATAGTATATGATGCACGGACGTAAGCTATTTTGGACTTAATGTGGGTGCACTCCACATCCGTCCAAAATCTTTAGCTTTACGTCCTAGCATCATAATGTACGATTGTAATAGGAAAGTTGTACCAATAAAATACATATCTGATGTAAAAAAGGGTTTCTTATTCTTTAACAACCAATTCACCGATCCAAACTAAATTTAACAGTGAGAAAAAACAAATGTGGTCTGGCATGATCATTAATACATATCGACTGCTTGGTAGCCCTAGAAGTCATTAAATACACTACTAAGTACAGTGCAATGCAATAATACTATAGGTCCTTAAAAATTTTCGGACCGAAAAATAACCTAGCACTGGTACGGGTACTAGAGCACAATGGTATATAATTGTTTGAAGAGGCTCACAACAACTGAATTGTCAAAAGGAAAGACAACGATTTGTATTAAAGATAATCCAATATTCTTTTATTTTATGGAATACTGCTTGGTTCTCAGAACTCTAAATTCACATGTTTGGATCTAATCACTGATTATATTTCTATATAGAAATAAGGTTTAAAAAAATAAAACCACGTGTCATCCATCATATGATCCAACATTTTATAACAGGTATTTTTGCAGATAAAATCTATGTGACCAAAAAAATATGTGACTATTTAATAAAACATAAACAAATAAATCTCAATTATTATATTTATGATTGAATAATTCCAATTTTTCACAATTTTAGAGAACAAACATCTTTCTTTTTTAACTGAATCTTTTTCAAACTGCACAAAAATTTATAATAACTGCTTTCGCCTAAATTAAAGCTATCACAACGAGATTTCGGTTCGCCAGCCTCATAAACTTCTTCATCAATCATATTTGTTACACTATAATTACATGTTAAAAAATGTCCATAAAATTTTAAAAGCCTTTCATCACGAACTTCTTCCATTTCATAAATAATATATCCACAACCAACTCTTTCCAAGAGATCTTTAATCATAACTAAATAATGCCCATTGTGATTATTTAAATGACTTTGATATGATTTAATAATTTCTGGATTAACTGTAAAACGTTCCTCGTACCATCCTTTAAATAATTTGCCGATCATAAATTTTGGATCGAAAACTTTATTAGTTGATCTCCAATAAGCAATATTTTGTCCAGCAAATCGATAGTTGGCCGTTGAACGACATTCGTCATGATCGAAATTACATTTCATTGCATGCATTTCAGCCAGTTGTTGTAGGTTTCGATCCCAGCCTATCTCCCTCATTCGTGATGCTTTCGGTAAATAAATGGGATGTGTCAAATTAACTCGATTGTGTTCTTCAAATCCGTTAGCAATTTCATTTCGTGCTTTATTATGTAACGACAGGATGTATTCTTTTATCGATTTACTTAGTTTTATTTTTTTGATATTTTTACATGTTTTATCTGCTGGAAAGTAACTGTTTTGACAGCCAATATGTCGTCCTATTAAACTACATTGATTTTGTTCTATTTCACACCAATCCATTCGCAAGCCATTTGATGACTTTATTGCGAAAATAGAAATGAAAAAAGTGACGGTTATGATTATTCCACTGAATTCCATCACTTGTGTAGAACTACTTCTCACAGATTCAAAAAAGACTGATGAGATTTGAGGAAGACATTCTCTATTTATGTTCTTTAATTTGATTTTATTCTTCTTTTTTGCTTTATCTTTTTGCTTTGTTTTTGTATTTTTAAAGCACGATTTTGGATACTGAAGCCAGTAAACAAACAAACAATTATTTAGAACAAGTAAAAAAAAGACGTAAAGTAAATGGATAATTCTGAACAGTTGATTTTGTTTATAATTATATAATTACGTTTGATTAAAAATAATTATTTTCAAATATTCGTGATAAATCAAAAAGGTAACTAACTATACTCGGCTGCTCAGTAGAAGTACATAAACCATACATTTATAAAAACATGCACAATTTTGTTAGAATATTCTAAATAAAATATTTTACTTATCGCTTGTACCACTTACTGTATCATTACTATGCTATTTTGAATTTTGCTGTAATTCTACCGAACGTGATACAAAAAACTACTAATTGATTAAAAATTAGTTTGTACAAGGTTAAATTAAAACATTTGTTTCAATTCAACCAATAATTAATGAATGAAGCGAGATATCAAACAGACAACTTCATGCATGATAAAACTATGAATTTTATTATTCTGGGTATACCACCAGCTAGAACGTGGAAAAGCTCTTTATACAAGGAGACTTGCAAAAGCCATTTATAAGAAGTTGCATGAAAATCGATTAATAGTGTTTGATGTTATTGAAGCTTTTAAAGAATTTGGTGCGGTACGGTTCACCCCTACTTCTTAGTTCAATAATGTTACAAAGCTATTCAGTACCTTGCCAATCAAATCTGTACCTTCAATTCAATCAATTTTGACAAATTCTGTTATCTCAACAGGCATATATTTTGTTATGCGAACAAATAAATGCAAAAACTAATTATACCGGAAGTGATAAACCGAAAGTTAGGATATGGAACTATTTAAAACTATATTAAAAGACTGAATGCTATGTTTTATCAAAATCAAAAACCAGGAATTGATTTTACTGAGGTTTCATAAAAACAGGTGGTCCAGAGGCATAATCAAACAGAAGATTCATTCAACATTTAAATAAACAGGTGCCACAGGTAATCCTCACCACTTCTTGTCATTCAAATATCCATTCTTTTTCAGTGTCGTCAAAAATGATTAATGAATGAAGGCTTTAGTTTAACAATAAACGAAAAACTTAGTGGAAAAATATAAGCAGTTGTATGGTAGCAAAAGCTAATCAAATTTTTTATAATAACTAAAGCCTTATATCCTATCCTATATCCACTATTATACTCTACACAAACTTGTATCGGCGAGAAGAAGATGACCTTCACTTATGTCTATTGACACATGCTCTAGTATTGAATAACAAACTTTGAATTAATTATAGATAATGTGTCAATAGATAGTGAAGACGAGTCATCTTCTCGCCGATACAAGTTTGGTAATCAATTCTAACTTGGTTATAGTATAACAACAACAGTGATCACTACAGAAATAAATTTACTAACCCTGAATCTAATAAATATGTGTTTAAGTAATTTTTTGTTTTCTTTTACTTCGCTAGAAATGTAGACTAATTTTTGGTTTATAAGTGTTTACATTTTTTGGTAGTTTATCTAGTGGGCTAGCCCAGGTGAGAATGATAAACTTTTTATATTAAAACTAAAAGTATTCTTAGCGGTTCGAAACCAGATTGATCGACAATTGTGCGGATTCAGTCTTATTATTCATGATGGGATAACATTCCATCGGAGTGATGTTACATCACAAATAATTCTTTGAATTCATTTTGAATCATCTTAAATTCTTAGAATTAACCTAATTCTGTTTTTACGCGAACTTTGTTTACGCGTATTTAATTTTACGCGATTCCAAAAAATTATCTATTTCTTTTTTAACGCGTGATGTTATTTGATTTAACACTCTTCCAAAATTTTGGGAAAAACATTTAGTGTAAAAAAGGTGCCTTAGTTGCTGCCTAAAATATTAGCCAAAATAATTTAAGATGGAGAATATACTTCAGACTCGTTATTGAATACAGATGAGACCATGTACAGAGGCGACCATGTCCCAGAATATTGCAAGTTCAAAGCAAGATAAAGTGAACCCTACACATAGAGCAAATTTATTTATTCTACTCTAAACGCTTTAGTAGAGAATAAAATTTTTTACTTTTGGTTTTGGAGTGCGGTATAATCACTATTATATAACAAATTGGTTTCTGACTATAGAAACAAACCAAAGTATAGACAAAAACGAATTTGTTCTATGCTTCAGAGAATATTTAACCTTTTGGTACTAAATGGAGCTCTGAAGCTCACTTCAACAAAAAGTGGAAATTTAGACACTAATTAGAAAGCCTGGGTGGCAAGCGCCCCTTTTATGAAATCATTTGTCTCTGTTAATTTGCCTAGAATTTAAAGTTCTTTTGATTCTAGACAACGCAACAGATCATTATAATATGAAGCACAAAAGGATTAATACAATTTTTTGAGGGGCAAGTTTTACTTCGTCGCTACGCTCGATCAAGGCATTATTGTGACTTATTATGTTAAGCATGTTATTTTGGCTTATTTTAGAAATTATTTAATAGCAACCAATTAGGCATCATGCATCCTGAATTCAACACCATCTGGATTATACTTTGTCGTTCGTAATTCGATAAAATATTAGAGCCGCTTTTCAAAAGATCATCAAAAATAGAGCCAAACCATCAGGAATGGCCATTTTTGAACATTTAAAAAATCAATAGCCAAAATCAAAAATTCAGACGAAACCTGTATTTTTTATACAAAGAAGATTGCTAAATTTGCCAACGCTGAAAAGAACGTTCTACATTAAATCGAAAAGCAACTATCTCAATCTCATACGTAGAGCGAATATGGCAATAATTTTAAATAAACCATATTCTGTTGTCAGGAAAACCTGTAGCAGCCCCATCACCGTTAAACCGTTTGAAAGTAATTTTTCTTTGTTTGAATAATAAACTGCTAACCTCGGAATGAGGATAAAATTAATTCAAGTTTATTAGTGTAAAAACAATAAATTGATATATTGTGATGATAATATTTTTGGCAAATTTCAACTTGGAACCAATCTATCATATTTCCCTACATTCCTCGTCTTTTTTATGCAATTTTTTTTACGAGGATTTCTTAGAATCGTATCTTTCGCGTAAAAAAAGATTTAAGGTTATAGTCTCCTACTGTCTATATAGTGTGTACACTAAACTCTAAACAATTTCTCGAACTTAATCTATAGTTCAAATCTTCTCGTAACTTAAGATATTTAGGAAAAACTTGTCCTTCTCCTTCACTCCACCCCACCGGTCAGACAAAACAAAACTCAATACTTTTCGTTTATCACTAGAAAGGTGGTGCTGAGGCACTCTTTATTCCATATTTTAAAAAATTTTAATCTTCTTAATCGAAAGTTTGTTATAATAAATGAACATATAGTGGAGTCATATTAGTAAAAAAAAGTGATATATTTGATGTAAGAGCAGAGTTGAATTTTTTTTTGTTTTATTTTAAGGACATAAAAGTTAGTGGGCATGTAATTATTTAGCAAATTTGGAGGTCTGGAAGTGCCTCAAAAATTGCAAAAACTGTTTTTTTTGGTGTTTTTTGAATAGGTCGTTTCACTATTTTTGAAATATTTCGGGCTCTAATGATCATCAAAAAAAAAATGAAAAATGTTTGTGATTAAATGTCAAATCCATCTAGGGGAGTTAGATACTTTAAAAGTGTAACCTAACCTCAAAAAACCGAATCGCGTGACTTTTTTTTTTACTAAATTTATGATAAGGGGCGGAAAAATCGTCAAATTTTCATGAAAATTTCAGGAAACATATGTATTTTAATAGTCTCAATATGGGATTTAAGTTTTATGAAAACATTTCAGTTTTTTCGGCCACAATTGGCATTTTTCGTTAAATTTGGCAAATGGTGCCATTTTATGAGAAGTCATCCAAAATAAAAATTTTTTTTTTTAATCTGTACTTTTTTTATCTACTTTAACCTAAGTATAATTAAAATTATGTTGCCTTAATTCAAATGCCCATTTTTGGGCATGAAAAAAAACATTAATTTTTGCATTTTTCTGACATTTTACCATATATACGATATTATTTATGGGACATTCCATGCTGGTGAGGAAAAACTGTGCAAATATCACATTACAGTAAAGGGATTGTTTTGCGTATTATTTGGCTTAGAAATGTTAGAAGTTTCATATATATAATATTTCTCTCTCAAGCATTTAGTTTTTTAGCATCGGCAACACTGTAAAGTTGGCATCAGTTTGTTTTGATTTTGCTAAATCTCATTGTCAACTTTTGAACAATAGAAAGTTACATTATTTTCTTTAAAATAAATGTTACAATGGATAAATATTGATTATTGCACTTAAAGTTACTATTGTACACTTCTTAAACAAGTTTTCTAGTTAAATTAACTAAATAATAATAATAATAATAATAATAATAATCTTTATTTCAACCAAAAATAAATAAAAATCGTATACAGTAATTTACAAAAAAATTTTTATAACCATACAATAATTAAATAAACAAATGCCAGATAATAGTTAAATTTGTAATTGAAGTGAAATAAGTAGGAGCATTTTGAAGTGTAACAAACGACACTTGTAGTAAAAGCTCCATAATTATATGCATTTCAAAAGTACACTGTTACGTGTAACGTAAGTTACTAAAACTTGTAAACAGTTTTATTAGAAAATAAGAAATGGCAAAACAATGTTAATCATTTCAGATTTTCTTACTGATAGGTGAATACTAAACTGACAGCAATAGTTTTCTTTTAAATATTACTTATTTGTTTTTTTGTGCAATAATCAAAATGTGTAACGTAAGCTACCAATATATGTATGCAACGTAAGTTACCCAATTAAAAGGGACTAGTCCTCTGTTCAGCATGGTATTCTGGTAAGCACCACTCTATGGCTTTGATTTTGGACAATTTGATTCATTCCAAAGAAGCGTAGTACCTTACATAGACTGTTTACTAGAACAATTTCCTGAAGAAATAAAATATGTACATATTTGGTCAGATGGGCCAAGCAGCCAATTTAAAAATTGTTACATAGCTTCAGCCTTGCATGTTCTTGAGCATCACCACTGAAAAAAGTTAACCTGAACTAGTTTACCTCTTCCCATGGCAAAGGTCCTTTTGATGGGACAGGTGGATCCATAAAAAGGAGTGTGCGAGCTGCTGTTCTAAAACGAAAATACATTGTCACCAATGTAAGTGAGTTTGTTTCTGCAGCACACGACTAGCCATCTTATATAAATGTCCTAGAAATCACCCCAGCTGATATTAAGATGTGTAGCGAAAATTTCAATCTATCCAAAGCATTTTTACAAACTTCCCTCATTGAAAAGATTAACTTAGTCCATCATTTAAGAACAAAGGGAGAAGAAACAGAGGGGTTTTATTTAGTTAAAGATTTTGAGAAACAAAAAGGAAAATCAGATATAAAAACTGGGAATTGGAATATGGTTGAGTATGAAAACTCATTTTATACTGGAGTTGTAAAGTTCGTTTAAGATAATGAATACAAAGTAAACGTAATGGTGGCTGCAGGAACCTATTGGAAAGGGCCAGAAAATAAAGATGAAATCTTTTATAAAACGGAAAACATGATAAAAAATTGAACCACCTGTACTTGCCAATAAAACAGGACATTATAAGTTTAAATAGTCAATTTTTATTGTACAATTATGATTAATTACATTATATTATTGTTTTTGAATTGAATAAAACAATGTTATACTTTGTTTAATTTTATTTTATTGAATAAAATTATCTTTTATATTTAAGTATTATAAAAAAAATTGCAAAGGGAATTTTGTAACGTAAGTTACTGTAACGTAAGTTACCCATTTAAATATTTATAGTTGTAATTTGTAAAAACCGTTTTCTTTACTAATTTTTTTTATATAGAAAATTTTTGTATTCAACTGTGATAGAAAACTTTTTGATTTTAAATTTTGAAAAAAAAAACACACTTGTTTTGATTTTTTCCTTTATTATATACTTTTTTTACTATTCAAATTTTCGAAGCCAGTGTGCTTCATCTTCATGAATCTTTTTTTATTTAAAACTAAAACACAAAAAACAGAAATAAATTAAAAAAATCACAAGATTTTGTTTTTTAAAAATTGATAACATTAAAATTTTTAAAAATAATTAAGGACAATTACATGAAGTTAAATTCAAATACCTTATTTTTTACTTTAAATATGCACTAAGAAAATTATAACTACCTTATAACTAGGGCTTGTAAATCGGATAAAACCGAAACCGGTTACCCGGGTTTTTGTTGATTTTTACAAAACCGTCTAAAAACCGGGTTTTGCCTGAAAACCGGGGTTTTCTGCAACATCGAAAGTTCAATTTATTGTTTATTCTAGAAAGGAAACTTAATTTTTCGTATTCTGGATGCAACAGAATATAGATTCAATAATTAAAAGTCGTATAGAAATAGTCCCTGGGCCTTCACCTACATAATTTTGTGATTACCACATATTTTATACTTCGTGATACGTCTGTCCTTGACGAGCCTGAAAACATTTGTTCCATGATTTTTCTCAAATCGGCCGCTTTTGCGTTCGGCAAGCTCCGAAAAATGCCGATTGCCCGCGATCTTGTAAATTTGCTACCACATTTATTTTTTTTGACTGTGGAGGTTGAAAATTTGTTTTAGAATACGAGGGTAAGCTTGTCCGACCAAAATGTGTTTGCTATTGTCGAGTCCGACAACTGACATTTTGGATGTGTGGGTTGTCGGACTAGACAATAGCAAACAAATTTTTGTCGGACAAGGTTACCCTTGTGTTCTAAATCAAATTTCCAACCCCCATAGTTAAAAAAAACAAAAATTTACAAGATCCCGGGCAATCGGCATTTTTCGGAGCTTGCCGAAAGCAAAAGCGGCCGATTTGAAAAAAATCGCAAAACAAATGTTTTCGGGCTCGTCAAGAATAGGCGCATCACGAAGTGTAAAATATGTGGTAATCACAACATGGGGTAGGTGAAGGCCCAGGGACTAAAATGGATCGCATTTCTTTATAAACGTATTCGTAACCTACAGTATGGTTGTTAACATCGTAAACGTAGCTCAAATACAATGTGGAAAACTTTAATACCTTCGCTTGCGGATTTACCGTTTGTAACATTATTTTAGCTGTTTATATTAAATTCATAGGTATACACTTTTCAAGAAAGTATTATTATTAATTATTATTATTATTATAGTATTATTACAACACAATAGATATATATATATATATATATATTATATATATATATATATATATATATATATATATATATATATATATATATATATATATATATATATATATATATATATATATATATATATATATATATATATATATATATATATATATATATATATATATATATATATATATATATATATATATATATATGTATATATATATATATATATATATATATATATATATATATATATATATATATATATATATATATATATATATATATATATATATATATATATATTGTAATAAACTTCGTCCAGAATGGGTTAATTTTATTTACTCATTCATTAATTAAAAGTTAACTCCTTTTTCAATCTTTTACTTGTATTGCAAATTGTATTGCATAAATTAATGTAAATTAAATTTGTTATACAAATATTTACATTAATGAATTAAAAGGAGTTACCTAATACATTTTGCATAAATTAAATTTGAGTTCGCTAATACAAATGCAAGTATGAATGAAAACAGGTGTGGCCTATTTCAGATGTACGGACTACGTAGTATTGATTTCTAGTGGATTATAGAAGTTTCGATTTATTTATTTTTCGATATAAATAAGCAAACAAAAATATCAGATAGTCAGTTTTACTTTTGCAATTAAAAGTGTTTATAAATATTCGCAAGTTTAAGGAATAATTGGTGGTATCTGAGCCTGGGTACTAATAGAGAAAGAATCTGAACTTAGTGGAATAGTAAATACAGATTTTACGATTCCGAATATTATTGATTCAAATTGTGGAAAAGCAGTGAAGTTTATGGTACATAAATTGGAGACCCTGTAATTTATTGTAAGGAAAAACGGAAGCTGCTGTAATTTGTTGAATAATAAAGTTTGAGATTCTGTTAACTAAAGATCCGTCTTTTTACTGTCATATTTGTTCAATAATCTAAAAGAACCGACGAGGAGTCGTTACAGTGGTGTCAGAAGTGGGATTATTGGAACAATGGTCAAGACAGTAAATATTAGTGATCTCAGCCAGACCCAGCTGAAGGATGAGTTGAAGAAAAGGAATGCTCCAATCTATGGAACGAAGGCAGAACTTGCATTCCGGCTGCGTAAAGTTTTAGAAGAAGCAGGCCAAAACACAGAGGTCATAGAAATAGAGCCGGACGAAGCTCCGGTTCAGAATGCCCCAGTAATTGATCCGATGATGGTGTTGATGAAAGAAATGATGGCACAGCAACAACAACAAAAAGTAGAGCAACAACAACAACTTGCTGATATGATGGCCCGACAAGAAAAACAGGCAGCAGAACAAAAAGTACAGCAACAACAACAACTTGCTGATATGATGGCCCGACAAGAAAAACTGGCAGCAGAACAAAAAGTAGATCAACAACAACAACTTGCTGATATGATCGCCAAACAAGGAAACGATCTGATGGCCCGACAAGAAAAACTGGCCGCAGAACAAAAATTAGATCAACAAAAACTACGTGAAGTAATCGAGTCACGTATATCCAGTGCGGAGGTTAAAATCAACAACATGGAAAGGGAGCTGCGGAAAGTTACCGAAGAACATGAAGAGAAATTACGCAATCTTTCAAGTGAATTCCGCCAAGAAATAGCACAAGTAAAGTCAGGTAACATGATCAATCCATCAACTACTTCAGCTCCAGCTAGAGTGAAAACACCCGCATTTGATGGATCTACATCGTACCAGATATTTAAGATGCAATTTGAGATAGCAACAACCGGGGTTGATCACCAGCAAAAAGCAAACGCGCTTATATTAGCATTGAAGGGACCTGCTGCTGAAATTTTGCAGACACTATCAGCGACTGAGCGTGAGTACAGCAAGATAATGGAGGCCTTAGAGGTAAGATATGGGGAAAGTCATATGCAAGCTCTCCATCGCATGCAGCTCAAGACACGAAAACAAGGAGTCAGCGAAACTTTGCAAGAACTAGAGGCTGACATTGTGAGATTAGTAAATCTGTCATATCCAAACTATAACGCGGAACACCGAGACGAACTGGCAGCTGATACATTTATCAATGCTCTTCGAGATGTACAAATGAGAAATCAGCTTTATCTAAGTGGAAAGAAATTACCTGCGGAAGTCTTAGCATTGGCCCTGCAAATGGAAGCCGGAAAAAGAGCGTATGGCTCAGATAGAGTACGTCAGATGGAAGTTGCTGAGGAACCACTGAAAGCAGCGCTTGATGAAGTGATCATGCGTGTCAAAAGTTTGGAAAATAAACCTGAACAAAATCAACGAAGAAGATCTAGCAGAGTAAGATGCTGGAATTGTGGGCAGTTAGGGCACATCAGACGGGAATGCAAAACACGGGTAGCAGCAACAGAAGGAGTAGTTCCAGTCCATTTGATGAACCTCTCAAATAAGCAAGTGGATGTCAAAAAGGAAGGAGATTGCCGCATCGAACACCGGCAGAGAAGAAAACATTGTAACGCTGAAGATCTTTCAAGAAGACCCTGTGTTGAGGAGCGCAAGTCATATAGCAGGACTGAGAGAAAGGAGGCAAATGTCAAAAAGGAAGCAGATTGCCGCGTTTAACACCGGAGTAGAAGGATACATTGTAACGCTGAAGATCTTTCAAGAAGACCCTGTGCTGAGGAGCGCAAGTCATGTAGCAGGACTGAGAGAAAAGACGCAATGACAGTGAAGCAAATTAAGTTCCAAACTCCTGACGATTGGTGTACCGAGGCAATGAAAAGAGAGCAGCTAAAGGATCCAGCTATGGCTCCAATATTGAAGTGGAAAACCGAGGGAAGGCGACCGGAGTGGAAAGAGGTCGCACCTTTAAGTACGGAGGTGAAATGTTACTGGGCGCAATGGGACTCACTATTTATGGACAACGGGATATTAAAAAGAAAATGGGAGTCCGCTGATGGAAAGAAAGTGTTGGAGCAACTGGTGTTGCCGTCAAGTCGAGTGGAAGAGGTACTGGGAAAGCTGCATGGAAGTATTTCTGGAGGACACCTGGGAGTCAATAAAACCCTAGCCAAAGTAAGGGAGAGGTTTTATTGGGTAAGGTATCGAACAGACGTGGAGCAATGGTGTCGGCGATGCGATACTTGTGCAGCAAGCAAAGGACCAAAAACTAGAACTCGAGGAGAGATGCAACAGTACAATGTGGGTGCCCCAATGGAGAGAATTGCTATAGACATCGCGGGGCCATTTCCGGAAACGACAAAAGGTAACAAATACATCATGGTGGTCATTGATTACTTTACAAAATGGCCGGAGGCTTATGCAATACCGAACCAGGAAGCAGTTACGGTCGCGGAAACATTAGTCAATGAATGGGTTTGCAGATATGGAACACCGCTCGAGTTGCATACCGACCAGGGAAGGAATTTCGAATCTCAACTGATGGAAGAGCTGTGCAGAACACTCGGCATTAGAAAAACACGAACTACACCTATGAACCCGCAGTCAGATGGCATGGTAGAACGATTCAACCGAACCATGGAAGAACATTTGTCAAAGGTAGTAGAAGCCAACCAAAGAAATTGGGACAAGGATCTTCCGTTATTCTTGATGGCCTATCGTAGCGCAGTGCACGATACGACAAGTGAAACGCCAGCGAATATCATGTTCGGAAGAGAACTACATCTTCCTAGTGACATCGAGTTTGGCATCCCTGGAGGTCTGGTATCCACGAAAACAGATTATGTGGGACAACTAAGGGAGAAGATGAATAAAATCCATCAGCAGGTTCGAGACCACATTAAGATAGCCAGTGACAAAATGAAAACCAGGTACGACATAAATGCAAATAGTGGCGGTTTTCAAGAAGGAGAATTGGTATGGCTATACAACCCCAGAAGAACTAAGGGAAGATCACCCAAGCTGCAGCCAGATTGGGAAGGCCCATATAAAATAATCAAACGAATTAATGATGTCATCTACCGCATACAAAAGGGACCCCGTACCAAGATGAAAGTGATACATCTGCAAAGGTTGGCACCGTACCAAGGTAACAGCACCAATGCGATCTCTGATATTGTTCGGGACGAACAAAACTAAATGGAGGGCAATGTAATAAACTTCGTCCAGAATGGGTTAATTTTATTTACTCATTCATGAATTAAAAGTTAACTCCTTTTTCAATCTTTTACTTGTATTGCAAATTGTATTGCATAAATTAATGTAAATTAAATTTGTTATACAAATATTTACATTAATGAATTAAAAGGAGTTACCTAATACATTTTGCATAAATTAAATTTGAGTTCGCTAATACAAATGCAAGTATGAATGAAAACAGGTGTGGCCTATTTCAGATGTACGGACTACGTAGTATTGATTTCTAGTGGATTATAGAAGTTTCGATTTATTTATTTTTCGATATAAATAAGCAAACAAAAATATCAGATAGTCAGTTTTACTTTTGCAATTAAAAGTGTTTATAAATATTCGCAAGTTTAAGGAATAATCGGTGGTATCTGAGCCTGGGTACTAATAGAGAAAGAATCTGAACTTAGTGGAATAGTAAATACAGATTTTACGATTCCGAATATTATTGATTCAAATTGTGGAAAAGCAGTGAAGTTTATGGTACATAAATTGGAGACCCTGTAATTTATTGTAAGGAAAAACGGAAGCTGCTGTAATTTGTTGAATAATAAAGTTTGAGATTCTGTTAACTAAAGATCTGTCTTTTACTGTCGTGTTTGTCCAATAATCTAAAAGAACCAACGAAGAGTCGTTACAATATATATATATATATATATATATATATATATATATATATATATATATATATATATATATATATATATATATATATATATATATATATATATATATATATATATATATATATATATATATATATATATATATATATATATATATATATATATATATATATATATATATATAGAGCCAATTCTCCTAAATTTAAACCTCCAGACCAATCAACAAATTAATTAACAATATGCATACATTCTTTAAAACATGGTTCTAATTTAGCCTCCCATACAAAACCACTCTTAAATTCTCAATTATTTGTCATAATTTTGTAATAATTGCAGTTTTTCCATGTATTAAAAATTTCTAAATTGTTTCTCTTAAAAGATAAACTCTCACCTACTCAAATAACATATAACAATCTTTTATACCTTATATAATCAGAGTTTGATCGCTTATCGATCAAAACCAAAGTTAAAAATTGCCATTGTGTTTATATAAAACAATTTTTTAAAATGTTTGTTAATTGTGTAATATTTTTATATGTAGTTATAAAGTATATTTATAATTTTCTTTGTTCATATTTAAAGTAAAAAATCAGGTATTTGAATTTAACTTCATGTAAGTGTCCTTAATTATTTTAAAAAAATTTAATATTATCAATTTTTAAAAAACAAAATCTTGTGATTTTTCTTTTAATTTATTTCTGTTTTTTGTGTTTTAGTTTTAAATAAAAAAAGATTCATGAAAATGAAGCACACAGGCTTCGAAAATTTGAATAGTAAAAAAAGTATATAATAAAGGAAAAAATCTAAGAAGAAAGATCTAAGAAAAAAATCTAAGAAAATAAATAAGATTTTGAAAAAATGTAATATTCAATTTTTTTCAAACATTTTTTATTAACATATAAAATACACAGCATAAATAATTTTACGCTAATTATTTATGCTGTGTATTTTATATGTTAATATAAAAATTCTATATGTGTTATTATGGTTTTCCATATTATTCACTGTTTGTGTGCTTTTGTCACTTTTGAATTAAAATGCAATATTTAAAAATATACTTTTTGCTGTTTATTTTTAAAATTTTTAGTTTATTAATAATAATATAAACTTCCTTATAGTAACAATTTGAATTTGAGTTTTATTTTATTGAATATTGATTTCGACTTACGTCATCCTCAGTTTAAATTATTATTACAATTTTTGCTTAAACTATTACTTATATACTACTTCAACTGCTATTTTTTATTATTATGTCATATATTTTGTTAGTTTAATTTTAATTATTTACCAAAAGTAATTTAGGGCATTGCAAGAAAAAAAGTTTTTTAGGTTATGTATAATTTAAAAAAATATTTTTTATTAATTTGAATTGCATATTTCACTTTTATGCATAATACATGATAATAGCATAAATAATATCGTATATATGGTAAAATGTCAAAAAAATGCAAAAACTAATGCTCTTTTTTCATGCCCAAAAATGGGTATTTAAATTAAGGCAACATAATTTTAATTATACTTAGGTTAAAGTAAATAAAAAAATGTACAGATTAAAAAAAAAATGTTTATTTTGGATGACTTCTCATAAAACGGCACCATTTGCCAAATTTAATGAAAAATGCCAATTGTGGCCGAAAAAATTAAAATGTTTTCATAAAAATGAAATCCCATATTAAGACTATTAAAATACATGTTTCCTAAAATTTTCATGAAAATTCGACAATTTTTCCGCCCCTTATCATAAATTTAGTAAAAAAAAAAAAGTCACGCGATTCGGTTTTTTGAGGTAAGGTTACACTTTTAAAGTATCTAACCCCCCTAGATGGATTTGAAATTTAATCACAAACATTTTTATTTTTTTTTTTTTTTTTATGATCATTAGAGTCCGAATTATTTCAAAAATAGTGAAGCAACCTACTCAAAAAACACCAAAAAACCAGTTTTTGCCATTTTTGAGGCACTTCCGGACCTCCAAATTTGCTAAATAATTACATACCCACTAACTTTTATGTCCTTAACATAAAACAAAAAAAAAATTCAACTTTGCTCTTACATCAATATAAATTGCTAATATGACTCCACTAATGTTGTCACAAAATAAAGATTGCTTTTCATTGTTCGCTATCTTTATCATACATTTAATAAATGTCATACATTTGACCCATCTAGATATCACTTTGGACAGTCACAGCGAATTCAGACAAAAAATCAATTTTTCATCTCTTGTAGTGGAACACTCGGAAGGTTGGCAGATAGGGGGTAGGTATGCTCTTGAGAAATGTTGTGGAAGTTAAAATAATAGGACCTGTTCATGCATTTGACACTTCTAGGGGTAACTTTGGGTGAGCTATGAATTATTTTCGTCAAATTTTTGCAAAATTAACCCGCTTATTGGCCGTTATGGCAGCTGTTACCCCCTCCTATTGGGAGAAAACTTAGGCCCAATAATTTGTTCACGGAACCTAACCAAATTAGTACTACAACCAGGTTTGCCAAGACGACATCGAAACGCACCAAAATAACACCAAAACAACACCCACGCGACACCGGTTTTACATGATAATCATAATTACTTACTCTTCGGTCTTCATAATATCCAAGGCAAAGTGAAAAAAACTAAGTATGATCAATTTTTGATATTTTTAAAACATTGATTGATTTTTATTTCAATAATCGTAATCAGTTAAGTAAAAAGTCGGAACAGTAATAAATATTCCATGGTTATTACTTATTTCAAACCCTGCTCCTAAGATATTAATAGTAATTTTTGTGCTGAGGCTATCAACTGCACTTATTTGGCTAGAGATTATAAGTTTTTCAAGATTAAAGTTCTATAAAAATAACACAAACATATGAAAATATATCGTTGTCGATAATTTTAAAAATGTTTCAATGAACAAAAAATTCATTCCCTCCACATTTAGGCGTTTTCATTTTTTTTTTATAATAGATGTCACCAGGTGCTCTTTATTTGGTATATTCTTATGCTCTTAAAATAATCATGAAAGCATAAATTAAAATTTAATTTATTTACAAAATGATTTAGGTTAAATGTGTAAAAGATTATAGAGAGCTATTCGAGAAATATTTGATTTTTGTGGAAAATTATGTAATATGTCTAAACAGACTAGCTGATCTTACTTTTTTATGCAAAATGTGAAGAAATTTAACTCCCATAAATATTTCAAAAATGATCAAAGTTTGGCCATCAAAGGGTAAATTGACTGTTAACACTGTTTAATTACACTGAATATGAGTTGACCACACAAATTTATTCATAAGAATTTAAGTTGTGAGTTAATTAAAGATTCGAACGACAGCAGGTAAATGAACTGATATAACAGATCGCCGAAATAAAAAAATGGGGCAATTTTGTTCAGTATCAGTCCCAAAATATAAAATTTTTTATGGGTTACTAGAAACTGTGATATTCAAAAGAGATCTATTGTGATTAATCCTTGTTATAGAATAAATGACGTCGATGTCTCTGTATTGTCAGAGCTTGACAATATAGTGACAGTCACAGCTTGATTGAAGTGTTAGTCTTTCTTGACCTAGAATAATGTATCGGCTTCATGCAAAGCACAAGTTTGTAGCATTCCGCGACCAGGTTTAAATTGAAGTGCGAAGAATTCATAGACAATATTGATGACTTGCTGTCAGACGAAATGTATGTATCTGTGTTGTAATATTTTCTTTTTGGCAGAATGCAAAGAGATTTCTTTGTGCGTACATCGTACACATGGAATGCTTTGCCCGAATCAATAGTCTCGAGTGCCTTCAATCCACAAAGATTTAAAAAAAGCGTCCACCTATACCTCAAGACGCATGTTGTTGTGGGACCTACGTCTTAAAAGGTATCTATGTGTTGTTGTGACACATTTTGTAATTCCTACTTTTGTAATTCCTCCTAGTAGCTCTCCGTGTACAGATGATGAAATTGTATGGAAGCGAACGTAGGTAGCTTCAATGCGGCTCCTGACTTCCATTTTGATAACAAAATGTTTGTCTTGATGAGTTATTTTTGGTATACAGCCTGAAATGGGGTAGGTTTCCACTTCGTTCTGCAGTTCCGAGAGGATCTTCAGTTCACCAGTTAGACTACCAGATTTAAGTATTTGAACGTTTCCGTCAGTGAGCGATTTATGGCTCACAGACGGCAACTCTATCGTCTCTTTTTTTTTATTAGCACTGTCTGAGCAGATATTTGGTTTGGTTTTGGAAACCAGATGTTGATGAGTGATATGGTGTTTATTATACTTTAATGCTATTAATTTATCATTTTGGGCCTTAATCCCCAGATTTTCCAAAAATAATTCAACAAGCGAACAATGTTTGGTTTGACATATTTCAGGTGTCAGTTTTAAGTGAACTTGCTGTCCAAGAACACCAAGTACATAATCACATTTTTAAGATGAAAAACGTGGTATACATAGATGAAAACGACGAGATTTGAACTTGACCATTTATGGTTTTTCTGAAACTTGGAATATAAGTAGTATGGACCAAATAAGAAATAAAACTTATTTTACAATATTTTTAAAGTGCTTAGTTTGAGCATAGGGGACAACCCAACATGCATGAAAAATGAAAATTTTACCAATCCGATGTAACTTTAAATTAAATTGCTCAAGAACGGCTATACCGATTGCAGCAAACTGTTTTTTGTTTGATAGATAATCAGTTAGTCGTTTGAAAAAAAATTAATTAATTGTTTTTGAAATTAATTTTTAAATAAATATATTAAAAAACCTTTTTTAAAGATGGCGCTAAGGTCGAAGATCAATTGGAATTTAATTATTCTTGTTTTTGAAAATAGTTCTATTCGTACTCTAAAATATTCCAAATTTAGAAAGATGCGTTAATTTTTGTTCTTGAGATATTTAATTTAAAAGATTTTTAGTCCAACAAAAATTCGAATTTTTCATCGTTTTTCGAACTTCAGTTGTTAAAATTTTTTGTTGATAAAAATTGTTCGAAAAAATAATGATCACTCTGATCTCAATAATGACACACTCGTTTCGACCACTCTGGTCGAAATTGAGATTGCTCTTGTAAGTGAAGGCCCCGCTGTGTTGCAGCAATTCATCACAAGGTCAAAGGTTGTTCAAGGATGGCAAAACTCATCACATGTCTAAGGCTGCTCTGCCCTGCTCACAAATATTGAACGCGGGAAGTGAGCGCCGTCAGTTAACAGATTAAACCCAGCGGATTTGTATGGTCAGACGCAATTAATTGTTAGACTTGTGCTGCAGCCAGGCAACTATTTGTTGCTTAGCACAGCACTTTCCAACTTTTCTTTTTTGATCGTTTGAGTTCTTTGTTGTAGATGATAAGAGGCGATTGATACTCTGTGCAGCTGTGTGTTTTTTGTCCTGTTTTAAATTTTCAGACTTTATTTATCATCCTCTCGTTGCCGTTTTGCAAGGCTTTCAGAGTACACCTTTGGTTCTTTTATACTAAGTCATTGGAGAGTTCTGGTGGTATGTTTCAATGATAACTTCCGCCAGATCATTTGCATATTTTGAAGCATATATATGCAAATGCATTGTAGTAAATAGAAACTGCCGCCGAGCTTTAAAAATTACGTGTTGATGTTGCTACCTATGCAGTGTGGTGAGCGTTTGAAGGAATGGAAAGTACGTAGATGCTAAAACAAACTTGCAAAATCAGCTTTGGGGAAAGGGATTTCAATCTGCGCCGCTGTTAGAACTTTACAAATAAATTCAGTTAGTGGAAATACTTTCAAGGGCTAGTTGAAGAGGAACGCCGTTCTGTGTCTCCCGTCCCTGAGAAGTATAACAGATGTCTATGTGTAGCAGTGGTAGATATAATGAACGAAGTTAAATACAAGAAATCTTTCAAGTAGTTGGAAAATATGTCATATGCTTAGAATTTGTGGAGTTTTCAATACTGCAAAGTTTACAATACTCATTTCCACAGAAGTTTGAACCGATAGAAAATTCAACCACCGACGAGGTTAAATAACACACATATATATATATATATATATATATATATATATATATATATATATATATATATATATATATATATATATATATATATATATATATATATATATATATATATATATATATATATATATATATATATATATATATATATATACATATATATATAATAGTGAGAGTTTTAATGCATAATAAAGGAGAGATCAGTCTTGGACATCGGCAGTTACTAGTAAGGCACATTATTGGTAACCATGATATGGATTTACATGAAGATCGACGTCTGGCCACCACGACTTAAAAAAAATCAGATATAACAGATATAATTTTTTGGGTGAAGTTTCATTATATGGGAAAACTTGTTTCGAATGAATTTGAGAGCACCATGTTCCTTCTACGGTTGATTTTCTATTTCCAGCTCAAGTGTGAGTTCATCCAAAAAATTCATTAATTCTTACTTCTAATGGTGAAACTAAATATGTTTTTCAAGTATTAAGCAAGTTTTGTCTGTAAATAATCAAATATCATTTTATTCAATGTCAGCGAAATTTTAGTGTTAATCGTATTTAAATTTCAAATATTTTTTTATTTTGTTTTACATTTTATTGAATTTCTATCATTCAATTAAATAATTTTACAATGAATTGATTTAAATTTTACCTTTATTTTTCTACCAGTTTAGTTGTTGTATAGACTTTGATTTCTAATTCAACGCTATTAATTTGCACTTGGTCCGGTTTCAACACTTTAACTCGGCCCACGGACTATTTTTTTAAAAAACATGTACGTTATATGTTTGTGTTTAAAACTGATCGAAGGGATGGTTGATATTCAAAATTAACTGACTTCAAAATTACTTAACTGACGCCGTACTGACATTGATCTTCGAAATAATTTAAAAAATCTCACCAACAAGTACTACCTTTCCATTTCATATTTCCTTTCTTTTTTAACCTGAAACAATTTTCTGTATAACATAATACCAGACGTCTAATCCAATTTAAACCGTGCAATTCACCGCACAAAGTTTTATTTATTTCATATAAATGAACATTCAACCAACCATTTGCATATTAATAACAATTCATATTGACAGCGTTTAAGATAACCAGATCGTTACTAAATTATGCAAATTTATTTTTATCAATATTACACATAAAAATGTATATTACTTTTATTGATTTGTACAATAAATAAATTGATTATGTTATGTTCAACATGACCTATGAAATAATTTTTCAGCGGTTAACTGTTACATTCATAACAGCAATAAAAAATTTTTATCGATTCGAATATAACGACTTTATTATATAGATTTTTTATATTTTAAAATTCAATAAGTAATAAATAAAAATATGATAGAATTCTACCACTTCTTGAATCAAATTAATCTCTAAATTATTTATAAATTAATTTCAGATAATAAAATATAATTAATTAAAACTGGTGTATGAAGAAAAAACTTAAAATTTAACAGGAAAACCTTGCGCTTTGACTTTCTTCGCATCAGTATAACGATGTTATATCTTTCCAATGAACAAGAGCTCTTTGTGAATCTGGTGCTTTTGAAAAGGGTCGACAACCATCGGTTGATTGATATTGATTTACTTGATAGTCTAAAAGTGTTTTGTAACCATAAACATTTGTTCCTAATTGCTGTAAGGAAATATAAGAAAAGACGGTTAATTAATTTTTATAAATTTTTTGTTTTGTTGGAGATTGTTGTTACGGATTTTCATATCATTTTGTCATAAATATATGAAGTGAAGTGGATTTGTTTTATGTGATAGGCGTTTTGTGCTTTAACCAATAATTAATTTTTTTCTTGAGGTAATCTTCTTTTATTACAACAACAAAGTCGAATTGAGCTGTATCATTTTATTACAGCTTACTTCATATGATAATTGATGAATGTATAATATATTTCAGATATGTTTCAATTTAAACCTTCAATTTTCTATATGGAGTTATTGAAACCATTCAAACCAATACATTCCAATAACCACATTCAAGGTGTAGTAAAAATAGTTTTTCAGAAAACTATAATAACCGTTCTGTACTCGTAAATCTATTACCAAAACGTTGATAAAATTATTACTCCGGAATAAAGATACAGACAAAGCGTTTTTCACATTCGTTTAAAATATAATCAGTAACATTATTTGAAACACATCAAAAAATATTGGCAAAACTATTTCTAGAAAATTTCAACATCTGAATTTTATCATCCAGCTTACCGCTGATATGCGCCACATTTTCAAAAATGACAATGTAAATGCTGATATGAGAGTATCGATTACCGTCCGACAATCGCCATTAGTAAAATAAAAGTATCAGAGTTGAAGGAACTTCTGTTGGGAAAAAACATTACAATGTTTTACTTATTTTGTTCTCCGTTTTATTATGCGTTTAAACATCCTGGCATCACTTCTTCTACATGGGTTTATAATTGAGATTGTTGTCTGCTAACCCTAAATAACAAATAGACCAGATGGTTTGAACGATCTCGATTTCCAAATTTACCCTTGCAGTATGTGCGACTACTGTAATTTGGATAACTTACTTTGCATTTTCTATTATCATTGTTACCGATTGAGATTCACATAAATTCCATCCGTAATCTGAACTTGTCAATCTCTTTGGATTTGAATAACAAAGAAATACAAGATCTAAGTGTAATGTCATAATCGACGGTATTCGTAGCACGCCTATAGCATTCTTTGTGTGTCGCGATCGATAAAACGATGCACGCACTCTTTTGCAAAGCGGTCTTCTAGTTCTAATGTTGGATTTTGTTTTGAACCCTAAGCTACACTTAAACCATTGCCGGCCTATGTCTTCATCCCGTTTCTAACAACTTCTTTGATTTTTCCAATTTTGATGGCTGCCTTCCACTTTTCTTTAGAGTTTACAGAGTTCTTAACTAGTAAAAATACCAATATGACTTACCCTTTAAAATTAAAACCTCAGTGCGTTTCAATCTATACCCATATACCCACAAGATTATATTACCATTTTTCACGTCATCGTTCATAGTGGTGGTCTAGAGTGGTAAAGTGAAATGGCCCGGATCTTGTTTACACCTGATGGTTTACGATCTAGATCATTCCATCATGGTTATTTCATCACCTTCACGGGTCTTCAAGGGGGTCAGGCTCACCAAGAGTTACGCTTAAGTATAATCTGACGTCTTCGAAAATTTTGTTCGTTATACAGTAACCTGTTGTAGGGTAAAAAGAGCGTAGATCAGTGGACGATAACAGGGATAAGGATCGCCTGCCGTTCGGACCACTGTGACTGACGTTCTCTCTACACGTACACCAATCTCTTGTTTTCAACACAAGGTCTTCCAGTGGTGCTTTGGGATTGCCAGGAAACGGTGAGCAGGGAAATGCCTTTTTTTCTAGTCAACTGTCGACTTCACCGAAACAACCTTCAAAACCACCTTTTACTGCATTCACAGCGACATAGCAAATTAGTAGATAGTATATTATAATCTGCATCTTGGCATATTTAATATGAGTTTAAAACGTAGATTGTAATTTGAATCGTAAGTATTTGAATCGTTTGTAATTGTAGTAGGCCATCTAGGGCCATCAAATTAGTTGCAAGATTTTAAAATAAAAAGTGTTTACAGCACAGATTTAAATTACATCTACTAATTTGCTATGTCGCTGTGAATGCGGTATTTGTTTATTATATGTTGTAGTTAAACTGTTTTTTTGGATTTTGATTTTGTTTTTGTTATGAAGTAGCTCGATTATTCTACTGCGACTCATTCCAATAGTTTTCTCGTTTCTTCCTTTAGGTTTTCTGTTTTTTTTGGTAATTTAATTTTCGATCCTTATGTTTTATTTTTGTTTAAGCAATTTCTAACTTTAGCCCGGTTAGTTCAGTCGGTGGAGCCTGAGAGTATTTATCTCGGGGTTTGGGTTGGATCCCGATTCTTCTTTCGTTTTTTTTTACGATTTTCAAGACGAATGATGTTAGTTATACCACCTCCCTTCATCCTGTCCTGTAATGGGCAAGATAGTCTGGGGCAGTCATTGTTCCATTTCCCATTTCCCTTACCTGTAGTAATAACTACAGCGTTCTTCGAAATCGTATGTTTAACGTTTTCAACAACTTTTCAACCCAATTGTTTTTCAAAACACAATTATTTAAAATATTTCAAAGTACATCTGACACTTCCAGGAAGACCGTCTCATAACGTTTTTATTTTTATATTTATTTTAGCATAATGAAAAAATAAAAAAACTTTGGGAAAACATTTCTTTATGTTTAAAAATTGATTGAGTTGTTGGTAGAATATTGAGTTGGCTAGTTAGTTGGTTCGTTTGGAGTAGGTGGTGAAGTTGGTTTATGGGGATATAGTTGGATAGTTGGTTTGATCAGTTTAGTTTATTTGGTGATAAATTGTTTCTAAAAAAATATGAGCGTTCGAGAGGAGCGCACGGATCATGATTATGTGATGACAAAAAGACAAAATAAAAGTAAATGTGAAAGAAGCTAATTCAATATTTTTGATGTGGTTTAAATCAGGTGGTCTTTATGTAATAAATTAATTTATTAAAAAAATTACAAAAGAACTAAAAAGATATTACTGAAGAATATTTTGTATATAATTGGTTAAATTAACTAATCAAATAGTATTTCACCAGAATACCGAAAGTTAAATTGTATACTGGTATGAGTTGTTGAAATTTAAATGAAATAAAATTAAATTATCAGTTTTTGTGTTTGATTATTAAGAAATAAATTTAGTATTCAACCCGTTTTATCAATTTTGTTTTTTTGAAGTAGACAAAGATTTGGTTTGGGAATAATGACATGCTGAAATTTTAGATTAATTAATTAACTTACTGTAAACAACTTACTATCAATTAACTTACTGTAAACAACGATATATGGTCGTAGAGAATTTTAAAGGTGTCTCGCTGAACGAAACGAAACGATAGGAATCTGAGGACTGAAACGTCAAAAACTAATGAGAAGAAAGATTTTCTGAAATAGGGTGAGTGGCTTAAAATTTTGTTTTAGATTCTAGTTATGTTTTGAGTGGTTAAAAAGTTTTGCTTTTGATTGTAGTTTTTTTGTATGTATATAAAATGATGTGTTAACATAATTTAAATTTAGGGAGAGTTAAGGCATGGCATCCACATAACATGAGTGATTTTTACGCATTTTAATTTTTTGATTTTATTTTCTTGTAAAGAAGTTGGTCAGAAGAACCTTCGCTTAAGTGAGCTAGTGGTGGGGTGTATTTTGCGTGCATAGAGCAACTGGTAGAACTTCACGCTTTGCGGACCACCAGACCACACCTCATACAACCAAAACCAGAAATTTAAATTGTCGGCTCTTATGGGCTCTAACACCCTACAATATGTAAAAACAACCTTTTAAAGTGAAATTTATAGCTAAATCACTAATGAAGGGGTGTGTGTGGCCAACAAATAATTGGATATATAAATAAAACTATTATGCAAACCATATTTTACTGTATATGAGGACAAAATAGAAGCATATAATCTAAATTATACATTAAAATCTGGTGTGACCGTGGCCACTGTTATTAGTTCAATATTCACTAAGTGTTGTTGTTTTTTTTTTTCGTTTCTCTGTGCGTTTTAGTACAAATCAGTTTGTTTAAAATAAAACTTTTTCAGCTGCCATCTTTTCAACATATGTATATCAGTTTCTAGTTCTAGTGGTCCAGTGAAAGGATTTCCGCTTGGTTATTTTTAACTAATGTGTCCAACCCAAGCAAAGTTCGTACTTTCGCTGAAAAGGAATAACTTTTCTAAAGTAGTCCCTTAAACCAAAAAAATACGTCTAAAAATACCCTTACATTTTTCTGTATCTTGCATAATTTCTGCCCATTTTCAAAAATGTCCTCTAGATATGGTTCTCATAAGTAAGTGAAACTTAAGACTCGTGGTTTGAAATTCAATACTCTGTGCAACTTTTGAAACAGCGAGCATAGTTAAATCACAAGCTAAATAACATAATATTTTTTGATTGCCACTGTATTGTTGGGGTTGACGAATTTTTTACTGGTTTAACTTTCAAGATAATTAAGATTTATTCATAACGAAATAATCATACAGACAATTGAACAGACTGACAGATACCATAGATTCACTGCGATGAACCCCAGATGTGGTTTAATTTTTTCTTAAAAATGAAACTTTCAATATGTAAATATTTTATACCTGTGTCAACGGATTTGTATTCGTTGTTAAAATTCCACTAAATTTCTTTGTTATTCCTAAATTTAATACTCCATGCTCCATATAATGCATTACACTAATATTTTGTTGTGCATTTAACTCTTTATTCGTTCCCATCATAAACGAATGTAATATTTTATTCTTTCCTCTGGGTAATTGTTGATCACGAATGGGTCCTTCTAATGTTTCTAAGAATTCAAACACAATTATAAGTCTATTATTTACAATTACTTCAGGTTCATCGTGAGCATCGAAATTTAACGACACTCCTACCGTACGACCACTGAAATCTTTAACGACAAACGAAAGTCGTTTTTCGACTAAAATTTCCCACATTGTCTGGAAACGGAAAAAATGTTTGTTAGATTAAAAAATTAGGAATTTCGAGAAAACTCACTTCTAAAATATCTGCATAATCTGTTATCGAAATGTCTGGTTTAAGCCATTGTTCCAGATCAGCTTTTTCATAAAAACTTGAAGTTATTATTCTAGAAGGAAAAACGTTACGTAATAATTATAAATACAATATCAGCATAAATTCTTACTCGATCGTGTCGATTTTATGATCCATTGCTAACGGTAATGTAATAAATGCCATATTGTTATCACCTATGCTATCCTCACTATCAAAAATTTGTGTGGATAATGGTGATTTTGGCTCACAAATTTTGTTTAAAATTTCTCCTAAGCTCTTTGCACTTATAAAATCCGTTATTCCAATATAATATCCTTTATTCCGTAGTTGTGTTACTGTAAAAATTGAATTCAACGAATTGCCACCTAATTCATAAAAATTACTATCTAGTTTTAATGTATGTCTTGTCGAACGCCCAATCACATGACCAATCGTTTCAAATAAATCTTTTGCGACTGGAAGTTTTATTTTATCAATTCCATTATAATCATAATCAATTTCTATTGCAGAATCATCGTTATTATTAGTATTTTCATAAATTTTTAGTAAACTTTGTCGATCAACTTTTCCGTTGACCAAGAGTGGGATTTCATCTAAAACAATCACATGTGGTATCATGTAGTTGGCTAATTTTGATTTTAAATCTGCTTCAATTTGAAGGCCGTTGTGAACAACATTTTTATAGTCTTCTTTGATTAAAACAAAAGCAAGAAGGGCCTGATCAATTTCACCGGCACGATAACATAATACCACACCTTTATCAATTGCTGGATTAGATAACAAATTACGTTCAACTTCAGATAAATCAACTCGATGTCCTCGTATTTTAATTTGTGAATCAGTTCGACCCTCATATATTAGTTCTCCATCGGAAACGGAAGCAAAATCACCGGTTCGATAAAGTTTACCATATTCTAAAAATAAATTCATTTAGCAAAATATTTATTTGTGAATTATTTTTAAAGAATAAAACTTACTTGGATCCACTGCTAGGGGATTTTCAATAAATCGATCAATATCACGTTTATTTACATAACCCGATGCTAAGTTCAAACCCGAAACAAATAGTTCACCAACATTTCCGTTTTTAACCGGACGATAATCTTGATCCAACAAATATATCACAGTATTACTAACAGGGTGACCAATTGGAATTTTATCAAATATCTTCAATTGTTGTTTATTTTCACAAACGAAATATGTTACATCACCCATAACTTCTGTTGATCCATAAAAGTTACATAGCACATGAACACCTTCTTCGAAATAATCGAAAAATTCTTTTGCAAGCGTTGCGGATAACGTTTCACCTGAGCATACCCAAACTTTGAGATTATACAAATATTTGTCATCACTATGAAGATTAAGGTACATTAGTAAGGCACGGAGAAGTGTTGGAACAAGAATTAATCTTTCAATCTTATATGCTTCTAATATAGAAACAAGTCGTTCTGGATCTTGTGTTATGGATTTTGGTATAACCAAAATAGACATATCTGGAAAAGAAAACATATGTTTAGTAGAAACGAAAATAAAGTTTTTGTTTAATAGCATTTTATCTTTAACAACATTTTATCTTTTACAACAACTCTAAGAAATGCGGTACGGTAAGTTCATGCGTTGAAACGTTTGTTCTTTTAGGACGGTGTTGGTTGACAAATTATACAAGCCATATCCCTCTTCGTTTTCATTTTCTACATGCCATAGTTCGTTTCACAAGAGAATAAAACTTGTCATAAATGATTCACTGATTTATATTTCGAAAAATGTTAAAATGATTGTTATTTCTTTCAAATCAGGGTTGTTTCAGGTAATCTCTGAATAATTCTTGACAAATTTGTATTATTGTCAGATTTTTTGAAGAACCCAAAAACCCGAGCGTGTGCCATAAATTGAAAAGAATAATGAATTTAATAATCTTGTTTTAAACATGAGAAAACTCTATTAAGAATTGAAATTATTCAATCGATAATAATTTATTCCGTACAAAATCCCTACACAAACATAAAAATCATAAATTGAATAGGGTAAACAACTGATTACATCCATTTTCTGTTATTTCAGGATGTTTGACCTCGTGAAAAATGAGAACAAATAAATTTGCTTTGTTTAAAAATAAAAACTCAACAATTTTTATTACAAATCAGACAAAGAATGAATCCGTCAGAAAAAAGGATTCAACCAACGTACGTTTGATAAGTTGTCGACAGCTGAGAGTTCGGTACTACAAATTTTTGATACATACGGTATTTTTGTTTAATAATCTAAGTCTTTGCAGAATTGGTCAAGAATTTCTTGACCAAAGCTTACTGTTGTAACTTGTTTTTAAGTAACCCTCGTGGCTTTGTAGATAAATGAAACGTTGTATCTCATTTCATTGTAAAAATTGAATAAATAAAAATTAAAATATGTTTACCCTTCAGGAGATCGATTTAATTATATTTTATTCTATTCAATTTGATATATTTTAAATGCACTCACTCTTCATCAAAGGTCCCCATAGTTCAGAAACAGAATCAACAAAAGTTAATGCAGTTTTGAATACACCAATTGTTTCCGTAGGTGAATATGGGAAACGTTCCCATTGCCACATCAATCGATTCAATACAATTGAATGCGGTAGACGGACACCTTAAATTAAAATTAAAAAAAAATATAAATATAAAACTTAGTAAAAACATTAACGTTTACCTTTCGGAATTCCTGTACTTCCTGATGTATATAGAACAATCCCTAGATCAGTTTGTCCTTTAGTCAATGTAAACTCACTTGGAATATTTTCATTATTCATATTCATCGCCTCACTGATCAATTGATTAAACGAAATTGTTGTTGAATTTTTAAATAAACTTGCATCGATATTATCATCATGAATAACAAGAGCTGGGCATGACTCGGTGACAATATGTTCGATACGATTTGGTGGGAAGTTTATGTCGAATGGTAAATATGCTGCGCCAGTTTTCCAAATACCCAACAATGTCATAATTAAGTTATCGGATGGCGTCATACAAACGCCAATAATCCAATCACCATCACCATTCGGTGACTTATTATCATCCAGAACGATTTTTTGTAAAAGCCGTCGTGCAATACGATTCGAAATCTCATTCAAACTTTTGTATGTCGTCTTACGGATTTTATTGGTTACTGGATCTGAAATTATAAGCAACCCATTTTTAATTAACATAATTGTATAGAGGAACCAGGATGCCGATTATGGAATGCGATTTAACCAAAATCGCAATCGTTTTTAAAAAATGTTGTGTACAAACACAAAATTTTTCATAATTGTATTAGTAATTAAAGTAAAAAATAATAAAATGAAAGTAAACCAATTTTTGTGGATATTTTTATTTAGGCAATAATTTTCAATGCACGCTGTCATATAAACATTACCTTTTGTGGAAGTATTTTCATATTGCTTATGTGAGAAAAGTGCATAAGATGTTACAAATCTTGAAGGATTTGATCAATTATTGTAGTTGTATAACTTTTAGGTTAAAAAAATTAAGAGAACAAATTTAAAAAACTTATGTATCTATTTTAATTTATTTGTTGATTGTTTCATAATCATTTTGGAAATTGTTCAGACTCTAAATGATATTGTAGATGTAGAATATGCTCATAGTATGGTTAGTGAGGACGGTTACTACTTAAAAGGAGATTAATTCATTGTGTTGGTTAATGAAATAAGTGTAGTCTTATTTAGTTTTGAGGGCATAAAAGTTTTTTATGTTAAAAATGTTTGAAAAAGTGTGTTTGAAAATCTGGGATAGAAATATGGACAAATTGTACGCTAGTGTACTGATATAGGATACGATGGGTCTTATCGGTATTTTAGATACGTGTATTTTGGGGAGACCGTTCGGCTGGTTACTATTATATGTTTTTAGTTCGGACGCTGATGCATTATTTTTCATTTAGTTCTTTTATAATACTGAATTGTTTTTAGTTTGTTAAGTCACGTTTTAGAACTGTGCGTGCTAGAATTCCTGAGTAAGAGGTGTAAATTATTAATATACTCAGTTTTTGACATGGCTATTTGTGGACTCGACAGGTTTTATTTGTGGACTGGACAGAATGATCACATTGGGATAGTTTTCAGGAAACTTGTAGTTAATATTAAATATTGGTTATGAGAACCTTAGCTGTGGATTGATGGTTACAGTGGAAGAGTTGGTGGTCCTTGATAAAGACTTCTATTCTAAAATGAATGATGTCTATTTTTTTGGTTCAGTTTGCCGATATGGATTTCTTGTGCTGTGTCGACTTTAAATCGAAACAGAAGATTTATAAAAAATAGAGAAGTAAGAACGAATAGAGAATTAAGTTTTGTGTTGAGAAATGGAATCGTTTGTTTGAACTTGTTAGATAATAAAAACAAGAAAGGGGTCGTACTGACAGCTTCGTTTAAACGAACGATTAAAAAATAATTCGCTTGATTTTTCAGCCTTCAGTTTACAGCCTTAAGTGTGTTACTCTGCAATAAATTTAAAGTTTTTCTATATTAAATACATGATTTAGTTTGGCAGAATTTCACGCTATGGTAATATTTATAGATGCAATTTGTAGATGTGTTCATGAGTTTAGCATTAATTACGTTTTTATTACATCGAGTTGCCATACATTTTTGAATTGGTTTAAATTTTTTACTGTTGAAGAGAGAATAACAAAAAACATTTCGTAGAATAAAATTTTTTTGTCGCGAGTGGTTCTCTCTTTATATCTCGGAGCAGTTTTGAAAACCCACGGGTTTCGTATATGTTCAATTCAATGTGTCTTATGAACTACTTGACAGATTTTTAATTTTTTTTTTGTGTTTAAAGGTAAAAGTAGGTCTTTTTTGGTAAAAATAGTAATATGGTAAAATAATATCTTTTGGATAATTGATTATAAAAATATAATAGGGGTTTGGATAGTTGATATTCCCATTTTTTTATATTTTCCTTCATATTTTTATAATATCATTATTTTTCCACATATGCCAAATAATTGGGGACTATGGCAATTTTTTGAAAAAGCAGAGAAATTTTGAAAAAAAATTCACCTTACAAAATTTATTCAAATATTTCTATAATATATATATGACAGGGCAAAATTTTAGATAACCCCAAGGCGGGTTCTGAGCCTGAATATTTCATGACTTCTCCTAATCCAGTCATGAAGGTCCTAATACGGCACATGAAGGTCCTAATCCAGTCTGAAACACACATAAAAGAAATGGAGTTTTTCTTTGAGAAAAATCCTGAACATGCTATCACATTTTTCTATTATCATTTGAATTGGTCTTATTCTCAATCCAAGAAACATAATTCATAAATCTCTTTTTATATTCACTGATCAGTAAACGCCAACACGAGGTTTTATTATGTATTTACCTTAACGCCGTTATTGTTTCACAAAAACTGGAAAGCAAGTCTGAAACACTATTCCTTAATAAGAATTACTACAAGGACCAAAAATTACTACCTAGCACACCATATTGACAAATAAATCAACAAATTTATCATGGGGGAACAAAATCTTTGGTCTTATCTCCCAAAAGCGTCCCAAATCCATCGTCGCCCCATTACCATATCAAGTTCCGATCTACTAACGTCTAATACCCCCTAAGTATATACCTCCCTAATCTTCGTGGATAACCTATCAAATAATTGATTGACTCCTGCAGACAAAATAGAAATTACATGCTTACAGGAAACCTATATTACCAAAACATGTTTACTAAGCCTAAAGATTTAACACCAAAGAACAAAAACTGCAAGACACAAAAAACAATCTATAAAATAAATTGCAATCTATAAAATAAATAATCCACTATTTCCTATATGGGCGAATTCTGCCAGTCCTTAAATAAAAAGATGTATCAAAACTTCGTTGACTCGAAAAGAATGATGAACTCTCCAGAAACTACAACAAATACAGTCAACAAATCACCAATATTTCATAAATTGCACACATCATTTGCACTTCAAACTAATAGTCCTAACTTCAATGTACGCCAACCTCCTCTTAATTTCTCTAATTTATCACCAAACTGCCTTTTCATTCCCAATATAAATATAACACGACGATTTTTATAAAAGTTAAACAAGTAACAACAAACAATTCTGATGAAACGTCAAACGAATTTTTGTTTAAAAATAATTTATAAAAACGTAGTAGTTTTAAAAAAAGTAATGGATTTTAGATCAAAATCGTTACTAATACACATACACAAAATATTAAGCAAAATCGCTTTCAAAGCGAATCGCATTCCATAATCGGCCGCCAGATCTCATGAAATCAATTTCAGTTTATTTGTTTTACAGAAAAATTGAAATTCTTAAGATGGCGGAAACAAATTGATGGGGCGGCAAAGTTGCTATTAATAAATAGTAATAAAGAACTGCCAGGAAATAAGGTTAATGTTATCATGATAATTTATTATAATCAAATAAAATTGGAATGCGAATTATTCGTTAATCAATTCTTTTTGAAATCCAGAGAAATTAATTCTCACAAATTTTGCCAAATGATATATAAATTTTAGGATGAGACCAAAACATCATAACGAAGTTGGTGTTTAATCGATAACGGGCATACAAGTGGTTGCATATTTAGAGTACATTTTTGTTGTGTATGAGTATGAGTCTGGACCTTAAAAAAAATTTTAATTTTTTGTGCGACACCCTCCCATTTCGTGTCAATACCCATAAAAAATTTATGTGTAAAATTTGAAATCAATCGTTCAACTTTAAGGCGTGCCCCCGGCCACTTAAAGTTGAGGGGTTTGGTTGTGGCCATTACAAAGAAAAATTTAAATTTTTTGTACGACACCCTCCCATTTGGTGTCAATACCCATAAAAATATTACTTGCCAAATTTGAAATCAATCGGTCAACTCTAAGGGGTGCCCCCGGCCACTTAAAGTTGAGAGGTTTTGGCCATTATAAAGAAAAATTTAAATTTTTTGTACGACACCCTCCTATTTCATGTCAATACCCGTAAAAATATTATTTGCAAAATTTGAAATCAATCTGTCAATTCTAAGGCCACTTAAAGTTGAGAAATTTTGTTCTGGATCTTAAAAATAAATTTTATTTTTTGTGTGACACCCTCCCATTTCGTGTCAATATCCATAAAAAAATTATGTGTAAAATTTGAAATCAATCGTTCAACTCTAAGGCGTGCCCCCGGCCACTTAAAGTTGCAAGGTTTTGTTCTGGCCATTACAAAGAAAAATTTAAATTTTGCACTCGACATCCTCCCATTACGTGTGAATGCCCTTTAAAATGTTATTTGCAAAATTGGAAATCTTTCGGTCAACTTTAAGGTGTGCCCCCGGCCACTTAAAGTTGAGAGGTTTTGTTCCGGCCATTACAAAGAAAAATTCAAATTTTTGTACGACACCCTACCATTTCATGTCAATACCCGTAAAAATATTACTTGCAAAATTTGAAATCAATCGGTCAATTCTAAGAAGTGCCCCCGGCCACTTAAAGTTGAGAGGTAGGTTAGAGGTACAAAAAATTTAAATTTTTCTTTATAATGGCCACAACAAAACCTCTCAACTTTAAGTGGCCGGGGGAATCCCTTAGAGTTGACCGATTGATTTCAAATTTTACACATAATATTTTTTTGGGTATTGACACCAAATGGGAGGGTGTCGTACAAAAAATTTAAATTTTTCTTTGTAATGGCCACAACAAAACCTTCAACTTTAAGTGGCCGGGGGTATCCCTTAGAGTTGAACGATTGAATTCAATTTTTACACATAATTTTTTTATGGGTATTGACACGAAATGAGAGGGTGTCACACAAAAAATAAAAGAGTTTTTTTTTAAGGTCCAGAACAAAATTTCGCAAAATTTCACAAGGCACGTCTTAGAATTTACCGATTGATATCAGATTTTGCAAATAATATTTTTATGGGTATTCACACGAAATGGGAGGGTGCCGCAAACTGTACAATGAAAAAAAAATTCTTGTGTAATCTAAGTGCCACCCTAAATTGCACAGTGTTCATTACAAGAAGGGTGGCTATTATAGTTTTTCCTAACCAGTGACGTTGTTTGCGTCCGTTATATAGCATTAAACATGATAAAGCTCGAAAAAAAATCGCTGTTAATCAAACTTTAAACCATTTTTAAAATTTAGCGTTATGCAATAGACCAGCGTTATCCTTATTCTGGAACATGTTTTCATCATCACAAAAAGCAAATTTTTATATTGATAATTCATTTCGTTGGATGTGGATGAGGATGCCAACGTTTTGGCTTTGACTGTCTCTCACTAAAATTGAAAATATCTTTTGAAGATTTGTTAAATTGCTTTTCTGAGCATTTTTAAAATTTAGCAAAATTCGTTAGAAAAATACATGAGCTGGAACAACCCATATCATATTAATTGAATCAAAAAAGCTTATTCTGCAATTCAATCTAAATATTTCCTCCACCCTAAAAAAAATGACGTGGATTGGTTCAGAACCGTTAAAAATTTATAAAATTTATTGCAATCCATTGATAAATGTGGAATAAGGTTCGGTGGAATAATTAACTAAATTATGGAAAAATTTAGCTTAAAATTGCTAATTTGGTAGAAAATATTTTCTTTCAGAATGATTATGCTCCCTTGTTGTTGTTAGCAGCCCATAATTATCTGCAGACTATGTTTTTCCGTACCAAATGTGCTTTACAAGTAACGCTTTCATGGCCAAAATTTGTAAAAGAGTATTTATTTATCTTACAATTATTATGTATATATTTCGTTTAGCTGTACGACATTCCCTTTACTTTATTCTCTTTATTATAATAAATAATTTAAAACCATAATTATGAGAAGTTGTATAACAATAAAAAATTATCAAGATCATTAATATCACATTTTATGGTCAAAGTCATAATTAAATTTAAAATCTTATGCAACAATTTTGAAATAAAAAATGTTGCTGTCATAATAGCAATTCTTGGTTTGATATGGTTAAATATCGTTAAAATAATGTAGGTAAATTATTAATCATTAATCTTTTTTTTCGAATATTTATTAGTGTATATGGGACGATACGCTTGTCTGTATTTCAAATTTTAGTTTTCTTAGTTTAATATAAATACACATAATACTCACCATTGTAAATAAGAGCTGTATTATTTGCAGCAAATTCTACATTGGCTTCAACATTTTGTTCCAAGAGTTTATGCAACAGAATTGGTTTCAAATGCTTTTGAGGTCCTTTTAAAATGGAGAGTTGTGGTAAGGATCCCATTTTATTTTGTTATGCTCCCAATTCTGTAAAAATAAAATTTAAACTAATTTGAATAGACTTCATTGACTTTATAGACTATAAATTTGAAGTGATAGACAAAAACATAAAAGAGTTATCTTAATAGCATATCTTGTTTCAGAAATCAAAACCAATCCCACAAACGACGTTTTATGATGTTGCAAGTGCATAAAACTATTTTTTTTAATTTAAAAAAAAATTATTTTTCGGACCTCAAGCATTTAAAAACCACAAACATATTTTTCTCTATTCATTATAATCAATAATGAAAATTGAAAAGTAACAGATTATGAAATCAATTATAAATTAATGTTTTTAACCTCAAATTCAAACAAATATTTTATTTAATTGCAAATTCATAAAAAAATAGGAATATTGTATGCAAAAATGTATTAAATGTCTTATTTTTTTAACATTATGATATATTGAAGTAATATAAAACTGGTAAAATTAATCAAATCTGCCACACTTATATGAAAAATTTTTATTTCTTGACGGTATGAAGATTTCTTAAGATCATAAACATAATTAAAATTCAACAAGTATATTTGATAGTTGATTTGAGTATATTTTTTATTTAGTAAATTATTTGATAAAATATATTTCTTTTAATAAAATAAAATAAAACAGCTTTTGGAATTGTTGTCTTACAAAGTTGGGAGTTTAAATACAAGCAAGAGTGAGTTATAGAACGCAGCTCTATTGAATTCAACAACTCAATGAGCCACCTACATATTGATAGCTGAGATATGCAATCTTAATCCTGGAGATAGTTATATAGAACTAAAAATATCATAAATACAACAACCAGTCCAAAAAAGTTAGTAAACACTGCATCCATTAGCATCGATTTAAGTAATTAAAGGTTTTTCAAACTGAAATTTATTCATGAAATTACTGTCCAATATTTCATCTCATCTAATAATTGCTTTTATAGGTAAAATGTTTCTAGACATAAATATTTCTCATTAAATGTTTCTCAAAAGAAATTCAGAAACTAAATTTATGAAGATGATTATTTTGACCAAAAAGTCAAACCAAAATTTTTATCGTTCCGTTTGAGTAAGCTTCCGTTAGTAATTTTAATTTTCCGTTCCAGCTAAGCTTCTGTCTTTCTACTTGAATTCGGTTCGGTTTTATATAGAAATTGTGACGAAGGGAATTTCGGAAACACTATTTTCGTGTCAATGATTTATCATCTTCCCTTCGTCGCAAGTCTAATAAATTCCAGACAATCTTTAATTTTATAATTTTGATCCCTCATAACATTATACCCATTTTTTAAAAATTTTCTCATGTTTCGTATTGCACATTATGCAAAAATATTAATAATTCTAGTAAAATTTTCACATGTTTTGCTTTCTGTAAGTTTTACAGAAAACAATTAATGTAAAATTCTGGATTAACATAAGTTGTAATCCAATTGCATTTTATTTAATTCTCATTTTTCTTTCTTTTCTACTTAAGTCTGAAATTCAGCCTTTCGTTTTTTTGTTGTAATTAAACAAGTTTTCGTTTATTTGTGGGAAAGTTCTCACCAATTGATTACATTCTGGAATTAATTTTTTTCGGGCTCGGATAACAACGAGGTGTTGACTTGAGTTAGAAAAGTTTTGGTCGGGACTCGGATTCTAATTGTCGACCAAGACGGACACAAATTTGTGGTAGTTTTGGTCGGAACGGAATGTTAAGAAGTGTGAGGATAACGTCGTATCTGGTTCTGTGTTATTATTCTTTTCGTGTATTCGAGTATTTCGTGTACCTTTTGTGTTTTATTTTTAAATAACAAATTTGGTTCGAAGTACAGTGAAATCTCAAATTAGTTTTTTTTAATTAAAAAAAAGGAAGTGCAAATAGTAATTAGTGCAAACTCCTAATTAAATTACTAATTAGGTTTTTTATGTGAACGCAAATTATCAGTTTGGTTAAGATAATGAAAGTTTTGTCACAACTAATGTGATAAAAATGGTAATAATAAAGGAAAATAACTATAATTACCTAAAGAAATTTTGTTTCGGTGGAAAAGATTGATTTAAGAAAAAAAAATATATGTTCTAAACTATCTTTAAATTATTAATTAGGTTTTTTTATGTGAACGCAAATTGTCAGTTTGGTTAAGATAAAAGAAGTTTTATTTAGTTGTGAGGAAAATGGTAATAATAAAGGAAAATAACTATGTTTACCTAAAGAAATTTTGTTTTGGTGGAAAAGATTGATTTAATGAAAAAAAAAATATGTTCTAAACTATATACATTCCATGGTTTTGAATGAACGCTGTCGATGTCGAGAACTACCTAGAGAGTGAGAACCAACCGCAGGATTCAAAAAGGTAAGGCAGTCTAATAACTTAGTTATACATATTTGCTTTTACTTTTACGTGTCAAGTTTATACCGGGTCGGATTAAGCAATGGTTCCCTTCTCCTCTGCAATGTGGAAATGACGGTGTTTATGGGGATGTGGGGGGAGGGGAATTATCACCTAACGGATAAAACTCCTGGCACTTCACAACTGGCACATTGGTTTATTAGCCAGTAGATTAGTAGAATAGTCATTAAAAAATAAAAATAATAAAAGAGAACATGGTTTATTAGATTCGATGGTAAGTAGGGAAGGTAGTCTAATTATTATCTTGTATATGTTGTTCTAACCGCTCATACTAGGACTACCTGGTTGCCGGATAAAACCTACGACCCCAAATGACTGAGCGAAGTCGAGAGCGGTATCCGGATCCACAGCCAGGTGGTCAAATCTTTAACGTTGGCCAGGGCAATCTTTACTCCTTTTTGGGGGCTCAGGTTGCACTGCTGTACATTACAAAACGAAAATAAATTAAAACATTTACCAACCTTTTCTATATTATCATAGTCTTTCAACCGACAAGGCGATAACTAAACTATATGTGAAATTTTTCAAACTATGTATTTCTAAAAGGGATAATACTCTAGTGAAATTTAAAAACAATGACATAGATTGGCAAATTCATGGCTACAGTACTGGCCCAATAACAATAGCCAATTAATGTTAATCATTAACGGGCCATTGCGTGACCATTCAAAGTAAACTGTACTGGCTATTTTCTATAAACGGTAGATTGGCCGATTCATGGTTACAGTAATGGCACGATAATAATAGCCAAGTAATATTTACCATTCATGGGCCAGTGCTTGACCATTCATGGGCCAGTGCTTGGCCATTCAAAGGTAACAATATACTGGCTATTTTCTGTAAACCAATAGATCGGCCGATGCATGGTTCTAGTATTGGCCCAATAACCACAGCCAAGTACTGTTAATCATTAATGGGCCAGTGCTTGGTCGTATGTCAATGTCTGGCAAAACCTACTTGGGTTCCTTAAAAAAAACTTTTGTTTTACTATCTCCTTATCTATGTCCATAAAATATAGATAAAAACAAATATTTCAATTTTTTTTTGTTATCATCAGGTGTGGGACAACACATTTAATAACTATAGAAAATTTCAAGTTGTTAGCACTTATAGTTTGTGAGTAAATTGATTATGTAGAAATTCGGACGGACACCGAAATCTCACCAATAGGGTACCGTTTTTACTTCTTCAAAGTACGGAACCATAAAAAACGCAAACAAAGATAAAAGGCGGAATGTCACTGCATTGACGAGAAGAAAGGGTACAAATAGCAGGCACAGGAGCAAGTCACGTTACCGTGCTGACGATGGGGGTATGCCGGCGGCAAGTGGTGCTGCTGTGGCCGGGAGCAGTATAGCTCCCCTGCCAGCAGAAAGTAGCACTGTGCCAATAAGAGTTGATAATAGTAGAAGGCATAGAGGTTCACCTCTACCACCTTTAGGTAAGCCTGGTGGGCTAGACAATCCATTGAGGCGGGGCTCAGTGGAACGGATACTAGGTGGTAACTAAGGTTCTTCGCGGAGGGGATCTCTTTAGAGAACTCAAAAGAGAAAGAATCTTAAAATGAAAGGGCAGGTCCCAACCATCAAAGCAGACAACGTGAAGTGGGCCAGTGGCCCACCACTCCACAGAACAATGCAGCAAAGATGCCCAGGATAGCCATCCATTGGGACAGAGAGCAACACCATCTCAATCCAAGCACCAGCTATGCTGGTATTATTGAGGCAAGTAAGGTGACTTTTCTAGATGTGAATTATCCCTGGACGACGCGTAGGGCGGAGGTGCTGTGGTCAATCGAATCAGAGCTAGTGAATCAACTAGCGATAGGATGTGCTAATCACAGAATTGTGTTTGTGGATATTCACTTCAAACTGGGTCATGTGGTGGTAAAGTGCGACAACGAGCAGACGGTAAAGTGGCTCGTGTCTGTTTTGCCTAAAGTGGAAGTCGTTAAACATGTACTTGTGGCGAAAATTGGGAATGACATTCCGATTTCTCACAAGATAATCGTCTTTCTCCAAAAAAGTGCTGGGTAGACCAGGAAGAAATCTCTCGCTCTGCTAGAGGGGCGAAACGCCGGCTTATTTGTTAAGTAGTGGAGGCTGTTGGGAATTCGGCGTGAGGGCACAGGCCAACTCCTGACGGCACTAATTGATGACAGGGCAAAGACAGCATTATCTGGGTACGGAATACCCTGGGGCTAGTGGAATCTCGGGGGAAATACCTCAGATACCACCACAGCCAGAGGAAGGCAGCCGCAATCTTAACAACACCAAGTGAGGCTGCAAATATGGTTGCAGAAGAAGAGGAGGATGCTGCTGCAGAGGATTGCAGTAGTATCGATGACTTGGGGACCGAGGAGGAGGAGAGGTTGTTGATGAATAAAGGGGCAAGTACGCCCCTCTCCGACAACATCTAATGCAGACGACAGGAAGATTGCGTTTGGCCCAAGGGAATGTCCACCACGCCATAGCAGCGTCAGCTGTTGTGGCCAGAATATTCACTAAGAAACAGCTAGGGCTCACGCTGATACAGTAACCCTGGATCCACAAAAACAGGGAGAGGGGCCTCGCAAACAGCTAGGCGGAGGTAGTATGATGATTAGGAAACACAATAATTATATTTGTCTTTCCAGATTTTCTTTCCAGGGACTTGGTGGCCATATCAAAAGTACCATCACATAGGAGGCTTTCGCCACCAATTAGTGGTAGTATCAGCATACTGTGCAAGGGAAGGGGTTGTGATACCGTCTACAGAGGTACAAGGCTGGTGGATTGGCTCAACAAGAAGAAGTGGCCTCTCATAATCGGGTGTGATGCAAATGTTCATTGCGAGACATGGGGAAGTACGGATACAAACCAAAGAAGTGAGTTACTGTTAGAATTTTTAATTAAAGAAAACCTAAGCGTGATTAACGTCAGGAACACATTCACTTTTTCACAAGGACAAGACATGAAGTGTTAGATTCAAAAAGAACTGGAGAGTCTCAAATGAACCCTTCTTGTTGGATCATAGAATGATTCTGTTTGAACTGGATAGTACGAAAGAGGAATCGCCCCCCGTTCGGAACCCCATTAACACATGGTGGAATCAATTTGAGGAGAATCGAAAAGAAGCTCTATAGCTAGTAACGGTTAAAGGGACAGTAAAACACTATACCGCGCTGGAACAAGCTGTAGCGGAGGTAAACCTGGCAATCACCAAGGTATTCGCACCAAACTGTGATGAAAACAAATCAATGAAAACATTTAAATTCAATTGATGAAGTTAATTAATAATAAATTCAACATATAATCTTTTGCCACTCGTCTGTATTAAAAAGCTATTAAGCTTTTACATAGTTAATTTTTCAACAGAGCTGTTTTCTTACGTTATTATTGCTTATTTTAGTTTAAGATAAAATTAATTAAATATTCTGTCTCTTTTTAAAATAAAAGCATTATTTCAAGCAAATGATTATTTTCAGTATAACATTTTACCTAACCTCAGCTAAACTCATGCTTTCAATCCTTAAAATTTGTATCCACGTTCATGATTATACTTTGTTGCAAAAAAATCAAATTACAAGGGTAATTGCGACTAAACCAATAATTTATCGAAAATTCTTTGTGGTAATTTAAAAAAAACATGTTGAAGGATTGAAAGGTAGATAAATTTGTATTTTCTTTAATCGGTTCCTTGCAAAGAGATTATAACTTTAAACGTTATAACTCGATTGAAATAAATCTATTATTTATCGTAATATTTAAGACTCATTAAAGTGATTTTAACTATATTAGCTTTTTATTGTTATTTATTTCTAATCTAATAAATTTAATTGTACTGCCCTAGTTAGATGAATATGAACATTTTCAGGTGCAAGGTGATTTTGAAAGTAGTTTTTTTATAAATGTCAAGGTATTGCTGAGAATTTGAATATATGAATATTTTAAAAGAAAACACAATATTGAAGTGATTTTTATTTGTTACTAGTTAGTAACTGCTGCTTAAATAACTTTTGGCACTTACGCCACAGAAGAAGAATCTGATTCTTTCAATCTAAAACCAAGAATGATTTCCTGAATGAAAAATTTCCTGTATGATAACAGTTCTGGTAAGTCCCTTGCATAAAGCTTGGACGTGGCATCGCATTGCTGAACACAGCCAAAAAGTAATATATAATGTTGTTCTTGCTCGACTAAGTCTTCCACGCACAATCAAACCTCTTACGGCTAAAACATCTTTTCGCTGTCGTGTAAGCTAATACTTACTTACAATTAATAACTAACTTTTACATTAATTGGATCTTTAAGCATCAATTGGATTTGTGCTAACTTATGGAAGTAAATGCTGGATAATGACTACCACCGATTGTAGGATTATATCATCAAACAGCTATTTTTCTCGATTCGGCCCCTTTTTCGTTCGTCTTCCAAGCTCCCATAAGCTCCGAAAAATACGCGATCTGGTAAATTTGCAACCACATTTTTTTTTAACTTTGTGAGGTGGAAATTTGTTTTAGAACACGAAGATAACCTTTTCCGATAAAAATTTGTCTGCTTTTGGCAAGTCCGACAGCCCAAACTTCCAAAATATCAATTGTCGGACTCGCCAATAGCAGACACATATTTGTCGGACAAGAGAGAATGAAGAAGAAGAAGACAACACCTTCGTGTTCTAAAACAAATTTTCACCCCACATAGTTAAAACAAAAATTATGGTAGCAAATTTACAAGATCGCGAGCAGTCGGCATTTTTCGAAGTTTGCCGAATGAAAAAGCAGCCAAATCGAGGAAAATGGTAAAACAAAAGTTTTCGGACTCGTCAAGGACAGGAGCCTCACGAAGTATAAAATGTGTGATATTCATAACCTGAAATCAGCGTGTGCCCAGGGACTATTATACGTGAATAAAAATATTCCAATAATGAGATAATGAGATATTTATATTCTCTATTGCGTTAGTATTGTATTTTGCTTGCACCGTAATTTGGATGTTAATTCAAGCGCGCCATTCAATAATGGGAGCAAAAACAAAACATTTTGTCATAAGGAAGGCGAGAGAGACTATCCTATTCCCAGAACTTTATATGTTACGAAGATATAAACGTATGAAGTAGAGAAAATCGTCCTCCAACATGACTTGAATCTTTCCTGAGCTTTCATAGTGAAATACATAAACTGGTCGGTTCTATATCCTCCAATAATAAATAATAAAAAGCATTAAAAATCGGAGTATGAGAATAGGTAAAAAATGGTCACTCATCAAAAACTATTAGTCAAACATGAATTTTAACACTTCTTTTGCTAATCATTTATAATTTTTTAACAAATGCTACACAGCACAGTATCCAAAAGTGCAATCACAAATAAATCATAATTTTATATGTCTCTAAAATTTCTACTTCCTAATAACAAAACAACTATTACTTTTTCCGATTTCTTGTTCTGTAATATTAGTAACAAAAAACGTGTTACCTTAACGATACAAATTACAATATAAAAGATATAATGATTGCAAAATTTGAACTCAATTCATATCTCGCTTTTTTATTTTTATTGCTTAGATTACGTTATTTGTAAGTAATTCCGCTAACTCATGTTTTTTATTTCATAACAACAACAATAACAGAAAAAAAAACGACAAAATTCCAATCAAGGTTGAATTTTTTTTACACGCGGCTTCTTTTTTTTATTTACATAAAAAAAAATTTAAGATTGAGATTAAGATTGGATAAAAAAATGTCAATTTTTGTTTTATTTCCTTTTAAACTTTTATCCTAATCGTGTGATCTAGCGAGCCGCGTGATCTTTTTGCATTTCGCGATCTTATTTAAAAATAGTTGCGGTTAATATTGTAACTTGTTACAATAATAATAATTGCGAAAATTAATTGTTGATGTTGGTCAGATACACAAATTAAATATTGTCTGTTAAAACAGTTTAAAAAATCGCGATTAATAGAAAGATAAAATGAATTAATTTTGTTTGATGATAAACATAGTAAAGTTCATTAACTTTAGTAAAACGTGAATGAATGAATCACTTCATGATATTATTATTGTTATACGAATGATAATTAATTCAAGTCGACTGTATTTGAAATTTGATTAATTAAGTGAAACAGTGATTATAAATTTATAATAATTTAATAAGAGAAGTTATAACAGCAATGCTATCAATAATTTCATTTAGAATTTAGCGCCATTTATAAAAATAGTTTAACATAACTAATGAAAACTAACTGATTGGTCTAAATATTCAGTGTACCTTTGCTAATTTCTAGACTGCGGTACACAACTCGACTTCATTTAAATCGTTAGACCCCGGGTATGAGCTGCCAATATTATTAATTATTATTATCTCAGGTCAATAATTGGCGAGCCAAGCCTTGGCTAGATAGCTTTGGTTTCAGCCAGGGCCAGTTGTAAATACCTAGACTGAACCAAGGTTCAGTTTATTATATTATTAACCAGTCTAATGCATTGTAAATATGTGCAGCCCATATTATGTTGATCTTTATTTACACATATGTTATTCTTTTCACGACCTCTTTCCACACATTTAAAGGAGGTCTGGAAAAAAATGATTTTGGTTTTCCTGGCCCAAGTTTTATTTGCCAGAGTTGGCCCAAGACTGGTTTGACGGACTTCGCTCCAGGACATCAGTCCAAGTTTGGTTAAAGCTTGGGCCGTTTGAAAAGGTTAAACTTGGCCCAACCCCCAAAAGCTGTGGCACGGGCTATATTCAGGTTTAGCCCGTTAGTTTTTTCTTACCCGGGTTGTAGTAACATCCATTGAAATATTTTTCATATTCAGTTCGTTTGTTAGTATATGTCACTACTCACTAGATACGCGAGAAGAATAGTCACGATCTTCTTGCTTAACCTTATCTAAATTAAGTTAAATCTAAAAACGTCTTAGGTAGACCAGAAATTCAGTGAGTTTTCGTTTCTATACAGAATTCGCTAAAGCATTGTATCGCTATGTGCACATATAGGGCTAAAACGAAATTTGCTAAAAAATTTAGATACAACGAAAGTTTAGTGTTAAATTGTGCTCGGACGGGTTAACTGATTCGAACAATTTTTTTTCTTTGAAAGATACTAAGTTATATTTTATAAAATTACTACACTGATAAAAAAAAAATTATGTTTTTATTTTCATTCTTTTCTCTTTTAGTACTGTTTGTGATTTTTGTTTATAAGGTACTAAGGCTTTTTAGAATAATTACACTGACAAATTTTTTACTTACTTTTTAAAAAAAAATTTCAGTTTTAATCTTGCAAAAATTTTACTTTAAAAAAATGCGAAAAACTCTAAGGATTCAGTCTTTTGCCCAAAATGTATTAAAATTACTGATGTAGGTGTTTTGTTTTGTTGACGGGGAAGCTCATTTAAATATTTACTAACAAAAATTATACCAGGTATAGATTTTATACACGAAAAGGTTCGTGTAAAATAAGTAAAAGAAATTTTAATTTAGTTTACACTTTTTGCCGTAGGCTCTTGGCGTGATTCGTTGCATAACATATTACTTCGGTCTGATTCTCGAGCCAAAAGTGAAATTCTTACCCCCTCTTTTTTTGGCATTTCTAGACGTTTTAGGACCTACTGATTCTAAAAAAGCAAAAAAAAAGTGTATGCCTATCTGCGGTCGACCGGCTGTCCTGCCGTCACAACCTACGAAATCTAGAAAACCGCTGGACGGATTTCAAATTTTGTTTTCTTCAAAAAATAGGTTTACTCAATGAGAAGAGCCGAAAGGACGATGTGTTCGATAACTGTACCGGAAGTGTGTCAAAAAATCGTCAAGTGTGTCAAAAACTTTCATTTTAAGTGATTACGAGTAGGAACATTGAATTTGGAAATCTTGATGGTCGGAATTGGTATGTGAAACCAAAATCTAGATTATTGCATTATAAGTTTGTCAAAAAAATGTTGTCAAGTGTGTCAAAAGAAAGATTTTAATTTATTTGTTTATCCAATTTTTTGGAAATAAATAAAATGGTTTGTTTGAAATGAGATTTTATTATTATTATTGAGAATTATGGCATTATAAGTTTGTCAAAAAAAAAATGTCAAGTGTGTCAAAAAATGATTTCACTTATTTTTTTAGCCAATTTTTTGGAAAAAAAATGTTGCTGTTTTTATGACGTAAATGTAATTGAATATGAAATTGGATATGGAAATTTTTGAATTTGTTATAGTTTCTGAAATATTTTTGGAATTTTGAAAAAAGTTTGTATTTTTGATTTTGTTATAATTTTTGCAATATTTTTAGAATTTTGGAAAAAAAATAGAATTTTTGAATTTTAAATATATGTATTTTTAGAATTATGAAAAAGTGTCAATTTTTGATTTTGTAAGAATTTTGAAATATTTTTAGAATTTTGAAAAATTTTAAATTTCTGATTTTATTATAATTTTTGAAATTTTGAAAAATGTTTAAAAATTTTGATTTTGTAATAATTTTTGCAATATTTTTAGAATTTAGGAAAAAGTTTGAATTTTTAAGAACTTTTGGAATATTATTGGAATTTAGAAAAAGTTTAAATATTTGATTTTATTCTAATTTTTGGAATGTATGATCTGTTATAATTTTCCGGCAACGTATTGATGTTTCGTGTTAGTTTTGTAATAAATTTCTAAACAGAGATAAAAAAATACTTGTACTTTAACAAAGAGTTTTATGTTTGATATACATCGCTGCCCAAAACTAAAAACCATGTCCTCATAAAAGTTTTTGCCAAAAACTATATCAAAATCCTTAACCCAGACCGAAGTCTTGATATCTCAGAGCTTGAGATTTCAGCCCCTCCATATTTTGTTTCTTGTTTTATACGCACGTTAATATAAATTTAAAAAAATAAAACATTTAACTTTATTTCTATGATCACTCAATATTTTTCGTCTTTTTAGTACATCTTCAGGAGTAATGATTGTCCCTGAGGATGTCCTAAAAAGACGCAATACATTAAGTGATCATAGAAATAAAATTAAATCTTTTATTTTTTAAAATTTATATTAACGTGCGTATAAAACAAGTGCTTAACAAATATGAAATTTTAATTTTTTTTTTAAAAAGCTTTGTTTAATACATTCTAAAAAATTTTTAATAGAATAACACTTGTTTTCTGGAAATGGCACATAATAGAAAAAAATTTAAACTAATAACATATTGCAATTTGCAATGCCTATTACTCGAAAACCAAAAGTAACGCTTGTCTGTAAGTTTTGTATTGTTTGTGTAAACAATAGATCTTTAAAATATAAATAATTCCAAATAAAAGAACAAAAATCTGCTTTTTGAAATCGCCATGTTTGAAAAATTAAAATTAAAAAATTCATGTAAAAATATAAATGTTTTTTTCAATGTAATAATTTTATGAAGTCTTACGTAGTACCTTTCAAACAAACCTAGTTTTATAAAAAGTAGTTAACCTATTCAATTACAATTTAACTAAAAACTTTCATTATCTCTTAAATTTTTAACAAATTTCGAGCCGCTCTGTGTTAAAATTTTTAAAAGGAAAGAAAAACAAGTAAAAAATGAAAAAGCTAAAAATTTCTTAACTTTTGCCTCATGATTAATAGAGAATGAAGCTAGTAGCTACATTTTAAGCCATACATAATGATGTTATTAAAAAAGAATTATAAAACACACTTTTAGAAAAACGAACTAAAAAGCAAAAAAATAAATAAAAAATTTAAAAACACACTTTTTAAATATCGAACTAAAAAGTAGAAAATAAATTTTGCATTGACTCAATGTTATGTTGCAAAGAAACAAACGATATGTTCGTACAAACGTTATGTCTTTTATAATTATATTTTTTTTGAAATTGTAAGAAGAAAAAAACATTTAAATGGTATTTAACACATCTTAGCACAGATGTAAATATTAGATTTTTAACTATTAGTATTTTTGATACATAAACAGTTTTTCGTTCCCATTTGTTACATAAAATAAAAGTGGGTGGCGCATTCAATATAGAAAAGGAACAAATAAATGATAATATTAATCCCTAACAAGAGACTACCAACTTAGAGTAAAATTCGAAATTGTCCGTCGTTACTAACAATCTGGGAGGAATTCAAAAACATTTACCTAAAGTTTTACTACTTCAAAATCATAAATACCGCAAAACTGTTCGCTGTTTTGTTTTATAGGCATACACTGTAGATTTGCGGTGAGTGAATAAAATGTTGGTTTGTTGGGAATAGAATATATATCAAGAGAAGGATAGATAGCAGAGAGCGAGAGAAGGATAGATGACCTTTTTATAGATAAAGTTGATGATTGTAATCTCATCGACTTTATGAGTTCGGTTAAGTTTTAACTTTTGAAGAAATTAAAAACTAAAAATATAAAATTAGTACAGTTTTAACTATCAAACATTACTTCGGTCTGAAAGACCTAAGTATTACATTCATGAGCTAAAAGTGAAATTTTTACCCCCACTTTTTTTGACATTTCTCGACGTTTTAGTTTTAGTTTCGTTTTAGTTTCTCCTGATTCTAAAAAAGCAAAAAAAAAAAATGTATGTCTGTCTGTCGGCCGGCCGCCGTCATTACCTACACTGCAGCGAAAACGGCTGGAGGGATTTCAAAAATTTTTTTTTCTAAAAATAGCTTTACTCAAGGGACAGGTCCAAAAGGACGCTGTGTTCGATAACTGTACCGGAAGTGTGTCAAAAAAATCATTATGTGTGTCAAAAATAGCAAATTTTCATATTTTTGGCTTAAAAAACGTTCATTTTAAGTGATTACGAGTAGGAACATTAAATTTGGGGGAATCTTGATGGTCGGGATTGGTATGTGAGATCAAAAACTAGATTATTGCATTATAAGTTTGTCAAAAAAATGTTGTCAAGTGTGTCAAAAGAAAAATTTTTATTTATTTTTTTACCTAATTTTTTGGAAAAAAAATTGTTTGTTTGAAATGAAACTACTTCGGTTTTATTATTATTATTGAGAGTTATGGCATTATAAGTTTGTCAAAAAAAATGTTGTCAAGTGTGTCAAAAGAGAGATTTTTATTTATTTTTTACCCAATTTTTTGGAAAAAATAAAATTGTTTGCTGGAAATGAAATTTTATTATTATTATTGAGAATTATGGCATTATAAGTTTGTCAAAAAAATGTTGTCAAGTGTGTCAAAAAATGATTTCATTTATTTTTAGCCAATTTTTTGGAAAAAAAAGTAGCTGTTTTTATGATGTAAATGTACCTAATTGAAAATGAAATTGAACATGGAAATTTTTGAATTTGTTATAGTTTTTGAAATATTTTTGGAATTTTGAAAAAGTTTGTATTTTTGATTTTGTAATAATTTTTGTAATATTTTTAGAATTTCGGAAAAAGTTTTAATTTTTGATTTTGTAAGAATTTTTGGAATATTTTTAGAATTTTGAAAAATTTTTAATTTTTGATTTTATTATAATTTAATTTTTGATTTTATTATAATTTTTGGAATTTTGAAAAAAGTTTTAATTTTTGATTTTGTAATAATTTTTGCAATATTTTTAGAATTTTGGAAAAGTTCGAATTTTTAAGAATTTTTGGCATATTATCGGAATTTAGAAAACGTTTAAATATTTGATTTCATTCTAATTTTTAGAATATTTTTGGAATTTTGAAAAAGTTTGATTTTATTTAATTTAACAATATTTTTGGAATTTTGATTATAATTTTCCGGCAACGTATTGATGTTTCGTGTTAGTTTTGTAATAAATTTTTAAACAGATATAAAAAATACTTGTACTTTAACAAAGAGTTATGTTTGATATACATCGCTGCCCTAAACTAAAAACCATGTCCTCGTGAAAGTTTTTTGCCGAAAACTATATCAAAATCCTTTACCCAGACCGAAGTCTTGATATCTCAGAGCTGTGAGATTTCAGCCCCTCCATATATTTTATATTATGTTTGTTAATTTGAGTCAAATATTGTTATTTAAAGATAATTTTTGAAATTGGATTCCAATCATAAATTGGACATGATGAATTATTTTTTTGTAAATAAAACTCCTTGTTGTTATTTCGCAGAGTTTTTATTATTAATAAATTAACTATTTAGTTATATTTAATTAATACGCTCGATCTGATTTCGATTTTTAAATCATCTTCAGCTGTCTTTAGGAGTCTTTTGTAAGCTCCTGAAGATGATGTCAAAATCGAAATCAGATCGAGCGTATTAATTAAATATAACTAAATAGTTAATTTATTAATAATAAAAGCTCTGCGAAATAACAACAAAGAATTTTCTTTACAAAAAAAAATGGATTCCAATCAGTTAAGTTTTAACTTCCAAGATTCTGTTTGACTTTCAAACGGAAACAAATTTGAATGTAGTGGAAATATTTGAAAGAAAAGAGAATTTATTTTGTAAAATTTAAATTGGTTCCAATAATAAATAATAAGTTTGTGATTTACGGTCTAATATTGATTTTGTTTCATAACTAAATTTTTGGCTACGCAATCACACAGTTGTGGTGGTGCAGTTTGCACCAAGAACAAAATTATAGCAATGCACTGGTGTGTATCATGTTCATTTTAATGGTGTCGTGGAAGATTTAGATTTACTAGAAATGAAATTATTATCAAGTAACATGATGGTTTGCTACTGAATGGCAATAACTAGTTTTGTTAAAGAAACCTATTAGTTAATATTTAAATTAAGAAAACGTTTTCGATTTTTTTATAAACTAGTTGTAGCAATTCACTCTGTAGGTTAGCTACATTTGATGTAATTGTTAGTACTAAGTCAAGACAACCAAACTAAGGATCCATGATTGGTTACAAACTTACATAACGTGGATTTACGGAAAAAAATGAAGTAACTAAAACAATGTAATGTAATGTAATACTTATAAGTACATACTACATTCTCGAGAAAAAAGTAAAATTCTGACCCCAACTTTTTTGACATTTTTCGACGTTTTAGGTCATAACGATTCTAGAGAAAAACAAGTCGGCCGGCCGGCTATCACAACCGACGAAATCTAGAAAGCCGCTGGAGGGATTTCAAAAACTTTTGTTTCTAAAAATAGGTATTTTCAATTGTAAGAGCCGAAAGGACGATGTGTTCGATAGCTGGGTGGTACCGGAGGTGTGTCAATGAGTAGTAACATTGAATGTGAAAAAATCCTGATGGTTGGAATTGGTATGTGAGACCAAAAACTAGATTATTGCTATAAGTTTGTCAAAATAATTTTGGCTAGTGTATCAAAAGAATGATTTAATTTTATTTGTTAAGCCAATTTTTTGGAAAAAAAAATATTGCGACGCTGATGCATAGGCTGATTTCACCACAGCTCTGGAAACAAAGTATTCTGGATATATTGTGAGCTAACATCCATCAAATACTTTAATTAAAAGCTAACAAACGTTATAGACTTCGTTGTTCTAATAATAAAAATATTAAAGAAAGCAGTAGTATCCCAACAAACATAAATTCTGTTGTACGAGAAAATTTAAAAAAAAAATTTAACCCTGGGGTTGGGATGAAGAACTGTTGTAAACCATACTAAATGCTTATGTACCAAGATTCATCCAATTTGATTATCAGATACAGATGTAATTGAGCTTTCAAAAAACAGGTGTTTGGGACACACCCACCACTTTGTTCACTATCGCTCAAAAATCGATCAGTTCCTTGTCATACATGTTTTCATCTTTTTCCAAAGTGTCATCAAAATTCATTCACGAATGAATGTTTTATGCTCCCAACAAACATAAAAACATTGTGGAAAAAACCACCTGTTGTATGGTGGACCCCGAAACCCTTTATCCAATGTACTCCAAAAGCTGATAAAATCTTTCTCATATTACTTGAAAGATTTTACCAACGTTTCATGAAAATCGATCAGTAATTGTAGACTACAGTAGGGATAAACACCTCGAAAAAAAACTTTTTAACCGGAAGTGACAAACCGGAAACTGGTATGCAGAAATATTGGAAACTGTACTAAAACCTTATATACTAAGCTTCAATAAGATCATAGTCCGGGATTAGAAGTTATTCAAGATTCAAACTTTGAGGAGACCCTCCACCATTTTGTCCAAATTTGAAATGAATCCAGATCTTCCATTTTCAAGTGAACCTGTATCATTTGCCAAAGTTTCATCAAGATCCTATGCAGAAAGGAATTTTTCTCAGCTTAAAAATTAGTCTTAGATGGATTTGGAGTCATCATGGATATTTTTGAAAATTGCTGCAATCTTTTGGATATGCAAAATGTTACATGGTGCTGATATACCGATTTTCGTGTTGATGGACGATAAGTTTTGATAAGATTGTAGCCACTCGAGACTGTTGATTGTGGCAAATCTTTCCATTCATACGATGTTCGTACAAAGAAATCCGTTTGCTTACTGTCACAATCACAGTGAGTGATTACAACATTTTTGACTGGCAAAGCAATTATCAAATTAGCCGTCTTGGGTTGATCCCATAAGATCTTGATATTTGGAAAACCGGTACAACGGAAAATCAAAAATAAACGTTTATAAGTCATCCATCTTTAAATTGCTTTAACTGAAACTTATAAATTTTATCAAGGCTGATAATATTGAATCTTTATACAAATGACTGAAACATTGCATCTGGGTTTTAAAAATTTAAATAAAACACACAAAGATGTGGTAAACATAGAAGGAAACTACTTAAGTAAAATTAGAACAAAAAATCTTTTTTCGTTGGTTTTTGTGAATCAAGTCATATCTCAATGAAATACTTTAGAAATAATCATTATCTCATTGTTTTTATTCACACTCTTCAAATAATTGTTAGTTTTGATACTCGTTTACCGTCATTCAACGTAAACTAAGTATAATTTTTTATTAAAATACATCGATAGTCAATAAAAAAATATTGTGATCCATTAATCAACAATCAATCTAGGACAAAGATTTTAACAGCCACTGAAATAAAATATGAAAATTTCTCACCTTCACTTCATAACATTGAATCAAATTCTAACACATTCATATTAATTACCAATCGTATTCCTACTAACCTTTCAACAAACATAAATTGCCGCTTATGTTACAGTCAAATTTGATATGTGTACACCAAACTATTGTTACAACCTTCATTACAGTTTTTCTCTTCGTTTGATCGACAAATAAAATTGACAGCAAGGTGAGATCGATTGGTGATCATTATTTTAATTTTACCTGTACTGTGATTAATTCTAAACGAATTATTTTTATAATAGTTTTGCGGCGCATCGAGATCTTTTCAATCAATGTAATTTGTTTACACTTTTACATAGTGAATATCTAGCTTTATCATTGTAATATTGTGGATGCACGGTTACTGCGTAGCTTAGAATTAATCTTTTCATTCATTGCTCCTTCATTTATTACATTATATTTGCTTCATTTGTTACAATTTTGGAGCATCTGCTAAACTTAAATTAATTTAATAAAACTGATGATAACGCACAAAGAGTGCAGAATGGGTAAGACTCAACCATTACCTAATTTTGAAATTTGTATCGAGGGGTTTAAGGAATAAGAATAAACTTTAGGGTCATTCTATTTTAAAGTCAACCTTCAAGCTAAATTTCTTTTCTTCACAAAACTGTAACTGTGACCTATCATTTTATTTTTCATATATTTTACTATAAGATATGGCAACAACTGTGAAAATTCCAATATTGTTATTTTGTTTAGAATGCAGTTAAGCGCATGGTTGTGAAAAAGGCTTAATATACGAATGAAAATATATCTAAAAAGAATATAGCATAGCACAAATATAATAAACCGAATTGTTTTAGACTTTTTATTTTCTGTAAGCTAAAGTTTGGAGTGTCTGAATTGAACTGCTTTGCTTTCCAAATAAATGAGGTAAGCATTCTAAATACATGAATTCTTTTGTGTTACGTTAGTCACGTTACGTTAGTCACACATCATTTAAATCAAAAGCGTCAATATATGAAAAACTAATAAATTTTTTAAAAAGTTATTGGCTTTTTTAAAAAATACATTAATTACATTGAAGAAACTTATCAATAAATTTTATGTACATTTTCAACATCTAGAGAATTTTGGTTCATAATTTAGGTGTTAATTTAATGGTATAAAAAATGTTACGTTAGTCACATTTAAATTTTTATTTAAAAAATATCTAAAAATTTTAATTTAAATAAAAAAACTTGTTGATTTATATAAATAAACTTGATTTACATTTTAAAAAGTCAACAAGTGCTTAAAATAATCTTTACTATTTTAGTTATAAGGAAACAAAGTTGTGAATTTTGGTATAAATGTTACGTTAGTCACTTTGGAATGACCCTTTAACATTGATAACATTGTCTCCAGAAACTCGCCGACAACAACGTTGTTCATTGAAGGGACAAACCATAATGTGATTTCGTAACGTTCGCTCAAAAAACAAACGGAATGCGTTTCTTTCAAATTCAGCAAATATAAGTCCAAAAATTAAAACAACTTTTGTTAGTTGTAAGTTCAAGCAGTTTTTTATGTCAATTGTGATTGTGCATCTAACCATCAAGCAAATCGTCATAGAAAAGTCGCAAAATCAATCGAAGTGTTTCAAAAATTGAAAACTTGAATTATATATATAGACGTCAGACAGATGACAATAGACGTCAACACAAGTTTGAAAATTTGAAAAAACCATTAGACTCAAACATACAAAAGAACTGAAAATCATGAAATCTTACCAAACCGATAGTAATCCTTTATGTTAGAAGAAAACTGTGAGTTTAGAAAAATTATTTATGAAGTAAAACAAAATACAAAACTAAACAGCTGTAAAATATTTAATCTTGAGTAAACAGGCGGCAAATAAAAACAAAGAACAAATAACATTAACCACATGAAAATAATATTTACCTCCAAGCAATGTTTATTGACGAGCATTTTTTTTTTAATTATAAAAAGCGATATCTCGCAAGTGGTGTTTATTTTCTTTCGCACAGTCATGCTTTTCCCAAATTATCTTCAATAATCCTTTGCAACATTTTAGCTACTGTAGACTCGATTTCATAGAGAATGTAAGTTTTTAATTAGAATATGGTTATTGACTTATTGACTACAACCTGTAACGAGGGACTATTTCAAATTTTAGTTCAAAAATAAGAGCATTCGTATTTAAAGAAATTCTCTAATGATTTATTAATTTATTTCGGTTCCGGCCTTTAAGTTAAAATTATTCATTTCAACAAACATAAAATATTTATGTATGGTACAGGTTGGTCAAATAATTTTTAACATTTCATCAGTTAGTTGCTTTGTTGCGTCACTTAATTTAAATTATATGTAATATGAATTTTCATTATGTTAAGCTTAGTCATAATATTATATGTATGTAGAATTGTTTATTGAGATGATATATGGAAATGGTTGACTTGCATTTTATATGGGAAAATTTTTAATTTGTGTGCGATTAAAAGTATGATTAAACGGAAACAAAAGATAAAGAAGCCGGCTATATATACTCGATAAAATGTTCGATACATAATATTTATGTAAATTTTAATGAAAAAAAAATGGTGTTAAGTGAATAATAATTATTGTTTAAATCAATTAGATAAACGTTGTGGAAGGTTTTGTAATTCTTGTGATACCTCGCCTCAATAAACTAACATGGCGTACATGGAGTACATTGCTCGAAGATATTTTTAATGAAACATATGTGAATTCGACGGATGAAAGCTTTGATCGAGTTAGTTTGAATTGTTAATCGAAATCAATCAATCAAATAAATAAAAAAAATAAAATAAATGGATTTAATACTGGTTATAAATGCGTGGCTATATCGCATGGAATTTTGGTATAAATCTCATTTGGTATTAGCTACTACATTACTCGAAGATGAAAAAAACTAATAGTGATGGATTTAGTGTACAAGAAACTGAAGGAACAAGAGTTTATAGTGTTGAGTATGTGATGTTGGGAAAGGCATATGGAATGGAAATAGACAAAGTTCAAAATGGAAGATAAAGTCGTCGTTTATCTCCTTTTGGTACATATGGTTTGGAGTGGATCATCACATCAAACATATAATAATGTAAGCTTCCTTATTGTTTTTAAATTTGATTTATATATAATTTTTGTGTTTGTGTTTTACTTATTAAATTATGTAATTTTTGTTTTATTCAACATTAATAAATTTTTGATATAATATTTTTTTTAATAAATAAGAGAGTTCGCAATTCGGATTCCCATTTATTTGTTAATAAAAAGATTAATTTCCTCAATCATTATGTTCGCATTTTTGACTTAAATGTTTACGTTTTTTTGCAAGTGACCGATTTAACGATATCTTACGTTTTTTAATTGGTCAGTATAAACAAACGATCCGTATAGAACGGATAACTGATTTGATTAATGTTACTCATAATGTTAATGCCACTAATAAAACTCAGTTTTGTTTTCGTTCGCGGAGCTAAACATCACGAAATCTCTCTAGTTTATAATATTTGCCAATAAAATTCTGTTATTTTACCGGCATGTTTCCTCCTCAAACTCCTTTGGTTTGAATTTAATTATTGGTTTTGTGGGTCGACTTTGTTTGTTTAACGAGAGAGTATTTTGGCAGAAGTGGAAAATGAAAAAGATCACATGAACCATATATATTAAAAATAAAATTATTAAGACCACCTTTCTTTTTAACTTAGTACTTTGTAACTCCTCTCGAGTCTCGATGTTAGTGAAAGTTTAAAGATCAAAATTATAAACTATTAACCATTATTTGTTGAAACTAAAAATTCGCAGACAACCTGTTGATTAAATCAAACCATCTTACATTCTCTTTTAAAATCAAAACTTTAAATAAAATAAAAATATTGTGACATATTTGACAAAAAGAATTTGCAATATATACAACCAATTTATGCAAAAAAAAATAATAATAAGTGCCAACAAAGTTATATTGATTTTTTTTAAATTTTTTTTTGAAGGATGAAGGTTAAAATAGTTTCAATAAAAAAATTCAAGTTCAAGTGTTGAAAATAGCTTGTAAAGTTGTAGAAGATATAATTAATTTATATTGCATAAGTGAATGTATTTTGAATAATTTAATTATTTTTATCGTTATTGCATTATTGCGTGCACTCTCCAAACAACCTGTTTATACTAACAATAAGTTTTTTCAACAAGTGAGAGTTATCATAAAAAACTTATTAAATTAAAATATAACGTCAAGTTGATATTACACGAATAAATAATATTTTTATACTAGTATAAAAATAAATAAATTTAATTTATGCAATATTTTGAAATAAAATTGTTGTCTAATTATTTTAGCCTATATTCACAGTTTTATGATTATTGTTTTTTCAGTTGGAAACAGTTGGAAACTTTTAATAGTTCTCCGCTTTTTCCTTTTCTACACGGCAATTTTGCATGATTTCAGTTTAGTCCGATTATTTAATGAAGTCTGAGGTGTTGATAACGAATTTGTTTAAGCTAAAACCCGATAAATTGGAGAAACTGAGAAAACAAGATGCTTTGAAATGATTTAGAATTTAGATCATTTGAGGTATGATGAATTTTTTTCGAGTTTTGTTTATGGGGATATTAATAAAATCAACAGAGAAACTGCAGTGGAACGGTTCAATTTTCAATGGCAAATTTGAATCAAATTTCAATGGCAAATTTCGATCAGAAATGAATCGCCTCAAACTTATATTTAGAGACACTTTAGACTTTTACGATAACTAGACACGATCGAATGCTTTGGGAATATTCTTAATGATTACAGTAAATAGCTCCATTAAATAAGATAAAAAAATTAGATTGTACATCAATGACTCAGTATTTTCACAACCTCGATGATGAATGCAAACATTTAATTGAATATTTTACCAGGATGGGAACCTATTTCAGTCCAGCACGCCTACCTCAAAACTAGCAGAGTTTATTATAGACCTTGATTGTGTCACCACCATTATCAAATAACAGGCCTAGTGCCCGGCAACGTCTACATTACAGTTGCTGCAATGCTAATTCAATCGACGTTTTGTTTGCCTAAGGGTGCTTTCCAAACGACGACTTATTTGTGGAACGTAGCTTATACTAAACTTATTCTAATAAGTATACTGGCGAGATGACTTATTTTGTTTCGCTTTTCCATAAAAATCTAATCTTATTTGTGTAATAGCAATATACTTTATTACTTCGGTCAAAAAGACCTAAGTATTACATTCATGAGCCAAAAGTAAAATTCTTACCCCCACTTTTTTGGCATTTCTCGACGTTTTAGGACCTACTGATTCTAAAAAAGCAAAAAAAAAATGTATGTCTGTCTGCCGGCCGCCCGGCCGTCATTACCTACGCTGCAGGGAAAACCACTGGAGAGATTTCAAAATTTTTTTTCTAAAAACAGGTATACTCAAGGGACACGTCCAAAAGGACGCTGTGTTCGATAACTGTACCGGAAGTGTGTCAAAAAAATCATTATGTGTGTCAAAAATAGCAAATTTTCATATTTTTTAAGTTGTATAAGCTTAAGTTTTTTAAGTGATTACGAGTAGGAACATTAAATTTGGAGAAATCTTGATGGTAGGGATTGGTATGTGAGACCAAGAACTTATTGCATTATAAGTTTGTCAAAAAAATGTTGTCCAGTGTGTCAAAAGAAAGATTTTTATTTATTTTTTTACCCAATTTTTTTGGAAAAAAATAAAATTAATTATTTGTTTGAAATGAAATTTTATTATTATTATTTAATTAGAATTATGGCATTATAAGTTTGTCAAAAAAATAATGTCAAGTTTGTCAAAAATGATTTCACTTATTTTTTTAGCCAATTTTTTGGTTAAAAAGAAAATTTAGCTGTTATATGACGTAAATGTAATTGGACATGGAAATTTTTGAATTTGTTATAGTTTTTGAAATATTTTTGGAATTTTGAAAAAAGTTTGTATATTTGATTTTGTAAAAATTTTGGCAATATTTTTAGAATTGTGGAAAACGTTTTAATATTTGATTTTCTAAGAATTTTTGGAATATTTTTAGAATTTTCAAAAATTTTAAATTTTTGATATTATTATAATTTTTGGAATTTTGAAAAAAGTTTCAATTTTTGATTTTGTAATAATTTTTGCAATATTTTTAGAATTTTGGAAAAAGTTTGAATTTTTAAGAATTTTTGGAATATTATTGGAATTAGAAAAAGTTTAAATATTTGATTTTATTCTAATTTTTGGAATATTTTTGGAATTTTGAAAAAAGTTTCAATTTTTGATTTTATTATAATTTTTGCGATATATTTAGAATTCTGAAAAAAATAGAGTTTGTAATTTTAAATATATATTTAGAATTTTGAAAAAAGTTTCAATTTTTGATTTTGTAAAAATTTTTGGAATATTTTTAGAATTTTGAAAAATTTAAAATTTTTGATTTTATTATAATTTTTGGAGTTTTGTAACAAGTTTGAATTTTTGCTTTTGCAATAAGTTTTGCAATATTTTTAAAATTTTGGAATAGTTTGAATTTTTAAGAACTTTTGCAATATTATTGGAATTTAGAAAAAGTTTAAATACTTGATTTTATTCTAATTTTTGGAATATTTTTGGAATTTTGAAAAAAGTTTGATTTTATTCAATTTTTAACATATTTTTGGAATTTTGAAAGAAATATGAATTGGTGATTTTCTAATATTTTCTCGAAACGCTAAATGGAGAGGTTTTTGAGCAGTTTGCTGAGTGTATCATCTTTTCACTAAAATATGTTAATTTATGATCTGTTATAATTTTCCGGCAACGTATTGATGTTTCGTATTAGTTTTGTAATAAATTTCTAAACAGAGATCAAAACATACTTGTACTTTAACAAAGAGTTATGTTCCATATACATCGCTGACCAAAACTAAAAACCATGTCCTCATAAAAGTTTTTTGCCGAAAACTATATCAAAATCCTTAACCCAGACCGAAGTCTTGATATCTCAGAGCTTGAGATTTCAGCCCCTTCATATTTTCTTATTTTATTTAGTTAATATCTGTCACTTATTTGATCAAACGTGTTTATAAATCAGATTTTAACTGACATTTCTAATATGACGGCAAATAAGTAATAAGTTTCAAATAAGCCATCGTTTGAAAAGCAGCCTTAATGCTAATTTAATCGAAAATACTTTCAACCCACATTTTCACAGTAAATAAAAAATCGCTTTAACTTTTTAAATTAATACAAAATAAAAACGAAAGCTTGTAATTGCAATATATAATTTAAATGTAGACAAGCAAAGATCGTTTTTAATATCAGATAAAGATTGCAGCTATAAAGTGAACACCTCTGACTTGTTTCTTTTCCGCCACCAAACGACTTGTTCATTGAGTTTTCTTCAAAATAGTTGTAAAATAGAAGACAAACAGTTGACATAAAATTAACAAAAGGGGAAAATATATGAAGGAGAAACAAGACACGAAGTCATAAAAAGGCACTTGGTGTTTTTTTAATTTTTATGTACATGAATTGATCACAAATATGTGTATTCTGTCATATTCAGTTTTGAATATAATAAAGATGTAATTCTTATATATGTAGACAGGTAAAACGAAAGGAATCTGACAAATTATGTTATCCTTGATTTTCTGTTTCTGACTACTGACTATATGCTTCAGTTTCATATAATATGTCTTTATAATTTATAATCATTTTGAAATAATTTTAAGTAGGTTATGGAAAATGTGGGTTTTATATCTTATGAGTCAATTTGTCAGGTTTGTTGCATCAGGATATTTGAGTATTCGATGGAGCAATTTACTGCAAATAAACGCAGCAGTTTGTCTTTTAAATAGATATAAAAGAAACAAATACTTTTTATAAGTAATATCGATTATGATCAAATTCAAGTTTCAACGTTGTAATTTAAACTTTGGATTAAGGATTCTTTGTGATCTTAAAAGAAACTTCTTATTGATAGCAGTGTCTTTTTAGTTTTTCTTATAGGAACTATAGACCGGGTAATCTGATAGTCTGAGTCTCAATCACGTCTGAAAATTGTTGTTGAAACGTAGATGTGTGACCAAGCGAAAGTATAAACGAAGCGTGTGCAGCATTTTTTTCAAAAATTAACCGTAATAGTTTTGATTTAGGTTTTATTTCTTGAAATATTACATAAGAGTCCTAAAAATTCTTGCCACTTGGAAGAGATAGTTTGTTACCAATTATGTTAACGAGTTCTTTGGTTTCGGTCCCCCATTTCATGTTTTACTGAACTGAAATGTTTTATTTTACTGTACTGAAAATTATACCTGGGTAGGCCTGCCGAGCTGCGACACTCAAATCGGATAGAAAAATAATCAGGAGATAGATGGACCAAATCTTCTCTCCCAGGACTTAGAAATACGATTTTTCTAAATCCTGTCTCCATCTTGTTTTAGTTCTCTTCAACACTATTATTTATGCTATGACAATCAAGCTGGGTGATTTCAATATTTTTTGTTTTGTTTTTTTAATAAAATGTGTTGTGTAGTAGGAATTACAATATGTGTCACAATAACACATAAAAACCTTTTAAAACCAAGGTCCCACAACAACATACGTTCAAAGGTGTTGATGGACGTAAATCTTTCTTTTTTTGTTTTTTTTATATTTTTTGTTAAAGAATGGATAACCAAACAAAAAATCCTATCACTGACAAAATATGACATAGGCCAATATTTTATGATAGAATAGAGAAAATAAAAGTAAATTAAAAAGTAAATAGCAAATTGTTACAAAAATTTGCTGAAACAAAACAAAAATGTAGTTGCCAATAATCCAGCCGGTTGCATATTCCTTGATCCTGTGGCGCACAGTCTTTCTTAAAGATTAAAGCCCACACATAATTATATGAAGGCTCGTTTCTTCAAGGAAGCAATAGCGTCTCATCATCAAGGATTATTTAACCGCTAAGATTGAGGGTGCTACCGTTGACTGAATACAGTTCATCCGCCACCACCCCTAAGATGTCACCTTGGCTAGTGATATCTCGCTACTATTGCCAGTGGTGTGTGATATCTCACGTCAACTCGTATGTCAATAGCAGGGACTGGTGTACGCGGGGTTGTCACACCCGTAGATCAAAAATAAAAAAAAATTTCAAAACAATAAAAACTGTTCCTAACAATATTTTGTCATTCACTAATGGTGACAATATTTACTGACATCAGTTTGGGTAAATAGAGAGACAATATCACTGTCACATACAAAACCATTAGTGGTGACATACTTTAATATGTTGCACTCTTTCCTTTTCCCCCAAGCAGAGCACATCATCAGAGAAAGGGTCACATACAGTATTAAGAGCAAATACATTTTGCATTATTTGTTTAGCTAAAAAATTCAATCCACCAATCCATTTTGCAAGAGTTCCGCTGAAACGCAGTGATATGACAAAAAACTCTTAAGCAAACTATTATCCACTCTTCCAACTGCCATCCACACACTCTTTATCAAGTCTCCAACCCATGTCCGCTAATTGAGCCCCGCTATTTTGGAAAAAATAAAAAACAAATGCTGTGCTGTATTGTGCTACAGTTGTGCTGGTTGTACAAATTTTGCTAAACTCAATAAAAAATTTCACATCACTAATGAAAAAAGATTGACACAAACGTTTCGTATCAGCAACGAAAATATTTGATAAAGCTAACACTATTTTAACGAAATGAAGTTAGCCCCCCAATTTAGGAAAAAATAAAAAATATTGAACAATGTTTAGTCTAATACTTACACTGGCCATGGATAGCCTTTTTTGGGGGAGATTTTTGTGAGCAATTGAGCTCAAGTACACTGAAAAAAAATCGGTCACTACAACCGCTTTTGTGACAGCCGAATGTTTTCTGTCTTAATAACCTGAAATTTATCAATAATTTTACCTTAAATGACCTGAAATCTATTGTTTCTTCGGTTGTTGGTTTTGCAAATTTATTTTTTGCAGAAAAGGCAAACGAATTTGAGGTTATTGCGGCAGAAAACATTCGGTTGGCTCACAAGAGGTTGTAGTGACCGAAGTTTTTCTTTCAGTGTAGGTGAGTAAGGAAATAATTTGAAATTTTGCGATATAAAGGTATGTATATGGTTTCGCAAATTTCGCATAGCAAAACTAATTTTCTCCTTTAGGTGTTTTGGATGGATATGAACTTCCGTCATAAGTGCCATTTAGAATCAATTGGCAGACATGCTATCGATTGGATAACCGATTGCCACCTGTTTTTATTTCTGACTGTCTATATTTCAACTATCCTGTCAATGCTCATAATATAGTTATATTTATTACACCATATGTATTTTTAAGATAACAAAAGTATGGTATTTTATATCATCATAACGTGGTGTTTAACGTCGGTTATTTTCAAAAAGATTTCTTTCTAATGAAAAAAGTGCTACGCGTTATGATAATTCGCATTATCATAAACTAAATTGATTGCAAAGTGATTATCGCACTCAATATCAATGTTTGAACATCGACTTTACAACATCTTGAAGATTTTCCATTTGCTCTTGATCTAAGTGAAGTTTGCTTAATTATTCAAGAGCAACTATTGGGTTGACAATGGTGAAAAAAATGTTATGCCCAACATTTTTCATTTGCAAATACATCTAGTCTTGCATCAAACGTTCAAACAAAACAATTAGCACAATAAATGCACTAGTTTTTTTACCATTGTAGTCAAACAACAACAATCATTTAATGACTTTGAGACTCTCCGTAATTAACACATACATATATATACAACATCAAGTAATGAGAAACACAATTTAAAATTATATTTTCTTTATTTCTATTTCATTTTTTGTCAGCTGTGAGATTTTTTATGAGTTTAATATGGGCTAATTCACCTAAATTGTATAAATGTGTATGTATTCTCGATGTAAAATGGAGTTTTTTTTAAACATCTTATTGAGTTTTACCGTTGAATATTCTATACAGCTTCATAAGAAGAAAAAACTGATGAAATAGATAATGAAGAGTGACACAGATTTTCTTCCCTTTTTTGTCTAAAAACATAAAACAAAATGTCTTTGGCAGAATTAGTTTGTCAATTTTTGACCTTTGATCACTTGTAGAAAAAAAAATCGGTAAATTAAAAACTAATTTTTTGATATAAAAGATTAGTTTGCGACTTCATCCAAAAATTAATTAAAATAATTTTAAAAGTTAAATTTTTACTTTAGAAAGATTATCTTTAGCTTTCAATCTCAAACGTGCAAAGAGAGGTAAAGTCGTTGTTCACTTAGTGACTAATTAATCATTATGTGCATAGTCATATTTTTATTGAATAGCAATTTACATTAAAATTTGTTAAAGAAGAATAAAAGCAGAAGAAAAATACGATAAAGTTGTTATCTGTTATTTTTTAAATTCAAAACTAAAGAAAAAAACTGAATAAAATGGACGGCGGACCATGAATTAGAAAAGCGAAATTTGGTTTTTGATTTGAGACACTGTTACAAATCTGGAATGATACAATTTTTGTAATTATTGAACAGTAATCATTCAACTCCCATAAAACAAAATTTTGTTCGAAGTTCGAAAATTTTGCTCTGGAAAAAGAAAACCTATTCCGCTTATTCAATCCAGTATTGGAATTAAAGCAACCGATAGAATAAGTGATGAGACTTCAAACTTTTAGCCATTGTTTTTATTAAACAATTTGTCAATCATCTATAATTGAACATCCTACAAAATCTTTACAGTATACGATTGTTATTGTCCTTCAATTCAAAATGTTCGGAAAGATAAAATATGCTAAAGCAGTGAAATTTACTTTCCAAAAGTTTCAACCACACATTAATTATATTTATAAAATAATATGCCAGTGCGTGTTGCAGCCTGAAAACAGTTTGAGACTTAACGTCTGTCATTGTAGTGCAGGGTGGCTATGAAGACACTGGATGGATTGATGAAGAGAGCATTGATTTTACAAACGTTGAAATCCCTGTTTTATCAATGGACGTTTTCATATTACACGATACCGGCAGGGCAACGACACTACACGACACATCCTTATTTCTGTTTAAATTTTATTTTCTTTATCTTATCTTGATTAACTTCAATTTGTTTTTCTACAGATTATTTTTATAGACAGAACAAAAAAATATCAAAGAAATTTAATTACAGCAAATTTTTTTAAATTTTTATTTCATATGAAAAGTTGGCATCAACAAACAAATAAAAATAATATTCACATAACTTCTGTTTTGTTTAAAATGTCGGGACGACACGAGTGGGAAAAGATACTCGTTGGCATGTCGTCTATAGTGTGAAACTACTCCATATACTTAAATTCATTCCTCGGCATCGTCGTCACACCGGTGTCGTGTCGTGTCACGTAGTGGTAAAATGCCAAACTTTTTTCAAACATTTCAATCGGTTTGTGCAAACAGTAAAACTGTTGAGATCATTCACTGTTATAGTGACAGTGAGAGTTCCTGGGTCTTAAATGTTGTTTATGTGTTGTTGTCATACATATTGTAATTATAACACAAATATAACACAACACTTTTTGATAGAAAAAAAAATTATCACCATCAACAATATTCTAGCGCAACACAGCACAACTTTTGTTTTTCAAAACGGTGGGGCTAACCTTAAATCGAAAAAATTATGTTACCTTTATAAAATGTTTCCATTGGTGATATAACAATTTTTTCTGAGTAGCACATCCAGCACAACTCGAACAGTATTCAACACAACCCTTCTTTTTTATATTTTTCAAAGTGCGGGACTAACTTCTACTTTAAAAATCGTTTTACCAATCGTTTTACCGTGCCAACTTTTTTCCATTGGTAATACGAAATTCTTATTGTATAGAACAATGAACATCCAGCACAACTGTAGCACAATACAGCATAACCTTTCTTTTCTATTTTTCTTAAAATGGTGGGAGCTAAGTTAGAAGTCATTAAAAACCCTTAGAGTATATATAAATATTAGACTCGTTAAAAATTAAATTTTTTGAAACTCTCCTAAAAAAATTGGTTTTGGTGAAAAAAATACGAGGATATTTTTTTAATAAAAAAAACAGGTGCCGCAAAATCATCGAAATTGATTATTAAAATCGAATCGTAGATATTTTTAAATCTCATGAAATATGCAGATTTAAAAAAAATCAGATAAACGTTTTTGTGGGAAATTTATTTCTCTACAAAAAAGGTCATGGTCATTTTTTGCCTAAAACGTATATTTCTGATGATATTGTTCGTCACACTTCTTATTTATGTTTTGTATGAGTTACGATTTACAAGTTTTTTTCAAAATATCATTAGAAATATACGGTTGAGAGCAAAAAATGAACACGACCTTTTTTGTAGAAAATTAAATTTGTTTTATGGGATATTTAAAAAAAATCAAATTCAATGATTTGTGTTCTTATTTATTAGAAAATTTAATTTTTTACGACCAGTCTAATAAATATAAAGAAAACGAACATACAAAAATGTATGAAGAGAGACCAACAAACCGTGATGGCAAATCTGTCAAATTCAATTTCTCTTTTCTCTATTTTGATTTGTTTTTCAATGTTTATATTTACTGCCGAAAACTTTTATTAAATTATTTATATTTACATATTTACATTAAACATACACATTCTTAACTAAAAATACTACACAATATTAAATGCGTTTTTCATAGTTATAATTTTTATAAAAAATTCAATTTTCAATTATAATTTTTATAAAATAAATGACATTAAACACGAGAGTAATGTAAAATTACTGAGTTAGTTCCAGTGTTTATTTAAGTCAAATATTTTATAAAGAACAAGTAATATTTTCTAGTAACATGAATAAATGTTTAAGTTATATAGGTACATATTCCCAAAGTTTATGAAAATTTGATGACAAACATTTTTCATTATGCACAAATTTATTTTTCAAAGTTGCTATTTCAAACAACTGTGTTTAAATTTTAACTCTTTTTTCTGGTGGGTTTTTCTTCTTGTGGATTTAAAAAACACGCAATAATTGTACAATTTCGAATGAAATGAAATGCATGACTATGGAAAGAAAATTTGGTTTTTCAGAAAGTCAAACCAACAATCAAAAATATACAATGTGACAGATGTGCATATACTCTAAACATTGATTATGGTGATCGGTTGTATACGAACCTCTAGTAAGTTTTCAATTCAATATTCAAAGTAGGCTAATTTTATTTTAAGTAAATGACAACTCAAAACACAAATACTATTTCCTCAAACGATTTTATTTCGATTACAAATCCTATAGTATTTATACTTTTGATCATCAGCAATCAATCGAATTGAACGATTAACTTCTACAGCACACATAACTCTGACAAAAGCCTATTTAAAAAACGAGGCTACCGAAACCTGTAAAACATGTAAATACATTTTTTTTTTAGCTTTCAATAATAATTTATTGCAACACAAAAGTCAACGCAAAAACAAATTGCAACGCATAAAGGCAAACCCCTCCATTGAAAAATTATTTATGTTATTAAATTGATATTAATTTAAATTTGTCTTAATCTCCAATTCGTATGAGTTAACTAAATATTAAACCAACTGAACTATGAACAACAATATATTTATTACAACAACAATCCTCTTATTTTATTCATCATCGTTTGAACGTTTAAATAAATAAACTATTAATAATAAAAACATAAAAACGAAATGATCTCGATACCAAGATCAAGTATTTGTTTACTTTTTATCTTTTTACGTTTATGACTTATAGGTATATAACAGTTATTTTTACTTACGATTTCCTTACAAACGAGTTTTTTATTATAATTTAATAGGTAAGATTAAGTTGTAACAGAAACTAATAGATTTTTAAATTCTGTCTATTTTAAACATATAACAATAATTTATGTATTTAAAACTTGAATGTTTCTCAACAAATGTTTGCACATATTTTTTTTGCTTATCGATAGTGCAGATTTTAAGTGTAGAACTTTTTTAATGAATGAAACATTTTATTTTGATGAGAGTTAATTATATTCTAACTGTAATTAAATAATTTTATTATGAGTTGAATGGAAACAATAAAAACCATAAATAATTAAATAATAAATAATTACAAACAATTATTTCCTTGTGATTTTTCTTTCATTTTCCTTTATCTAATTGAAATGCATTTATTTTTATTCGTTTTATGATACTTATATGTTGTAATTAGTCGGAATATCAAATATGTAGTTTATTGGTTAATTATTGTAAATAGAATTTTTATTAATCTTTGATAAAAATAAAAAAATATTATGAGTTTATATTATTTTGAGATGATTACGTGTTGGCATTGAGATAATAACAATTTTAAGATTAATTGATATATGTTGTCATGAAAAATTATGGAGAGTGAAATATTTATATGATAATTAATGCATAAATTGTTTTTAAATTCAATACACTAATGGTACATCCATCCATGCATCCATTAGACCGGTGGTGATGTACGGGTCATAAACGTAAGACGAATCTCATTTATCTGGATTTGAGCGTTAAATTAAATCCTACACAACGTTTTTAGTCCGCTTAAGACAGACGATGGAGAGTATAGAACCCGATATAACTTTGAAATCAGAGACCTTCTTGAGGGTCATGACATAATATGTTGTATCCGTTCCAATAGGATTGGTTAGCTTGGGCATTTTCTACAAGCCGGCTTGCAGTCTGTGATGATTGAAAAAATATACGTTATTACCGCAGAGAGTGTAGCGCCAGGTAAACCACGACTAAAATTTGATACGGACGTAATGAAAAGCTTTAAAAAATCGCCTGCAGGGTTAATTATATATGTTGCGAATGACCGTGGTGAATATTCGAAGAAAAACAAATGCCATTGGTTCAACTTAATTTATTCTAAATTGCTCTCTATGTTCTGATCATAAATAAAGAATAATCGATTAAAAAGTTAAGTCATGCATTGTAACGACGGACTATTTTAAATTTTTACTCTAAAATAATAGTATTCATATTTCAAGAAATTCGCTAATAATTTATTAATTTATTCTCTTCAATTGTAATAAACGTACGGACATTTGTTTGCACTACTGTGCAATTAAACATGTTTTTTGTTGATGGTTTAGTTACGTCACTCAATGTCAATTAATAATACATGTTTTACATAAATGATAGTTGAATTTGTTTTGACTGTTTCGAAATGTTGTCAATATTGGAAACAATTGCTTATTTAAAATCTGTGTGCGATGATTAAGATACTGGAGAGGGAAATAGAAAACCTAAACTGTCTGTATATAAGCAATCAAATTGTTTGATCGAAGATTAATAATTAATTAAAATTAAACGAAGAATATTATTATGTAAATTTAAATCGAAACCGAGGCTAATTTATATTATACAAAATTACATTATTTATTTTAATAGTGATATCGAAGTTTTTTTATTTATTTATTTTTAATGTAATGAGTTTTAGTGGAAATTGTTTGATAAAACATTCAATAAATAAAATGAAAATGAAAAATGAATCTAAACACAAATTTAAATACAAAATCGTGAAAATAGTTATTTAGGTGAAGTAATAACGAAACCGCTCAACACATTTTTTATACCCAGCGGCTACGGTGATCGCTTCATTCCACGCCGTTACATGTTAAATGCAAATATTGTGTGGTCATTAACTAATGAGTGGTTGAATCCAGGAGGTGATTAAAAATTAACGTTTATAGAAATCGGAGCTAAACCAAATCTGCATGGTTAAAAATGTAATATTACTATTTATTAGTTTTCAAATGCTTTCAACCAATTCCATCATCTTTAGTTATACAATTACAATTAACTCATAGATCTTGTTGATCAGATCCATATTATCGGTAGTCAGTGGACAACGTACAACTTTTGATGAATGCTTGATGTTTCTACTAACGCATTTGGTCAGCTGCAAATAAAAATGGTAAACTGAAATATCTGGATTGGTGCATCTTGCATTATCTGACGGGTTACAGCAGAAAGAACATCAGTAATACATTTTGCTTTACGGGGAGCTTAATCTAGCTAACGATGGGATAGCACGTGCACTTGTTTTTTTATTGAATGGATATGGAGCAGTATTTTTATGTCTATTCTTATAACGGATAGCCAACTTAACGTTACTAAATCGAAAACATTATTGGGTTACGGATGGAAACGTGGATGTTTTCGTCAAGCTTTACCCATTACCCTTTCGTCAGGGTTACCCAAAGGCTCATGCTCCCAGATTTTGCTTTATCAGTGTTAGTGGTAAGATCAATAATGGAATCTTCCTATCATATCTTCATTCTTACCCTCGATACATCACAAATCGCTCACTATATAATTTTACAAAAATATTTAATTTTTAAATAAAATTGTCATAGTAAACAAATTATTTAAAAAATTAAAAAAGTATTAAGTGAACAATTACGTAAAAAAATGTTTTAAATAAAATCACAAAACATTATGAAAACGGATGACTAACGGTCATAAAAATTATAAATTAAAATATGAATAACTTAAACTGGGTAACGTAATAATATTAGTTTTGGTTAATAATAAAAACATTTCAATTAATAAATTTAAATTTATTTTCCGGTGGAAAATTAATATTAATTTATCTATTTGTATTACCTTAAGTTTTTATGGAAATTGTAATCGATTAATTATAATCTTGATACTTGTTGTTTTTTATAAAAAATTTCATCAACAGTGCTCGGATAAAATCGAGTTCACTATAGTCAGTCCAAACAGTGAAGCTGTAAAGATCACACCCTATAATAGTGATGGTTTATGGAGAGGAATTTATTGCCGAGAGAATTCTAGAAATATTTTAAAAATCGTCCATCAACGCATTTATTTAGGTTGAACTAAATGGTTTAAGATTAAATATGTGTAAAAATATTGTTTGTTTAAATATTCAAATTCTTACCTTAAATGTTAAACAACAAATCAACTCTATATAAGTATCTCAGGGTTAACTTAATCGAATGTTTGCAATAATGAAGACACCCGTAATCTAAAAATAAATAATATAAATAAAGCTTAGTTGATAGTTAAAACTGAAAATAAATTCAAATCAATCAAAAGAAATATTAATTTTATATTTTTTATTCACTAAATGTGTTTTGAGCAGAGATGGAAACCGGTTCGTTTGAACCAAACCAAAACCAATGAACCAACGAAATTTTACCGAACCAAAACCAAACCAGTTTTTTAAATAATAGTTAAACCGAACCATAAACCAATGTTTTTCTGTTTGGTTCACGGTTCGGTTTTATAGTACAAAATTTGGTCTACCATAATAAAAATTTGTTATTAAACCAAAACCGAACAAACTGAAAAAAAACTTTGGTTTCCATCTCTGGTTTTGAGATACCTGATTCATAGTTAAACCTAAATCAAAATTAATATTTGGTTCCTTACACTAAATCTAATTTCTATCGCTAAAGATCAAATTTTTTTATGGGAAGGTCAGTCTTGGATTGCAATTTTTTAATCCACATTTATTTGTTGAGTTAAAAAATATTTACCCCTTTCCAATTGTAGCTAAAAACTCAAGTTCATTATTTAATATGAAATCAATTTAAATATTTTAAATTTCATAGATTCCGGACAGTGCGATAAAGCTTAAAATTAAAAATTAATTCGACACATGCTTAAATGCATAAAATTCAATTCCGTCATTTTGAGCTTTTTTTAAATTCGTTTAATATTGAACGTAAAAAGTTACATGTTTGCAGGTGTTTTTTTCATTATTTTATTGCGACATTTTAAAAGAATTTATAAACAATAGTTCTGCATAACGGTTTTTTTCCAGGACCTGGAAGTCTTAAAACAAAAGTTTGTCTAGGATCAAAAAATTTAAAAAAAAGAGGCAATGACGTTTTATTTGACTGAAATAACTTAATTATCTGAAAAATTGTATGAAATTGCTGTTGTTTTTTTCAGTTTATTCAGTTATTTCAGTCAAGTCGAACGCACCTCCTATATCATAGGAGCAGCTCATATACGTATTAATGGTAACAATTCACTTAATTATACAATTGGGCTAATGAAGTTCTTAAATCAAGTATTTTTGTATGTAATGACCATTTCTTTTGAGTTAACCATCCTTATTGGCCGTTAATAGGATAGCAAAGGTATTGCTATTTATTAAAGTATAAAACACTCCATAACTGGGCAATCGAACACAGGTTACCCAAGAGCAATCAATTTAATTTTATTATTGTTTAGGTCTTAAAACACACATAGTGTAAATCGTGCATCCTTGTGTTAGAAGTCTAGCACTTCAATCATTGAGTCAGATAAGTAAACAAAACTTTCATTTAAAGACTTTTTTAATCTTTTTGTTTATTACATCGACGATTAGTTCATACATTCCTTGCCAACTTATCACCACTATTGGCAGACCTTCGAGTAAATGAAAACGGGAAGTAATGATGGTTATAATATTCTGTGATTAAAAAAAACTAAACCTGACTGGATGTTAAAAAGATGATATAAGAATACGTTTGAAACCTGATGCGTACGAATTGTTGGCATGAAAATTTAATTTCATGAAACAGTTTAACTAAATTTTTTAAATTATTAGACTGACCAAATTCTAGTCACCTGATGAAAAATCAGCTCTGTTGATACATTTAACGCTACAAAAAAGTAAACTGATTTTTTTTCTATACAGTTAGATTTAAGAAAATTGCAGTAGAAGAGGTAGTGAGTATTGTGGATTGACTAAAAAAGGTTTTATATAATAAAGGCCAACGTTTTTAATTTCTTCTCATTTATTATTGTGATGAAAACTTTTTGTTTATTAATGATAATTTAAAACGCTTACAATAGCATCTGCAATCTTCTACTTGATTAAATTATGTAATTTTTCATATAAATTTATATAAAACAAACTTTTATCAAGTACATTAGCCAAAAATATTGTATTTTAAAATATATATTGAAGATTTAAACAAAATAACAGATCTCCAAACGACGATCGGTTTTTCCTTTTTTCTTCAAAAATAGTTTCCCACCACATGATTTCAAAATATCTAGATAAGTTTTTTTTTCGATTAAAAAACAAAACATAAAACTTGCATGCATAGAATAAAAATGTGGTGACGCCATAAAACATTTTATCGATCGTTTAAACATTGCGTTCTCCACCGACAAAGCCTGGTCGCAACAACTAGCATGGGGTGTACCCTATCCTGATTTAATCTTTTGCGAATATGGAGTGGTTCATCCACGATATATAGGTTTTGGTTTGTTTGACTCTGGTGGTGGACTTTTTTTACACATCAATTTCTTCTAGGAAACTCAGACGTCTACTCCAGCCCACTTGAAATGAAACCATTCGGGGCATTTGTGGCATCCGACCATGTTGTCTACAGTTTTAGGTTTATCGCATAATATACACAGTGAACAATTGTCAGAGTTCGGTTCGCGTTATCACGTGTTGTGATGGCTCAAACTACATAGTGTGACGAGACAACATAGTGACTTGTTATCTATACATAGTTTCTACAATTTAATATAATCTTGTAAACTGTTCTAATCCATAAATTTTAGTTCAGTGCATTATATGCAATGTGTCACTTTTTATTGTATTGTGTATAAGATGGCGCCTTTTTGATCGCATATATAACTTGTATGTTTTGTTAATTATATGCAGAGTTTTGTTTCGAATTAGAACGATAATGTTCTATAATAAATAATAAATAATTATTGTGAAATTTTTAATTAAATAAAATAATTAAATTGTTAATCCTGTATTATTATAATTTTCCAAGGAATGTGATATATTAAGATGTGTGGTGCAAAACATCTGGTGACAGCGGTAAAAACATAAAGATAGCGGGAAAATTTATTAAATGTACTGCTATAATGTATATTAAAATTAAAGCATCATTACACACATAATTAATTTTCACAAAATTGTGTATGGCATCAAATCTCAAATATATCATTGTGAAATACGTAAAATCAACTAAAACAAATCATCACTTGTTATAATGATACGACCTTAAACATTCAACCTTGGAAAAAATTTCGTCATCAACCACATTTTCAACTAAAGCAAATCATCACTTGTTATAATAATACGACCTTTAAACATTCAACCTTGGGAAAAAACTTCGTCATCAACCACATTTTCAACTAAAACAAATCATCAATTATCTAAATTGGATTCATTGCATTAATCAGCGGGTCATCATATCATTATCATCTATACATAAGAATAATTATTTTAAATTAATATACATAAAAATAAATACATACATATATGTTTCAAAAAACTGTAAAAGGTAATTCGTTTTAATGAAATTTCAAATTTTAATATTCGCATTCACTATTTTATACTGTTTAATTTTTATTTCATGTTTATACGGAGGAAACGTTCATATACTCATGCAAGAGGATAGTCAAGAAATTAAGGAAGAAAATATCAAATGTTATGATAACGAAGATTCGGAAGATTCAATTATATCGGTAAGTAGCAATAGTGGTAGTGATAAATCAATTTCTCCAATTTTAAATACTAATAATTCTGGTATTGTGTCTTATTTATACGAAGAGTCTGATTTGCATAATATAAATAATCCAGATAATTTCAGACCAAGTTTGATAAATGAAAATTCTTGTTCTTTCAATCAGTCATTGTCTATCAATTTTAATAATCCAATATACGATTTAAAAATGACTAAACTAAATATTGATCACATGCTGAAGATTATTCCTGATTTCGAAGGATCTCCTAAAAAACTTGATAAGTTTTTAGCATGTTGCGAAATTGTTTATAGCCCATTAACGACAAAGGATGATAAATCTTTATTCCTAGACATTTTGAAATCTAAATTAGGCGAGAAACCTTTTGATATTGTAAAATATGGTTGTTTCGATTCGTGGGAAGATTTTAAGAAGGAGTTTATATTGCAATTTGCAGATAGTCGCCCTGTAGAGCAACTACAAGTTGAATTAGTTCAGCTGAAACAAAAAAGAAACGAATCTGTGAGAGAATTTGCATCCACTGTCGAGCAGTTACTTTCTGACCTTAATAGAGCATGTGTTGCTAGAGAAGGTGAAGAAGCTGCAAAACATATTCGAAATTTAAATTCAATTACAGCGCTTAACACATTTCAAAATGGCTTAAAAGAACCATTTCGGTTATTAGTAAAGGCATGTAGATTTTCAAATTTTAAAAATGCTGTATCGAAAGCTATAGAAGAAGAAGCGTCACAATCAAACACTTCACGTTTTGATTCAAAAATTCAATTTCATTCAAATTTGCCTAATGCGAATTACAATTCTAGTGAGAAATGTCAATTATGTTCACGTTTAGGACATTCTGCTAAATCATGCTATTCATTTATTAAACCGGATCAGAAACAGAAAAATACAAATACCTTAATTCATCAAAATTCTAATTTTAACCAACAAAATTTTAATCGTCAATCTTCTTCACATCATTCTAACATGGTTAATAGAATTAAGTGTAACTATTGCAAAAACTTTGGTCACAATATAGAACAATGTAAAAAACGCGAGTTCAATAATCGTAGGTCTGCTAATTTGCAAATCAATAATTCAGATTTTAACCCGAAAAATCCAAATCAAAATCCATCTTTAGTTTCGGTAAACTACAATCAGTCCAACCAATCGGATGCAGTGGTTCGGGCTTCGAAAATTTAAATCTGCATTCAAATTTATCTCGTCAAACACCTACAAATGCAAGTAAAATTTCTAATTCTAATTCTAATCCAAATCAAAATTTAAACATTTCCAATTCTAATTCAAATTTTGATCATAATTCTAACGCAAGTACATTATTAATTCCATCTCGTGAAGTATTATATCAACTACCTGTATTTAATAATACTGATTCAAATGATAATAAATTTATCGAACTATCGCTAGATATTTTAAATTGTGATAAAAATCTTTTCCTAGTTGACACAGGTTCAGATATCTGTATAATCAAACGCGAATGTATTCATGATGATGTTCTATGTTATCTGAATGAAACATGCTACATCAAAGGTATTTCTCCAGAACGCATTTTAACTTTAGCGTTGTGTCATTCAATCATAAGGTTGCCTAATAACGAAGAAATTATACAAGACTTTCAAATAGTTCCAAACGATTTTCCATTACCATGCGCTGGAATAATTGGCCGTAATTTCCTAGAAAGCAGAAAATGTAAAATTGACTACTTGGAAAAAACAGTTAAAATTTTGTGTCAAAATAATTCATATACGACTATTCCATTTTGCTATATTCCTACTGGTAAAGAGTTTATAAATTCTATTTCTATAAATGTACCAGCAAGAGTAGAAACTGTTATTAAAGTGCCAGTTTCTAACAATTTCGATAGAGATTATTTCTGTTTATCAAGGGAAATATCTCCTGGCATTTTTTTGGCAAGTACAATTATCAATCCTAAATATTCGTTCATTCTTTTAAGTATTTTGAACACAAACGAAAGTTCCACTGAAATCCATAATCTTTCCGTTCAATTTCAACCATTAAGCGACTATGATGTGTTTAATTTAAATAGCATTGACAATTCAATTGAATATTCAAACCGCTTAAAGTCATTAAAATCTGAAATCGAAACGAACCACTTGAACGAAAAAGAAAAAAATTCAATTCTAAAAATTTGTTATTCATTTAATGAAGTGTTTCATCTGCCTGGAGATAAACTAACAACTACAAATGCCACATTCCACGAAATTCCACTACACCCTAATTCTAGACCAGTACACATAAAAAATTATAGATATCCAGAAGCAGTAAAAACCGAAATGAAAACTCAATTAGATCAAATGTTATGTGATAAAATAATTGAACCGTGTTCGAGTCCTTATAACTCTCCGCTCTTAATCGTTCCAAAAAAATCTTTAAACAATGAGAAAAAGTGGAGGTTGGTTGTCGATTTCAGAAGACTAAATAAAATGACAATTGATGATGTCTATCCATTGCCAAATATCTCTGAGATTCTGGATCAATTAGGAAAAGCAACTTATTTCACTACGCTTGATTTGGCAAATGGGTATCACCAGGTTCCGATGCATCCGAACGATAAAACAAAAACAGCTTTTAATTCACCTTGGGGAACACTTTGCTGGAACAGAATGCCATACGGTCTTAAAGGTGCTCCTGCAACCTTTCAGCGTCTAATGAATCAAGTTCTCAGTGGTTTAAATGGAATCAAATGTTTTACGTATTTAGACGACGTAGTTATTTACGGTTATGATCTATTAGATCACAATAAAAAGTTGACTGATGTGTTACAATGTTTTAAAAATTACAACCTCAAACTCCAACCTCGCAAGTGTAATTTTCTTCGTACTGAAGTCACATATTTAGGTCATATCGTTACAAGTCATGGTGTTAAACCCGATCCAGTAAAAGTAGAAGCTGTTCAAAATTATCCTACACCGAGCAATCAAACACAAATCAAGTCATTTTTGGGACTCACTGGCTACTATCGTAGATTCATTAGTGAATACTCAAAGCTTGCAGAACCTCTTAACCGATTGTTGCGTAAAGATGTTCCTTTTACTTGGGATGCGTTTTGTGATAATTCGTTCAATTTACTGAAACAAAAACTTATTTCTCCACCTATTTTAATATATCCAGACTTTAAAGAAACTTTTATTGTCACTACAGATGCAAGCGATTTTGCAATTGGTGGTATACTTTCTCAACAGCACAAATCCCATGTAATAGATCATCCTGTGGCTTTCGTAAGTCGATCCTTAAATTCAGCAGAAAGAAATTATCCTACAATTGAAAAGGAATTGCTCTCTATTGTATGGGCTGTTAAACGTTTTCATCCGTACTTGTATGGGAAAAAATTCGTAATCAAAACAGATCATCGTCCTTTGATCTGGCTTTCTAACAATCCCAAGCCGTCTTCTCGTCTATTACGATGGCGAATCGATCTAGACGAATACGATTATGAAATCGTGTATAAACCCGGCAAATCTAATCAAAACGCAGACGCGTTAAGTCGAATTGTTCATGAAAATTCGGAAGTTTCTCAAAACTCATTGGCAATCACTAGAGCACAAACAAAAGCACAAATACAAAACAATTCAACGTTAGGTCCCAACTCTTTAAATGCAAACTTGTCTAACTCTGTTACTACTGCAATACCTTCTAGTTCAATTCCTTCTAATTCCTTAATTTCTCCTAATTCATCAATTCCTTCAAATTCACCAATTTCTACAAGTTCTCATCCAAATTCTAAATCACTGATATCACCAAACATCATAATACTTGAATCAGAAATTGAAATAAATCGAATTATTGAGGAATTCCATTGCAAACCATTAGGTGGACATCAGGGTGTTTTGCGAACCGTACGTAGAATAAAATCATACTATTATTTCCCAAAAATGAAATCTCGTGTTAGGAAATTTATTAGAAAATGTCTTTTGTGTCAAAAAAATAAAGCAGGTAAGCGCAACAAAATTCCAATGAAAATAACAACAACGTCTAAAGAGCCATTCGAAAAACTTTTTCTCGACATCGTAGGTCCTCTTATACCATCCCATATCGGTAATAAATGTATTCTTACCATGCAGGATGACCTAACTAAATTCTCTTTAGCTGTTCCGTTAAAATCTCAAGAAACACACGAAGTTGCTAAAGCATTTGCTGAAGAGTTTATATGCAAATATGGTATTCCTAAGACGATTGTTACAGATCAGGGAACTAATTTCATGAGCGAGATGTTTAAGGAACTCTGTAAACTATTTGGAATTAAAAAACTAAATACTTCCGCTTATCATCCACAGTCCAATGGAGCTTTAGAAAAGTCACATTTAAATCTTGCGCACTACTTGAGAAACTACACTTCTAGCGATCCTCTTAAATGGGACGAATGGATACCGTACGCTATGTTTAGTTACAACTCAACTCCTCACTGTGTAACCGAATATATGCCATTTGAATTGTTATTTGGATATAAGCCAAATATTCCAAATTCACTGAAATCACATCCAGAACCATTGTATAATTTTACAGATTATTGCTTAGAACTTAAATACCGGCTGCAAAATTCCTGGCAAATAGCGCGTGATCACATAAATAAGAACAAGGAAAAATCTAAGCTATATTATGACAAGTCGTGTTCGGCAATAACATTTAATGTAGGTGACAAGGTTCTTCTTACAAATGAACAAAATTCAAAATCAAAATTCGATCCTCCATGGTTTGGACCATATGAGGTAGTTAAAATAATTTCGGCAGAAAACACGCAAATAAAAGTAAATAGACATCTCAAAATAGTACACAATAACAGATTAAAATTGTTTGTGGAGTGATTGATATTATGCACATCATTATTGTTACAATTACTATATTTCAAAAATTCATATTCGTGCATGATAAAATGAATGTTGTCCGAAGTATCTGATATTAACTCAAAAAAAAAAGAAAAATATATTATTTTTATTATAATAAATTCAAACATTATTTATATTTTTTATAATAACTTTACACTCATTATATATTAATATTGTATATTTATATGAAATTTCATAGTTTTAAGAATAATGGAACTAAGTTAAATTAAAATATTGAATTACCAAAATTTTATAGTACATAAATCACACTAACTTTAGTTATAGTAAATTGAATTGTATCATAAACTTAAAATTACTACATAATTTTATACTTCTTGGGGAGGATTGTTGTGATGGCTCAAACTACATAGTGTGACGAGACAACATAGTGACTTGTTATCTATACATAGTTTCTACAATTTAATATAATCTTGTAAACTGTTCTAATCCATAAATTTTAGTTCAGTGCATTATATGCAATGTGTCACTTTTTATTGTATTGTGTATAAGATGGCGCCTTTTTGATCGCATATATAACTTGTAAGTTTTGTTAATTATATGCAGAGTTTTGTTTCGAATTAGAACGATAATGTTCTATAATAAATAATAAATAATTATTGTGAAATTTTTAATTAAATAAAATAATTAAATTGTTAATCCTGTATTATTATAATTTTCCAAGGAATGTGATATATTAAGATGTGTGGTGCAAAACACACGGTTGGCAGTGAAAGATCTTTGGAAGGTTGTATTTTGAAGTAATATATATGCTAACCTAGATTTGATGACCAGAGATAAAAGATAAAAAGCAAAAAGTGAAGTCAAAAATTTTATTTCAGGTATGTGGTGATGATAGAAGCAATATATACCACAACTCCATGTCGGTTTCTTAAGAATCGCTTCAGATGATAATCTTTTTCAACAATGTATACTCACATCCCAATGTGAAACAATTTTTGAATTTCAGAGAATCTCAAGATTTTTAGTTGTCAAGACACCAAAAAACATTCCTAATACAAAATGCTTTCTAGTCATACCTACTTGTAACCGATTGACGAAAACTTGACGGTTCAAAGTCATACAAACAAACCGCTGTTTGTTATACCCGGCCTTATGAGAACTTTTTTCTCTACAACCTGGTAATATCTCCCCACAATTGTGACATGTGAGATATAACATTTTATTTCCACGCCATCAACAATGGAGAAATTGTGGAATCCTTTCCATCAACTAAATAATTTTTATTAATTCGAATATATTCAATAAATATTGATAAAATTTAAATAAATGAGCAATTTCACGAAGATTCAACAACGTTTTGACTTGACCCCTTTTAATTTTGATTATTTTTTGTTTATAGATAGTCTTTGATAAATAAAAATACAAGTTCTCTTAGAATTTTTTTTTTCGACCAGGGGTCTTCACAGGGTGCCCCTCAATTTTTTGTTATTTTGTGATGTGAGTGCATTTTGACGAGCGATTGAAGAAAAACTACTGAATCGATTTTCATAAATGATATGTCGTTGAATAGGTATTAGAACAAAGTTTTTAAAAATGTACACTGTTAATTTTTTGAAATAATTTTTAACGGTGTTACATAAGAAAAAAACGGTGTAATTGAAAAAAAGATGGCATAGCCTTTTTTTTTTAACTAAATTGAAGCTTATTTTATATCTAACCACTTGTGAAAGTTTGGGACTTGCGTTATTTTTCGTTTTAAAGATAAATTCGTTGTGCATATGACTGTCGGGAATCAGTTTTTTTTGTTCTGAAGGAAAATTATAAAAATGGCGTTATAAACTAAGAGATTTTTTTTTATGTTAAATATCAAATATTTTAATACTAGATGAACTTTTTAAAACATTATAAATATTATATATGTAGTACAATAAATAAAATAAATACAATTGTTAAAAATGATTTACTTATTTTACAAACAGTAGTTTCTTTTGAATAGGAAAACACTTCTGCAATTATTTTCTTTGTATTAGATGGCATAAAGAAATGAAATGTTTATTTGTCACTGTTAGTAATCACTTGTCACTCTTATAAAAAATAATTTGACAGTCTCGACTGCAAACAAAAAAACCGTGTAAATAACAAAATCTATTTAGGAACTTTTGACTGGAGAAGTATTATGTTCGTATTATGTTATTATGGTCATAAAGTAAAAGATTGTATTTTAAAATTAAATTACAAATATTTTATTATTGAAAAAACTTTTTAAAGTATCATACAAATTATATATGTAGGTTAGAGAAAATAAATATAGTTATTAAAAATTATTTACTTATTTTACATTTAAAAGTTTCTTTTGAGTTGGAAAACATTTTTGCATATATTGTCTTAGTATCTAATGGTACAAAAGAATGAAATTTTTGAGTTCCACTTATAGTAATCACATTTTTATATCGATTTTGTATTTTTTTTTTTGTTAATTGATGTTCATTTTTATCGGCGTATCCAAAGTTCATGGTAGATTCCCATTTTAAAGCCCATTTGAAAATTTTTTTTGATGTATCAATAATATCTTTGCTCCCTATACCATAACGGTGTGCAACACGCTTCAGTGTACCACCAATTCCATCACAAGGTCCCTTTCCATGGCTGGTAGCATGAAAATGCCATTCTGCATCAACCTTAAAGTCTTTTTTGTGGTGGCATAAGTTAATTAGGTTATGTTTATTTTTGTATTGAGAAGGTGCACCGTCAGTGTTATAAATTATTTTCGTAATATTAGAATTTATATGCGTTTTGATGAATTCAATAAGTTTGGTAATGAAAAGATGGGCTGTAGTACAGTTGTGATCGTTTATATCCGAAATGAGTATAAAACTTCGGTGCTGTATCTATTCACTTGCGGCACTTTTAAAATAAATGACAAATGGATGAATAGTAGCTTGTGAATTATTATAATAATAGCCTTGAACCTGAATTATGAAGCCGTATTTTTCTGAAAATTCCCTTTAAACGAAGCACTTCCTGCTCCTAATTTTTTTTCCTCAATGAATGTAGATTGCTGTTTTGCTATAAAGTTGTGTGGTATCAAAATTTGTAAACGGTAAATAAATTTTTTCATAAATTCTTCTACAGTTTCTATTAAAGTATCGAAATTGCATCGATCAGTGGTATTCCATTGTTGATATTTGACTTGAAGGATTCCTTTAACGTCAAAATCATTTAGTAATTTTTCTTTCAGTTGTTGAAGTCTTTTTGAACATTCTTTGCACTTCAAAGTATGACAATCTTCTGTTAATTCACCACATGAAACAAAGTCAATTAATGTTTTATAATTCTGGAAAGCAGCATCAGTAATTCAAGACATCTTAGAGTGTTGAATCATTAGTTTCATATTTTGATGTATGGTACACACGCACACATTATGAACTCCTTGGGATAATTTTATACATTCTTGTGGTCGAAGGGACGTGAATTTAGTAAATCCTATTTTCACATCAGGAAACTTATTTTAAACTCCACATAAGCTTCATTTAATGTACATAGCAATAAGCGCTTTTGTGTTTTTATGCGCTCATTTCCTTTTTTAAAAGATATTGCATCTCGTTTGCCTGGCAATAATCTACTGATTTCATCACTTTTATAGAACTGCTCCACAACATTTATATCTGTTGTGAATACACCTCTTTTATCCGTCGCAGATGAGTGCTGAAAATTATTTTTATGTAGAGTTTTACTTTTTTCAACCAAATGACGCGTAGCGTCTGTTGTTTGTTATTATAATTATATTGTTATTATAATTATATTATTATATTTAAAAATATAATAATTTATATTATTATATTTAAAAAAAATTCTACTTGAAGTCGTATTCTTCATTTATCAAAGCCTATCTATAAACCAAAAACAAACCAAATTAAAAAGGGTCGAGTCAAAATGTCGCAAAATTTTGCTGAACTTGACTGAAATTGCTTTTTAAAAAGTTCATTTAATAATAAAATATTTGATATTTACCATAAAAAAATCTGAATCTAAAATTCGCCATTTTCCTTCAGAACAAAAAAAAACTGATTCCTGACAGTCATATGCACAACGAATTTTATCTTTAAAACGAAAAATAACGCAAGTCCCAAACTTTCACAAGTGGTTAGATATAAAATAAGCTTCAATTTAGTTAAAAAAAAAAAGGCTATGCCATCTTTTTTTCAATTACACCGTTTTTTTCTTATGTTACACCGTTAAAAATTATTTCAAAAATTAACAGTGTACATTTTTAAAAACTTCCCCTGGTCGAAAAAAAAAATTCTAAGAGAACTTGTATTTTTTATTTATGAAAGACTATCCATAAACAAAAAATAATCAAAATTAAAAGGGGTCAAGTCAAAATTTACCAAAAATTTGCTGAACTTGCGTGAAATTGCTCAAATATATATTTGATTTTTTGTTATGAGGTTAAAAATTAAAATTGAGGTTAAAAAAAGTGTTTAATAATTCTTTTTAAAATTTTAAAACAATTTTAGGTCCACTTTCGTGAGTAAGCCTATATAATGTCATCAAGAGTTAATATATTGGTCCAATCTTTTATACAAAATTATTTAATAAATTTGGTTAACTATATACATATTGGAACTAATTAAATATCCAAATTTATTTGTTATTTTATTATTTTGACTACAAAATTGAATGGTTCTATGTTTCGTTTGCCCGATGATCAAAGGACATAAAATAATATAAGATAATTAATTCTGTACAAAAGTAGCATAATTATCATGGTGGTATGTGCCTAGAGTTGTGACATGTGAGATATACTATTTTATTTCCACGTCATCACCAATGGAGAAATTGTCAAATCCTTTCTATTAACTAAATAGCATAAAGCTATACTAGACTATGCATATCCTACACTTAGAAAAAAAAACGATGCGTTTGTTACTTATGCGCTATAGTAACTCCAAAATTGTAAACATAACGTACGTTTTTCTAAAATTTACTAGTACAAAGTATTGATAATTTAAGTATTATTATCATGTGCCACGTTAATAAAGCAAAATTGGAATTGTAAAATTTTTGAAAATAAATTTACTACTGAAACAGTAAATTTTGAAAGATGAAAACAAAGTTACCTAATGGTCGTTACATTTACTTAACAATTTTGTAAAACATAACCGTCGAAAAATGCTAAATTTACATGGCAAATAGTGCTAAACATACTTATACACACACGTATATATAATCCACTATTTACCCAAAGAGATTAACTTAAGTATGCTGGAAATTGCTTATATGATACGTACTTTTTACTAAGGCATCTTTAAATTTACGTTTTCATAGTTTGAAAATTACGTATGACTTCGAGTATTAAAGTCATATAAAACGTAAATTTTACTTAAAATAATAGTAAAATTTACATATGTGTAGCTGTCAATTTATGTAGCACATGTTCTTACGTTTTGGCGTGGCGTTTTGTTTGTTTACTAATTTTGAGAGATATATGTATTTCTTTTTTTTTATTGTATTTTATGTTTTGCTCTATAGCTAAAAATCTAGATTCAAATAAATCTTTTTAGGGTGAAAACTCACTTTTTTTGACCAAATAAAACACGTAATGTCAAATAATAAATTGATCTGAGAACAAAAAATGTCAGAACAATGTTTTGGCAAAAAGAATTTGACATATATATAATTGTTATTTCTGTGATACCTTAGTTACATTATTATTATTGTCGGAATAAATTTGAAATGTTTAGGTCTATATAATTTTAAAATAACTACAGTATCGATAAATTGAAATTGAATTTTTATGAATAAAAAGGAATCATTTTTATGTTATTTTAAAAAAATAATAAAAATGTAATAAAAATAAATAGTGGTCAGTCTGTGAATCGAACCCTCGAACGTCCTAAACTTAAGCATCAACATAATATTCATAAATAAATTGATGTAAATAATTATTTAGATAGACGAATGGTTAATGCTGCTGCCTTGTACACAGAGGTCTGGGGATCGAATCCGGGTTAAGTCCAAAATAAATATTAATAATAAATAGCATTTTATCTTTACAGGGCCCTTCTTACCCGTTGTGTTAATCATTGCCGTGTATAAAATTCTCTCACCCTGAATTGATAAAAAAACGATTAATAATTGCAAAAAAACTAAATTTTTTTCATTTTTTTGGTGAGACAAGATGGTAGCATAATAGTAGCATAACAGCGCAATGTTTTACATGCTTTTAAGTAGATTTTACTTAGTCAATTTTGTTTAGTTTACTTATGCCTCCGCTGGCTCAATTCGTACGTCATTTTCAGTTAAATTTACATATACTTTACGTTAAATAAGCTATCGTTTTTTTCTGTGTGTAGGGTCGACGGTTTGAATCCAGTCAAGTCCAAAGGATTTTATGGATTAAAATTACAGAGCCGATTTAGATATTAAGTTATGGTGTTGGGTAGTATCTAGGGTGATATGAACCAAACGGCCTAATCTAATAGTTAAGAAAAAAAAAAAACAAAACGTTGTTTGTTGTACCCGGCCTTATGAGAGCTATTTTTTCTAGGGTCTGGTGTTATTTCCCCACAATTGTGACGTGTGTGCTATAACTTATTTTCCACGTCATCAACAGTGGAAACATTTTCGAATACCTTCCATTAACTAAAAATCTTTATTCATTAGAATTTCTTCTATATTTATAACAAATTTTAAATAAATATATGTTATTGCTTGTAATTTTCTGCCTTTTTTGTACTGCCTAAAGTTAGGGTTCACATACAGTATTTATAATTCTAGCAAAGAACAGAGACAGACCTAAGGAGATCCGAAGAAATATCTGCAAATCTTTATACATAATTATTTCAGATTGACAAACCGTTGTATATGGTTAAAAATCTCTGAATACTACTAGATCTCCATGAAATATCTAGGTCGGGAAAAGGATGTTGTTTAATTTAAAACGTTCCAGTCCAGATTTCGATAAATCTGCTATGATACTTTTAGATCTTTATTGATGTGATCCAAAATGCAATAATGATTGAGAGATTCGCTCATGATGCTTCGAAGATCATAAAAACATTTAGTAAGCCGAAAAGCTAGCCCAAACAATTTGAGTTGTGAGGTTCGTATTTGTAAAACGTGGGGTTTGTGTTCTGGGGTTCGTACATGTAAAACCCAATAAAATTTTCTAAAATGAGTACCATTATTTCGTATTGATGAGGTTTTATGAAATTCACTCTAAAAATGATGACTGATGACTTCCTCATCCAGATTCTAAAATTAATTTAATGATTTAGAGAAGTTTTGTAAACCAATTTAAAATATATTATTCTTAGAGAATGTCAAGTTCTCATTGGTTTTAAATCAATGAATTATATACAATATAATATTTTAAAACCTTCATAAAATCTGTTCTAAATTAACCTTTAACTGATCATTAACTGATCATTACCATTACCATTTCAAATCAAAAGAACCACTAAAGCATAAATTCATATGATTTTTTTTTCAATTAAAAAAAAACATCAAAACCATTACTTAATCTCAATTGTACTACTAACTTAATAATTAATTTCATTACCATAGCACAAAACAAATAATTACAATAAATAAATAAAAATTTCAAAACCGATATTCATAGAAAATAATAATAGCAAAATTATTTTTAAATCAATTAATTATAAATTGGAAATCTTTTTTTGTTTTTTTTTGCGACTACAAGACATTGATTGCATGATTTTCTATTATTATTTTATACAAAACGAAAAATTTATTTGAATTTTCTTACCGATTGCAAAATAAGAAAAAACATAAAATTTATTAGTCGAAGGTTTTGTTTCACGAAAAGAAAAACCAAACAGAAAATAAAGTTCCTGAAGGTTTAAAATGGTAAGGTTTTGAAATTTTAGGTTTCACTGGTGGTATTGTGAAACCACTTGTTTATTGTACTTGAATCATAAAATTTAATAAACGTTTTCGTTTTTTAATGTTTTAACAACTTAAACAATACAAAAATTTGGCTGACATCTTTGCTCAACTGATTTAGTTAAGACTAAATCAAAATTAATGTATCAACCAAAAATCATTCAATAGAACGAAAAAGTGATTAGTTTTTGGCAAAATTAAACCACACAGTGAGAAAGTCGACCGAGTAGGAACTCGTAAATAAATTTGGTACGTCGTTTTCCTTCCGAATTAATTTATTTTTAACCGCACCAGAAAATAGTTTTCTTAACCGTAGATTGGAAATCTCGCGTTTATCTATCTCTGATTTATTATATTTTATGATGCAAAAACGTTTAATAAATGTATTTAATTGATTATTTAAGTTTTTTTTGTAGTTTAACAAAGTTGTTAATGAATTAATAACCACAAAATCACTGTAACGAGGTTATTGATTCGCATGATAAAATTTGTTTTAGTTAATCTACTTGTTTTGTTTTTAATTCTTAATTATTTCTATTTTTACTTAACTGGTGGTGGTGACTTTTAAAGACAATTCGATTGATATAATCTTTTCAGGATATGATTGAAAAATGTTGTATGATTTTTAATTATTAAATAAAAAATTTGTATTAGTAGGAATCTTAAGTAGCGAACAAATAATTGGACATACAAAATAATACATTTTGAAGTTAGAATGCCAGCATTAAACTGAACTATAAATCAGCTATGGGACAATTAATTTGCTTTAAATTCAACTAACTGGTGTTTATTTATTAACCTTTTTAGGACAAATAACGTTTTTATTCAATTTGTTTTGCTTGCCAAAAAGTCTCGTAGAAACAATTGAAAAATTACATTAACATAATATTTAAATCTAAAGGTATGCTACTTGGAGGGCACCAATTGAGAGACAGATAATATATAGATACTGCTCTAGTACTAGATCATTATTATTGTTATGCGACATCAGTAGGAGGGAATAATATTTGTAAAGAAGTGTCTCTTTCACATCAAAGCGAATTAATTAGACGTTTACAAAACAATATAAGTATATAGGCATTTTAAAAATATTATATATTTAATTTATTTAAAAAAAAATTAAATTAAAATACAATAAACGTTTGATATCCAGGTTGTTTTTATTAATTAATATAATAATTTAATTAAAATTAATTTATTAAAGGAAACTAATGTTTCAAAACGTTTCAAAAATTATGTTCATTTATGTTCGAAACGCGTCAAAATATTATTAACATAAGTTGTTCTAAGGTTCTTTTAATAAATTTATTTTAAATAAATTATTATATTAACAAGCATATTGTATAACTGCAAGCTGTAAGACCCCTGAAGGGAATTAAAGATGTTCAAAAGTGCTATAGGTTGCTACCGTGTGTTGGCCTTTAAATAGTTCAGCTGGGACTGACCCAATATACAAAAAATAAAACAAAATAAGGCAAACTATTAATTTAGGAAAAACGGTTGCTTATCCATCATAGGAGAGAGAGAGTTTACTCAACCTAAGCTTATAGTTTCGAGCCTTCTAAAAAATTTACTGATCTGTACCAGTATAGTTTTGTTATTATTATTTTATTATTAAATCAAATAATCAAGAGTCTATGCCCAATTTGCGAAACAAATGATTGTCTATCTATGCTCATATTCGGGACGATTGCAGCACAATACAAATTTAACTTTTGTGTTTTTTTGTTTGACAACAAAGCGAATTTTAACGAGCGATATTGCAACTGTTAACAAACGCCTAAATGATTTTGAAACCACCCAGATTATTCACGTTAAAAAAGTAGTCAATGTGGAGATGTTCAACATATACGATTTTAATATTGACCCACATAAAACGGTTTATACTAAATTTCTATATTTATGGTGGAAAAAATATCAGAAACCCAGAGTTCTGCCTTTGCACTACACAAAGTTTCAGTGAAGCCATATTTTACTTCTTTAGGATTACGTTTTGAAGTAAAGAAATTTAATATTTTTAATTGTGTTTATACATTTAACGTATATAATCATTTTTTTTAATTCATCCAAGTTTACTTTTTGGAGTAAAGAAACAAGAACAAATTTTGCATGTTAACATCACAAAGCTACATAAATTTCTTCCGTGACTCCCGTAACTATATATAAATTGCTTTTTTGTATGGTAACATATGAAAAGTCATTTTTCATCACGCTTAATCCCTGTGAAAATGGGTTCTTTTTCACTAGTGTAAAAAGAATAACAAATTGTAGTTGCTATGGTATCTTCATATAATTTTACAAAGTTTTTAAAACAAAGCAATCATGAAAAAATGGAATATGAATTTTGAATGTCATTTTGTCGATTTCTAATTTAATAATTTCTAATAAATATCATTATATTAACTATCATAGAAAAAAATGCATTTCCTTTGTGAAATTGCCCCACTCGACGCTAACGCGTCTCGTGAACAAATTTTCACTCGCGAAAAAGCAGCGTTTTCACCTCTTCTAGGAAAATATACTATTAATCTCGGATAAAAAACCTAAAATAAAGATGGCATTAGTGATTGCAACCCGGTTTTTCGGTATCCGAAAAACTGGCTTATTTTGTTATTTTACATCACCGAAAAACCGGGTTTTATTACCCTTAAAAACCGGTTTTATTATTAACAAAAAATAATGAAAACAAAACAATAATATAAATCATATGAGAAATTATAAATATATTGTGTGTTTGTCGGTTGGTCTGTCGAATTGGGTAGAATGTCAGGATTGCACCGACGACATTTTAAAAAGCCAGAGTCATTTATATTTAATATTAGTGTTGGGATTGATTGTAGACAATTTTTTATTAATATTTTGTTACATACGAATACGAACGAGTATATTGTTTTAAAAATAAATGCATATACAGTAGGGGCAGAAAGTATGAGGCATGTTAAATAAATGGTTTTAAAATAATTTTTTTGCATTTTTTTTTTAATTTTTTTTTCTGAATAAACAATATGTCGAGAATATTGTGTACAAATTTTAAGTCAATCCGAGTAAAACTAACGGAGTTACAGCATGTCAACAGGGGCGGGTATGGTTTAAAAGTTTTTTTTGCATTTTTTTTAAATTTTTTTCTGAATCAACAATATGTCGAGAATATTGTGTACAAATTTTAAGTCAATCCAAGTTAAACTAACGGAGTTACAGCGTTTCAACAGGGTATGGTTTTAACTTTATTTATTTTGCAATTTTTTTTTTTTCTGAATGAACAATATGTCGAAAAATTGTGTATAACTTTTAAGTCAATCCGAGTAAAACTAACGGAGTTACAGCGTTTCAACAGGGTTGCCGTTTGACCCCATTTTCCCGAAAACATCATTTTCGAAGTTCGTGAACATTAGAACTCAAAATCTAGTGAACCGATCCTTTTGAAAATTTGAACATTACTTCTTCACATAAATCAACAGGTAATCAGGAAGAGTTTTTTTTTTTTATTATTTTTTTTATTATTTTTTTATACAATTTTTTTATAACAAATTAAACGCGATTTTTTGAGCTAAAATCGCGTTTTTCACTTCCAAGTGCTGCAAAAAATAAAAAAAAAAGCTCTCCCTGATTACCTCGAGAAATACATCGCTTTTAAAATGTATATCAATTTTTTTGTTTCACATGATCCGGTAACGAGTTATAATGTTCACCGCAAAACCACTTTTTTTCAAGGCGCCTCTGGAGATTCAACGTCACTGGCTTATTTATCAATATTTTTAATTGAAATTTTTTTCTGACATACTTCAAAAGTTGTACAATAATATGTAATTAAATTTAATAAAATTATATTACTCATGTCGCCGCAAAAAAATCACAAAAATATGCTTGTTTTTCGTCTTTAAAACTATATCCCCCCTCCCCCTTAACAACCACAATTTGTTGAACATATAACTATATTTCAGGAGTGATTTAAAAAAATTAAAAAAATATATACAGAAATTTATGGAAAAAAGGCAAAAAGTTCCTTAAAGTAAATATCTTGATAAAGTAATAGGTACCTGCATTTAAAATTATTGTGTTTTTTTCTAATAAAACTGAGGTTCCTTAGCGTACACACATATTTATATTAAGAAATAACGGTAAATCTATATCTTTTTCAAATCTTAGTATATAAAGGACTATTTTTTACAATGTTCAGTGATAAAATGATTAAAAGATAAGAATTATCAATAATTCAACGTGAGAGAATATTTGTTTATCACGAAGAAGAATATTTTCAAGTTGGAATTGCTTAAAAATGAATATTTCGCGTTGAGCTGTCCAACGTACGTTTGCGCGCTATCGTGCTCCAGACACTCACGACTCAAAAAAACGTTCTCGCTGCTCAAAAAATACATCAAAACGTCAAGAAATTGAAATAGCGAATATCTCTCTATTAAATAGACGTCTATCCAGCGAAGTTACTCTGAAGTACAATCAATTCCATGATCCGGAAGCTTGTGTGTCTACAATAAAAAGTAGTATTCGAGAAAAAAAGTCTTAATGAACGAGTTGCCACACGGAAATCATTACTTCAACCAGGAAATAAGGAAAAACGGTTAAAATAGGCACTGGCACATAAAGATTGGTCACCTCAACAGTGATGGAAAGCCATGTGAAGCGATGAACCGCAGTTTCAAATGTTTGGAGCCAAGCGAAGAATTTCCGTACTACGCAGAGATGGAAAATGATTTAGATGACTGCACAAGATGACTTGATTGACTGTGAAACATGGTGGAGGATCCGTTATGGTATGGAGATGCTTTGGCGGCAAGTAGCTTGCACAGAATTGTGGTGATTATGAATAACGAAATGTATAGAAACATTTTAGAAACCCAAGTTGTGCCATCTGCTAAGAAACTATTTCGGAATCAATAAGTGTAGAGGATAGTGTACAGGATAATTACCCCAAACATAAAAGAAAGATATGCACGCAATTTTTAAAGAATTTGAAAAAGAAAAGAGTGCTCACAGTATTGGAGTGGCCACCACAAACTCCTGATTGCAACCCCTTTGAATTACTATGGGAAGAAATGGATCGGAAGGTTCGAAAAACAAATATTGCATCTATTATTAATCTCTGAGAGATACTCCAGTCAGTGTGGGATAATTTGGATGCAGAATGTCTAGACAAATTAGTCGGTAGAATGCCAAGAATTTATGCAGCAATTATTAAAAAAATGGGTGATTATTTTGATAAGTCCAATATTGGGCTAAATAAACGTAAACGTGGGCTAAATTACTTTTAGTTCGGTGTTTAAAAGTTAAAGTTTTATATTTCAATATTATTATAACACAATAAAATGAAGGACATATTTAATTTTTTCTTTTTCACTAAAAATTAAAGGGTGCCTCATACTTTCTGACTCTACTGTATATCACTCACACACAGGTGAAATAGTTTAAAAAATAATCAAGGATTTTCCTCTTAGTGTTCATCAATTCATCAATCAATGATTAAAATGATCCTTTCTTTTTCATTCATTACGTATAACTGTATTTATTAACTTAACTGTGTTTATTAACTATTTTAACTATATTTTAGCTAATTAACTAATTAACTATCTTAACTGTATTTATTAACTATTGCTGTTCTGTTACCAATGAAATTGGGAGTCGAGTCACTTTGCCGGCAAGATACAAGTCTTCTGACTGCCGTCTCGACCTTCAACTTCATGCTGTCACATTTGGACAAACATAGTGACCAGCTGGCAATAGATATGAAAATGGAGCTAATATGCCACATTAAAGAAAGACGAACTGATTTATCTAGCTTACTGCAGTATCTTCATAACAAATACCAAGTGTTGGATGCCAAAAAAAAATTCACAATCTGATATTTTCTGTAAACTTACCAAATCATCGATTGTTAAAATGCTAGAAAGAATGTCTGGAGCAACAACAAATGAAAAAATGTTTTCAGGAGGTGACGATATGATCGAAGTAGAAGAAGAATAATCACAATATATGGAAGAAATACAGAAAAAACAACCACCAACAGCGGATGTGATGAAAGATTTGTTACAAAAAGCTATCGAAAATCAATTAAGTGTTCAACCACAGAAAAAAGACGAAAATGATATTAATCTAAACACGAAGATTCGTCGTAGGTTGACCCAGTTCGAATCTAATGGGATCAGAGGCCCAGAATAACTCGCGAGAGTGTACAATTTTCTTTTGTTGATTCCACCGATAAGCGTGGAAGCAGAAAGAGCATTTTCGGCATCAGGAATTATGCACAACAATTCGATCACATCTAGCTGATAACACAATAGACATGTTGTGTTTAATGAGATCACACTTTTTAAAACAGAAAAATAAATAAATATATTATTATGTTGTTTTTTATAAAAATATCTGTGTTTTATTATTTTATTTTTGACTGAATTAGTTATTATTTGCATTTGAAATAAACTTGAATAGATTTTGTTTAAATTATTGTTTTTTAATTCTGGTAAATATTTTGTACAAATTAATATATTTTGTTTAAAAAAACCGGGATTGAAACCGGAAACCGGGTTTTTATAAGTAAAACCGAAAACCTGGTTTTAGAATATCGCCCCAAATTTGCAATCACTAGATGGCATCATGTTTTACAATTGAAAAAATTCCAGAATCTGGACAATCCAAAACGTCGATTTTTGTTCCGGACCATTTTCGATCGACTACATTGACTTGACTTGGAATATTGACTTGAAATATGAACAATACAGGTGAAATAAATATAACTGTATTTTTAAAAAATATTAAAACGTTTAGTTTTAACATAGGGTGATATAAAAATTTGTTGATCAATTGAATAATTGATTTACTGAGCTTCTCTGGATGTTTTGTCTTTTTGTTTTGTTTAAAAATAAATACGTCACTTGACGAAAAACTTTAATATTTATTTCTTTGGGATTGTTTAATATTTATATTTTTATAAAAATTAATATCAGTGACGCGAAAAAACAAAAAACACTCCAAATGCCCAACAACCATCCAGGAAACAACAATAAATAAAGATGTAAAAGGAATGTATACTATACTAGAAGTATAGCATCATTCTTCTATATACATTTATTCAAAGATTGAAAGTGTGCTTTAATAAAAATTTCTATTTTTTATAGAATTCAAACAAATATAAATGTTTTTTATTTTTGTAAACGTAACTATGACAACAAAATATATGGTTAAAAAGTAACACTTTAATAGTACGTTTACATTACCATGATTTCAAACAATTTTTTATTTCAGCTCGATTATCAGCTTGTTTTGGTTAATTTTTCCATACAAAATTAAAATCATGTCGAAAGTTGGTTTAAATGAAATCCATTTAATAATTTAATTTAATAATTCAAATATTTTGTTTTGAATTCAAATAAAAACATGGTTTTTAAATAAAAAACATTTCAATAAAATTTTGAATCATACAAAACTTTTTTTCTGTATATGGAGGTTTGGACTCAAAAAGAAGCAAAAAACAGATCTATTTGGATGTCTTTTACATAGCTGAAATTAAGAAATTTTGCACATATTTGCAATATGTGCAAATAAATCTCAAACTTAATCATGTTAATGATAAAAGGTGCGGTCGATTTGACTGAAATAACTGAAAAATCAACAACAATTGCATACAATTTGTCAGTTGTTTCAGTGCAAATCGAACACGGCTAATTTGAACAGTTTCTTGAAATCTTTAATTTTGGTTGATTTCGAGCTTGATTTCATCTTAATATGAACATTGAACGTAGTATAAGGGTAAATCACAGTAATATAGTAACACTTTAATTATTTAATATGTAGGCGAATAAAAATGTTCTTTGAGCTTATCAAACATTCATATGCAAATCCTAAAAACAATATTTCAATGCAACATTTTCCATATCACTCAACATTGTAAAATAAAATAAACGTATATATTTGGTTTTCAATATCAAGTTCAATACCAACAATTATGTAATCCTTTTCTTATGTACACAATCAAAAGCAGTATAAATAACCATATAAAATTTGTTTTATATTTTTTTCTTTAATATTTTAAAGAAAGAAAAAAAGCAATTTCTTTAAAGCTTTCAAATAATGACAAGGCAAAAAGGTTGAAATTTGTAAAATAAAAACGTGTTTTCGAAGGTCTAAAGCATAAAAGTGAATAAATCAGTGAATGAAATGGATTTGTCATTAGATAATTAAAGCTCAACGATATACGTTGCATATGTCTTTATGTAAAATACGCAGAATAAAATTTAAATTGTCGAATAAAAAGCTCAAAAAGTGAAACTTTAGAAATAAAAACTCACCAAATCAAAGTTATATTGTATGTATAATATGTTTTATCGTATTTGATGAAAAAATATGACATATTTCACAAATAATATACTAAATATTTACATTTTATTTTTTATTTTCATACAAACTATATACACAGCTTTGTTACATGCTTTTGCGATTTTTACATTCAACTTATCAAAATGTAACAACTTTTACTTATACAATTATTAGTTTTATTATTTGGGCTATTATTTTGAAAACGTACATTTTTTTGTTGATTTTTAAATTTTTGATTTTTAAAAAATCTGAAATTTTGATATGTTGTTGGCATTGACAAAAGGAAAAAAGTAATTTCTGCTTTTATTTTTTGTGTACTCGGAATCGGAGTTATGCGCGGTTGAATTTTGAGGCTTTTTCACGTAGTTTTTGGTAATGGTGGCAATGTTTTGTGAATAGGTGCCACAAATTTCATCCGACTTACGTATATTTTTGCAAGTAAAAAGGAAAATAATTGAATAATTGAAATAAGTAAGTTTAAAATTAATAACTTTTCTCTTTTCCGCTAGGCGGCGCGTAAAACCTTGGTTTACTTCAAAGCTCATATCTCAAAAAGTAGGCTTTTTTTTTTTTTGTTTTTCACAAATTTTAAAGTAAACATATTCAGCTATGAAATTGAGAAATAAAAAGTCAGCAATTCAATATGGATTTTTTCTTACGATTTTTTAAAGTTTGGTATTTGAAAAATTCACATGTGTTTTTTTATTAAGTTAATAATCCTGTACTAAATGTGGATCTAATAAATTAAACATTTCATATTTTAACACCTGCAATAAATTTGAACCATTTTCTGTGCGGCTAAATGGTTAAAAACTTATTTAAAATTAATTTAAGTTAAGTGGTAAAATAAAGGAATTTAAATTATTAAAAGGGTGTGTAAAATGTTTATTCATTTTAAAAAATGTCTATTCAGCCCCTTTTTACTAATTAAAATCTCATAGTCTAAGAGCCAGTGACCGGCAGACTTACGGTATTTTAGCAAACTCCATATTGATGCTAGGTATAGTTTTTCACCTGGCGTAGTTGAAATGGGTATTCACTATCCCCGCCGATGGTTCCTTTGGGCGTGTCCGCAAGTGAAAAAACGTAAAAATTGACTTCAAAAACGTGATTTCAGCAAGTCTGCCGTTTTAATATCTTAAAGTATACAATCTTTTTTTAGTAAAAAATCCAATGGCAGACACCTCCTCCGGTTCCGAGTATTTTTTTTTAAATTTCAAAGTTTTAAAATTTCATGAAAATTTACTTTCTAGTCCAGTAACTTTATACAACACAGTATGCGTCAAATCTGGTAGTTCTGATTTTTTGCAGACTTGTTTATGATGTTGGCCTAATGAATAATCCAAGTTTGTGACCTCGAGCGCCGAACGCAACTTTGTAAAAACCGCGAAAAAATCGTTATTTTTTCAAATTTTGGCGATTATAACCCTAAAGGACTAGTTTTTTCTTTATACTTTTTAGGACGGGTTTAAAGTAGACTGAACTTGCAACAATATGATACTAGAACTGTGTCTGTAGACCCAATCGTTTTCGAGATTAAGCAGTTCAAAGTTTAGCATTTTTTTTCGAAATCCGCAATTTTTTGCAATTCTGTCGTTCTAAATGAATTTTCGAGGGACTAAAATAATGTCTAAAATATTGCAAAGTATTGCGAAATATTGCGAAGTTAAAAAAATAATAAACTTTGAAAGGTTCAATCTCGGAAACTATTGGGTCTACAGAGACAATTCTAGTATCATATTGTAGTAAATTTAGTCTACTTTTTTTTTCAAAAACTAGTCCTTTAGGGCGATAATCGTCAAAATTTGAAAAAATAACGATTTTTTCGATTTTTGAGGCTTAATCTCGGAAACTATTGGGTCTACAGAGACAGTTCTAGTATCATATTGTAGCAAATTTAGTCTGGTTTAAAACCGTTCTAAGAAAAAATTAAGAAAAAACTAGTCCTTCAGGGTTATAATCGTCAAAATTTGAAAAAATAACGATTTTTTCGCGGTTTTTTCGATTTTTGACAAAGTTGCGTTCGGCGCTCGAGGTCACAAACTTGGATTATTCATTAGGCCAACATCATCAACAAGTCTGCAAAAAATCAGAACTACCGGATTTGACGCATACTGTGTTGTATAAAGTTACTGGACTAGAAAGTAAATTTTCATGAAATTTTAAAACTTTGAAATTTAAAAAAAAATACTCGGAACCGGAGTAGGTGTCTGCCATTGGATTTTTTACTAAAAAAAGATTGTATACTTTAAGATATTAAAACGGCAGACTTGCTGAAATCACGATTTTGAAGTCAATTTTTACGTTTTTTGACTTGCGGACACGCCCAAAGGAACCATCGGCGGGGATAGTGAATACCCATTTCAACTACGCCAGGTGAAAAACTATATCTAGCATCAATATGGAGTTTGCTAAAATACCGTAAGTCTGCCGGTCACTGGCTCTCAGTCTATCATTAGAGACTCATAATTTTAACACTTAAAATTCTAATGACGCCCACAAACGGTTTTTGACCAAATTATACTTGCATCCAATCAAAATATATTAAATTGTACCTACCTAATTTTGCCTGATTCTACCTATGTCAAAACTATTTCAAGGGTATATATATATTGATTGGATTGCCTTATAATCAATTATATTCCAAAATATTTAGAAGACATAACGTTTAGAAAAGATAATAATAGAAATGCCTTTCAAATTGTGCTGTAACTTGTACGGTCTCAAAAATCATCAGCGGACATCAAAAAATGTGAAACTGGTCACACCAGCTGTTATTCAAAAAGCTGCGACCCTAAATTTTACTTTGCGTGATGACCAGTTTATATGTGAAACATGTCGCACTTATATCTATAAAAATAAGGTAAATTTAATTATTTTATTAAAATGAATAAAAATTCATATGCAACTAATATACAGCAGCTTTCATGTTCCGAAGCTATTGATAGTGAATATTATTTCTATAAATCAGGATGTTGAAAATGTTCCAACGAACGAAAATATTCAAATACCTCCAGCATCTTTAGATCCATCACCAGTTTCGGTTGATACTATATCTCCACCAGTTCCTGAACTACTTAATGACATTTTAGAAGATATTAACAATGTTCTTGGAAGGTTAGCCGAATCTCCTATCAAACAAAATCATATTACAACAGGAAGTTATAAAAAAATTGCAAGTGTCACATCGGCAATAAGTCAAAGAATATTTCAAGTAGATTCAGTTAAAGTGTTATCACCAAACGAGGAATGTGAATATACATCATGGCTTATGAACCTTAAAAAAGAGTTTAAAGATGCCAGCTGTAAATCAAAACAAGTGTTTTTGTTGACAACTCTACCACGTAAATTTTGGTCAAATCAACGTATCCAGGATGAATTTAATGCATCAAGACGACTGGTAGAATTCGCCATGGATCTGTTGGAAACAGTAGGTCCTTACAGTTGGCCTCAAAGCAAACAAGTCCACAGTTTGTCACAAAATATAGTAAAACAAATTCAAACATACTTCTTCTCAGAGGAAATTAGTAGAACAATGCCTGGCCTTAAAGATGTTGTTACTATTACAGAAGGATCGACAAAAATTAAGAAATCAAAGCGGTTGGTGTTATGGAACCTCACCGACATCTACGAAATGTTCTTGGAAGAAAACAAAGAACTCAAGGATTCCACTGTTTTTTACCGGATAACACTACACCCGATAAAATAATTGCCAAAATGTTTTCTTTTTCTGATGATCATAAATATTTCAATTTAAAGGCAAAAAAAATATATAAATTAATTTTTTAATGTATTTATTTATAATATTGATTAAATTATAATGTTTATAGGAAAAATATTTTTTTAATGTTTTTTTCTAATGTTAGTGTTGGTGATGTTGAAATTATAACAAAATCTTCGATCATTGGGATCTCCAATTCTTATTCTGAATAAAAACCTGTTTCTCAATCGGAAATACACAAAAAATGGTTCAAATTTATTGCAGGTGTTAAAATATGAAATGTTTAATTTATTAGATCCACATTTAGTACAGGATTATTAACTTAATAAAAAAACACATGTGAATTTTTCATATACCAAACTTTAAAAAATCGTAAGAAAAAATCCATATTGAATTGCTGACTTTTTATTTCTCAATTTCATAGCTGCATATGTTTACTTTAAAATTTGTGAAAAACAAAAAAAAAAAAAGCCTACTTTTTGAGATATGAGCTTTGAAGTAAACCAAGGTTTTACGCGCCGCCTAGCGGAAAAGAGAAAAGTTATTAATTTTAAACCTACTTATTTCAATTATTCAATTATTTTCCTTTTTACTTGCAAAAATATACGTAAGTCGGATGAAATTTGTGGCACCTATTAACAAAACATTGCCACCATTACCAAAAACTACGTGAAAAAGCCTCAAAATTCAACCGCGCATAACTCCGATTCCGAGTACACAAAAAATAAAAGCAGAAATTACTTTTTTCCTTTCGTCAATACCAACAAAATATCAAAATTTCAGATTTTTAAAAAATAGTTGTTTTTTTTTCGATGTACGTTTTCAAAATAATAGCCCATTAAATAATCAAAATAAAAAGTTAGTTGATGATATTGGAGTTGTGATTTATTATATGATAAGCTTCATAATTTTGAACTGGCAAGTGGATCGACTAGCCTTAGTAGCTAATTACAAAATCTTAATAGAATAAAAAGTGTTTTGTGTACTCCATATTCTACGATAACCTGATGTTCAGGTACAAATAACTTTACTTACGATTCTGACGTTCGGCATCAGTTAAACGTTGATAGGCCAAACAAATTATATGAATAAAATAAATTAAATAAATACAATAAATAGAGTAAAGAGTAAATTGTAAATTTAAAAGATTAAAAAGAACTGTCGGGCACAAAACTGCATTTTCTGAATTAAAAATAAATTAATTGAATCTAAATGTCTTATAGATGAAATTAAATATAGAGCAATTCCATCCCAAAGCGATCACCTGTTGTCCATCAAAATTTTATTTTGCCTTAAACTATTTTCATTCGGTAGAGTATCGAAAATGGTTTAATAAAATTTTTTTTTTTCATCCAAGAAACGCTTGGTTATCCTGTGCTGGTATGGTCTAAAATCGCGAACTGCACTTACACGCGTATCTTGAAAATGCCACCATTTCTGAACGGCTGAACCGATTTTGACGGCAGTAGGCGCGTTTGAAAGCAGAAACATAGCAGTTTTAGGGAAAATTTTTATCTGAGCATGTTTTCATAGAACATCTATGAAAAAATTGGAAAATGGTCAGAAAAATTGTCATTTAATATAGCCTGAACTGAAATTTTGCTCATTAAATAATAATTGAATAAAATTGAATAAAATTCGCTCGCCAAGGGTTCCGTGAATGTAAAAGAACACATTATCAAAAATAAATGACATAAAGTTATGTTGTAAAGTCTTTATATCGCCAGACTATGGACGCATAACAGAATAAACGTTTAATCGTAAACGTCAATAGTAAATGTCAATCAAATCTACATTGATCAAAAATGTTACTTGAGGTTAAATCTTATCCATAGCTGTTTATGTTAGCTAAAGTATGTTAATAGTCTAAATTGGGAATATTTGTTCTATAAATCAGCGTCGAAATATATGGTGGTATACATACACTTAAAATAGCACTTTTTTTCATCAATAACTAAAAAACTATGCATCGCAGAATTCTAAAAAATATTGCAATGTTTCTTAAATTAAGTGTTCTTTCAAATGACACCCCACTCGTTTGGGTCAAAAAAGTTTTTTTTTTTTTCAAAATATTGCAAACTTCCTGTCTCTATGAATTTTTTCAATTTTTTCTGTCAATCAGTGTCGAAACGTAGGGGGGTGGGGGGAACGGTCTGGAATGTGCACATTTTTTAGAATAACTCAAAAACTGCGGACCGCAAAGTTCTAAAAACAATTGCAATGTTTTTGAAATTCGGTGCTCTTTAAAATGACACCCTACTCGCTTGGGTCAAAAAAGTTTTTTTTTACCCTCCTTACACCCATCCCCTAAACACACAGAAATATAAATATTTGTGAGTTCGCTATAATTTTCGTTCAAAATATAGCAAACTTCCTGTCTCTATGAATTTTTCAATTTTTTCTGTCAATCAGTGTTGCAACGTAGGGGGGGGGCGGTCTGGAATGTGCACATTTTTTAGAATAATTCCGAAACTGTGTACCACAAAGTTCTATAAAAATTGCAATGTTTTGGAAATTTGGTCCTCTTTCAAATGATACCCTACTCGCTTGGGTCAAATTTTTTTTACCCCGCTTACACCCATCCCCTAAACACACAGAAATATAATTATTTGAGAGTTCGCTATAATTTTCGTTCAAAATATAGCAACTTCCTGTCTCTATGAATTTTTTCAATTTTTTCTGTCAATCAGTGTCGAAACGTAGTGGGGGGAGCGGTCTGGAATGTGCACATTTTTTAGAATAACTCCGAAACTGTGTACCACAAAATTCTAAAAAAAATTGCAATATTTTGGAAATTTGGTCTTCTTTCAAATGATACCCCACTCGCTTGGGTCAAAAAAAGTTTTTTTTTACCCCCCTTACACCCATCCCCTAAACACACAGAAATATAATTATTTGAGAGTTCGCTATAATTTTCGTTCAAAATATAGCAAACTTCCTGGCTCTATGAATTTTTTCAATTTTTTCTGTCAATCAGTGTCGAAACGTAGGGGGGGACGGTCAGGAATGTGCACATTTTTTAGAATAACTCCGAAACTATGTACCACAAAATTCTAAAAAAATTGCAATGTTTTTGAAATTTGGTCCTCTTTCAAATGATATCCCACTCGCTTGGGTCAAAAAAAGTTTTTTTTTACCCCCCTTACACCTATCCCCTAAACACACAGAAATATAATTATTTGAGAGTCCGCTATAATTTTCGTTCAAAATATAGCAAACTTTCTGTCTCTATGAATTTTTTCAATTTTTTCTGTCAATCAGTGTCAAAACGTAGGGGGGGAACGGTCTGGAATGTGCACATTTTTTAGAATAACTCCGAAACTGTGTACCACAAAATTCTAAATAAAATTGCAATGTTTTGGAAATTTAGTCTTCTTTCAAATGATATCCCACTCGCTTGGGTCAAAAAAAGTTTTTTTTACCCCCCTTACACCTATCCCCTAAACACACAGAAATATAATTATTTGAGAGTCCGCTATAATTTTCGTTCAAAATATAGCAAACTTTCTGTCTCTATGAATTTTTTCAATTTTTTCTGTCAATCAGTGTCGAAACGTAGGGGGGGAACGGTCTGGAATGTGCACATTTTTTAGAATAACTCCGAAACTGTGTACCACAAAATTCTAAAAACAATTGCAATATTTTGGAAATTCGGTCTTCTTTCAAATGATACCCCACTCGCTTGGGTCGAAAAAATTTTTTTTTACCCCCCTTACACCCATCCCCTAAACACACAGAAATATAATTATTTGAGAGTCCGCTATAATTTTCGTTCAAAATATAGCAAACTTCCTGTCTCTATGAATTTTTTCAATTTTTTCTGTCAATCAGTGTCGAAACGTAGGGGGGGGGAACGGTCTGGAATGTGCACATTTTTTAGAATAACTCCGAAACTGTGTACCACAAAATTCTAAAAAAAATTGCAATGTTTTGGAAATTTGGTCCTCTTTCAAATGATACCCCACTCGCTTGGGTCAAAAAAAGTTTTTTTTTACCCCCCTTACACCTATCCCCTAAACACACAGAAATATAATTAATATAATTATTTGAGAGTCCGCTATAATTTTCGTTCAAAATATAGCAAACTTCCTGTCTGTATGAATTTTTTCGTAGGGGGGGAGGGAACGGTCTGGAATGTGCACATTTTTTAGAATAACTCCGAAACTGTGTACCACAAAATTTTTAAAAAAATTGCAATGTTTTGGAAATTTGGTCTTCTTTCAAATGATACCCCACTCGCTTGGGTCAAAAAAAGTTTTTTTTTACCCCTCTTACACCCATCCCCTAAAAGTCTCAATAAGATCGAAAGCCGGGCTTAGAAACTATTGAAGATTTATACTTAGAGATGTTCGGGTGACCCCCGCCGTTTTGTCCAGTTTTGAAATGAGTCAAAATCTTCTATTTTCAAGAAAATATACCACAGAAATACACCAAAATTTTTATTTTCTCTTTAGATTGAGGGTGGTCCAAAACAAAGGAAAAAACATAATTTGGGGTATGTAAGATTTTTTTTCTCGATAGATTGCATTACTTCACACATTTGTGGTGAGCTAAATATTAATAGAAAATCATAGTGGGAGTACAATTGATCCCATACTACTTTGTCAAATGTACTCCAAAATCCAATATAACGCTTGGACCTAGGGCTCGTAAGCCGGTTAAACCCGATACCGGTTACCCGTTTTTTTTTTCATTTTTACGAAACGATTAAAAACCGGAGTTTGCCGTGAAAACTGTTTTTTTAATATCCAAAGTTACTGTTTCTTTAGTAAATAAAATTATTTTTTGTGCTTACTGGATGGAAATCGAATAGATTCATTTAAAAACCGTTAAAAATGGTACTCATTCCTGCATAATAACCATTTCTGCATACACATTTGTGTTAGACTTGTAGTGAGGTGAGCACGTAGTGTTTTACGTTGAATACGTTGCCCACAATGTGAAAGATTTGAATATCTTCTCCAGCGGATTTACCGTTTATAATTTTATTTGTTTGCTTGTTTTAATACGAGATATGTTTTTTCGCGTGCACAAAATATTTTCGCCTGCTCAAAATACTTTTTTATTCGGCTATATAATAAAGTGTTACTTTATTACTGTGATTTGCAGCCTTAAAGTGTCACTTTTAAACCATATATTTTGTTGTCACAGCTACGGCCAAATAAGTAAAAATCATTTGTATTTGTTTAAATTCTATAAAAAATAGAATTTTTTATCAAAGCAACCCTTGAATTCAAAATTTCATAATCCAATTAAAATAGTGGTTATTATTTGTTGTCATAGATATACAATAATTCGGAAAAAAAACAAATATTTTGTCAAAGATAACTTGTTCCACATAATGCGGGCGAATGCGCATTCATTCATGAGAGTGTTGCGTATACACGCTTTCTAAATTTTGAACTACACGGTGAAGGCTTCAATACAATGGTTTTAAAAATTTGTCTTCCAAAAATTACTTTTTTACAATAGCTTTATACCGGTCCCCCAACAAACATAGCCCAAACTTTTTTAATTTACTGACAAAAATTGTGGACGAGATTAGAGCAAAGTGCCCTAATTGTGAAGTTATCGTTACCGGTGACTTCCACGTCCACAACAAATCATGGTTGGAATTCTCCAAATCGACCGACGATGTTGACAATAGTGGAAAACTGGCAGAAATTTTTGTCGCGTCTCAGGGCCTATTCCAAATTGTTAAAATCCCCATTTTCACTCCCCGTAATGGCGGTGATAATAGTTTTCTTTAAGATCTCTATCTTACCACAATGCCAGATATTACAAGTGTCGATGTCGCGAAAGGTAGTATTGGAAATTCTGATCATTATTGATTTCATCAGTTATCAAAACTGATTTACTTAAAACTACAGCTGCCAAACCTCGTAAAATATTTCACTACTCAAAAATGGATAAGAGTGGTCTTCAAAATTTTTTCCATGGTTTCCCTTTCGACCGTCATTGTTTTTACACGGACAAAGTAAATGTTTCTGCTCAAAACTTTACAGAAACCATTCAATTAATGAAGCTATCAATAAATTTGTCCCTTTCTCCGTAGTAAAACCCAAACAAAAATACTTGTATTCGAAAGCTGCCAAAACGGCACTTAGAAACAAACGTAGATCATTTAATATTTGGATTCATAACAAAACTCCCGCTAATCGATCCCGGTATCTAAAGGCTAACAATATATCTAACCAGATTTCTCAAACGTAAAGTCTGAAATTGACAGAGCGAAAGCCTCAAAACTTACGTCTATGTCTGTTTCTGACAAGAGTTTCTACAGTGCCATCAATTCTTTAAATTCTGCTACAAAATTTTCAATCTTCCCTATTATTGATGGTGATTTAATCGTCAATGATCCCGCAAGAAAAGCTAACTTGCTCGCTGGACGCTTTGCTCTGAACTTCACTGTTTTGGAAACTCCTAAAGAAATGCCCCAAATCCAGTCTTCAGGAGTTAATATGAATGAACTTCACTTCAAACCCAAAATAGTCGTTAAACTTTTAAGGGGGTTAAACATCAACAAAGCCTCAGGAATCAACAATATTCCACCCATTATTTTAAAAACCTTTACCAAAGAACTTGCACCAACTTTGACTAAAATATTCTACCAATCCTACAAATCTGGTATAGTTCCCCCGTGCTGGAAGTTGGCAAATGTCCAGCCCATCCCCAAAAAGGGACCGAAATCCGACATCTCAAATTACAGGCCAATAGCTTTACTATCGGTTCTATTCAAAGTCTAGGAGCATTATATTAATACACACATTTAGAAATTTCTGGAAGGAAATCATTTAATATTCGACAGCCAATGGTTTTCGAAACAAAAGATCAACTACCGATCTATTAAACTATGTAGCGCATTGTTGGAACAGCATACTTGATAAAGGTGGTGAAACATACGTTATCGCTTTAGACATCTCCAAGGCATTCGATTGAGTCTGGCATGCCAACTTAATCAACAAGCTCGTTGCGTACGGTTTTCATCGAAATGTTGTGAAGCTGATTCAAAACTTTCTATCCAACCGATACATTTCGGTCTCTTTAGATGGATTTTCTTCTGAATCTAAACTAAATAACGCTGGTGTACCTCAAGGCCCAGTATTGTCAAAACCCTATTTTTGATTTCTATCAACGAATTGTTGAAAATCACCAGCAACCCAATAAATAGTTTTGCAGATGAAAGTTCTCTGCACAAGTCGTTCGAATCCCCTCCTTCAAAAGGTAAAAGGCACGAACGAATTAATCCCGCCCGGAGAGATGCTGCCATAAACGTGAATAAAGATCTAAAAAAGTCGCCGATTGGGGTCAATTTCAACTCTACCAAAACACAGCTGTTGATTGTTTCTAAATCAAAGACCGGGTTCCCCAAAGATATTTTATTCAGTATGTGTGATGAACCAATAGGTGAATGTGAAAACATTCGTTTATTGGGTGTCACAGTTTCAAATGACCTACTCTGGAGTGTTATGTAATGGCGATGACGAAAAGCGCGTCTAAAAAACTCGGCCTTCTAAATAGATGCAAGAAATTTTTCACTCCATACCAATTGCTCCATGTTATAAGTCCTTTATTCGTCCATGTATGGAGTACTGTTGTCAAGTTTGAGGTGCTGCTTCTGTTTCCATCTTGGCCCTCTTGGACCCTGTTCAAAAGCGGGCTATACAAATTGTGGGTGATCAAACTTTGACATCAAAACTTGATTCCCTACAACATCATCGCACTGTTGCTGACGTCGTTGTTTTTTACAAATATCGTCATAAGCAGTGCTCAGATGAAATCAGCAGCATCATGCCACAAACTTATTCTTATCCCCGTTCCACTCGGCAATCGGCTACCGCAACCAGTGAAACGGTCAAGATCCCGCGCAGTCATACTGGCAGATCGCAAAAAAGACTTCTTTGTCTGAACTGCATACAAATGGAATAGTTTGCCGGAATCCTTAGTCTCAGGTGGCTTCAACCCGCAGAGGCTTAAAAATAAGCATTCATCACCACCTTAGAACGCCAGTCGTTGTGGGACCCAGGTCTTAAAAGGTATTTATGTGTTGTTGTGACAAATATTCGAAACCCTATTACACAACACATTTTTAAAAAAATACTACACTCGAAAACTTATTTGATCGCAAATTTTTCGTATATCCGAACTGATGAGCTAAAGTATTGATTATTTTTCATTCATATTTTTAAAAACAAAAATTAAAAATTATGCTATCATTCTCATTACCATTTTTTGAAATCATTGCTACTACGTCAACAAAATGTCTGTGCACAAACTTTATTTATAAGCGTAGCAAAGCACGCCGGGCTCTGCAAGTATTTAATAAATTTTGTGTATTTGTTACAAAAACTAGTGAGTATTACTAATGCGAACTGCGTTTCCAAACGTAAGAGCTATAACACTCTTGTTTGAAAAACGCGTTCTAGAAATCTACTATTTTTACTGTTTTCCAGGAAGAATTAAATATTTTCAATATCGCCTTATAATAATTTATTTTTTATCGACAATAATTTTTAAATATTATTGTACTTTTAGTTGCACGTTTATCAGTTTGTCCTCATATCTTCAATATCATTTCTCAATGCTCAAATCTTATATCGCTTTGAAAATAAGAATTTCCGAAAGACGAATTTCGTCTTTAACAAATTGGAATTTTTTCACAAACGACTTTATTGGAACTCATATTCGAATCTATGCAATTTGATATTAGGGACGCATTTATTTTTCTTAAATATTGTTTTATTAAAAACTAAGAATTATAAGTTATGTGTCGTTTCTAATTTTTTTTACATATAATGAATTTTTTTTCAAACACTTTGAAAAAAAATGAAAACCTATTTTAACTCTTTTTCCAAGGTATGAAACGTTAATCTGTAAAGCTGTATAAATTGTTTTTATTACACGGATGAGGTCCCAGTGAAATTCGTAAAGTGTGCATTGATTTATTAAGCTTGTTTACACGGCTTTTTTTTCTATTTAAGTAACTAGTGGCATGAAATTCGGCTATACCACCACAAGAATAATTAATGGTAATCAAGCATTGGTTAAAATTATTGGTGCTACATATAAACAAGCATTACAATGCGCGCGAAAGATACAAAAATACTTTGTTTATCAAGTAGGCTTTGTGATTTTATTCAAATTTAAATTTGAAAAATTTATAAAATATGTTAACTATGGTAACCACCAAACTTTATATATAAATAAATAAATAAGTAACTTTGATATAAACAAATGTATTTTACTGTTTGAAAATTTTAGTTTTAATGTATTTAGTTTTGGATAATAACAAATTTTTGTGCATTCGTATGGATTCGTCCAAATTTGGGTTGTCCTAGCTCGTGCAATTAGCTTCGCTAGTTAGATCATTAAATACTAATAATTTTTTGTCACTTCGTGTGACGTCCGTTTGTTTTTAAATTCACTTTTATTTAATATTTCGTTTGCAACATGAACTCGAAATAAAAACGTTTTAAAAATTGATAAAACAATTTTTGATGAAGATTCAGCTTCGAAAAAGTCATCGCCGAGGGAACGTTATTGATAAGAGTTACTATCTATCAGGATTCGAGTCATGGCACTAATGAGGACGGTTCAAATCCGAAACATGTTGAAAAAGTGAAGTGGAGTTTTATCTGAGAAAATTTCAAATACATCCACAAATTAAAAAATTCAAATTATAATCTTAGTTACTTGAGTTTAATTACTCACAAAAATCCCTAAAAGTTTTCCATTTATTAAAAAAATTTTGATGTTGTGAACAGTGAACCGAGTTTTTCTAATGAAAAAGATTGAGCTATGTTTGCTTAGCACATGGCATACATTTAGCAGTAGTGGCAATGCAATACTCTCTGATGAACCAGAAACTTAATAATCTGAGGACAAAATAGACAGAGATTAAAATTCAGATAGTGAATTTTAATTGAAAAAACGTGACGCACGATAGCGAACGATCGAGTGTATATATATCTGTGTGCTAAGACTTAGGACGGGAGTGAGAATGATTAAAATAAATTTTTTACACAGTTAATATATAATTAGAGTTATAATTAATTTCCACTTTACATTACACTTTAAAATTTAAGTTTGTATTGCAGCATTTTAGGAATATTATTAAAAACAATTACCATGAGGACGAAGTAATTCCTGCTAATGTTTGTCGTGAAAACTGATCGGAGTTTAGAAAGATGTAATTCAAAATAAGTACTTGTAAAACGGTGATCTAAACTAGAAAATTTAATATGTCTTTCAAATGTAAAAGCAAATCTATAATCATTTCCAGATATTCGGTATATTCAATCACAATCCTTACTGCCGAAGATGTTCTTATATTTGTGTATAAAACATTAGATTTAATTGCCTCCAATTAAGTAAAATATATGAAAACATTATGATTGAAAAATTGATGATCGACAAAATAAGCAACTGTTGTCATTCCTCTACGTCATTCCTCCTCTACTCCACGAATATCCAAAAATAATATTTTTTAGAATTCAGAAATCGAAAAAAATTTTGTTCGGTAAACCAATTTTCAGACTAACTACTGAAAATAATTATATTGAACATAATTTCATATTTGTAGAGACCAACGTGGAACTTGAACTCGAAAAATAGATAAAAAAAAGCTCTCACAAACATTCAAAAAACTTAACGAAAAGCGAACGAGCGTTTTCTCAAATTTTATTCTAAAACTTACAGTCAAGCTTAAATCCGTAAACATTGAATGATCTGATTTTTCTTAAAGAATTTTTCTTAAATCCGTAAACATTGAATGATCTGATTTTTCTTAAAGAATTCGTAATAAACAATTTATTTACTTTGAAATAGAAATAATACATACATATATACCAGTTCAAGGAAGCATGACCTTCGTTTTAATTAAAAATAAAAAAATTGTAAAAAAATATTAAATATAGCGAAACCACTTCCCGATCAAAGACCTGCAAAGTGTAAACATCATAAAACCATTCATTTATTATAAGACCGTAACAAAGTAAAAAAGAAAATCGTTTCCAATTGTTCGTGTTTCAATTTAAATCTCTAACAAGCTTAAAGCTAATTTGAACTGCACTAAATATAAATATACAAACAGAGTTACTTATAAGTTTATTAAAATCTCACTCCAAGAAAGCGACTCACTTCAACAATGAAAAATCCATAACATATGATTTATTTTATTTCTTTGATCAGGAAGTTAATTTTTAATATCCCGTACAACATGAAACCCTTAAAGGCTGAGTTGTTGTTTTCAATGCAGTTAATACTAATAAGTTAAGTTATTCATTCACCTTTATGATTAAGTACTTGTTTCCATTGTGGCTACTTATTATATTCATAACCTTGCTGATATACGATTTCCATTCAAAAATCTATCATTTGTTTTGATTGAATCTTAAAAAAGTGAAATTAACTTTATTTTTTTTAATAGTTTTAGTTTTGAACAAGATAATTAAATGATCAACCTCGAAAATGATACTAATTGGTGGTTGGAAAAATGGAGAGTGTTTGCTTGATTGATTTATTCAAAATTAATTACCTATTTTCAATAGAAGTTCAATGTAGTTTTTATTTGGAACATTTAAAAGATGTAATTCTAACTGTTCTGTAATTACCTCACCAAGCGTCTAAGAAACAGTTGTGTCTCCAGTTTATTCCCTAATTTATGTTTTTTTAGATAAAATTTCATTTTTTTAGAAACGCAACGCTTATTTCAATATTTTGAACCATATTTGTTATGTTATGCTAAACAGTCACTGACAAGCAAAAATCAAATATTAATATCAATTTTTCTTATTCTTTACTTTGTACTAATTTACATATTTTCATCAAAATAAAAAAATTGAAAAACTTTAAAATACAACAAGCTCTAAAAATTAGTGTAAAGTAAATGCTTTTAATATTTTATGCTTTAAAAAATTTCCTAGATTATGTAAAAAATTTAAACTTGAGCTTTTACTCACTTTTCTTCACTACTCTCAAAAACTCTTTGTTTTTTTTTTGCTTTTTATGTCAGCTTGTTTTATAAATTTCCACAAACAAATTTTTCACAAAATAAACTTTTCACTTTTTATTTTCAAATAGTTTTTCTTATTCAAAATATTTTAAAAACTTAAAAAAAACACTTGACAATTCACTTTGGAAAAACTTTTACAATTAGTTTTGTTTTATTTAATTAACTGCTCTGTATTGGAAATTGACCAACAGAAAATTATTTAAAAATTGAAAAAAACAAATTAATTAAAATTTTAATTAAATTCTTTTTTTTCAGGATGTTAATTTTTAAAACTCCGTTTTGATATATAAATCAAGCTCGACTAAGCTACATAACCATTAATGCAGCTTTCTTTATATTTCCAAATACAATTGAATTTTGTGATTGTTGTTGTTGTTGTTATATTATTAAGAGACAAAACTATTAAGCTCTGTTTTATTTATTTTTTTATTAATATTATTATTATTATTATTACAAATATATTGCAATTCGTATAAAAGAAAAGAGAAGAAAACTAAAATTCCCTTTCCATTTCGATATACAACAAAAATTCTGATTTTATAAATTCAGTATAAGAGAATGGACAAAAACTAAATTATATTAAATTAATTTAAATTAAATAGAATTAAATAATTTCGATTCATTTAAACAAATAATAATATTAGTATAATAATCATTCTTATTACATTGATGGCATCGTCAGCATAACAATTCGTTAGATTTAGGGAACATCTTTATATATTTTTGGTTTATTTTGGAAAATTTTTTTAAGGTCATATATGTATGCTTTGTTTTTAAATTCCAATCTGCTATTACATATAATGTAAGATGGTAAAAGGAGGACATTATTTTTTCTTTGTACATTTTTGAAGGATATTTCAACATATTTAGAATATTTTTTTATACAACCCCGTTGTGGATTTTATCCAATTAATTTTATTAATTAATTCTTTACGGTAATGAGATTATGTCTATTGATTAATGTTATTGTTGAAAATTTAATTATTTAGTTATGCTACGATAATTGTTGTGAAAAGAATCTTGGAATAATTAATTGAAAATGGTAATGGTATTGTTATTGGTATTGGTATTTTTATTGGTATTGGTATTGGTATTGGTATCGGTAATGGTATTGGTATTTGTATTTGGTATTGGTATTGGTATTGTTATTGGTATTGATATTGGTATTGGTATTGGTATTGGTATTGGTATTGGTATTGGTATTGGTATTGGTATTGGTATTGGTATTGGTATTGGTATTGGTATTGGTATTGGTATTGGTATTGGTATTGGTGTTGGTATTAGTATTGGTATTGGTATTGGTTTTGGTATTGGTATTGGTATTGGTATTGGTATTGGTATTGGTATTGGTATTGGTATTGGTATTGGTATTGGTATTGGTATTGGTATTGGTATTGGTATTGGTATTGGTATTGATATTGGTATTGGTATTGATATTTTTTTTGTATTAAAAAGTGTTGTGTAGTAGTAATTACAAAATGTGTCATCAACACATAACAACATAAATAACATGTGTCATCAACACATAACGACATCAACACATAAATACCTTTTAAGACCTGGGTTCCACAACAACATGCATCTTTAGGTGTTGGTGGACCCTTTTTTAAATCTTTATTGATTGAAGGCACTCGAGACTATTGATTCGGGCAAAGCATTCCATTTGTACGTTGTTCGCACAAATGCCTTTGCATTTTGTTATTATGACAGAGAGTAATATCAACAGTTTGCACAAACTAATTGGCGAGTCAAACGGGGAAAACATATGTCTGAGGCATTACTTAACTCATTTCATTCGAGCACTGCTGGTGACGATATTTATAACAAACAACGAGATCAGCAACAGTGCGACGATATTGTAGGGAATCAAGATTTAATGTTAAAGTTCGATCACCAACAATTCGTATAGTATGCTTTTGAACAGAATCCAAAAGAGCTAGGACGGTAGCAGTTACAGCGCCCACAACTTGACAACAATACTCCATGGAGGGACGTATATAGGACTTATAAATGTGGAGTAATTGATACGGAGTAAAATATTTTCTACATCTATTGAGGGGGCTGAGTTTTCTTGAAGCGCTCGTTGCCATGGCCATTATATAATTGGTATTGGTATTGGTATTGGTATTCGTATTGGCCGAAGCCTGGGGAAATGAGAGCCTTTATTGAACTGAGGGCGTACTCTTCTTTTCAGCCCGAGTATATATACATTGTTTTACGCACAACTGCACAAAGAAATTGTAAAATAAATGAGTTTTTGAAATTTATAAGCTCCCTAGTTATTTTAAAAATTCGAAAAAAAATTAAACATGTCATGATTTTTACTTCATACCATAATTTATTTGCTTGTTCTAATTAGTCCGGACGAAATAGACATTTCTATTTGCAATAATTCGCATTGAGCTGAAAATTGGTATGTACATATCTTGGGAATGCTATAAAAAATGGAATGTTAGAAGTCCCCATCGAGGTAACAGGTAAAAAATATATCGGTTTTTGGAATTTTGCCGGTAAACGGTAACTTTTATCTAAAAATAGATCAGACAAACTTGTAGCACATAAAACTATCTCCAAAAACTGTTATGGTACTTTTTTTCCTAAGAGCAAGCAATTCTGAGAAATCACGATTCTAAATCATCGAAAACAGTAATATTTACACATAACGTGTACGAAAATATTGCTTTGTCTAACTTATTTATACAAATAATACGATTTTAATTCACTCATAAATGAGAATATACATACACATTAAGGAAACTCAGAACGTGATTTCACTTGCCTTTGTAACCTTTGAGCAATATATATAATTTTTGAATAAAAATTATTAATATTTTGCTATCGTATTAATATAACAATAATCAGAAATTGTTTTAAATTACGTTCCTTTGCAACAGTAAATAATTTTTTCTACTTCAAGCTACGAAAATGTCATTTTAATATATAGTAAAACCTATGTGAAAGGGAAACTTTTTCTAAGTTGTGACTGGAAATGTTTTCAGTTACTAGGACTGGAAGTAAATAAGTTTCGGTGGTCGCCTACAGGTGGTGGTTATTTAAAGGATTGAATATTTGATTGAATATTTGAGATTGAATTTGATTTACTGTTTCTGTTGTTGTTTCGGTTGTTTGTTTATTTCTGTCAATATCGCAGTATTTTGAAGGGAATGAACATTTTGATTATTTCGATCGAATCGAATCGAAACTAATCATTATATCAATTGTGTGTAATTACTTCGGTCTGAAAGACCTAAGTATAACATTCATGAGCTAAAAGGGAAATTCTTACCCCCACTTTTTTGGCATTTCTCGACGTTTTAGGACCTACTGATTCTAAAAAAGCAAAAAAAAAATGTATGTGTCTGTCTGTCGACCGTCCGGCCGTCCAGCCGTTCGTCACAACCTACGGATTTCAAATTTTTTTTTTTCTAAAAATAGGTTTACTCAATCGAAAGAGCCGAAAGGACGATGTGTTCGATAACTGTACCGGAAGTGTGTCAAAAAAAATCATCAAGTGTGTCAAAACAAGGAAATTTGCATATTTTTGCTTAAATAACTTTCATTTTAAGTGATTACGAGTAGGAACATTGCATTTGGAGAAACCTTGATGGTAGGGATTGGTGTGTGAGACCGAAATCTAAATTTTTGTATTATAAGTTTGTCAAAAAAATGTTGTCAAGTGTGTCAAAAGAAAGATTTTTATTTATTTTTTTACCCGATTTTTTGGAAAAAAAAATTAATTGTTTGTTTGAAATGATATTTTATTATTATTATTGAGAATTGTGGCATTAAAGTTTGTCAAACAAATGTTGTCAAGTGTTTCAAAAGAAAGATTTTTATTTATTTTTTTACCCAATTTTTTGGAAAAAAATAAAATTAATAATTTGTTTGAAATGAAATTTTATTATTATTATTGAGAATTATGGCATCATCAGTTTGTCAAAAAAATGTTGTCAAGTGTGTCAAAAGAAAGATTTTTATTTATTTTTTTACCCAATTTTTTGGAAAAAAATAAAATTAATAATTTGTATGACATGAATTTTATTATTATTATAGAGATTTATGGCATTAAAAGTTTGTCAAAAAAATGTTGTCAAGTGTGTCAAGAAATAATTCCATTTATTTTTTTAGCCAATTTTTTGGAAAAAATGTAGCGGTTTTTATGCCGTAAGTGTAATTGAAAATGAAATTGGACATAGAAATTTTTGAATTTGTTATAGCTTTTGAAATATTTTTGGAATTTTGAAAAAAGTTTGTATATTTGATTTCGTAATAATTTTTGCAATATTTTTAGAATTTCGGAATAGTTTGAATTTTTAAGAATTTTTGGAATATTATTGGGATTTAGAAAAAGTTTAAATATTTGATTTTATTCTAATTTTTGGAATATTTTTGGAATTTTGAACAAAGTTTGATTTTATTTAATTTTTAAAATATTTTTGGAATTTTGAAAGAAATATGAATATGTGATTTTTTAATATTTTCTCGGAATACTAAATGGAGAAGTTTTTGAGTAGTTTGCTGAGTGTATCATCTTTTCACTAAATTATGGTAATTTATGATCTGTTATGATCTTCCGGCAACGTATTGATGTTTCGTGTTAGTTTTGTAAAAAATTTCTAAACAGAGATAAAACAAATAACTGTCCTTTAACAAAGAGTTATTGTTTGATATACATCGCTGCCCAAAACTAAAAACCATGTCCTCATAAAAGTTTTTAGCCGAAAACTATATCAAAATCCTTAACCCAGACCGAAGTCTAGATATTTCAGAGCTTGATATTTCAGCCCCTCCCTATTTAATTATTTAAACTAATAATGAGTGTTTTATTCTATATCGGAGAAATCGGAGCGATAAAATAAAATTTGTATCAGATATATCGTATAATTTTTTCCTCCGATAATTAACTGTCAGATATAAAATATATTCCCTGAGTTCTTTCCGCCAAAAAAAACCAAAAAAATTTATTAAATAAATAAATAAATTTTACTAAAAAATTTATTTTTATTTGTTTTTAATTGAAAGTTTACCTACAATTTTTTAAATTTATACTTTAAACGAGTACTTCCAGTTGGTAAAAAAAATATCTGTAAAAGTTTTTAGAGAAAATATATGATCTATTTTCATTATTCATATTGTCAAATTCATTTACTAAAAACTTACAAAACGACATATCTAAATTTAACTGTGTAAAAAATAAACAAGATTGTATTAATTTATAGCATTTTTACCAGAGTAAAATAATATTATTATTGTGTACGCCTGTTATTATTCCATCTGTAGGCGAACACAATAATAACATTATTTTACACTGGTAAAAATGCTATATATAAATACAATCTTGTTAATTTTTTACACAGTCAAATTTAGATATGTCGTTTTGTAAGTTTTTAGTAGATGAATTTGTAAATATTATCATTTATATTTACAAGCGTAGAAAAAATAGCGTTTTCTACGCGTGGTAAAAACGTTTTTGCGTTCCTGAATTTATTCCACTCTACGCTATCGCGTCTCGTGGAATAAACCGTTCAGTCACGCAAAAAGAGACGTTTTCACCACTTGTATAAACATCTACTATTTCTTACATTATAAGAATCTGTGCCTTTAAACGCTTTAAAACTATGTCGAAAGTTTGTTTTATTTGTAATAAATCACTGACTAAGAGTAAAATTGTTGTTGCTGATCGTGGAATGATTCATTCAAGTGCTGAAAGAAATTATGGATTTTATGAATACCTGAAAGACAAGAATTCTGTGACAATTCATTTGCCGTATCGTAGAAAGTTCACTTGACGGAGTACTATTGTAGCAGTTAAAAGACAACATGTGATGGACAAACCGGTACATTCAAAATTATTCCCCCTCATTCTAGAGCAAAAGCATTGGCAAAATTCCAAATTTAAATAAATGTGTATATTACATATTTTCTTCTGTCATACCGTTCCCCTCATTTTTGAAACGCTTCAATATGATTCACATCGGTAATATTGAAGTGCTTTAATAATCCCGCTGCTTCACCTTTAACTGAGCCTTTAAGGTATTGTAGTTTTTTTGAATCAGTTAATTTCGGATTATCAAGAATGGTTTTTTTATTTAGCGTATGGTTTTTTTTGTGACACATTAAAAATTAAACTTAAAAATAGGTAGACTCTTCTATGAAATCTACCTAAAACAAAACATGGATACACATTAAATGAACTTACAATCGATTTGAGTAAATTTTAAGTAAAAATTAAAAAGTAAAATATTCGAACATTGGGCAGTACATTTGAACATTAGATGTTTACATCGAGCGAGTCTATCCATGCTACTACATCGGGAGTTGCCAAATGGATGTCTGAGATGTTGCCATTGTAACGTCGAATTGGACACACAGTTGCAATGTGTTTTATAGTTTGTTGTGGAGCGCCGCAGTCACACCCTGAGTCACACTCTGAAATGCCCCATTTGTAGAAAGAATCAGCACAACGTCCATGATTCGTTCTTATTCGGTTTAATGTGGTCCAGGTATGACGAGGCAAATCGAAACCAGGTTGGGTAGAAGTCGGGTTAGTAATAGAAAGGCCAGTTGTGTTGTAATTTTGCCAGGAGGTGTCCCAGGCATTCAAGATATTAAAATCAGTTTCCAGCAGGTTGCTGGCAGTTTTATGTGGAGGCTTTCTTGACTTCAATCGGCAACGAGTGTGGTCACCGTAATATTCGTGCAAGGGTAACGTGATGTTGTTGGTTACCTTTTTATGTTCACGCATAAGAGCATGCGGGCGTCTGAGTGCAGGTGGAGCGATATTGCTTAACATAGGGAGCCAAGGTAAAGGGGTGGATCAAGAATGGTTGAACAAAACAAATCGTTAAGCGATTGCCATTCGGTATAGTCACCGCTAAATATTAGTATGACAATTTTTGACAGATTTACCTCAGTATGGCTGCCCCTAATACTAGTATTGAGAATGCTCTCACTTGTGGTAACAGTCGGTTCGGCCTTCAATCTCAGAGCGTGACTAAGACCTGTCACAACAGCATAATATATTTTCTCAAAGTCTAAATGACATTCTTCCTTAGAATTCAGCTTCAATATCTGATCTTCGATACTGGTAAACTGAGATCAGAGTTTATCAATATGAGATAATCTATCCTTTATTTCATCTATCACTGTTCTTTCATTTATAGTTTTAGTGTAGCTAATTAATTTGGTCACGTTGCCTTTTATGGCAGTTCGTGTTTTCTTTAACGCTGCGAGTTGCATTCTAATTATACCTATAGCACTTTATAATCACTTTAATTTTCACTTGTTATAAATACTTTATATAATAATAATAAATAACACGATAAATATTTTCTCAAAGTTTTTATTTTATTTTGTTATTAAAGTTAGTTAGGTATAAAGCTATTGATACTTAAGGTTTTTTTTATGATAAAATCCAGGTTCATAGGTATTGGCTAAGATGATCTAAATCCCAGGTGGTTTCCAGAAGGAATTTGTTAAATCAATATAATAGATATATAGCGGCTTTGGGACATCCGGCTCGAAGGACCATATAATTGTATAAAATAAAGTTAAACTAATAATAAAAATATGGAGGGGCTGAAATCCCAAGGCTCTGAGATGTCAAGACTTCGGTCTGGGTTAACGATTTTGATATAGTTTTCAGCAAAAAACTTTTACGAGGACATGGTTTTTAGTTTTGGGCAGCGATGTATATCAAACAATAACTCTTTGTTAAAGTACAAGTATTTTTGATCTTTGCTTAGAAATTTATTACAAAACTAACACGAAACATCAATACGATGCCGGAAGATTATAACAGTTCATACAATAACATAATTTAGTGAAGATATGATATAATCAACAAACTACTGAAAAACCTCTCCATTTGACGTTTCGAGTAAATATTTCAAAATCACATATTTATATTTCTTTCAAAATTCCAAAAACATTGTAAAAATTAAATAAAATAAAAAATTCAAACTGTTTTCAAACAAAATTCTAAAAATATTTCAAAAATTATTACAAAATCAAAGATTAAAACTTTTTTCAAAAATTCTAAAATTATTGCATAAATTATAACAAAATCAAAAATTGTTACTTGTTCCAGAATTATAAAAATTATTATAAAATCAAAAATTTAAAATTTTTCAAAATTCTAGAAATATTCCAAAAATTCTTACAAAATCAAATATTGAAACTTTTTCAAAATTCAGAAAAATATTTCAAAAAACTATACCAAATTCAAAAATTTCCATGTTCAATTATATTTACGTAAATAAACAGCAAAATTTTTGTTTCCAAAAAATTATCTAAAAAAATAAATGAAATCTTTTTTTGACACACTAGACAATATTTGTTTGACAAACTTATAATGCTGTAATTCTCAATAATAGTAATAAAATTTCATGTTAAACAAATAATTAATTTTATTTTTTTCTTATTTATTTAGCGTATGGTTCTTATTTTTTTTGACAAACTTTTGATGCCATAAATCTCAATAATAATAATAAAATTTCATGTCATACAAATAATTATTTTTATTTTTTTCCAAAAAATTGGGTAAAAAAATAAATAAAAATCTTTCTTTTGACACACTTGACAACATTTTTTTGACAAACTTATAATGCAATAATCTAGATTTTGGTCTCACATACCAATCCCGACAATCAAGATTTCTCAAAATTCAATGTTCCTGCTCGTAATCACTTAAAATAAAAGTTTTTTAAGCAAAAAATATGCAAATTTCCGACACACTTCCGGTACAGTTATCAAATACATCGTCCTTTCGGCTCTTCCCATTAAGTATTTTTAGAAAAAAAAAATTGAAATCCGTCCAGCGGTTTTCCAGATTTCGTAGGTTGTAACGGCCGTCCGGTCACTTTTATCTCATAAATGTAATACTTAGGTCTTACAGATCAATTAACATTGGGGCTACATTTGATTCTTGAATGTCAATCATTATATTCACACATATATGATACTTGGTTAAACAACTTTTTCATTTCTCATATTAATGCCGTCATTATAAAATATAGCCTAGGTTATAATTTATAACGTAAATTTTCATATACGTTCCATTTATACTATAGCATTATGTGTATTAGTATATTACAATTAGCATCCCTAATAAAATTAACGTTTTTATTACTACCAGAATCGCTGAAATTGTAGGAGCTCCAATACTAAACAACGAACCAAACTCAGACCCGTTTTGGTGAGTCAGAACTTGGCCAGTTAATTTCAGTCTGGCGGTTTCAGTCTAGGGTAGTTGTAAATTCCTACACTGAACCAAGATTCAGTTTATTATATTACGCGTTATTCACCAGGCTACTGCACTGTAAACATGTGCAAGGCATATAATTTTTATCTTTATTTTTATGTATTTTTAACTCTTTCCACAACCTCTTTCCACAAATTTAAAGGAGGTGGGAGAAAATAGGTTTGGTAGACCTGGTCAAGTCTTATTTGCCTGACTTGGCCTCAGTCTAATTCGCCAAACTTGGCCCCAGGACATAAGTTCAAACTTGGTTGGACCGTTTAAAAATGTTAAGGACTCAAACCCCAAAAGCTGTAGCGCGTGCTTGGTCCAGGTTTGTCCCTTAGATTTTTCTTACCCGCAAACAAACAAAATAATCGATAAAAACCATCACAAAACACACCTTCACATTTCCCCCGTTTTCTTACAAAAATCATCCAAATTCCCAAAAAATGTGTTTCGGCAATCTACTGCTCAAGACCTTTCCAAAGACATATATTGCCCCACTTTTATTGTGGCAAATAGCTTTAAATGGTACCACCAAAAAAGTGACGTATTTATATATAGATAACGCTTCAGTACATATAAATATCTATATTTCCTACTAATATCACCGCTTTTCCTTTGATGTTCGTACTGTGAGGGTTCCCTTGAGTGTTGACTACCACGATGGTATACTCTAGGCTCAAATTGGATTAGCGTTTATCGCTATTTCCCTAAAATAACTTGTGACTCATATTGTTGATTATTATTGATTTTATTTTGATGATATGCAAATTTTTTTTCTTGTTTATAGTAGTTGATTTAATCTTCTTTTTATTCTGATATATTTTGTTCTTTGTTAACTGTTCGATTCGAGAAGTTCTTGTTGTTTTAATTTTTTGAAAGTATAAAAATTTGATATTCAAATCTAGCAATTATTAAAGCAATATCACAATACGATTAAATAACAATACTTTGTAATATTCAGAACTACAACACCTACTTTGATGCCTGCATAACTAAAAAGGTTATGGTGGTTTAGTCACCACTAAAAGTTATCATTTTACTTTTCACTAAACTAAAAAAATTATGTACAACAACAAATTTTTAAACGTTTATTAGTTTAATGACTATATCATTACAATAAATATGATTATTTCAGCTAATTTATGATAGGTACACATAATATGAGTACATATTTATGGTCGATTTTATTAATTAATTATCTCATAAACATAATTTCAAAAGCAAATTTACCAGTTATTAGTTTATAATTAAAATAATTACACATTTCTAAATTGTTTTATTACAGTTAATACAGAAACGTTTTACCTGGGATGTCCTTACGAATTCTCTTGATCATAGGCGTATTCAGGGGGGGTGCGAGGGTGCATATGCACCCCCTTAAAAGGCCAAAATCAACACCATAATTATGCTATTAAATCACTTCAGATGTGACTTCAGTACTTTACTTCACTTCAGTACTTTATCCCAATGTTTTTATATTATTAAAAAATTTAGTGACGTCACGACGTGCACTTCAGAACGTTCATTTTCAACTTTAAAATATTTAAAAAGCTACTTGCGAAATTCTACTTCAGAAAACAGATTGAACGGCCTTTCATTACTTTACATATACAAGAATATAAAAGTAGATGAAGAAAAAGTGCTAAATATTTTGAAAAGAATAAACGAAAATTAAACATTTGTTTGTAAAATATATACAAAAGTAATTATATTGTAGTGATACATATCAAATATTATAAAAGAAATAAATGCAAATTTGCGTACATAGTTTTTATTATTTAATTTAAAAAAAATGCACCCCCCCCAAAAAAATCCTGGATACGCCACTGCTCTTGATAAATATAAGGGGCTGAAATCTCAAGGCTCTGATTATCAAAACTTCGGTCTGGGTTAAGAATTTTGATATAGTTTTCGGCAAAACACTTTTATGAGGACATTGTTTTTAGTTTTGGTCAGCGATGTATATCAAACATAAAACTCTTTGTTAAAGCACATGTATTTTTTATCTCTGTTTAGAAAATTATTACAAAAATAATACGAAACATCAATACGTTGCCGGAAAATTATAACATATCATCCTATCCAAAGTCTACGAGCATTATATTAATACACACATTTCAAAATTTCTGGAAGGAAATCATTTAATATCCGACAGCTAATGGTTTTCGAAACAAAAGATTAACTACCGATCTATTAAACTATGTAGCGCATTGTTGGAACAGCATACTTGATAAAGGTGGTGAAACATACGTTATTGCTTTAGACATTTCAAAGGCATTCGATCGAGTCTGGCATGCCAACTTAATCAACAAGCTCGTTGCACACGGTTTTCATCCCAATGTTGTGAAGCTGATTCAAAATTTTCTATTCCAACCGATACATTTCGGTAACCTTAGAAGGATTTTCTTCTGAGTCTAAACTCATTAACGCTGATGTACCTCAAGGCTCAGTATTGTCCCCAACCCAATTTTTGATTTATATCAACGAATTGATGAAAATCACCAGCAACCCAATAAATAGTTTTGAAGATGATAGTACTCTGCACAAGTCGTTCGAACCCCTTCCTTCAAAAGGTAAAATGCATGAACGAATTAATCCTGCCCGGAGAGACGCTGCCATAAACGTGAACAAAGACCTGGATAAAGTCGCCGACTGGGGTGACCAAAACCTTGTCAATTTCAACTCTAGCAAAACACAGCTGTTGATTGTTTCCAGATTAAAGACCGAGTTTCCCAAAGATATTTTATTCAGGATGTATGATGAACCAATAGGTGAATGTAAAAACATTCGTTTATTGGGTGTCACAGTTTCAAATGTCCTACTCTGGAACGATCACGTAATGGCGATGGCAAGAAGCGCGTCTAAAAAACTCGGCCTCCTAAATAGATGCAAAAAATTTTTCACTCCATACCAATTGCTCCATGTTTATAAGTCCTATATTCGTCCCTGTATGGAATACTGCTGTCAACTTTGAGGTGCTGCCTCTGTTTTCATCTTGGCCCTCTTGGACTCTGTTCAAAAGCGGGCTATGCAAATTGTGGGTGATGAAGCTTTGACATCAAAACTTGATTCCCTACAACATCGTCGCACTGTTGCTGACCTCGTTGTTTTTTACAAATATCGTCATCAGCAGTGCTCAGATGAAATCAGCGGCATCATGCCTCAAACTTATTCTTACCCCCGTTCCACTCGGCAATCGGCTGCCGCAACTGGTGAAACGGTAAAGATCCCGCGCTGTCATACTGGCAGATCGCAGAGAGACTTCTTTGTCCGAACTGCGTACAAATGGATTAGTTTGCCGGAACAAATAGTCTCAGGTGGCTTCAACCCGCAGATGTTTAAAAAAAGCGTTAATCTACACCTTAGAACGCCAGTTGTTGTGGGACCCAGGTCTAGACCTAGGTCTTATGTGTTGTTGTGACACATATTCTAAACCCTATTACACAACACATTTTATTTTTAAAAAAAAAAAAATATCATAAATTAACATAATTTAGTGAAAAGTTACATCAGCAAACTAATCAAAAACCTCTCCATTTAATAGTCCCTAGGCCTTCACCTACATAATTTTGTGATTACCGCATATTTTATACTTCGTGATGCGCCTGTCCTTGACGAGCGTGAAAACATTTGTTCTATGATTTTTCTCAGGTCGGCCGCTTTTGCGTTCGGCAAGCTCCGAAAAATGCCGATTGCCCGCGATCTTGTAAATTTGCTACCACATTTATTTTTTTTTACTGTGGAGGTTGGAAATCTGTTTTAGAATACGAGGGTAAGCTTGTCCGACCAAAATGTGTTTGCTATTGTCGAGTCCGACAACTGACATTTTGGATGTTTGGGTTGTCGGACTAGACAATAGCAGACAAATTTTTGTCGGACAAGGTTACCCTTGTGTTCTAAATCACATTTCCAACCCCCATAGTTAAAAAAAACAAAAATTTACAAGATCCCGGGCAATCGGCATTTTTCGGAGCTTGCCGAAAGCAAAAGCGGCCGATTTGAGAAAAATCGCAAAACAAATGTTTTCGGGCTCATCAAGGACAGGCGCATCCCGAAGTATAAAATATGTGGTAATCACAAAATTATGTAGGTGAAGGCCCAGGGACTATAACGTTTCGAGAAAATATTACAAAATCACAAATGAATTTCTTTCAAAATTCCAAAAATATTGTAAAAATTAAATAAAATCAAACTCTTTTCAAAAATTCCAAAAATTATAACAAAATCAAAAATTGAGACTTTTTTCGCAAGTCCAAAAATGTTCCAAAAATTAGAATAAAATCAAATATTTAAACTTTTTCTAAATTCTAATAATTTTCCAAAAATTCTTAAAAATTCAAAAATTTTTACAAAATCAAAAATTGAAACTTTTTTCAAAATTCTAACAATAAATATAAAATTCACAAATCAAAAATTCAATTTTTTTTCAAAATTCTAAAAATATTGCAAAAATTATAACCAAATCAATGATTAAAACTTTTTGCAAAATTCTAAAAATACTGCAAAAATTATAACAAAATCAAAAATTCAAACTTTTTCCAAAATTCCAAAAATATTTCAAAAACTATAACAAATTCAAAAATTTCCATGTCCAATTTCATGTTCAATTACATTTACGTTATAAGAACATCTAAATTTTTTTTTCCAAAAAATTGGCTTTAAAAAATAAATGAAATCATTTTATTGACACACTTGACATTATTTTTTTTAACAAACTTATAATACCATAATTCTCAATATTAATAATAAAATTTCATGTCATACAATCTGCCGGGTGCCGGGGGGATTTTTATGTTTGTTTACTAAATGATTTTCAGGGATAAAACTTCTTTTTCGATTCGTAATAAAATTGATGTAATAATTAAAATGAAAAAAATAGTTTTGAAAACTCTTTTAATTGATCAAATCAAATAAATCGTTTTAATTAAATTTTTTTTTCAATTTGCTTTTTGTTGCTGTCAAAATAAGTATGCTAAATCGTTTAGAATAGCTTTTAAATACTTATTTAAAATGGCGGTGAATAAGTAAGTCTACATAAATAAGTTTCAAATAAGTCGTCGTTTAGGAAACAGCCTTAGTTTAAAATTAAAGTTTTTTTGAAAAAGATTTTGATGTGTAACGTTTAGTTTTTCACGTGCAATATATATTTAGAAGAATAAAATATATTTGTAAGGTGTATGTGTAAAATTGCATATGTTTTTTTGGTTGTTTTATTTTAGAACGAATTCACCGGTTCATTGTTACGAAAATCGACCTAAGTACCATTACTGATTTGTAGTTATCAACTTTTGTTTATATTTAAAAAACAAAAGGAGTTAATTCAATTCTTTGTTATAATTTGTGCTATATTAAAGGAAAAGGTATATAAAAAAGCGATTTTATATGATGACTTCACTTGATCTTGAACTTCAAAAAGCTTTTCGTCATAAAGAGAATTGTGAGCCTGCAATTCTACATATCGATTTATGAAAACAATTTATTCGTTATAACCCATTACATTGGTGTCAGAAATGTGATTCGCTAGAAGCTACCTACGTTAGAAATAAAGGAAAATATCTGATGTTAATTTAGTCAATCTTACCGATTTGATCATTAGCAGTCAGAAGAAACAAGAAGTTAGACGATGATCTGGGTCAAACCATCGAAGAGAAGTTCCGCCTACAACACGAGCAAAGTTCAGAGGTTATCAAAGGTTGGGAGAAGAATCGACAACTCGGAAGCACCAAATTAGCACTTCAAATAATTAACTGGAAGAGTTAAACCAGAGAACGTCACCGAAACTAGTTACAACTATGGAAGAAGAAATCCAAACGAATGCAATGAAGTTCGATGAAGTTTTTAGATATATCATTTTTGGTTGGACTACCGACACCTAATTTCTCTCCCTTGAAAGACCATTTTCGATACACAAGGATTTGAAAATTAAAGCCAACCCAAAACCATACAGTTTGTGCTGATTATAGCAAATTAAATGTGTGATTTTGTCCTCGATACTAAAGCCACCGCCATAATTTTAAGCAATTATAAATGGAAGTTAATTCGACCTCAAGTTACGTCATTTCAAGGACTATTGTAACAGGTCAAAGATCGCCTGTTTTAGGACGCCAAGAATTTACAATACAAATAGGAAGTACAAGAGTGCAGCATTCATTACTTTTGGCAGATCTGGAGTGTGGAGGTCTACTATGATCAAATTTTCTACTCAAACATTTTTTGCAAATTTGATTTAGAAGATTTGACCCTCCAGTTATATAAAACTAAAGTTCCAATTTCAGTAAATAATTATGAGAATTTTAAGTTAACGGAAGCCACCATTATTCTCAATTAAAAATTATTATAATCTCCAGATTTTAGATGTTTGTAGAAGATAGAAGGCCGGAAGACCCCATGCGTTCCTCTCCAAGGATCACTTCAACCCAGCGTAAGTTTCCCTTGTAATAGTAAATTCTATACTAAGAGTAGAAGGTGTGGATAGTACAGCTACTTTCTTTAATGGCCCTGAGAAAGAAAATTCTAAAAGCTATGAGCAATGTTTCGATGAACGTTGTAAAAGAATCAAAATTATTTTACTCACATGGAGCGATCAAATTTTTTTATTTGTAAATTTTTTTTATATTTTATTTACGGGTGTGACAACCCGTGTGCTCCAGTCCCTGCTGTTGACATACGAGTTAACATGAAATATCACATACCATAGGCAATAGCAGTGAGACATCACTAGTTAAGGTGATATCTTATATGGCTGCTGGCGGATAAACTATATTCAGTCAACGGTAGCACCCTCAATCTTAGCTATGACCCTCAATCTTAGCTTTTTGTTGTGACACATATTGTAATTCCTACTACACAATACATTTTATAAAAAAAAATTGAGCCACAGGATTCAAGACATTTTAGAAGTACCAAAGCATTTAATTAAACTAATGGAAAAACATTTCTAGTCAAACACAGGATGGATGTTGGTGATATAAAGCTAATACAACAAGCACACCGTTTACTGTCATCGTTTGCTGCCAAAACAATTCGACGAATTTCAACAAATTACTAAGCAGATCTTATCTCAAGACTTATTCTTCAGAAGGTCCTTGGGCTCACCCAGTCGGTCTAGTAAAGAGGGAAAATGTAATCACTTTATTCTGCGTAGACTATCAGCGCTTGAGCGATATCAGCGAAAAGGACTCTTCCCTTATACCTAGAATTGATGACTTACTGGATACGGTAGCAGGATCAACAAGGTTTTTAACGTTGGATTTGCAAAGCGGGAATTGGGCAGTTGAAATTTAAGAGTCAGATAAAGAGAAAACAGGATTTAGCAGTTGCGTTTTTTCAATTTAAGATCATGCCTTTCGGCCTTTCCAATACCCCAGCCTTCGAAAGACTCATGAGTCATACATACCGTTTGTAGAGATGAACCATGGTCAGTTTTGGTAGTTTATCTAGATGACCTTCTGATACGTGCAAAATCTTTCAAGTTAGCAATGAATAATCTAGGCAGCATCTTACATCGTTTACGGAATGTAATTCTGAAACTAAACCCGGAGATATGCAATTTGTTCCAGACGACAGTTATAGATAAGTGCGTTTTATAATTTCAGATACTGGAGTCGCAACCGACATTGAAAAAACTCCTTATACCGTAAAAAATTGGCCACAACCGAGATCAAAACATGAGTCAAATTTGAGTAGGGAGATGACTACGAAGAAGCATTTGCTCGACTGAAAAGTGTACACGCTGTATCTCTTACTTCGGTATTTCTGACTCCAGGAAAGGAATAAATGCTTGAAACGGATGCAAACAACTTCAAAAATGAATATCGCTAGAGTTAAAATCGGTCTCTTTAAATTTTAGCAATGGAGGTGAACAGGTAAACGATTTTGATATTTATGATTTTCGGTTCGATCCATCTTATTCCTCCGTCTGGTTAACGAGCTAAATTCTTTTTGATATATTTTCTAAAAACAGCTAATGGTGTATAGATAATTATGGCTAAGTTTCATAATGGGCGTTGAACTCGTTTAGATATCAATATAGCGCATTAAGCCAGCTGACACGATTAAAAACTGTAACTGATGCATTGCTCGTAAACGACGTCTACGCTCACAATGGGCTTGGCAAAAATCATCCTAACACTATTATAGCAATTTTTACAAAACAAATTTAAATGGTCTAACTTTGTGAAATTCAAATTTTAAATTTAAATATATTTAAAAAAAAAAATTTTAAAAATTTTCCATAATATGGATGGAGTCTAATGACAGTGAAAATTCAACTAAGGTAAATAAATAAGTGATGATGAAATTTCAACTTCAAAATTGTCCACGCCTCCAGTGGCGTGAGAAGTGGAATTTTTATCTGAGAAACTTTCAACCATACCTTTGAATTGAAAAAATTCCAATTACTTCCTTACTTACGTGAATTGTTTTCAAAAATTCCCAATAAATTAAAATATATTTTTAAAAAAAGTCTTGAGCTACCAACAGAAGTGAAAACTTAAAACTGTGAAATAGCTGTTATTTATCGTCTAAAACAACAAAATCTTTACTTACTTTACCACACCTCTGCACTGTTATTAACTGAAAAAAACAACCATTTCAATAAAAAAGATAAACTAAAATATGAATCAAAAGAACGAGAGCAAACTTATTTATAATATATTATTCGTATTATCAATTGTGTTTTCCTTATTAAAAAGTTTAAAGAAAAACACACAAATCAAATACGACAAACAAAATTTTTTTATTTAACTTAAAAATACAACAAAATCTTTACTTACTATACCACACTTTAACCTAAAAAAATATCAAATTCAATAAAAAAAAAATAAATTATAAATCAAGAAAATGAGTATAAGAAATAAGAAAAAAAACAAATGATTACAATTTATCTCATTCTTTTTTAATATATATTTTATATTTAATTTTTGCTTAGTGTGACGATGACTCGAATATATAAATTTTCCCCATACAAAATCGCACAACGCGAATAAAGAAGTTTTCACTTCAAAAATGGTACAACAAAAAATAGAAAAAAATGAAAAAAGAAAACAACAACAAAAAGTATAAAAAACAGAATAGCCACAAAACATACTTTTTAAAACCTGAAGAAATTATAAAACCGTCGTGAAAATCCCCTGAATGCATTCTAAATTTTATTTCGTATTGACGTTACACTGTGGTAAAAGATAATAGCAATAGCCTTTAAAAACTACACTATCGATAAATTTAAAAACCGTAAATTGTCCACAGCCTTAAACTGTGTTTAAATCAATCTTTTGTGATCAAGATGTGAACTCATACTGAAAGAAAAATACATACTCAAATAGTAGTTTTTATTTTCCTTATTTTATTTCACGGGAATGAAATTATTGAAACTATAAATCGGTAAACCAATATTTTATTATTTTTATCACTGTTTGCCAAGTGATTAATATTTTTGTTAATATTGAAATGATGATATTTTGAACGAAACGGAAAAATACAGTAACAATAACATTGAAAAACTGCATTATCGATCAATTTAAAATTCGTAAAAAGAAATTTTTATGAATTCGTGAATAAAAAAACAACAATTTTAATGGTATTTAATAAAAATTTAAAAAAACAATAAAAAATGTACCACTCCAGGAATTGAACTCTTAACCTATGGAACCTCAGTCGACCGCGATATCCAAATTGCAATTTGAAACGTTACAACCGGATATGAGCGGTATTTTATATTTAATATTTTTATTTAGCGTGGTGATAACTCGATATAAATTTTTCCCCATACAAAATCGCACAACGAATAAATAATTTTAAAATCCAAAAATGTCGTTTAAAAAGGTCATTAAATGAAGTTAAAATTCGACTGCTTTATTTATTTTATAGTACCTTCTGAAATGTAGTTAACGTAAGTCGAAGTAACGCATACATTTCGTTTAATCAGACATGAGTGCCTCATAATAACATGCGTTCAGAGATATGGATGGACGTATGGAATACTATCAATAGATTAAATTTTTATAGAAGGTAAAAACAATTTTTTTTAAAAATTTGCTGGAAAAAAACTAAATGTCACTTTTGAACTAAATATCCTACTAATTTCTATGAGTTAGCGACATCATCAAGGAATACTCCATAACTAAGATTAAGGGTGCTGCTTTTGAAATAAATAGAGTTAATTCATCATCACCCATAAGATATCACTGCTATTGCCAGTATCTCACGTTAACTCTATATCCTACCTTAACTCACGTTAACGCAGTGTTGTCACACCCATAGATAAATAATTAACAAACAATTTACATACACAGAAAAACCGATTTCTCCATGCGTTATGAAATAATATTATCTAATTTCAATAACGTATTTCATCTATAATCATATATTAATTTCTTCCAGCAAGAACCAATGTTTATAAACACAATTTAATCACATTTGAATTAATATCAATTAACCAATCATGTTTTTCTAAAGATAAGCTTTTGATTAAAAAAAAATGAGTTTGTGTCTAAATGCTACTAACAGGTCAGCTTGTAATATGTCAGAAATCATAAAAATTGCTAATCTGTGGAACAGGTTTAAGGATTGGTCATACTTTCTTACTTATATTTTCTTACTATAAATTTCATTTAATTTTCAGGGTCACAAATATAGGAAAAAATTAAATAGTTTTACTTGCATTTATTTTAGCACTAATCTCAATAATGTGATTTTCAGAATTTAAGTAACATGTTATTCACGTTTGATCAACATTCTTACAGTATCACTTTAAGATAATAAATTTATTGATTTATATTAACTTAATATTAAATTAAGCGCCGTTTCGTACTCTTATCTAAATTGTATTTATAGCAACAACTTTTAATTTAAGTTCACATCAAAGAAACATAAGAAATTACAATTAATTCAGCGATACGACGCTTAAAAGTTATAACTATTCACAGCTTGTTATAAAATACAAACATTGCTATAGCACTCATGTCGTATTTACATAATATAGTGCTATAGCAGCTGAAATGTTTGAACATAAAACCCAATTAAATAAACTTGAACTCAATTAGAGTAAATGAACAAATATTTACAATAAAATTAATGTTCCTACCGGAAATAGAGATTACGTTTGTTATAGGCTTTTACATACAAAAATAATAATTTTCAACCTTGTAAAAATAGGGCAATTATGCAAGTTTCAAATTATTTTACCAACAGTTATGAGGATATTAGATGGTATCAGATCAATACTACCTGATCAATAACACTAACAACAATGAAAAAAATATTACCATAACGTTATTGTACGAATGTAACTAAAGCAGTTTTATTTTATAATCAATCAATCAATCATTAATCATGATATAAATATAATAAAAAATAAATGAAAAGCCACACATAGGCGAGAAGGTAGATTTATTTGTTTTTATACTTCATGGTATAACAGTTTAAGTGTAATATTGCTCCTTTTTAAAAAAAAGAATTAGGTAATTTTATAAAAAATTGCGTAATACAATTAGCGAAAGTAATTATTTTTTAATTAATTATTATGGATAACGAGTAACACTGAAGCAAAAAGTGCCTACTTAGAAGAATATAATTGTAGCTAGAAATGTATTGGCATATACTATTAAGGGTTCATTAAACTCGCCAATTGTAGAAAATTCTTAATGGCTTGTTACAGAGTGTAATAAATGTTAAAAGCAGAGTAGGAAGTACGTGTATTTCCTTAACTTACGTTCCTTTGGAATAGCTATGATTATGATTTGAATGTTATTTTTTCATTGTTCTGTATAGCCACCATGCACTGAAAATTTCCTTTTTTTTGCACTGGATTAAGTTAATAAAGTGACTTTGTATTTTGGATTTTTGAGATCAATTAAACTCAAGTAAGTAAAAAAGTAATTGGAATTTTTTCAATTCAAAGGTATGCTTTGAAGTTTCTCAGAAAAAAACTCCAATTCACATTTTTCGTGTTTCGGATGGGATTCGAACCTACCCTCGTGACTTTGTATGTTTTATACAACTTTTGTTCTTGACGTACCCCAATTTCCAACAAGAAAACAATATTAATTATATTCAAAATATTCACTAGACTTATTCCATTACAAATACATATCTTTTTGTCATAAAATCTTGTTGAAATGAAATTTTAATTAATTACTAACAATTAAGAAACATATTATAAAAAATTATAGTAATTAAAATTGATTATAAACCAAGACATAGCACCAATAATATAAGCCTATAATTAAATCATAACATTGATTTATAATTTTAAAATAAGTTTTAATTAATATAATAATAATTTAAATAATATCAACATTTAACGCGTAGGGTTTCATTCTCACATGAGACATCAAAATTGTTCAAATTATTTGGTAATTACAGGTAAGTCATTTGTTTCTTGTTTTCAATACCTTTCTATATATAAATACGCAAGCATAATTTTTGAAAAAATATTTGCTCCATCAAAAGTGTGGCAATATGTATATTGTAGTGAAGGTCTTAAATAGTAGATGTACCGAAAAATACTTTTTTTTGAATTTCGACGATTTTTTCAGAAAAAATGGCAAAAATGTGATAATTGTGTTTTTTGAGTTTTTTGTTCGGTTATTTTGTTTTTTTTTTTCAAGGTATTTGTTTCACAATTCCAAATCAATCTTTATTGATTAATTAAACTCTGAAATAATGTGTTGTAGCTATTTGGGTAGGAGGTTTATTTACAATTTCTATTTACAATGGCCGAATTTCGGCCACTAGGCGATTCCTAGTTAAATTAATTCAAAAAATTTGCAAGGATTGAAAGATTAGAAATACATTCAAAAGTGTTATTAGAACATGAGCATACATGTATGCAATATGCATATACATCCTTTTAATTGCATTTTAATTATTTTCAATTCTAATTTGCACAACGCAAGGTTCGTACATGAAAATTAAATATAAAAATATAAAATTTTATTAGTTAATGTAAATTAAGTTGTTTCTATAGGCTATTGCAGGGAGCTTCTATAAATTCAACTACAATATAGTTGTTTCCCACATTAAAACCTAATAAATAATAATTAAGAATTTAATAGTTTTCTTATTACTTTACGTCTAAAATAATAATAATTTATCACATTCTATTAACATTTAATATTGGTATTAAACTTTTATAAAAATGAAAGTTAACACTGTTAGATAGGCGCTAAAAAACATTACTGACTATATATAGCCAATGCATTTCCTCGCTGGATACGGTAAAAATGGAAACAAGAAACCAAATTTTTTTAATCCAAAATATTGGAAAACAAACTGTTAATCTTTCTCTTTATGTTAAACTTATTCATCTGACAAAGCGAACTACATTAGAAAGAAATTAAAGATTGTAACGTTTTTTATGAAAATAAGTTCGGTCAATGATGGTCAACATTCTTTGCAATGTATCTGAACTAATATCCAAAGAATTTTTTTAGTAAGAAAAATTTATCGTTATGGAAAAATTCTCAAAAAATGTAAAGTTTAAAGATTGTTTGTAAAGTGAATTTAAGTATTGATTAATGAAATATTTTGATTCCTTAATCAAATTTTTTCGCATATTCAGGCAATTATACGTATTATTTGTACTCTAATTATTATTTGAAAACCAAAATAATAAAGTTATGAACATTTTTGATGTATGAATCATAAAATCTTGTTTAGATATTTTGAAATCATGTGGTGGGAAATAATTTTTAAGGGGAAAATAAAACTGGTCATCGTATGAAAATTGGGGTCGTCAGTAGATTTACTATATTTTTAGCTATCTAACAGAGTCTATATAGTTAATAAACTGAGTCTATAGTTTATGTTACAGCAAATGATGTTCAAGAATCTAGTGTAAATCAACAATTACCGAGTGAGCGCTTTTAATTATTATATTTTTTTAGTGGATATAATTTTCTTTATAAATCTCGTAATAGTGATATATTATTTCGAATTTCCTTTTTGATTGTTTAATGTCATTTTTGTATTAATTCATAATTTTAATGATTGTGTAAAGTTTTTTTCTACATAAGAGATTTCTAAGCCGGGACTCGCCTGGTTATAGATGCGGTTTCGGTAAGGTTTCGGTAAGAAGGACTTATTATGTTTGCTGATTATTGGCTATCTAATTTCTTTGCAGAGCAAGATTTTATGCCTCTCCGCTTCCGTTTTAAGACTATTGGGAGTCTGAACCTTTTCACGTACAGGCAAAGTTTTATTTTACTGTCCGAGTCTGATATTCTGATTCCTAATTTTTGCGAAATTTTTTTCAGTTGCTTGCAATAACAAGCGAGGAAGAGTTGTTAACTTTTGGTAGCAAGCACCAAGCGGTGGACTGTTGAATCAAAGTAGGAACAAACAAACAGTCGATGTTTTGGCTTTACACAAAGAAGAGAAAGTGTGAGGTTATTTAAAGCTAAAATAAAGATTATCTGTCACGCAACTTCTTGCAACAGGTAACCTTAAAGAAGAGACCTAAACCTATATTGACTGCTGTTCAAAACGAAAATGGGAAGCTCAACTTTACCTCATTTCAGTCTTTGTAGCAAATTAGCAGCTTTGTTATCGCAAACAGCACGAAGTGTTGCTTTAAATTGTAGGAGGGTCTGCATATTTAATGCCATGGTGAAAGTTATGATCTGACACAAATCTGACACAAATAAAGGTATAGTGTGCAAACGTCAAAGGTATTTAGACATACTAAATCACCTCTTTATACTATTAAAATTAATTTATAGCGATTTTCGCAAATTCACCTCAATATCATTGGTCCTCTACCAATATCAGAAAACCAACGATATTGCGTAACGCTAATCGACCGTTATACGTGGTTCTAGACATCACTGCTGGTACTGTCGTATTTGCTGTATACAACTCTTGGATTTCACGATTTGGTGTTCCAGAATCAATTAAAACTGATCAAGGAACCCAATTCGAATCCCAACTTTTCACTGAACTTTCCAACCTACTAGGTTTCAACAGATTCAGAACCACTTCTTATAATCCAAAATGCAACGGTATGGTAGAACGATGGCATAGAACAATTAAATCAACCATTATGTGTCATGACCGTCCAGACTGGACAAAAGTTCTACCTTCAGTCCTTCTAGGCTTAAGAACCTCATTTAGCGAAGAACTACAAACTACTTCAGCGGAACAAACTTTGGGAAGCTCAATTAGCATTCCCGGACGGTAGATAACCAGCTGATCATACTAATTCTTTAAATTCTTATTCTAATCTGAATCAATAAGATTCATCTGGTACAAATAAACCGGATTCTATTTTACTAAGTAAAAGTAAAAAGAAAGTAACATTCAATTAACCAGCAATCAGTAATTATTATTCTCAATCAAAGAATTTCTAAATCTTGAAGGATAATTAATTGGCCTCAAAGTTTATTAAATTTTATTATTTAGCAAAAAATTATTTCGAATTATCACCGCCGCGCCCTTGGGAAATTACAACTGATAATTGCTTTAATGATTTTAAAAAATCTTTGCTTTCCAGTCAAGTTAGTTAAACGTTATGGATGTTTGATCTTTTCACTGTCGTTAGCAACTGTCTAATGCCATTTTATTAAATTAATTTTTATACGACAATTTCTACAATTATTTACTCATTTGATTTGATAAGCTCACTCATTTCAATATCATCTTATCGATTTCATTTTCATTTGAGATGATGATGAGGTCATTCTTGTTCGAATCGTTGATAAAATTTATTATATATTTGGAACAGCATTATTTTAAAATATTTCAAAATTATTTTTTTTGTTTATTTCGAAAATTAATTAATTTTAAAAGATATCTTTCTTGAAAATTATTTTTCGTTCGTCTGGCATTCGTCCCACTGGTGAGGGAGTGTTTGTGGTGATTTCTCACCAAATTTGAATTCACTAAATTTTATGAGTTTTATTTTGGCTGTAAGTTTTAAAAAAGCTTTAGGATACTTTCAATTAATAATCTAAGTATGTTTGAAAAACTTATTTTTTCTAAATAACTTAGTTAGTTTTGAAAAACATTATTTTTCAAAAATGAAAAAAGTATTTTAATCAAGTTTCTTTCTTCAACTGAAAAATAGTTAAAAATTGTTGAATTTAATTGCCTATATTGGCTAACCACTAATAAGTTTTTATTTCTATGCCGATAAATTATTTTAAAAAGAAAATTAGTTTAGTGACTAATAAATTTATTATTTATATAAATTAACCATTATGTAAATCTACGAATGAATAATCTGTTAAATCTTTTATAAATAGAGAAATTGTGATGAAATTATTATTTCAAATATTAATGAAGAAACTAATTGTTTTAAAAACTTGACGCTATTTAACATTTTATGGCATAAGCTCACTTAAAAGCTTAAGCAAAATAATAATTTTTCATGTATGTGGCAGAAATATCAGCATTTATTGAACGAAGACTAAAGAATGAAACTCAACTTTGAAACTCATCAAAGCAGAGATACGTAGCAAAATTAAAAGCGAGAAACTACAAGCTTTTAACTGGAGGATTCTCATCTTATTGTATTACGAGAAAAACACAAGTTATTTACCTATGGATATGAAGTAAAATCATATAGCGAGAAATATACAAGCTATAAGGCCAGAATCGAGATAAATTAACAAATCATTAGGGCATTTCTTTAAATATGTACATTCTTATTTGAGAGTAAAATTCAATATAGTCCGTCGTTACATGTTCTAGAGTACACAGCTACAAAAAAACGACGCAATTACACCTAAGTTTAACACAATTACACGAAGTGACAACTCCGTTCTGATTAGTTTAAGAATCTGCCGTTCACATTTTCGTCCATTGAAACATTAAACTGAAAGTCACAAAGCCTGCCACAAAGTACACAAATTTTCAAACTAATATACATATATAAAAATGATTTTATGTTGAAAACAAAATATAGCGCTTGTGTGGAAATTTAGTAATTTTTGGGTAAACAAAAATATATAAAAATAAACGAAAAAGGTACTTTTGGAAATCACTATGTTTGAAAAGTTAAAATTAGAAAAAAAAATCATATAAAAACATAAACTTTTTATCAGTGTTATATTTTATGAAGGTTTACTTAGTAATTATCAAATAAAAAAAAGTCAGACAAGTGCGAATAAAATTCGCTCGTCAAGGGTTCCGTGAATGTAAAGAAAACAATATCAAAATAATTTACACAAAGTTGTGTTGTAAAGGGTTTATATTGCCAGACCATAGACACATAAAAACTAAATGGTTCATCGTAAATATCAACAGTTAATGTCAATCTCATCTAAATTGATCGAAATGATATAAAAAAATTACTTTAGGTTAAATGATATCCATAGCTATTTATGGTAGCTAAGGAACGACTCAATTCTGTTAAACAACGACGAAATTTAGGGGTGGAGTGGTGTTAACGCTAAAAATGGGACTTTTTTGACAATAATTCAAAAACTGTGCATCGCAAGATTCTAAAATAATTGTAGTGTTTCTTAATTTTGGTGTTCTTTCAAATGACACTCATGCGAGCCAAAAAACCTTTTTTTCACGATTCCCCACTCCTGTCCCCTAAACACGTAGAATTAAAACTACTTGAGGCTTCACTATATTTTTCGTTAAGGGTTTATCAAATTTCCTATCTCTATGAATTTTTTCAAATTTTTCTGTCAATCAACGAAGAAACGGGGGGAGGGGTGGACTAACTTTTTGTTGCACTTTTTTGAGAATAATTCAAAAACGGTTCATCGCAAAATTCTAAAAAAACTGTATTGTTTTTTAATTTTGGTGCTCTATCAAATGACATCCCACTCATGCGGGTCAAAAAACAATTTTTCACCCTTCCCCACTCCCATCCCCTAAACACATAGAAATAAAATCACTTGAAGCTTCGCTATATTTTTCGTGTTCCATAGAATTATAGGCTCATCACTTTACTAAAATTTTCAGTTCTTTCTATAGCAACAATTTTTTTGTGTTAGATTACATAAGTTCGACATTTAGGTCGGTGCTTGAAAAATTAACAAAAGATCAATGTTTGACTTAAACAATAGCATATTAAACAAATATTAACCCTAAAATAATTGCAGGTTATCAAACTTACCATTCAATTAAAACTCAACATTTTCTAAAGTTATACAAGAAATTTATTAAACCGGTAATTATGAATGGATTACAAACGTGGATCTTAACACAAACTAACAAATCACATCAATCTGATTTGAACCTTGAGAATTTACGCCACCTTTTGGGCCCAATTATGGCATACAATACAATACAATATACCATAGATAGTAAAGGACCGTGATAATTTTGAAATAAAGTCTTCTTTCTTTTGGATAACTGGTTATATTCACTTTAAAAGAGTTGCAAAACTAAGAATTGCTCTAAGAATCAGTATAAAGGATGACATGACTAAAAATGTACACGCCAGTCCCACTCGATATTGCTATTCGGGTTAAAAAAGCTTTATTTCACCTTACCATTCCTACCCTTTCAAAACGATTAATAAATATTTGATACACGGGGGGACGGTCTGAATTTTGAACATTTTTGATCATAACTCAAATACTGTGCACCGCAAAATTCTAAAAAAAATTGCAATGATTTTTAAATTAGGTGCTCTTTCAAATGACACTCCATTCGCTTGGGTCAAAAAAAGTTTTTTACCCTCTCTACCCCGGTGCCCTAAACACACAGAAATATAATTATTTGAGACTTCGGTATAATTTTCATACAAAATTTACCAAATTTCCTAGCTCTGTGAATTTTTTCAAATTTTTCTGTCAATCAGTGTCGAAACGTAGGGGGGGGGGACGGTTTGAATTTTGCACTTTTTTGTTCATAACTCAAAAACTGTGCACCGCAAAATTCTAAAATAAATTGCAACGAATTCTAAATTAAGTGCTCTTTCAAATGACACCCCACTCGTTTGGGTCAAAAAAGTTTTTTTTTTTTACCCTCCTTACCCCGGTCCCCTAAACACACAGAAATATAATTATTTGAGACTTCGCTATAATTTTCATACAAAATTTACCAAATTTCCTAACTCTGTGATTTTTTCCAAATTTTTATGTCAATCAGTGTCGAAACGAAGGGGGGGGGGAGGAACGGTTTGAATTTTGCACTTTTTTGTCCATAACTCAAAAACTATGCACCGCAAAATTATAAAAAAAATTGCAACGACTTCTAAATTAAGTGTTCTTTTAAATGATACCCCACTCGCTTGGGTCAAAAAAACTTTTTTTACCCTCTTTACACCGGTCCCCTAAACACACAGAAATATAATTATTTGAGACTTCGGTATAATTTTCATACAAAATTTACCAAATTTCCCAACTCTGTGAATTTTTCCAAATTTTTCTGTCAATCAGTGTCGAAACGAAGGGGGGGGGGGACGGTATGTTTTTGACAATAACTCAAAAACTGTGCATTGCAAAATTCTAAAAAAAATTGCAATGATTTCTAAATTAGGTGCTCTTTCAAATGACACCCCACTTGACCACATTTTAAATGGTGTTTTTACCCCTCCTCATTTCCACCCCCTTAATAAATCTAATTATGAGAATATGACACTTTTATATATTTTTTATTAAAACTGTACTAATTTTTCTATCATTCCAAATACATTTGAAAATTTTCGATCAGTTAGGTTCGGAGCTAATCGAGTTAAGAAAACACGAAAAAAAGAATTATAGAAGAAGAATTATACAAAAAATGGTGAAGTGTAAAATTCCAAGATAAATTTTTAAGGAATACTGAAATGAAGCCCTTTTATATGATACCCTACTTGAATCTATAAAAAAATCTATTTTCTCAAAGGTCTCACATCGAACCCCTGTTAACCAAACGAAAACCACTTTAGTTTTATTTGTATTCGCCATTTCATGTGGACAGATTAGTTTTATACGCACCTCAAATTTCAAGTCCATAGCATTTAGCATTTATAGTTTACGAGATAATCTATATAATGTGAAAAACTCGTTTTACTCTCACCAATAGTGTTCCGTATAAAAACGGAACCCTAAAAATCCTAATATAATCGGTTAACCCATTCCAGCACGAATAAACGTTAAACTTTTCTTGTCTCTATATTTCTTAACAAATTCCAAGCCACCCTGTGTCAAAATATTGCCACTTCCAGTGATACATATATCTCATCCTTCTTGCCCTTGCTTCTAATGAAACAAATAATTTGAATAAAAATCAGAGTTTGAGTGTTTTAAACTACTTTAATGCCTTACAAAATCTTACTAGAAAACATAATTTTACAGTTGAAGTTCATGGTTAATGGTTACTGTATTATAATATTTTTTTCATAAATAACAATCATATTTGTTCTTGGCCTATTTTATAAATTAATAAAAATCTTCAATATCATTACTTACTTGATTTATTACAAACGAAATCCATCAATAATGTTAACAAATAGAATTAAATCAAAGTATGTACAAAAAAGCATTAAATGCTTTTCTAATTATTTATAATTAATCATTTCAAATTTTATTTAAACAAAATTATTAATTGCAAAAGCAATCAAATTTACCAACTTCATATGAGTAAGATTAATCTTATTTTCTTAAGAATATATGTAGAAAATAAACTACGAATGTCCGAAACCAATATTTCGGTTTTAAATTGTAGATATATAATAAAGTTTTATTTATTCAAATTTTTATTAGTTAAAGTGGGTGGTAAAAGTTACATGAACTTTAACAGAGATTGTGGCTGTTGGCAAGACGTGTTTAATTGCTTTATCGTTGGTGACCTATGAAACCAGAATTTGTTTTAAGGTAAGTATTTTTGGTGAAACTTGTTGGTGTGGGAAGAGGTATACAAATACAGATATTACTCAAAAAACGGAAGCTACAAATCAACAGAGAAAGGGATCTAGAAAGTGCTTCCGATATCACGAAAACCATATATAGGGACCGTTTTGGAATAATTTTTTTTATCTGTGTAGCCAAGCCATCCAAGAAAAGGAAACCATCAAACGGGACACTTTATTTAACAGTTTTAAACTTGGAATATTTACTTAGACTACCAAATTCAGGCATTTAGAAAATTAAATTTCGCTAAGCTTAGTTCAGATTATAAACATTTTTTTAAGTTAATTATAGATTAAAAGTTAAAATTACGATTTTATTTTGTGTAAGAAATAATTATACGGTATCACTAACGTATTATTATTTTAATTTTTATTTTAAAAAGATTAAAAAATAAAATAGAAGTGTTTTTGATTTCTACTGACGTTAAGTTATGTTCACCGATTAACGGATGCTTACCGAATTTTTTTTTTGAGCTCTGAATCAACTTTTCGAATAAAATTTACGATAATACGTCAATATTATTCTAAACTATAAAAATTGTGCTATCGATATTGCATATCTAAATTAGTTTACTTGCCCTAGTACTCGTTGCACACAATTAAGCAAACAAATATTCAGTAAAAACGCGTTTGTGTTTCTCCTTCAAAGAACAAAAGCAGTTAAAGATTTAATTAACTGTGCATTTTACTAGAACCTTGACCATTTCTGAATCATATTTTACAGTTTGATCGATTATATGTACTTTTGTTACTGTTTTATCATTGAGTTGTTGCAAATATGTAACTTAATTAACACAAAAATTCATACGGCCACTGAAGCGTTTTACAAGTTTAGTTTGATTGATTTGTGCAAATTGGTGTTTGATGGCAATCAAATAATAATTCAAAAACATTAAATAATAATAGAGAATATTTGATTATAATTGTCATATATTAAAAATGAAGGGGGTGCAACGCCAGATCCCGGGTTATCAATACTTGTGTCTGTGTTAAAGTTTTACTACATAGTCTTTGGAAGAAGGCTATTATAGTGCAATTGTTTTGAGCAGAGACTCAAACCAAAGATAAAACTATGCAAAAAGCTGAAATGGTTCAAGTCTATTATTTCTCTTTATATATTAAAAACTAAGAAATACAATGTCAGAAAGTGATGTTCTATCACACTCTCCATTTAGCGCTCAATGCTTCAAATTATATGAAAAAATATTTTTAATATAATAAACCTAATAGTTGCCGACCAGTTGTAGTCCAGTCAATGACCATTTTCCTTGTTTAATCCTGAGAAACAGCACCGATTTGCACAAAAATCTGGATTTTGGTTCTACTTACCTTCTACTTCAAAGTTGATCATGTGCCGCGGGTTGCCTTTACCATGGAGGTGTAAGGGGTTTTTATCCTTCTCATGGTGCAAAATGGGGCGTGTGAATAAACAAGCTCCTCGCGCTACACCTTGGACTACGCTAAAAGTCCATACAAATTTGGCCAAATATTTTATTTCAAACTCTTGACTGCGATACAAACAAATGAACAAAAAATCAAAATCACAACAACAACGGTACTTTTCAGCACCATAAAAAAAAATATTGAACCCTCAGTCCCTATTTTGCAATTGAACATTTAAGGCATAAGCAAGTCAAAAACTGAACATTTACAAAGAGTATTAAAAGATTTCGACATCGACGTTGTAATTCTGCAAGAATCGAGAGAACTCTCAACATCGTCCAGCAATTCTTGAGGTAGGTATCTCAATCCCACTCGTTAACTCTACTCCTCAACCTAGTTGGAATTTTAACAAAGCTGACTGGGCTAAATATAGGTCGGAGTTCGATGCAGTGATTCGCTGGATCCAATCCATTCCTAAGAATTACGATAGGTTGGTTGGAACCATGATCGCAGCTGCTAAGAAATGCATCCCAAGAGGCTTCCGTGAAGAATACATTCCAAGCTGGAGTAGAGAGAGCGATATATTATATGAGGAATACCTTAGTAGTGGTGAGGCAGACGAGGCTGATGACTTAATTTACTCACTGGACGCCGCGGAGGTAGTGGATTACCGCTGTTGAAAACATTGATTTTCCCATTCAAGCAGGGAAGCTTGGAGTCTCCTTCGGAAGCTGGGTGGCTCAAACTCAATTGCTCGTACTAACAATGAAATTAATCCAAAGGACATTGCGACTCATATCGTAAACATGTCTCGTTCTTCTATTAATCGCCTTCATAAAAGAATAATTAAACGTAAATTAAGAGGAATGAAGCGCAATTTCTCGTCTCCATTGAAGTATGCGAAGTCTTTTAGTAGCGAAGAACTAGGAACTAGATTCAGCTCTGTCCCAAACAAAAAACGGAAAAGCATCTGGGTACGATGGTATATTTCCAGACTTTCTTAGAAATGCTGGAAAAAATGTAAAACAATGGCTAACGAAATTTTTTTCGAATGTCCTAAAAACCGGCAATCTTCCAAAACATTTTAAAGATACAAAAGTGATAGCGATACTTAAGCCAGGTAAACCATCCAATGAACCAGGAAGCTATCGCCCAATTGCCCTTTTGAGCACCTGTTACAAATTGTTAGAACGGCTCATATATAACCGTATCGCTCCGATACTGAATGATCAGATCCCAGTCCAACAAGCTGGTTTCCGTCCCAATCGCAACTGCACTGACCAACTGCTCGCTTTAATATCCTACATCGAAGCTGGGTATTCGAAACAATTAAAAACAGGCGCAGTATTCATTGATCTCACTGAAGCACACGGCCCGGCGAATTGGGATTATATATATAAGCTGTTCAATGCAATACCTTGCCAAAGTACCTGGGCATTACTCTCGATAGAACTCTTTCTTTTGAACTCCTCCTAAAGAATACGTCAAAAAAACTTAAAACGAGAAACAATATATTGCACAAACTGGCAGGCTCAACATGGGGTGCTACTCAAGCTACCCTCCGCACAACTGCTCTAAGTCTGCTTCACTCAGTGGCTGAGTACGGCGCACCAGTCTGGCTGAATAGCACACACACTGAAAAAGTTGACTGCCAGCGGCAGGTCACAATGCGTACTATAAATGGTACTATCAGGTCTACTCCTTTACCTTGGTTCCCTGTATTAAGCAATATCGCTCCACCTGCACTCAGACGCTCACATGCGCTCATGCGTGAACTACAACATCACGTTACCCTTTCACGAATATTGCGGTGACCATACTCGTTGTCGATTGAAGTTAAGAAAGCCTCCACATTAAAACTGCCAGCAACCTGCTGGCAACTAATTTTAATATCTCGGATGCCTGGACGACCTCCTGACACCATTACAATACACTTGTGCTTTCTGTTACTAACCCGACTTCTACCCAACCTGGTTTCGATTTGCCACGTCATACCTGAACTACACTAAACTGAATAAGAACGAATTATGAATCATGGACATTGTGCTGATTCTTTCTACATGTGGGGAATTTCAGAGTCCCCTCAAAGTAGCTGCGGCGCTCCACAACAAACTATAAAACACATTGCAACTGTGTGTCCAATTCGACAATGCAATGGTGACATCTCAGACATCCTTTTGGCAACTTCTGATGTAGTAGCATGGATAGACTCACTCGATGTAAACATCTAATGTTCAAATGTACTGCCCAATGCTCAAATATTTTTCTTTTTACTTTTTAACTAAAAGACGCGCAATCAAATTTATTGAAAGCTCATTTAATTTGTATTCATGTTTTGTTTTAGGTAGATTTCATAGGAAAATCTATCTATTTTAAGTTTTATTTTTTAATGTGTCATAAAAACCATACGCTAAATAAAAAAATTAATTCAAATTAAAAATTCATAACAACTCGTGTATCCAAAACTGACAATTAGAAAATACAATTTTGTGAAGTGTTCCGGCCTGGTTTTTACATGACAATAATGTTTGGTCGATTCCAATAAGCGTTGCAGCTTTTGACGAAGACATAGCAAATTCAATATTAAAATTGCAAGCATTTAGGGTTTTGCAGCACATACTGATGAACATTTCCGCAGAAAGCTTTCAAATGATCGATCATCGTTTACTTTGCTAGTCACATGTTAATTGTTCACCACAAAAACATTACATACTCATTTCCTAACCATCTTAAAACGATTTAGTGATAAAGTTTATGACCATCTTGGCAACAGTCAAGAGGTTTTGATCCCAAATTTTCGTTTGTTTTTCTGCAGTCGTTGAACTTGTAACCTCATATGCTCTGATCATTCATGATCATCATTTACTCATGTGCACTGATTGAAGCAGTTCCTTTTATTTTCAATTTAAATGTAAAATGTAAAATGTAAAATGTAAAATGTAAAATGTAAAATGTAAAATGTAAAATGTAAAATGTAAAATGTAAAATGTAAAATGTAAAATGTAAAATGTAAAATGTAAAATGTAAAATGTAAAATGTAAAATGTAAAATGTAAAATGTAAAATGTAAAATGTAAAATGTAAAATGTAAAATGTAAAATGTAAAATGTAAAATGTAAAATGTAAAATGTAAAATGTAAAATGTAAAATGTAAAATGTAAAATGTAAAATGTAAAATGTAAAATGTAAAATGTAAAATGTAAAATGTAAAATGTAAAATGTAAAATGTACAATGTAAAATGTAAAATGTAAAATGTAAAATGTAAAATGTAAAATGTAAAATGTAAAATGTAAAATGTAAAATGTAAAATGTAAAATGTAAAATGTAAAATGTAAAATGTAAAATGTAAAATGTAAAATGTAAAATGTAAAATGTAAAATGTAAAATGTAAAATGTAAAATGTAAAATGTAAAATGTAAAATGTAAAATGTAAAATGTAAAATGTAAAATGTAAAATGTAAAATGTAAAATGTAAAATGTAAAATGTAAAATGTAAAATGTAAAATGTAAAATGTAAAATGTAAAATGTAAAATGTAAAATGTAAAATGTAAAATGTAAAATGTAAAATGTAAAATGTAAAATGTAAAATGTAAAATGTAAAATGTAAAATGTAAAATGTAAAATGTAAAATGTAAAATGTAAAATGTAAAATGTAAAATGTAAAATGTAAAATGTAAAATGTAAAATGTAAAATGTAAAATGTAAAATGTAAAATGTAAAATGTAAAATGTAAAATGTAAAATGTAAAATGTAAAATGTAAAATGTAAAATGTAAAATGTAAAATGTAAAATGTAAAATGTAAAATGTAAAATGTAAAATGTAAAATGTAAAATGTAAAATGTAAAATGTAAAATGTAAAATGTAAAATGTAAAATGTAAAATGTAAAATGTAAAATGTAAAATGTAAAATGTAAAATGTAAAATGTAAAATGTAAAATGTAAAATGTAAAATGTAAAATGTAAAATGTAAAATGTAAAATGTAAAATGTAAAATGTAAAATGTAAAATGCGAATAGAAAATCCTTTATTACTTTTAAATACTTCCATCCACTCTCCAATACTTTGTACATCCTAAAGAAGACCTTAAACATTTTGCTCCTTAAAACATTATCAAAAACCTTTTTCGATTTAATTAGCTTATACGCTATGTGAAAAATAAAATGACTTATATTTAATCAATCAATATTTAATTGATGAGATATTGTGGTAGCTTTATAGTTCTTTTGTACTTACACGAAGTTTATATGCTATCCACTTTTTACTATTTTGATGCACAATACTCGAAATATATTTACAACCACGATTTCCTTTCAAACGCCCTACATATACTATTTCAATCAAATAAATTGAATCATAGGAAATAAAAATTATAACTTGATTGGTTTGATGTTGAAGAAAAAATTGAAGTTCACGACGATTCATTGATTCTCTATTATGGAAATTAAAAAGTTTTTTTTCTTATGTTTTTTTATAATTTTCAATAAGTGACCAAGATCAACACTAAACAATCTTAATTCTAAATAAATAAAATTAAACTAAAAATTAATTTTGTTCTTGACACAAATATTTAATTAAGCAAATGTTCTGTTATTTTTTCTATTTTTTTGCACAGCTTCATTAAATAGTGCAACTTAAATTCCAAATCGAACCAAATCAAAAAACTCATTAATCTCGGTTAAGTCAATTGGAAAAAAATCAGTGGTAACAAACATTCAAATTTTTGATTAACCCATCTAAAGATTTATATGTTATTCGATCTTGATCATATCGATCATTCTCTTTTCTAATTTTTTTTAAATAAAAACTTTTTTAATGGATTAATTTAATAACAACCTTAAACAAATCAGATCATTAATTATATCAATAAAAACTTATTCGAAAAATTTTAAAATCTGGATAGATTTTCAATTGCTATAATTTTTTTCGAAAATATAACTCAATGACCATTGCATTTTACATTATTAGTATCATTTAAGTTCCTCACCTCTGAATCAAGAAAAAAAATTCGTTTAGTTTTAATTAATTGAATTTCGTTTTTTATGCATTTGCGGAAATATTGTTTGTTATTTTATGAATGTCGTGTGTCAGTAATAACGATTTAAATACAAAAAAAGCGTTAATGAGTCACGCAAGCTAATTTTAATAGATTGAGTGACATCTAACACCTTGCCATAAGTAAATTGATTGATAAGTTTAGTTATGTTTGTTGCATTTTACTTGAAACAACAAAATCGACCAGAGAATTTAGTCTAGCAACTGTGAAGCGGTGAAGTGTTAAGTTTTGTATCATTCCACCAAAATTACAATTTTGATAAGGTGATAAATCTCGCTTTTGCAATGAAGGAATAGAAATTTTATCACGCCACCGATTCACAGCTACAGAATTCAGGTGCAGAGAAATTATGGACAAAATCTTTTGATCTTAAAAAAGGAGTTCATCGTGGAGTAACAAAATATATCAGAAAATATTAGACATTTGCATATTCAACAATTGGTAGTGATATACCGAAATATAGCAATGTTTAAAAGAGTAACTAATGGGTAAATTTTTTAAGAAGAGATTTCTCGACTTTAAAGCGAACTAAAAGCGATTAATTGACTTAAAACTTCTGTAGGCGTGTTGGTTATGAGACAAGATGTGAAGTGGTAAGTAACCCAAATTTATATATTTGTCAACTAACAATTGAAATAATTTAAGCAATAAATGACACATAAGACATGGAAGTTTAAAACATCAGTGGCCCTATTCCGGAACGCATAAATGTCATCACAATATTGTAAATTCACACAATATTGTGAATTTCGTATCATGTAACACCAATTTGGTGAAAATTCAACAAAATATTGTGAATCTGACAACAACAATATAGTTACTGTCAAAATCACAATTTTGCTTTAAGTTTTGTGTGTTGACTTTTTTATACAAATTTCTTCGATTGGCGTAAAAATTAATTTATAACGCAAAATTAAGTCTTTAATAATATTAAATAATCATATTTTTATATAAATATCATTAAAATATATTTATTTATTAAATATATCTTTATTTTATTTTGCATGTTTTAAGATTAAAAAAGTTAGCTGTCGAAAGTACGAATCTAGTACCGAAAATCTGTTATAATTTTGTAAAAATTTGTTATAATTTGCTTGACACAAATATGAGTTACAAATACCATTTTTAAACAAAGCTGTTGAACATTTTGGTGAAATTGACAATATTGTCGATTGACAAATATGTGTTCGGGAATAGGGCCCCAGCTCAGCAACAGTTTCATGAGCAGCAAAATGAACATCAACATCAACATCAACATCAACATCAACATCAACATCAACATCAACATCAACATCAACATCAACATCAACATCAACATCAACATCAACATCAACATCAACATAAACATAAACATCAACATCAACATCAACATCAACATCAACATCAACATCAACATCAACATCAACATCAACATCAACATCAACATCAACATCAACATCAACATCAACATCAACATCAACATCAACATCAACATCAACATCAACATCAACATCAACATCAACATCAACATCAACATCAACATCAACATCAACATCAACATCAACATCAACATCAACATCAACATCAACATCAACATCAACATCAACATCAACATCAACATCAACATCAACATCAACATCAACATCAACATCAACATCAACATCAACATCAACATCAACATCAACATCAACATCAACATCAACATCAACATCAACATCAACATCAACATCAACATCAACATCAACATCAACATCAACATCAACATCAACATCAACATCAACATCAACATCAACATCAACATCAACATCAACATCAACATCAACATCAACATCAACATCAACATCAACATCAACATCAACATCAACATCAACATCAACATCAACATCAACATCAACATCAACATCAACATCAACATCAACATCAACATCAACATCAACATCAACATCAACATCAACATCAACATCAACATCAACATCAACATCAACATCAACATCAACATCAACATCAACATCAACATCAACATCAACATCAACATCAACATCAACATCAACATCAACATCAACATCAACATCAACATCAACATCAACATCAACATCAACATCAACATCAACATCAACATCAACATCAACATCAACATCAACATCAACATCAACATCAACATCAACATCAACATCAACATCAACATCAACATCAACATCAACATCAACATCAACATCAACATCAACATCAACATCAACATCAACATCAACATCAACATCAACATCAACATCAACATCAACATCAACATCAACATCAACATCAACATCAACATCAACATCAACATCAACATCAACATCAACATCAACATCAACATCAACATCAACATCAACATCAACATCAACATCATCAACATCAACATCAACATCAACATCAACATCAACATCAACATCAACATCAACATCAACATCAACATCAACATCAACATCAACATCAACATCAACATCAACATCAACATCAACATCAACATCAACATCAACATCAACATCAACATCAACATCAACATCAACATCAACATCAACATCAACATCAACATCAACATCAACATCAACATCAACATCAACATCAACATCAACATCAACATCAACATCAACATCAACATCAACATCAACATCAACATCAACATCAACATCAACATCAACATCAACATCAACATCAACATCAACATCAACATCAACATCAACATCAACATCAACATCAACATCAACATCAACATCAACATCAACATCAACATCAACATCAACATCAACATCAACATCAACATCAACATCAACATCAACATCAACATCAACATCAACAACATCAACATCAACATCAACATCAACATCAACATCAACATCAACATCAACATCAACATCAACATCAACATCAACATCAACATCAACATCAACATCAACATCAACATCAACATCAACATCAACATCAACATCAACATCAACATCAACATCAACATCAACATCAACATCAACATCAACATCAACATCAACATCAACATCAACATCAACATCAACATCAACATCAACATCAACATCAACATCAACATCAACATCAACATCAACATCAACATCAACATCAACATCAACATCAACATCAACATCAACATCAACATCAACATCAACATCAACATCAACATCAACATCAACATCAACATCAACATCAACATCAACATCAACATCAACATCAACATCAACATCAACATCAACATCAACATCAACATCAACATCAACATCAACATCAACATCAACATCAACATCAACATCAACATCAACATCAACATCAACATCAACATCAACATCAACATCAACATCAACATCAACATCAACATCAACATCAACATCAACATCAACATCAACATCAACATCAACATCAACATCAACATCAACATCAACATCAACATCAACATCAACATCAACATCAACATCAACATCAACATCAACATCAACATCAACATCAACATCAACATCAACATCAACATCAACATCAACATCAACATCAACATCAACATCAACATCAACATCAACATCAACATCAACATCAACATCAACATCAACATCAACATCAACATCAACATCAACATCAACATCAACATCAACATCAACATCAACATCAACATCAACATCAACATCAACATCAACATCAACATCAACATCAACATCAACATCAACATCAACATCAACATCAACATCAACATCAACATCAACATCAACATCAACATCAACATCAACATCAACATCAACATCAACATCAACATCAACATCAACATCAACATCAACATCAACATCAACATCAACATCAACATCAACATCAACATCAACATCAACATCAACATCAACATCAACATCAACATCAACATCAACATCAACATCAACATCAACATCAACATCAACATCAACATCAACATCAACATCAACATCAACATCAACATCAACATCAACATCAACATCAACATCAACATCAACATCAACATCAACATCAACATCAACATCAACATCAACATCAACATCAACATCAACATCAACATCAACATCAACATCAACATCAACATCAACATCAACATCAACATCAACATCAACATCAACATCAACATCAACATCAACATCAACATCAACATCAACATCAACATCAACATCAACATCAACATCAACATCAACATCAACATCAACATCAACATCAACATCAACATCAACATCAACATCAACATCAACATCAACATCAACATCAACATCAACATCAACATCAACATCAACATCAACATCAACATCAACATCAACATCAACATCAACATCAACATCAACATCAACATCAACATCAACATCAACATCAACATCAACATCAACATCAACATCAACATCAACATCAACATCAACATCAACATCAACATCAACATCAACATCAACATCAACATCAACATCAACATCAACATCAACATCAACATCAACATCAACATCAACATCAACATCAACATCAACATCAACATCAACATCAACATCAACATCAACATCAACATCAACATCAACATCAACATCAACATCAACATCAACATCAACATCAACATCAACATCAACATCAACATCAACATCAACATCAACATCAACATCAACATCAACATCAACATCAACATCAACATCAACATCAACATCAACATCAACATCAACATCAACATCAACATCAACATCAACATCAACATCAACATCAACATCAACATCAACATCAACATCAACATCAACATCAACATCAACATCAACATCAACATCAACATCAACATCAACATCAACATCAACATCAACATCAACATCAACATCAACATCAACATCAACATCAACATCAACATCAACATCAACATCAACATCAACATCAACATCAACATCAACATCAACATCAACATCAACATCAACATCAACATCAACATCAACATCAACATCAACATCAACATCAACATCAACATCAACATCAACATCAACATCAACATCAACATCAACATCAACATCAACATCAACATCAACATCAACATCAACATCAACATCAACATCAACATCAACATCAACATCAACATCAACATCAACATCAACATCAACATCAACATCAACATCAACATCAACATCAACATCAACATCAACATCAACATCAACATCAACATCAACATCAACATCAACATCAACATCAACATCAACATCAACATCAACATCAACATCAACATCAACATCAACATCAACATCAACATCAACATCAACATCAACATCAACATCAACATCAACATCAACATCAACATCAACATCAACATCAACATCAACATCAACATCAACATCAACATCAACATCAACATCAACATCAACATCAACATCAACATCAACATCAACATCAACATCAACATCAACATCAACATCAACATCAACATCAACATCAACATCAACATCAACATCAACATCAACATCAACATCAACATCAACATCAACATCAATATCAACATCAACATCAACATCAACATCAACATCAACATCAACATCAACATCAACATCAACATCAACATCAACATCAACATCAACATCAACATCAACATCAACATCAACATCAACATCAACATCAACATCAACATCAACATCAACATCAACATCAACATCAACATCAACATCAACATCAACATCAACATCAACATCAACATCAACATCAACATCAACATCAACATCAACATCAACATCAACATCAACATCAACATCAACATCAACATCAACATCAACATCAACATCAACATCAACATCAACATCAACATCAACATCAACATCAACATCAACATCAACATCAACATCAACATCAACATCAACATCAACATCAACATCAACATCAACATCAACATCAACATCAACATCAACATCAACATCAACATCAACATCAACATCAACATCAACATCAACATCAACATCAACATCAACATCAACATCAACATCAACATCAACATCAACATCAACATCAACATCAACATCAACATCAACATCAACATCAACATCAACATCAACATCAACATCAACATCAACATCAACATCAACATCAACATCAACATCAACATCAACATCAACATCAACATCAACATCAACATCAACATCAACATCAACATCAACATCAACATCAACATCAACATCAACATCAACATCAACATCAACATCAACATCAACATCAACATCAACATCAACATCAACATCAACATCAACATCAACATCAACATCAACATCAACATCAACATCAACATCAACATCAACATCAACATCAACATCAACATCAACATCAACATCAAAATCAACATCAACATCTACATCAACATCAACATCAACATCAACATCAACATCAACATCAACATCAACACCAACATCAACATCAACATCAACATCAACATCAACATCAACATCAACATCAACATCAACATCAACATCAACATCAACATCAACATCAACATCAACATCAACATCAACATCAACATCAACATCAACATCAACATCAACATCAACATCAACATCAACATCAACATCAACATCAACATCAACATCAACATCAACATCAACATCAACATCAACATCAACCTGTCAATATCAACATTAAAATCATATATCAACATCCATCATTCTCATTATCAACCTCAATGTAACCACCTAGTAATATCATATGTCATGTGAAATATCATGCACCAGAATAGATTTAATATAGGTGCCAAATATTGCATTATTCTGCGGATAACCATAGTTCCACTTACATATATTAATTTTATTATTTATCGTTAAACACTTAATTTATCTATCTATCTGAATTCGTTATTTAAATCGTTAATTAATAAAACATGAATTTAAATGTTTAGCACACTTCATTTATCGATTGGCAATTATAAAATTGAATGCAAGCCAAAGTAGTCTAATTTAGTATTACTATTTCTAGATGTCATATCATTTTATTCAACAACTAATTAAAATTAATACATAAATTTATGACATTTAGAATAGCATATTATATTAATTAATGCAAATCTTTTTCAATAGGCGATAAAAATGAACATCAGCGTTGTTCCATTTTAGATAAATCAATATGTCAATTATTTAATTCTAAATATGTTAATATTGTATTAGCTTTCTTTGTGATTTTTCTGTTGATTAATGGTCAATACTTTAAACACAGGGATTATTTCAGTGCTACTTTTGTTTTTAATAATGATATTGAAGAGTGGCAACTGTTTAGGTTCTAACTGTCACATAGCTCTGACGACGACGCATTCATTTATTGAGAAAAGTCCTAAAGCATTAGCAGCATATCGCACACTCGTCGTATTTAAAAAAAATATCCAAATGTAATAATGTGGTTGTATTATATATATATATATATATATATATATATATATATATATATATATATATATATATATATATATATATATATATATATATATATATATATATATATATATATATATATATATATATATATATATATATATATATATATATATATATATATATATATATATATATATATATATATATCGGCTATTCCGATATTTTGAGAGAGGTTCAGCACTTGGATTTGAATAAAATGTTTGAGTATCGGACTAAATCTAAAACACGTTACAACGATATTGGAAAACGACTGTATTGTAAAATGAAATCAGCAAGGTCGCCATAAGACATTCCGCTACTGTTTGTACTTAGTGAACATTACTAATAATATATGTATTATACGAATAATTAAATAAGTGTTTAATTATTATTATAAAAAATAGTTACCTATACTGAGAAAAATCGAATAGCATTCAACATACAGAGGTGGACAAAAATGCAGTGCAATAATGTAAAACAAAATATGACAATTACTATAATGATATTATAAGAAGTAAATACTTTAATTGATTTTTTGTAATATGTACATGCAAAAAATATCTAACTTTTTTCAATTATCACATTTAAATACAAAATTTAACTTGTTAGAAATTAATTTAGCTAAATAATTGTGCATTAACAATTTTTGTTTTGTGTAAAATTAAAATGGATAACTAACGTACGTTATAGTGGCGTTGTTTATATTTTTAACTATTTTTTAGAGCTTTTTATCTAAATTTCAAAACGTAACAGCTATGATAATTAGAAATCAGTAATTTATTTATTGCACTAATGAAATGAATTTCACAAGTTAAGTGATAACTTAAGCACAAAATAAAACAATCTTGACTTGCAAGAAATAACAATTATTTTGAGTTTTTGAAATACAGATCAGCTGTCAAGATATTTTCGACAAAAAGTTTGAAACCCTGTAGACCATGGGTCGATACATAACGCGTAAAACAATCTTGTAAAAAGTTCGTGAAATGTGCATTAATTGTATATGTTACAAAATCATCATGTACAAAATTGTATGTTTCACGAATAATAAAAACGAAGCAAAACGAAATTTAACTGATGATAATAATAATAAACAAAGAGTTAAAAAAATTAAGAGTGGAAAAGTAATTTAACATTTTCAAAAATGAATGGTTTGATTTAACTTTTTATAAGATAATATGACTTTCATATTAATAAATTGATGAATTTTAATTCATTTTCATCTAAAATTACGTGCGAAAGAAATTTGAGTGAGAGAGTGTTTTTGTGAAGGTAATGAAAACATGCACGAACTACAAACGGCCACTTTGAATAATTATTGTTAGTGATTCAAAAAATTGCTATATTTTATAATAATTTTATTATTTTTAAATTCCGTTTACTGATATTTAAATTTATTTTTTATAACATTGTAACGTTTTTTGGCCGAGTTACTAATATTTGGTTCGATCACTAAATCAGGAAATTGAAACAAAAGATTTTCTAAACGTTATAATTTTTATTCGTTCAAGATTTTATTTCTTATAACAATGTTTCTCCTACTAGTATTCCTCTTAATATTTACTAGTATTTCCCTTAAATCTTCTTTATAGTAGCTTTATTACACTTTTAATAATCTATTAGGGTTATAATAATCTCTTACAATTTATTTTGACGAACTTGTGTCACCTTTAATTTTAACTCGCTTATATCACTGCTAAATTTATCCTGCATTTATCGCTGATAATTTTTATACTGAATTTATCCTCTAACACAACCTCTTACATATACTACAGGATACAATAGCGATATATCTACAAAATTCTAGAACGCAACCTTTTTCCTCCTTTATCAACAAAAACATAATAACACGATCTTCAAATATTGACACATAGGTGTGAGATCTATTCTTTTTAATTGGTTAATTTACCTATTCTCAGACTGCGTTTGATTTCTTATAAGAAAATCAAAAATTTCCGCGTTTACTTCGGATGCATTATATACTTTCTTTTGTTGATTTAGGTGTTTATATATTTATATTTATCAACATCAACATCAACATCAACATCAACATCAACATCAACATCAACATCAACATCAACATCAACATCAACATCAACATCAACATCAACATCAACATCAACATCAACATCAACATCAACATCAACATCAACATCAACATCAACATCAACATCAACATCAACATCAACATCAACATCAACATCAACATCAACATCAACATCAACATCAACATCAACATCAACATCAACATCAACATCAACATCAACATCAACATCAACATCAACATCAACATCAACATCAACATCAACATCAACATCAACATCAACATCAACATCAACATCAACATCAACATCAACATCAACATCAACATCAACATCAACATCAACATCAACATCAACATCAACATCAACATCAACATCAACATCAACATCAACATCAACATCAACATCAACATCAACATCAACATCAACATCAACATCAACATCAACATCAACATCAACATCAACCTGTCAATATCAACATTAAAATCATATATCAACATCCATCATTCTCATTATCAACCTCAATGTAACCACCTAGTAATATCATATGTCATGTGAAATATCATGCACCAGAATAGATTTAATATAGGTGCCAAATATTGCATTATTCTGCGGATAACCATAGTTCCACTTACATATATTAATTTTATTATAAAAATATTTCTTAAAGCATCGTTAAACACTTAATTTATCTATCTATCTGAATTCGTTATTTAAATCGTTAATTAATAAAACATGAATTTAAATGTTTAGCACACTTCATTTATCGATTGGCAATTATAAAATTGAATGCAAGCCAAAGTAGTCTAATTTAGTATTACTATTTCTAGATGTCATATCATTTTATTCAACAACTAATTAAAATTAATACATAAATTTATGACATTTAGAATAGCATATTATATTAATTAATGCAAATCTTTTTCAATAGGCGATAAAAATGAACATCAGCGTTGTTCCATTTTAGATAAATCAATATGTCAATTATTTAATTCTAAATATGTTAATATTGTATTAGCTTTCTTTGTGATTTTTCTGTTGATTAATGGTCAATACTTTAAACACAGGGATTATTTCAGTGCTACTTTTGTTTTTAATAATGATATTGAAGAGTGGCAACTGTTTAGGTTCTAACTGTCACATAGCTCTGACGACGACGCATTCATTTATTGAGAAAAGTCCTAAAGCATTAGCAGCATATCGCACACTCGTCGTATTTAAAAAAAATATCCAAATGTAATAATGTGGTTGTATTATATATATATATATATATATATATATATATATATATATATATATATATATATATATATATATATATATATATATATATATATATATATATATATATATATATATATATATATATATATATATATATCGGCTATTCCGATATTTTGAGAGAGGTTCAGCACTTGGATTTGAATAAAATGTTTGAGTATCGGACTAAATCTAAAACACGTTACAACGATATTGGAAAACGACTGTATTGTAAAATGAAATCAGCAAGGTCGCCATAAGACATTCCGCTACTGTTTGTACTTAGTGAACATTACTAATAATATATGTATTATACGAATAATTAAATAAGTGTTTAATTATTATTATAAAAAATAGTTACCTATACTGAGAAAAATCGAATAGCATTCAACATACAGAGGTGGACAAAAATGCAGTGCAATAATGTAAAACAAAATATGACAATTACTATAATGATATTATAAGAAGTAAATACTTTAATTGATTTTTTGTAATATGTACATGCAAAAAATATCTAACTTTTTTCAATTATCACATTTAAATACAAAATTTAACTTGTTAGAAATTAATTTAGCTAAATAATTGTGCATTAACAATTTTTGTTTTGTGTAAAATTAAAATGGATAACTAACGTACGTTATAGTGGCGTTGTTTATATTTTTAACTATTTTTTAGAGCTTTTTATCTAAATTTCAAAACGTAACAGCTATGATAATTAGAAATCAGTAATTTATTTATTGCACTAATGAAATGAATTTCACAAGTTAAGTGATAACTTAAGCACAAAATAAAACAATCTTGACTTGCAAGAAATAACAATTATTTTGAGTTTTTGAAATACAGATCAGCTGTCAAGATATTTTCGACAAAAAGTTTGAAACCCTGTAGACCATGGGTCGATACATAACGCGTAAAACAATCTTGTAAAAAGTTCGTGAAATGTGCATTAATTGTATATGTTACAAAATCATCATGTACAAAATTGTATGTTTCACGAATAATAAAAACGAAGCAAAACGAAATTTAACTGATGATAATAATAATAAACAAAGAGTTAAAAAAATTAAGAGTGGAAAAGTAATTTAACATTTTCAAAAATGAATGGTTTGATTTAACTTTTTATAAGATAATATGACTTTCATATTAATAAATTGATGAATTTTAATTCATTTTCATCTAAAATTACGTGCGAAAGAAATTTGAGTGAGAGAGTGTTTTTGTGAAGGTAATGAAAACATGCACGAACTACAAACGGCCACTTTGAATAATTATTGTTAGTGATTCAAAAAATTGCTATATTTTATAATAATTTTATTATTTTTAAATTCCGTTTACTGATATTTAAATTTATTTTTTATAACATTGTAACGTTTTTTGGCCGAGTTACTAATATTTGGTTCGATCACTAAATCAGGAAATTGAAACAAAAGATTTTCTAAACGTTATAATTTTTATTCGTTCAAGATTTTATTTCTTATAACAATGTTTCTCCTACTAGTATTCCTCTTAATATTTACTAGTATTTCCCTTAAATCTTCTTTATAGTAGCTTTATTACACTTTTAATAATCTATTAGGGTTATAATAATCTCTTACAATTTATTTTGACGAACTTGTGTCACCTTTAATTTTAACTCGCTTATATCACTGCTAAATTTATCCTGCATCTATCGCTGACAATTTTTATACTGAATTTATCCTCTAACACAACCTCTTACATATACTACAGGATACAATAGCGATATATCTACAAAATTCTAGAACGCAACCTTTTTCCTCCATTATCAACAAAAACATAATAACACGATCTTCAAATATTGACACATAGGTGTGAGATCTATTCTTTTTAATTGGTTAATTTACCTATTCTCAGACTGCGTTTGATTTCTTATAAGAAAATCAAAAATTTCCGCGTTTACTTCGGATGCATTATATACTTTCTTTTGTTGATTTAGGTGTTTATATATTTATTTCGTGGAACTATTTTCTCTAAAGAGTATTTTCCCGTATGATATTCTATTGTGTGCATTCTATCGCATTCCCTAATTGTCACAATATTAAGAAAATTGTGGAAAATTAGTATACTTTTATACTAGTGAACTTTTTTATATGTCAACCAAATATTGAAATTCTTTGAATTCTGATTTTTGTTTCATTTAAGTTAAATTGTTAAAAACAAATGAAAATATTTATATAAGAAAATGTTTTTGTTTTCTTATACTTCGCTAGACTAATTTTTGGTTTATATATAAACATAATATATCGTTTTTTATTTTCTTATACTCCACTAGAAATGTAGACTAGTTTTTATGCAAAATGATGTTTTGTTTTCGTCAGCTTCACAAAAAACGTAGACTAATTTTTTTTTATAAGCGATTTAATGTTGTTTTAAAAAAAGTTTTTGTTTTAAGACTAGACTGAAGACTAATTTTTAGTTTATATACAAAAACATTTTTGTTTTCTTATTCTTCGATAGACTTATAGACTAATTTTTGGTTCAAATCATAACATATAATTTTTTGTTTTCTTATACTTCACTAGAAATGTAGACTAATTTTTGTTTATATGAGAGAAAAAAGATTTTATTTTCGTTTACTTCGCTAGAAATGTAGACTAATTTTTGTTGTTTATATACAAAAAAATGTTTGTTTTCTTAAACTTCGCTAGAAATGCAGACTAACTTTTGTTTCCATAGGAAAAAAAGTTTATGTTTTCTTATAGTTCGCTAAAAATGTAGGCTAATTTTTGGTTTATAAGCGATATAATATAAGATGTAAGAAAATATGTAAGACATGATGTAAGAAAAAATTTCGTCAAAAAAATGTTGTCAAGTGTGTCAAAAGATGAAAAACGTGTTCTAGACAGAGTTGTGAAAACTTGACCATTTTTGATTTTCCTGAAACTTGGCATATAAGTAGTATGGACAAAATAAAAAATACAACTTATTTAAAAAATTTTTTAAAGTGCATAGTTGGAGCATAGGGGGCACCCCGACATGCATGAAAAATTGAAAATTCTGCCAATCCGATGTAACTTTGAAATTAAATTGCTCAAGAACGGCTATATCATCAAATATCATCTTTATATCATCAAAAAAATGTAACCACTGAAGTTCGAGAAAATTAGAATTTTAATCGGACTAAAAATCTTTAAAATTAAATATCTCAAGAACACGAATTAACGCTTTGTAAATTTGATATATTTTAAAGAAAGGTTAGAGCTATATTTAAAAAAAAAAATGGAAGTTGTTTGAAAAAATTAAGAAAAATTCGAATTTCAGTCGTATTAAAAATCTTTAAAATTAAATATCTCAAGAACAAAAATTAACGCCTCTGAGTTAATTTGATATATTTTAGAGTAAGGATAGAACTATTTTCAGAAAACAAATTAATTAAATTCCAATTGATCTTTGACCCTAGCGCCATCTTTAAAAAAGTTTTTTAATATTTTTATTTAAAAACTAATTATAAAAACCATTAATTAATTTTTTATCAAACGACTAGCTAATCATCTGTCAAACAAAAAAAAGTTTGATGAAATCAGTATAGCCGTTCTTGAGCAATTTAATTTCAAAGTTATATCGGATTGGCAGAATTTTCATTTTTCATGCATGTTGGGGTGCCCCCTATGCTCACACTAAGCACTTTAAAAAAAATTTAAAATAAGTTGTGTTTTGTCTATACTACTTACATATCAAGTTTCAAAAAATCAAAATGGTCAAGTTCAAATTTTGACTTTTTCACCTGCGTAGATCACGTTTTTCATCAAAAGAAAGATTTTTATTTATTTTTACCCAATTTTTTGGAAAAAAATAAAATTAATTGTTTGTATGAAATAAAACTTTATTATTATTATAGAGAATTTTGGCATTATAAGTTTATCAAAAAAATAATGTCAAGAGTAACGCCAAAAAATGATTTCATTTATTTTTAGTCAATTTTTTGGAAAAAAATCTAGCTGTTTTTATGAAAATGAAATTGGACATGAAAATTTTTGAAGTAAATTTGAAATTTGGAAAAAGGTTTGTATTTGGATATTGTAATAATTTTTGCAATATTTTTAGAATTTTTGCAAAAGTTTTAATTTTTGATTTTGTAAGAATTTTTGGAATATTTTTAGAATTTTGAAAAATTTTAAATTTTGACTTTATTATGATTTTTGGAATTTCTCAAACTCCAATGATATTTCAAAACTTCTTAAAATTCAAACCCTTTCCAAAATTCTAAAAATATTGCAAAAATTATAACAATAACAAAAATTAAAACTTTTTTCAACATTCCAAAAATTTTAATAAAATTAAAAATTTTAAATATTTCAAAATTCTAAAAATATTCCGAAAATTCTTACAAAATCATAAATTGAAACTTTTTTCAAAATTCTAAAAATATATAAATTCTATTTATTTCAAAATTCTAAAATATAGCAAAAATTAAAACTTTTTCCAAAATTCTAAAAATATTGCAAAAAAAATTGCAAAAATTGTAACATTTTTCAAAATTCCAAAAATTATAATAAAACGAAAAATCAAAAATTCTTACAAAATCAAAAATCGAAACTTTTTTCAAAATTCTAAAATAATTGTAAAAAAATCTATTTTTTACAAAATTCTAAAAATATTTCAAAGATTATAACAAAATCAAAAATTAAAATTCTTCCGAAATTCTAAAAATTATGCAAAAATTATTACAAAATCAAAAATACAAACTTTTTTCAAAATTCCAAAAATATTTCAAAAACTATAACAAATTCAAAAATTTCCATGTACAATTTTATTCTTTTGAATTACATTTACGTCATAAAAACAGCAAAATTATTTTCCCAAAAAATTGGCTAACAAATTAATGAAATCATTTTTTGACATACAATTTTTGACAAACTTATAATGCCATAATTCTCTATAATAATAATAAAATTTCATGTCATACAAATAATTAGTTTTGTTTTTCCAAAAAGGGAAAAAAATAAATAAAATCTTTCTTAACATTTTTTTGACAAAATTATAATGCCACAATTCTCAATAATAATAATAAAATAAAATTTCATGTCATATAAATAATTAATTTTATTTTTTCCGAAAAATTGAGTAAAAAAAATAAATCAAAATCTTTATTTTGACACACTTGACAAGGTTTTTTTGACAAACTTATAATGCCATAATTCCCAATAATACTAATAAAATTTCATGTCATATAAATAATTAATTTTAATTTTTTTCCAAAAAATTGATAAAAAATAAAAATAAATAAAAATCTTTCTTTTGACACACTTGAAAACATTTTTTTGACAAGCTTATAATGCAATAATCTAGTTTTTGATCTCACATACCAATCCCGACCATCAAGATTTCTCCAAATTCAATGTTCCTACTCGTAATCACTTAAAATGAACGTTTTTTAAGACAAAAATATGAAAATTGGCAGTTTTTGACACACTTAATGATTTTTTTGACACACTTCCGGTACAGTTATCGAACACAGCGTCCTTTCGGACCTGTCCTTTGAGTATACCTATTTTTAGAAAAAAAATTTTTTGAAATCCCTCTGTAGTAGGTTTAAATAATAAACAATAAAAACTTTTTTAAAGAATATAAATTTTATTTATTCATAATTTTTTAATCTTTCTTCTTATAACGTCCGAAATTAACTGCCATTCTCTCTTCAAAACTAAATTAATTTTAACATATTTTGGAATTTCCAACATCTGGAAATATTATTTTATTTCACAAAGGAAATGTTGGAAATTCCCTAAAACAAAACAATTTCTTGTAACATTGGCATCTGTTATATTATCACCTTTTTGCTTTATTGTTTTATGGTATTAAAAAGGTTTAAATTTTGTATTTTTCTTATTTAACGTAAGTATTTTTCTTATATAACGTAACTTATATATAATATAAGTTATAATATAACAGACGCCAGTTAACAAGACGCCAGAAAATGCATGTATACTACATTTCCTTTCCCGCCCAATAAGGTCAGACACCGGATGACCGAAATAATTAAAATAATTAAATATATAGTTTTGCAAGCAAATTACATTTTCTATTAAATTGCATTTTTTTTCTACTTCACAATAACTAAATAACTTAAACTACAATAAGGAAAGGCAAAGAAAATAAAAGTTTGGATATAAAGTAAACAAAAATTGTAATGCTAAATTTCGATTTATACTTAACTAATGACAGTATAATTTTATATTTTAGAGACTATCTTTATATTATTAATATATTTGTTTTTTTTTTTTTTTTTTTTTTTCATTTTTTTTTTATTTATTTGTTTTTAACTATATTCTATAGATATTTAATTTTTATATTTCAAACAATGTGTAAAATTTTTATAATAATTCTAAAATATTTGGTAATCGGAATAAAAGTTTTCAATATTGCCATGTAATTTATTTATTATATTTTGTATATTAATATTTTTTTGTTTGTTTTATCGTTGTTTATATTTATATGAATACATATATCTATTGCTAGTAATTTTATAACTTATGTGGTGTTTCTTTACCATAATTTGCTTCGGATTTTATTAATTTATTATTATGAACTTTGACTGACTTATTTTCTTTTTTAATTATTGTGACCGTATCCGATATAACTTTTTCAACTCTATATGGACCTAAGTATGGAAATGCAAATTTGTTTTCTTTATTTTCATTAATTAGTAAAACTAAATCGTTTTTAGACAATTTTAACGGGTTTGTGTTCTTATCAAAATGTTTTTTATTGTGTTCTTTCAGTCTCTGTACTGATTCCTTAGCGAGTTGTCGAGTGTTGCGTAATTGTATTTGTAATTCTCGTTTATAGGAATCATAATTGTATGATGGTCGATTGCGTGTGATGGATGTAGGAATTTCAATTTCGTAGCCTAATATTAAATCATGTGGTGAATATCCGGTTGAAGAGTTGACTGAATTGTTGAATGAAAATGTTGCATATGGGAAATATTTATGCCAACTATTTGGCTCTTTTTCTGTGAACACTCTTAAGTATTGCCCCAGGGTTTTATGGTACCTTTCTACTGCGTTACTCTGTGGATGGTATGGTGTAGTAAGGATTTTTTTTACCTTAAAGATATTTAAAATTTCCTGATAGAGTTCAGAGATAAAAGCGCTACCATTATCTGAAACTATTGTTGTCGGTATGTTAAATTTTAAAAATATATTTTCTACTAATGACTTGGCTGCAGTTAAAGCCGTACAATCAAAAGTTGGAATTGCTATCACATATTTCGTCAAATCGCATGAGCTTGTAAATATATATTTATGTCCTTCAGATGATGGTGGAAAAATGGGCCCAACAAAATCGATGTATATTTTATCAAATGGTTTTGTCGCAGTGGATGTAATTTGCATAGGCATTTTGGTATGTTTTTGAATTTTGGATTTCTCACAAAGTGAACAGTTTTTTACATATTTTTTAATATCTCTTTTTATTCCTGGCCAGCTGTAAAATCTTTTGATATTGTTTTGCATTCTTGTTGCGCCTACGTGCCCGCCTAAAAGTGTTTTATGGTAATTATCCATTACGTTTTGAATGTCTTCAATGTTTATTAATTCGATTACTTTACATAAAAATATCGTTGTATTTATATTACTATTTTTAAAAGTCTCTCTATAGTTTCTTTTAAATTCAAAATAGTCAACGGCATTTTGGAAATCTGTGTTAACTGCAATTCTTTCAAACATCGCTTGTTCAGAAAACTCTAAAATTTGTTTTATAACTAGTTTTACTAATTCTGTGTCATCGTTGGTTTGTAGTTTATCTGGAACAATGAATATACTGTGATCTTTGTTGACGTTATACATTTGATATTTAATTAATGGTGTTTCAAATCCAAGTTTCTTCTTCCACTTGTCTTCTAGCTTTCTTCTCATTTCGCAATTTTCTTTACTAAATAGATGGAAAACATGATCAAAGTTCATTTTATTTATCAGCATATTGTTGTTTTCTGTGATAACGTAGGACTTATTCTCGATTCCATTTCCAGTTGACTCTTCGTTGGTAAAACAATTTCTTGACTCTTCCAAAATTTTAGTTTCTTTTGCTCTGCTTCGTGTGACGATGTTTACAATATTGGTTTCTACAGAATCGTTTAAAAACTCGTTTATGTATTTCGGTTTGAAACTGTGCATGTTATAGTCAACCGTTTCCACCTTTAAATTGTTTTTATAATTAATTCTAGATAAAAAATCAGCGACTTGATTTTGTTTGCCTGGTACATGTAGTATTTTAAAATCGTATTCCGATAGCGTTAGTTTCCATCTAAGCAATCTGCTACTTAATTTGTTTTGTTTAAATAAAGAAGTTAATGGCTTATGATCTGTTATAACAACAAACTGTCTACCATATAGATAATACCTGAATTGTTCTATTGCCATGACAATACTTAAAAGTTCTTTATGGATTGTTGCGTAATTTATTTGCGCTTGGCCCAGTGTTTTAGAAAAATATTGAATAGGTTTGTCATGTGGAAGAATACCTTGACTTAAAACGGCACCCACTGCGTATTGAGACGCATCTGTGGTAACATAAAATGTTTCTTTAAAATTCGGAAATACTAAAATAGGAGCTGTGGTAAGTGCATTTTTTAGTTGTTGTAGTGATTCTTGACAACTCTGATTCCAAACAAACGGATTATCTTTTTTACATAGGCTAAAAAGTGGTTTCGCCAATTTGGAGTAGTTTTCAACATATTTTCTATAATAGTTGCACATTCCTAAAAACCTTTGTACTTCAACTACAGATTTAGGCGTTTCTAATGATAAAATACATGCAACCTTTGATGGATCAACTTTAATACCTTCCTTATTGATAATGTGACCTAGATACTTCACTTCTTGGCATAAAAATTTGGTTTTTTCTACTTTTAACTTTAAATTAAACGCTCTCAACCTTTCTAAAATGTTTTCCAAATTTATTCTATGTTCAGTCAGATTGTCATTGTACGAAATTATGTCATCCATATAAACCATGTTATTTTTATGCAAAAGTTCGTTTAAAATAAAATTTATTGTTTTTTGCCAGGTTATGGGACTGCCTTTTAAACCAAATGGCATTCTTTTGAATTGAAGTTTTCTTGTTTTCGTCTGAAAACTTGTTAATTCCTTATCTTCTTCTGCCATTGGTATTTGATGGAAAGCAGCGTGCAAGTCTAGTGTGGAGAAATACTTTGCACCATTCATCTTTGAAATTTCCTCTTCCAAGTCTGGCATTGGAAATGATTGAGTTTCTGAAACTTCGTTAAGTCGTCTGAAATCAACAACAAGTCTAAACTGTTTTTCGCCTTGTTCGTTTTCTTTTTTGGGGACTAGAATGACAGGTGAGTTCCAGTTTGATGTACTTGGTTCTACAAGATCGTCTTCAATTAGTTTGTCTATGTGATGATCAACTACCTCTTTCTGACTTTGAGGAATTTTATACTGTGGAATGAAAATAGGCCGTGTTCCTGGTTTTAGGGGAATATGGTGTTCCATAGCATTGGTGTAGGTTGTTTTATCGCCATCTATGTGAAAAACATCGCAATATTGTTCTACTAGGCAATTGATCACTTGCTTTTCTTCCTCGTTGCAGTGATTTGTTTGTAAATTTTCTTTTAGATACTTTATTCGGAAGTTTCGATTTTCGTTTATGCAAAATTTTGTACTGTATACCAAATAGCTATTTAAATCTTCAAGTTTGGGTTGTATGTGTTCTTTACTAATTTTAATAGGTGTATTATTTTCATTTGTTATAGCTATGTTTAATAACCCATTTTTTCCTACGACTAAGCCTTCAAGGAGAAATACGTTTGCTAATATTTCTTGTTCATTACAAAGTAACACTTTATTATCTCTTGAATGTATTTTAAAAATGCTTATAGATTTTGGTGGTAGTAAATATTCATCTGAATTTTGCACAGCTAACATATTTATCTTTTTTGGGATATTATGGTTATTTATTTCTACTTTCTTCACAGGAATGACATCATAGTTCGAATTTACTTCTAAACGAGAAGTGCAAGGATCATTTACTGTGGCATTTGTCGAAATTTTTGCTGCATCAATTTTATAATAGTTTTTATTTTTAACTTTTTTCTTGGCCTTTTTTTCAATCAAAATCTTTTGTTCATTGTAATTTTTATCTGAAAGTTCATGTTTTTCTTTTGTAACTGAACAAATTTCCTACATATAACCAGATTCACTATTTATAATATTTTTAATTGAACATACTTCTGGTTCCTTCGGCATACAACCGGATTCACTCTTAATAATAGTTTCAATTGGACGTACTTCAAGTCCCTTCGGTTTATAACCGGCTTCACTTTTAATAATAATTTCATTTGGACGTACTTCTGGTCCCTTCGATTTACAACCGGATTCACTCTTAACAATAGTTTCAATTGGACGTACTTCAAATCCCTTCGGCTTGCAACCGGATTCACTTTTAAATAAATTATATTTTTGAGGTATATGTAATTCTATGTGATTGTTTATTAAATTTATCTTTCCTCCAAATTTTTGCAAAAAATCTAAACCAAGTATGCCATCTCCATTCAATTTCACGGTGTTGTCTACGATTTGCATATTATGTTGTAAATTATGTTGGCCAAATTCAAATACACCCTCCGTTAAACCTAATGAATAAATTTGGAATTCTTCACCGTTTATTCCAGAAAAAACGCAGCTCAATTCTGGATAATACGGTGTTCCTTCTTTTAAAACATTCCCCAAAAGAATACTTATATTAGCCCCAGTGTCTAAAATCATAGTTACAGGTCTACTAGCAATTGACAACTTTACATTAATTTTTAATTCATTATTATTTATAAATATTTCCTTTTCTAAAACTAAATTCGGTATGAAACTATTCTGATAATTTGTTTCATGTTTTATTGTGAGACACTGTATGCTTATACATTTTGGTTGGACAGGTGGAATGGTGTGCCTACTACATTCCACCGACCTTAGTTTAAATCTTGACTGTTAAATTGTGGTGAGATTGCTTCTTGTGGGTTGACTGGGTGTGTTTGTTCTGAATTTAAATTGTAAGTATAGTTGTTGTTGCTTTGTTGATTATAGTTTAGGGGATCGTAATGTTGTTGATTGTAATTTTGTGGACTTGAAAAAACAATATTGGTGTGATTCCTGTTTGGATTAAAATTTAATTGTCTGTTTTGCTGCAGGTCTGGCCTTGGTTGATTATAATGGAAATTATTCTTATAATTAAAATCTGTTTGTTGTTTATTCATATCTCTATGGTTTAATAAGCTGCTATTGTAAATAGGATTGCTGAATTTTATTACAGAATTATTTCCTCTGAAATTGTTATTTCGGGTTAAGCCTCTACATTGAGGTGCAATGTGACCTTTTTTATTACAATTACAGCATGTGGGCGGGTGGTTTGAATTAATTGTTTGGAATTTTTGCGTAGTACATTCAAATTCGAAATGTCCTTTTTTTCTACACGTAGAACACGTTAGCAATGAAGAGGATCTAAGCCATTGTTCTTTTTCATCGATATACGAAATACATTCGTTAAGAGTTTGCTTGTCACTACCCGATGCAAATCTTTGTAGTTCTTCGTTTAGCAAACTTTGTTCAAATTTGATCAAGGCTTGTTTTTCGTTTTGGTTTTGTAGTGCTTGTCGTATTAGTTTTTCAGCATCTATTATGTGTGGACTGTTATTTAAATCTTCTAATAGTTTTTTTAATCTGATCCCATAATCCCTAACTGTTTCTTTATGTGATTGCTTTGCACTCAACAACGCTTCCTGGGCTACAGCAAATGAAATTCTTGGTCTATTTGTGATTTTAAGAGCTTGTTTTAGTTTGTCCCACGTGTTGTAATTTTCCAATGATTCTATATGATCTCCAACGTTGTTTGATAGTCTTGCTTTAATAATGTCTAATAAGGTCGATTTTAAGTTATCAGGAATTAATTTAGAGTATAGGTCACAGTTATTTATAAAGCTTTCTAGATCTTTTCTGTCTCCTGAATATTCTTTAATCCCATTTAAAATATCTAAAACACCTATTTCAGTCATTTTAGGTATTGTTTTGGTTTGAATTTGAAATAAATTTTGAAATTGGGGTGTACTATCAGAGCCTAACTTTAACACAATTTTATTTGGTTTATTTTTTGACCTAGTATAATAATTGAATTTTAGAGCACTTTCTTTCTTTTTAGGATTAGATTCTGTTATCAATAATTTGTGTTTATTTTTTAAAGTATTTTTATCCCTCATTTGGTCTTACAAATATATATTTCTTTTAACTATAATCTTATAAATCTTAAACAAATTTAAAATATGAATGACAATAATGACATTATTCCGACTTACCATTAATTAATTGCTCCTGAATAAACTGCTTTTGATGAATTCGAACCACTCCATTTATTTAATCTAACCAACCGCTCTAACTGCCTAAATCGTATTGCTTTTAGTTGTTAATTTTTTTGTAATATTTTGCTAATCATTTTGTCATATAATTATAGTTTTGTTTTTTTTTTCTTATTTATAAACTTGAACATTGTTCTTTAATGTTGTCAAGAAAAGTTTTATCCACTGGTTTTTGAACGTATAAACAGAAATTTGCAACACAAAATTTGAATTTCTTTTTTTAACATTTTAAATATAGTAAACAACATTTATATATTAAACCACTTTAAGGGATTTCTTTTGTAATTTTGTTTTTCTGAGATTTACTTTATATATAATTTAACTCACAATATGTTAGGTTTTTACTTTTCTAATCACAGTTTTTTTCACTATAAATTTAGTAGTTTATTACAAATAATTTTCACTGCGTTTTTGTCTGTTTGTCCTCAGCGCCACTGTAGTAGGTTTAAATAATAAACAATAAAAACTTTTTTAAAGAATATAAATTTTATTTATTCATAATTTTTTAATCTTTCTTCTTATAACGTCCGAAATTAACTGCCATTCTCTCTTCAAAACTAAATTAATTTTAACATATTTTGGAATTTCCAACATCTGGAAATATTATTTTATTTCATAAAGGAAATGTTGGAAATTCCCTAAAACAAAACAATTTCTTGTAACATTGGCATCTGTTATATTATCACCTTTTTGCTTTATTGTTTTATGGTATTAAAAAGGTTTAAATTTTGTATTTTTAGTTTGATAATATAACAGACGCCAGTTAACAAGACGCCAGAAAATGCATGTATACTACACCTCTAGCGGTTCTCCCTGCAGCGTAAGTAATTACTGCCAGAGGGACGGCCGGCCGGCAGACAGACATTCATTTTTTTTTCTTGCTTGCTTAGAATCAGTAGGTCCAAGAGGTGAGAATTCCACTTTTGGCTCATGAATGTAATACTTAGGTCTTTCAGACCGAAGTAGTTTTGCGTATTTGTTACAAAAACTATTGTGAACAACTAGCACGAACTTTTTTCGGAAACGCGAGTGATTGAAAATACATCCGAAAATACATCCGTTTTGAAAACGCGGTCGCACTTGTTAAACAATCTGCTATGGATTAATTTGTTATTGTGGTTTTCCCTATAAATCTATCTTCTTTTAGTTTTACTGCATAAATGTGTTGATCAATAAATCAATCAATGTTTTGATATAGAAATTAGGAAACGGGTTATGAATACATTAGTTTTCATTAATTTTTTTTTTCAATAAAAAGTGAAACGTAATATACAGGGATTATCAGTTTTAATTACTGAGAGCTTACTCTACTTTTGTGTGTTGCGCCAAAATGTTGCATATTATTTTAAATTGTACTTACATACAATTTAATTTTGTTGTTCAATCTAATAAGTAATAATCTGAATCGGATTAAAAATTTCTGGCTTCTCAAATCTCATTCTCTAATATTATCTTTATTGCAAATAATTACAATAAAAATGAGTGCGATTGCAATATCAGTGTAATAACAATATCAGTGTAATTGTTTTATTAAACGATGGTACTAATTTATTAAATTATGATTAAGTATCATGGGTCATTCCATGTCAAACCAACCAGTCACTCAACCCGATCATTTTAGATTTTTATGAAACTCACAAAAATTGTTTTCCATGAATATACAAGGAAAAATATGGAGGGGCTGAAATCTCACAGCTCTGAGATATCAAGACTTCGGTCTGGGTTAAGGATTTTGATATAGTTTTCGGCAAAAAACTTTTATGAGGACATGGTTTTTAGTTTTGGACAGCGATGTATATCAAACATAACTCTTTGTTAAAGTACAAGTATTTTTTTATCTCTGTTTAGAAATTTATTACAAAACTAACACGAAACATCAATACGTTGCCGGAAAATTATAACAGATCACAAATTAACATCATTTAGTGAAAAGATGATACACTCAGCAAACTGCTCATAAACCTCTCCATTTAGCGTTTCGAGAAAATATTACAAAATCACAAATTCATATTACTTTCAAAATTCCAAAAATATTGTAAAAATTAAATACAATCAAACTTTTTTCAAAATTCTAAAAATTAGAATAAAATCCAATATTTAAACTTTTTCTAAATTCCAATAATATTCCAAAAATTCTTAAAAATTCTAACTTTTCCAAAATTCTAAACATATTCCAAAAATTCTTACAAAATCAAAAATTGAAACTTTTTTCAAAATTCTAAATATATATATAAAACTCAAAAACTCTATTTTTTTCAAAATTCTAAAAATATTGCAAAAATTAAAACAAAATCAAAAATTGAAACTTTTTTCAAAATTCCAAAAATATTCCAAAAATTAGAATAAAATCAAATATTTAAACTTTTTCTAAATTCCAATAATATTCCAAAAATTCTTAAAAATTCAAACTTTTCCATAATTCTAAAAGTATTGCAAAAATTATTACAAAATCAAAAATTGAAAGTTTTTTCAAAATTCCAAAAATTATAATAAAATCAAATATTAAAAATTTTTCCAAATTCTTAAAAAATTTCAAAAATTCTTACATATTTTCAAAACTGAAAAATATATTAAATTCAAAAATTCTGTTTTTTCCTAAATTCTAAAAATATTGCAAAAATTATGACAAAATCGAAAATTCAAAACTTTTTCCAAAATTCTAAAAATATTGCTAAAATTATTACAAAATCAAAATATATTGAAAAATTTAGTAAAATCAAAAACTCCAAATTTTTTAAAATTCTAAAAATATTCCAAAAATTATTACAAAATCTAAGATTAAAACCTTTTTCAAAAATTCTAAAAATATTGCAAAAATTATAACAAAATCAAAAATCAAAAAATTACGTTTATTTTTTCGAGCTAGTATAATTTACAACTATTACAACGAAGATGGCGCACTTTAATTATTTAAAAATCTTAAATTTGTTTATAACTATGTTAAATAAATGATTAAATGAACAATTAAATAAATATTTATAAATTTTACTTATTTGTTACAAAAAATAGAGTGTATTTATAGTGTAAATGCGTTTTCCAAACGCGAGTTATTGCTAACTTGTTTGGAAAACGCATTCGCACTAGTAATACAATCTACTATTGTAATACTTTATGTGTTCTCAAGAACTTTTGATTTAAGAATGTTAATTATAATTTTATATAGAGTTATTTCGATTAATTCTCAAGACGCTACTATTCCATTAAGTATGGTAAGTTAATGATATCCATTATTTTACGTACACATTCTCAATGTGGTAGAATCATTACAATTGGTTGTTATTCAACTAATCTGAAAACCAATCTAATATGATCTAGGCGATCGGGGGGGGGGGGTTATTTCGTATGGGAGAAATTGTGAATAGTTAAACTCAAATAACTGGATGAATAATAGGAATTTTTCAATTCTGAAACCAGTTTTGGAATCTTCTAATTACACCTTACATGTTTTAATCAGAAAAAATTTTTACTTGTTTCGTGGCGGTATCGAACCCCATTCATCAGTAACACAAATTCGATACCTTGTGTTATACACGTTTTGGTTCGATACCGCCACGAAACACGTAAACAATTTTTCTGATTAAAACATGTAAGGTTTAATTAGAAGATTCCAAAGCTGGTTTCAGAATTGAAAAATTCCTATTATTCATCCAGTTATTTGAGTTTAACTATTCACACTTTCTCCCATACATAATTTTATATATTTAAATCTAAAGTTAAGTTAATCAAAACCAGAAAGTTTAATATAATCAAAAACGAGAAATAACATTAATTCATTATTATTACAATTACATACAGAGACGACGTCACTTCACGTCATCCCAATTGGCAATTTTTCAGTTGATTCAACGGTACAGTTATGATAAACAAAATTGTTTATCAATCTTCGCCTACAACGGCGCTAACTTAGTTTCATTTATTAATCGGCAATTATAGAAAAAGATAGAATTAATTTAATCATATAGAATTTATTTAATTATTTTAATTAATTATTTCATTGTAGCGATTGAGTTAAAAAGATTGTCGCGTAATTTAATTGGGTCGCTACATAACTCCCTCGTGGAGGGTGCCGGTTTTTCAGTCAGGAAAATTTTTTCACATTCTTGAAAATAAGTCGAAAACTGTGCTTTCAAAAATTACAAAAAAATGGTTTTGAGGTAGAAAAAAATTCACCTTACATATGACACCCAACTCGCCAAGGTCAAAACCGTCTAATTCTTACCGTCTTACGCGAAACGTAAAAAGTGGCATAGATCGTTTTTTATTTTAATAGAAACATTTTCACTTATTACAAATTTTGTACAAAAAAAAATAAATCTACAACAACCTTATATTTATCAAGTGTTCCTAATATTTTATTTGGAAGTGGTCGAAACCTGCATACTAAACAATACATTTGGCAAAATACCTCTCTATAGTAACTACAAGTTCTGGGAAAATATTACATTTAAACTGAAACAACCTAGATCCTAATATATTACAGTACAGCTGTTATTTTATGGAAGTATTCCGCTGGATTCGTTTATATTTTATTTCAAATTTTCTTGTTCAATTGCATTTCATGTGATTCAATATAGTAGTGGAAGAAGTTCAATTTGACACCTGTGACCTGATAAAAGTCTTTTCACAAATAAAACATAATCAAAAACTTATTCTAATATTAAAATTATTGTAAATTAGCATTTTAAAAGACTTCAAATTAATAAACAAAAACGTACAAGAAACGCCAAAAATTTGTGTTTTAAAGCATATACTAAAACTGCAGCACCATTTTTCTTACAAAAAAATATTTTCGGTTACTTCCAGGAAATCAAACGATAAAATTTTTGTAAAAATTTATTTATTTATCCACCGATTTAGAATTTCACTCACCTCACTTCTTAATTGTTAATTTAACGTAATGGTTGTACACCGAATACATAGATATTCTTTTCTGTGGATTGTGTTTTATTGTGATTAAAAGTAAATTGATAATAGTGATAAAAAAAGTGATGGATGATATAAAGACTGAAGGTAATAAGTACTTGCAAATATTATTAGTAAAAGAGATTAGTAGATTTACGTAAAATATTTGTTGTATATTATTCGAGTATGTACTAATGTGTGGTAATGGAAGAATGAAAGTTTTTTAATTTGGATTTTTATGTAAAAATCTCCCAATGCGTCAATGTTCAGTATCAGCTGATTAATTCTTATTCAAAACATTCACACGCATTTTTATCTTTTTAGTTTCTCAGAATTTAAAAAAACGATAACTGTTATCAATTGCAATACGTAGATATTCTCCTATTTCTTGAATTTGAATTGTGCGTTGGTCTTACAATCAATTTATTACTTTTTCATTGAATGTTTTTGATTGTGTTTTTGATAAAAAATCACCCTGAATAAAATTAATCAGAAAATTTGTTTGGGTTATCTTTGTTTTTAAAATTTTCAGTTTTAGCTATATGTGTAGCTCAGACATTCAGACTATCAAAAAGTAAACAATGGCTGTGGCCCATTTCTCGATGAAATTGAAATTAAAATTGAAATTGAATCTGCAAATCGACTAAACAATAGGTGCGTTCGATTTGACTGAAACAACTGAAAAAACAACAACAATTGCATTAAATTTTTCAGTTGATTCAGCTGCTTCAGTCAAATCGAACACGGCTAATATCAATTTACTCTGCTATCCTACTTGAGTAAATTTTGACAGATTGTGTTGAAATTCAAATAATATTTGTTTTCCAATAATTATATTTTCGAAATTTAATTTTTATGTTAGGAAATAAAGCAAAACAAAAAATTATATTTCAGCGTGAAACGTTAAAATTTCAATTTCATCGTCATTTTTGAGAAATGGGCCACGACCAATAAGTATGGGGAAGACAAAATTTGATGTGTCTTGGTAAACAAATTGGAAGAGTTTAATCCTTAAAAATTTAAAACCAATGTTTGATCGCCAGGATGTTAACAGAAATAAATGCTTCAATCGATGGAGGTTATCTAATTTTAGACCAAAACACTTAGGACAAAGTTGGTGACTGGTGGTGATTAAAGGTTGTGACATATTGGTCGTCATTAGTCTTACAAAAAATTATACGTACAATTGATTTGTATAATAGAAGTCTGCTTTCAAAATTCATTTTGCTATTCTTGCTATTCTTGCAGAATATAAAAATCTTTAAGAATAATATTCGTCTTTTCATTGGTTTTTGTTTGATATATAACTTTTGAACATTAGTTTAAATCTAGAATCTAGATATGTACCAAGGTATTTGACAAAACTCAGAAGAGGAACTCAGAACTCAACTCGTTGGAGAGTTGGATTTTTATGTTGGCTTTTATTACAAAGAAAGGTATACCGGTTCGGCCAAATCGAGTCGAAACTTGGCAATCTCTTATGGAAAAGATCATATACACAGTCATATTAAGGTAAAAAATTACACAATAGAAAATATTTTTTAAAAAAGCATTTTTTTCGGCAAACGGCTGTAAAGTTTAACTTTACTGCCGCTAGGGAGTTACCTCCTAATTAAATAATGTACTATTTTGTTGTCATGGTTATACAATATGTTTGAAAAAATAACAAACTAACAAATAACAAATGCTACTTTACAGCCTCCGTAATATAAAATAAAAATAGCGTTACTTTTGCTGTCGCTAGACGTTACTTTAACTGTCAGGCTAAAAAGTAAGACTTTAGCTAACTCCCTAGCGGCAGTAAAGTTAAACTTTACAGCCGTTTGCCGAAAAAATAAGTTGATTCTCATATTATGAAATTTTGAAAAGTCTGCTTTGATAAAAAAAATTTTATTCATACAAATTTAAATGTTTTTTTTCTCTTTTTTGGAAGTAATTATGACGATACAAATTCATAATTATAAAAAGTTTGATGTATTAATTTCATATTTATAAAAAATTTAAACGTTTGCCGAAAAAATAATGTATTTAATTCGGAGCTAAAGTGACTTTTTGTGTTTCGTCTATAATTGTCTATAAACTATAGACTCAACACAAAAAGTATCATTTTAGCTCCTAATTAAATAATGTACTATTTCGGCAAACGGCGGTGAAGTTTAACTTTACTGCCGCTAGGGAGTTAGTTAAAATTTTTTGACTTATAATCAAAGCGGCTGCAAAAGTAACACCATTTTTATTTTATATTAAGCCGGCAGTAAAGTAGCATTTGTTATTTTGTTATTTTTTCAAATTGTATAACTATGACAACAAAAAATAAGAAATTGATTCTGATTGGATTATGAAATTTTGATTTATTTGTAATTATGATAAAAAACATAATAAATAGTTTAACTGGATAATGAAATTTTGAATTGGAGCTTGCTTTGATAATAGTATATTATTGAATTAGGAGCTAAAGTTGTACTTTTTGTTTTGAGTCTATAGTTTGGCAATTATAGACGAAACACAAAAAGTCACTTTAGCTCCGATTTCAATACACTATTTTTTCGGCAAACGTTTAAGTTTGTTTAAAGATATGAAAGATAATTTTTATAAATATGTTTAAAGATATTTTTTATAAATATGTTTTAGGTAATAAATTTTCTGAAATTAATTTTTATTGATTTTAATTGATTAAAATGAACTGAAATGCATTCTGTTTTGAACAAGTTAAATCTTGGAGTGGATATTCAAAGTAACCTGAAATGGAATAAACATGTGTTCAACCTCGCTAAATCTGCAATGCAAAAATTAGGATTCTTGAGTCGATGTAAAAAGTATTTCAATCCCGAGCAAATTTTGCTAATCTTCAAGTCATTTATTCGTCCATGTATGGAGTACTGCTGTCATGTTTGGGGAGGTGCTTGTCAGTCAACAATAAAATGTCTAGACTCTGTACAGAGAAAAGCAATACGGTTGATTGGTAATACCGAACTAACGGATCAGCTTGATTCACTCCAGCACAGAAGAAATGTGGCTGAATTGTCAATCTACTATAAATATAACTTTAGTGAATTCTCCTCTAAGGAAATTCAAAATATCCTTCCATTGTGTGCGCAATTTAATCGACGAACAAGAACTTCAGAGTTATCTCACCCATTTGCTGTCCAAATACCTCGTTGTAGAACTATGTCCTTCCAGAACGATTATTTTAATAGAGTGGTCAAATTATGGAACTCAATGCCCGGCTCCGTATTTCCCGATGAATATTCTCCTCAGATGTTTAAAGAAAATGTCCATCGTCATTTAAAAGAATCAGTATAGTTATTCCTATATCCTCATTCCTTCCATTTTTCTCATCTCCTTCCATTTTCCTCATCTCCTTCCTTTATAGTTGACATGGTATCTTCGGATATTCAAAGAGTCTAAATAATGAATATTTCATATTTAGTGTGCTAAACATGTCTAACTAATTAATAAAAAAAAAAAAAAAAGTTAATAATATCATGTTATTTTACTCTACTGCCGCCGTAAAAATATGAAAATTAGTTTACTGCCGCCGTAAAAATATGAAAATTACTTTACAGCCGCGGTAAAAATATGAAAGTTACTTTACAGCCGCCGGCAGATAAAATAAAAATGGCGTTACTTTTGCAGCCGCCTGCTAAAACGTAAGACTTTAGCTACTCCCCAGCGGCAGTAAAGTTAAACTTTACAGCCGTTTGCTGAAAAAAAATTTTATATATACAAATTTAAATGTTTTTTACTTTTTGGACCCAATTATGACGTAGGTAAAAAATCAAATTTATAAATTTGTGATGTATTATAATTTCATATTTATAAAAAATTTAAACGTTTGAAAAAACAGTGTATTTAATTCAGAGCTAAAGTGACGTTTTGTGTATGGTACATAATTGTCGATAGAATCAACATAAAAAGTAGCCCGTTAGCTGCTAATTAAATAATGTACTATTGTTTACAATAAAAATGTATTAGGGTGCGTTTATGTTGGAGCTTCGATAAAAGAGTCTAGTGTCGAGTCAAGCATCGACAATAGCGTTGAATAGCGCCATACGTTTGAAGTGTTTATATTGCAGATGCGATAAATGCATATAAAAAAATAAGCATAAACAAGAAGCAGTGATTTAATTTTTTCTTGTTGGTTTTTCATTTATCATACGTAATTTTTTCGTTATACGATTTTTTGAATTGTTCAAACATTTTTCGATTTTAATTATTTTATTAAAATTTTTTGTTAAATACATAGTAATAAATAAAAATATTTTTATTTATTTAATTTTTCATTGTGTTTTTGTGTTTAATAATTACTTTGTATTTATTTTTTAGAAAATTATAAATTTCACAAATTTAAAAAAATTTAACACTAATATTTTTTAAAACAAATGGAAATTTATTGTTTTGTAAACTTCGCTAAATAAATTAGTAATTAAACATTTTTAATTACTAATTTATTTAGTAAAGTTTACAAAACGATTAATTTCCATTTGTTTTAAAAAAAATATTAGTGCTAAATCTTTTAAATTGTTAAGTTAAATGTAACGTGTAAGGTTTATTCAGACAAACCCTAAACTGACTTCGAATTGAAAAAATTCAAAGGATTCACAAAGCAAGTTACATGAGTGTCATTGCTCACAAAAATCCCCCAAAAATTATTGTTAAATAAATACAAAGTATTATTTATCGAAACTTTAGATATTCTGTAGTACACCACAGTCTAAACAATAAGCGATTCTGAAGAAGAGATGTTGCTTTTAAGCTCAAGTGCTGCAAGTTATTATATATTTGAAGGCAGAGAACGTGAATACTTTGCGGATCCCTTAAACGTTGGATGGTATGAGTTCGGAGAATTTCACCATCTATATAAAATCTTACGACTGTATCCCATTAAATTTGTAGAATACATGAGGATGCAAATAGAATCGTTTGATTACATACGATTAAAAATTTCTGGCCAACTTTAAAAATCCTGGCTCAATCGCCATAGAAGACCAATTTTACCAGAGGAACGGTTAATGCTAACAATTCAGTGAGCCGGTATTAAATATCGTCGTCATTTTCTGAAAAGTCCATTGTTGACGAAAATAAGTTCTTCCAAAAGAACTTTATTTTATATCTGTATACAGATGTAAGATAAACTTATATATAAGGTTACCTTTATCTGCAAAATCCAATCAAAAATCATTGAATCGTAAAAATGCTTTGATTATTTTAACTTCGAGCAAACTCTTCACATTGCAAACTGACTTAGCTTGGGTTAAGTGAATTTGAACTGAGTAAGGATGCACTTAATATTTGTTATCTACTAATTCTAATACAATTAAACTAAACTTTAAGATATTAATGAAACAGGAATATCCAACATAAATCCATTTATTTATAATGCATATAAATATAACTTTAAATTAAAAATTAAAAACGTTAATTCAAATCGAACTACAATTCATCCGTTAAATCTAAATTATCAATTACATTATTATAATAATATTGAGCAGTATTTATTCCACTATTGTTGGCGTTGGTAGAACTGCGTCTTAAAAATTCCTTAGTAATTTGTAGAATTTGCATTTGGAATTCAATTTTATCAACACCCGTAATTTTTCTTGCATGAGGAAGTAGGCTTTTGAAAAAATTTAAATCATCCTCGTCCCCTTATTTAGCCCTTTTTTCTTTCGAATATTGCAGTTTTTCTCTCTCGACTTCTAAAAGGGCATCACCGACTCCTTTTTTTTTTGTAGCTTTTCTAGAAGATGATAACTGTTGATGGAGAGGGAGAGGAAGATTCAACCAGTTCTTGAGAATAGATAACCTGGTGCTCTTCAACATGGCTATCATCCTCATCCGAAACAAATCCGAGATTCTTGGGCTAATGCTCCAAAATTTCCGCTCAAAGCTCTAGGAATGAATTGGTCCTTTAAGAACAGTAAGCTTTGGAAATATTTCCATCCACCATTATAATTATTCTGACCATCTCCTGATTTCGGCTTGGGAATCGAAGCTAATACACTTCTAAATTTATCCCTCAAGCTCTTCCATCGATTGCGTATTGTATTGGCTAAACAAAAAAAAAAGAAAATTATGAACAAACAAAAATATATATATTTCAACATTTTCAACCTTAATTTAATAATTCTAGCAAATTTCTTACAAAATTTGAAATTTTTTTACGAATTTATCCACAGGGCAGTCGTTCAGATGTTTGGCGTTTCCATTTCGTATGGGAGTTGCAACGGTTTCACAAATTATAAATGAAGTGGTTAAACTTATATGGAAATACTTCAACCGCTGCACACGAAAATTCCAAATGATTTCAAACAAATAGCTGATAACTTTTATAATATTTGGAATTTTCCCAACGGCATTGGGTGCGTAGACGGTGAGAGTTATTTGTTCTGCTAATTCCGGCTCCATGTTTTATAATTATAAACAATATTTTTCTATTGTTTTGCAAGGATTTGTCGATGCAAATTATAAGTTTATAAACATTGAGGTCGGCGGATATGGCAAACCGAGCGATGGCGGAACATTTAGATCATCAAGCTTGTTTTTGCATTTGCAAGATGGAAGACTACAAATTCCAAAGCCTCCTCCTCTGCCAAATTCTGATATAACAGTGCCTTATGTCATGCTAGGTGATGAAGCTTATCCACTTCTATCAAATCTTTTAAAACCTTACCGTAGAAACCAGCTAGATGAAGACAAAACAAATTTTAATTTTAGACTATCTTGAGCACGAGGAGTGGTTGAATGTGCCTTTGGTATGGTTTATTCTAAATGGATAATCTTGGGCACAGCAATACTAACTTCTGTGGACAGTACTAATGACATTATAAAGTGTGTTAATAAAATGTGTTGTGTAGTCACATGTGTTGTGTAATCAAAAACAACAACAACACATAAAAACCTGGATCCTTTTAAGACCTAGATCCATTCCTTGATCATGTGACACACTGTCTTCTTCGATGATTAAAGTCCACCAATAAAGTTTTTTTTAAATTTAGTTAAACTAAAACATGTTTAGTATTAATGTACTAAACCATAAATTAACGTCTCTGAGTAGCCGAAGATACCATGCCAACTAGGGATTATGATCGATTGAGAATTATATTTTCTTGAGACAATTATGAGCGACGATTATAAACTTTTGAGGATTAATGATATAAGGAAAATCCTACGAAGGTAACAAATTCCAAAAACGAGATGCTCTACAAGAAATCTATAGTTCTATATCTAATTATTTAAACTGAAAAATTATGGGTGCTATAGCAGCTCTACACAGTTAAAAATTGTTCGTCTTTTGTAACAGCGTTTTTGCACCGCTATAGGTCGTATCACAATGGTTCGTTCAATGGCGCGATTTTTAATATTTTTCAAGAAAAAATATTTTGACGAACGCCCGTATGTTATTATTTTTTTTCAAAAATCTTGCAAGCGTTAGTTTATTTAAACCTCGTCTCGTTCGTTAATTATTAAATGAAATTTTTTTAAAAACCCCTTTTGGGACGTTTGGCTTAGCGCTGATTAAAATACAATTTATAGATCATAAAACGTTCGTTCTTTGTTATTATACAACATTGTTCGTTTAATTGAGAACTACATTATTTATTGTTGCTATTTTTGGTTATAATAAGTATTTATGGTTCGTTAATCTGGCCGAATTAACATTTATTTTTATATTAAACATAGAACACGTTCGTTTAAGTTATAAAACAGAGTACGTTAAATTCAATATTTGAATATCTTTCGTTCGTTAAATCGGTCCGTTTTTAATTTTAGAGCATACTCGCGAGATTATTGTCCGTTCTAGTCATAAAACAAAGTTCGTTAGATAATATGTGTATGTGACTATGGTTCGTTACACTATCCGATTATTATTGCACCGTGATTGGTTTGTACTTAACCTGTTAGTTGGACTTATACCACAAAGTTTGTTGGAGTAAATTTTGGGGTATTTTTCGTTCGTTCAATGGATAGACAATTGTTAGTTTATGACGCCTCATGACGGTAATTGGGCAGCTGCATATAATTCTTAAGATTGGATGAACATATAAAATATATATAAATATGTAAACTTATTGTTGGAAACTTATTGAACCTTTGTTAAAATTTAATAAAAAACTGTTTAAATTTACGTTTTGATTGTTTAGGAACAGGCACTGGTTATGTAAATCTCTAAACTGAAAAATAAAAATGAAAAAACACGCATTTCTGTAGAAATTTTTTAAAATTTTATTAATTTTATAAAATATTTACAATATGTTTTTGTAGATAGAAATAAACTATAATCTAAAGATAGTACTTATTTGTTGCTTAATGCTTTTCTCAAATCCATACCTCCAGATCTATTAGTTGTTTGAAAATGCTTTAGAACTTAACTACACCTTTTTCAGGCGTTGATAGCCAAATCTGCTTGGAAAGTAGGCTTAAGCATTCAAAAGCCTACACTGAAAAAATATTGAAGTCAACCTCACCCCGAAGTAAACAATTTATTATTCAAACAAAGGAAAAAACACTGAAAAAAAATGTTATAATATCTGTAAAAAAATATATTAAATTTGCGAATTTTTGTAATGAGTTGGCGCTAATAAACACATTATTATTCTTACGAATAGAAGTTCATGAAGTATTGGTCAAAGTTATCAATTAATAACTATTGTGTTTATAAATTTCACGAATTTATTTATGAATTCCGGTTGAAAATTTTATAATCATGTTCATACTTTCAAAAATATATTTACTAAATATATAAACTTACAAAAAAAAACGATTATTCTTTTATAAATACTGGTTTATAGTATACATAAATGAGTTATCAAACGATAAGCAGATGTTATAAATATTTCGTATTATTTATGAAAAAATTTATAGATTTCACGTATAATTTGGTTATAAAATTTTATAAACAGCGTTTATTGAATCTTTATGAATTAAAACTATATTAAATTTGTAAATATATTAAATTTGCGAATTTTTGTAATGAGTTGGCGCTAATAAACACATTATTATTCTTACGAATAGAAGTTCATGAAGTATTGGTCAAAGTTATCAATTAATAACTATTGTGTTTATAAATTTCACGAATTTATTTATGAATTCCGGTTGAAAATTTTATAATCATGTTCATACTTTCAAAAATATATTTACTAAATATATAAACTTACAAAAAAAAACGATTATTCTTTTATAAATACTGGTTTATAGTATACATAAATGAGTTATCAAACGATAAGCAGATGTTATAAATATTTCGTATTATTTATGAAAAAATTTATAGATTTCACGTATAATTTGGTTATAAAATTTTATAAACAGCGTTTATTGAATCTTTATGAATTTTGTTTTTTTGGAGTGTACTTAGAAACAATTTCACTTTGATTGCAACTACTACAATTAAAGATTTGTCCTGCCAACAGAATGAGGTTGATTTTACATATAGTTTAACAGAAGTTGAATGAAGTTAATAACAATTTCCATGAAAGAAATTAACTTTGGCCTTATATTATATATTTTTCATTTCAAAACTTAAGTATTTAACATTGGTTGAACTACACCGTTCTAAAACCTGCGCAGATTTTGAATCGATTTCAGAGTTCGATTCGCCATATCCGCGATGAAGTTGACCATCTTATATCGTTTAAAAATCGAATATTTTATTCAGTGCGTCAAGTTTCTAACAAATTAAAAATTTGTAATGTTGAAAATATAATAGAAACATATGGAGGGGCTGAAATCTCAAGCTCTGAGATATTAAGACTTCGGTTTTGGTTAAGGATTTTGATATAGTTTTCGGCATAAAACTTTAATGAGGACATTGTTTTTAGTTTTGGGCAGCGATGTATATCAAACATAATTCTTTGTTAATGTATTTTTTATCCCTGTTTAGAAATTTATTACAAAACTAACACGAAACATCAATACGTTGCCGGAAAATCATAACAGATCATAAATTAACATAATTTAGTGAAAAGATGATACAATCAGAAAAAAGAAAATATTACGAGAAAACTTCGAATGCTTCGAGAAAATATTACGAAATCACAAATTCATAATTCTTTCAAAATTCCAAAAATGTTGTAAAAATAAAATAAAATCAAAAACAGTGTGAAAAAATCTAAAAATATTCCAAAAATTATTATAAAATCAAAGATTAAACTTTTTCCAAAACTTCTGGAAATATTGCAAAAACTCAAAATCAAAAATCGAAACTTTTTTCAAAATTCAAAAACTATTTCAAAGACTAACAAATTCAAAAATGTCCATGTCACATTTACTTCATACAAACAGTAAAAGTTTTTTTCAAGAATTTTTTTTTTAAGAAATTGGCTAAAAAAATAAATGGATCATATTTTTAACAAGCTTATATTGCAATAAAATTCTCAATAATAATAATATCATGTTCATTACATTTCATTTCATCCACATAACTAATTTTACTATTTTCTAAAAACAGAAATGAAAATCATTCTTTTGACACACTTGACATTATTTTTCGGCAAGTTTATAATGCCATAATTCTCTATAATAATAATAAAATTTCATGTCATACAAATAATTAATCTTATTTTTTCCCAAAAATTGGATAATAAAATAAATGAAAATCTTTCTTTTGACACACTTGACAATATTTTTTTGACAAACCAAACTTATAATGCAATAATCTAGTTCTTGGTCTCACATACCAATCCCGACCATCAAGATTTCTTCAAATTCAATGGTTCCATTCGTAATCACTTAAAATGAACGTTTTTTAAGCAAAAGATATGCAAATTTCCTTGTTTGACACACTGGACGATTTTTTTGACACACTTCCTGTACCAAACACATAGAACATCGAACACATCGTTCGTTCGGCTCTTTCCATTGAGCAAACTTGTTTTAAAAAAAATTTGAGCCGTTTTCTAGATTTCGTCAATTGTGACGAACGGCTGGCCGGCCGGCAGATAGATATACATTTTTTTTGCTGTTTTAGAATCAGTAGGTCCTAAAACGTCGAGAAATGCCAAAAAAAGTGGTGGTTAGAATTTCACTTTTGGTTCATGAATGCTATACAATACTACAATTTTAATAAAAATTACCTTTCAGAACATCCTTTTGTGATATAAATGGTCATCCACTTTCATTAATTTAGTTAGGTCTAAATTGTTCTGTATCGTGGGGTTGATATTTACTTTATGGTTGATGTTTACTGTGTCCGTTTCATCTTGACAACAGGTTCGACCAGTTGCAAAATAACATTGGAGTTTTCAGTGACTTGTCGGACAGAGCAAGGTGCATAACTAACATCAAAATTTACAGGGGTCCTGTTCCCGAACACATAAACGTGATTTAGGAACATATTATGAAGTTCGTATTGCAAAATATTAAACGGTAACGGTAACGATTTTACGGAAAACGAATTTCACAATATGGTATAAATCCACCAAATTTTTATTTGTGTATTTAGCAATATAAGACAATGTTACATCAGTTTGATGTTATGCAATACAAATTTCACAATATTGTTAATTATTCCATTCCACATTTTACGCACGAGTTCTTTTGACACAATTCGAATTATTAGTACCAGATATATGGCCACAACACAATCTAGTGATAAGAACGGCAGATAATTTTCATATCACCTAATATCACCCCTTTTCAAATGAAGGAACATCATTTTTTCCTGACACTTTCCTATACACAAAAATATTTGTACACATTTTATTTATTTTTATAGTCCACAAATTTATTAGTTTCACTGATAAATTAAAAAAATTGGTACACCAGTTTCCACATATGTATTTTGTTTTTTTTTTCACTTATTAGTATATTTTTTTTAAATTAATACTATATTTTTAATAATTTTATTTAAAAAAAGACCAATTTAAACGCGATTGACAAAATGAATTTATGGTATGTCGCCATATGTCAAAATTTCTTTACACTAAATAAATCTCTGAAAGAAATATATTAAAAATCTACGGAACGAACGGAGCAGTATTTACATGTTTTACAAACGGTACGTTGATGTAAAAAGAACGACCCACTGTTCGTTTATCATATGTTTGTAGAACTTTTTTATGATACTATAGAACGTACAACAGATCGTCGCAGTATAAAAATAGTGATTGCGTACATTTGGTGAGTTTGTTCGTTAAAATCTGAGTACCTGCATGCGCTAAATAATTTGATTCGTTAAAAATAACAAACAAACAAATTTTTTAATTTTTAACGAACCGTTTTTTTACAGAACGACCGTGCGTGAACGAACGATTTTTTACTGTGTAGTGTGACGCAATAGGTTTGCAAACTTAGGCAAAATCGATTCGAACTCTTCAGCAGCCCGTTTTCCGCTGCACAGAATCAAGACAAACTACCTAGGCAAACTATCTAAGTATGTTTCACCCCATATGTGATCACAGTGTTCCATTTGTAAACTAAAAGAAGTTATATATGTTATTATGGTTTTCCATATTATTCACTGTTTGTGTGCTTTTGTCACTTTTGAATTAAAATGCAATATTTAAAAAAAATATACTTTTTTAATGTTTATTAATAATAATATAACAGTTTGGATTTTATTTTTTATTTTATAGAATATCGATTTCGACTTACGCTATCCTCAGTTCTTAAATTATTATTACAATTTTTGCTTAAACTATTGTCTTATATACTATTTCAACTGCTATTTTTTATTATTATGTCATATATTTTGTTAGTCTTAGTGTTGATTTTATCATTTAAAATGTTGTTATTGTTTTTATGTTTATATATTTCTATTTCTTCCAATCTTTCTAGATGTTGTCCTTTTCTTTTTTTATGTAATATGGTTAAATTTGTGTTGATATTGGTGTATTTGTGTTTTTCTATTTTTAAATGTTTGGCATATCTGGATTTTGGATCGCTTCTGTTAATTTCATTACACCAATCTCGATAAATTTTTTTGTGAAGGACCGCCCCGTCTGGCCTATATAAAATTTACTACAGTCGTCACAGGTAAGTTTATTAACACCTGTGTCTAAGGTTTGGGTTTTTTTGGTTTTTAGGTAATTTTCAATTTTATTTTTGTTTTTGTAAGCTGCAATAAATCCATTTTTTTTTTAAAGTTTTTTGCATTATTTTGAATGTTGTTTTATTGTATGCTATGCCTACGTATTTTTTAAATGCTAAGTTTGCTTCATTCTTCATTGTCGTTAGGGTTTGCAAATTTTTCTTGTTTTTATATTTTCTATTTAATGTGTCAATTATTTCGTTTTTATATCCGTTTTTACTGTCTATGTATTTTATGTTATTTAATTCGTCTTGATAATTTTCTGCTTTCATTGGCATATTGTTCAATCTATTGATCATGTGGTTGTATGCAGCTAGTTTATGTTGGTAAGGATGATGTGATTTAATATTGATAATTTGATCCGTTTGGGTTGGTTTTCGGAATATTTTGAATGTGTGTTTTGAATCTACATTTTTGATTGATAAATCCAAAAAATTTATTGTGTTATTTTCTTCATTTTCTAACGTGAATTTAATGGAAGGTTCTATGCTGTTTATGTATTGGTGTAATTAAGCTGTCTACTCGTTCCTTTGAATAATAAAATTATACCATCAACGTAGCGATACCAATAAATGATTTTTTTTGTGTGGATTTATGTAGTTATGTATATATTTTGATTCAAAATCATTGAGATATATTTCTGCTAAAGTTCCAGATAGTGGGCTCCCCATAGGTAATCCTTCTGTTTGTTAATAATACTCATTGTGATGTGTGAAATAATTTTGTTTTGTTATTTCGGTTATTATATTTATTATTTCTTGTGTATCTGTTGGGTTTAAACCATTTTTTATAAATATATTTTTTGTTATATCTATTGTATCTTCTATTGGTAAGTTAGAATACATGTTGGTTATATCAAACGATGCTAATTTTGCGTTGTGAAGTATTATTTTTGGTTCTATTCTATTGCTTAATTCTGTGTTCTTTTTGACTGAATAATTGTTATAAAATTTTATGTGATACTTCAATAGTTTTTTATGTACTTCGCTATTCTGTATGTTGGTGCTGTGGTGAAATTAATTAATGGTCTTATCGGTGTATCTGGTTTGTGTATTTTTGGTAATCCTCTTATATTTGGCGCTGTTGGTTTTATCATTTTGTTATACCTAATGTTCTTATCTCTTAGCATGTTGATAGATTTGTTGATGATTGTTTTTATTTGTGCATTGAATTCATTCGTTGGATCTTTACTTAATTTTTCGATGTTGTTATTAATGATGTATTCATCTATCTTATTGTTGTTGTCTGCAGTTTTTAATAATAAAAAATTAAAAATAAACATATTAAAAAAGTATATTTTTAAATATTGCATTTTAATTAAAAGAAGTTGTTTGCTATTAAAAACTTACCCAATCGTCGTAAAACCACAATTTATGAACAGTGATTTTCGCTAAGCGAAAAATCAACATCAACTCCTCAGTTATAAAAAGGAATATTCCATAACTAAAATTGAGGATGCTACCGTTGACTGAGTACAGTTTATACGCTAGCACCCCTAGGATATCACCTCGGCTAGTGATATCTCACTGCTATTTCCAATGGTATGTGACATCTTAAGTTAAGTCGTATGTCAACAACAAGTACGTGCGGTTTTCATACCCGTAGATAATAAAAATTTTAAATTAACATGAACTGATCCCGCCATTCTCGAGAGTAACTAAAAGAAAAAGTTTAACCTACAATTTATTTTTGTGTTTTATGCCACTTCGTTCCACAATTTATCCAAAATAAATATGTTGTGGTGATTTTTATCTTTTTTGTCCCACAGAGCCGGCCTTGAATAAATCTCACTAGTCTTAAGGTTTCAATATCCATTTTAAAAATATAAACTATCTTAAACTAGTCAGTATATAAACTAAAGGATATTATTGTTAAACGTGTTACACTAAACTGTAAACCAAACTGTAAACCAGTTACACTAAACTGTTAATAAAATTTCCATGATATGGAGTTGTGTGATTCCCTTAATTAAAACAAAATTTGAAAATTCGATGATTCTTGGTAAATAAAGGCTTTGGTTTATTTCTGAGCATAAAAGGACTTAAACCTAGTGAAGACCCATCAAAAATTTAAACCCTATTCTGGTAAAAGTCAATTTAAACAATTAAGTTTATTTTCATAAGCATCCCTTTGAATTTTTAGCCAAACCTTGCATACAAATTTATTAGGCACTAAACAAATCTTTTAAAAACATCTCGTATTCCTGTAAAAATGTCTAGCAACAAAAATACGACACAATTAAAACAATTTAATTTTTTTATTGATTTTTTAAAATTTTGCCGCAAACTTACAAATTTTAATCATCAATTACAAGTAACACAAATACAAATTAATTAATTAATTGATTAAACTGAACATTTTAAAAATTAAATTTGCAGTTAAAACATGTTTTTTTTTTATAAATTAATAATAAAATTTCTTAGCTACAAAACAATGAAAATATTTGTCATTAAAACATATATTTTAGCTTTTATATTTTTTAAAAGATTTCATGTCCTTGTAAATTCCGCCATCAAAAATACATTTAAAAATTTTATATATTAAACCTAAGAAACAATGAAAAAAATTTATTAAATCTAATAAATAGTACAATTTTTTAACTAAAAACAATCAAAATATTAAAAATATATATATATTAATAAAAATTTCACCACAAACGACGTACTAATTTGTTTGGTAGACTTTTTAAAAATAATGAAAACAAAAAATAAAATGATCATCGCGAAAAAAAAAATAAATCGTTTTTCGACGCTTGACTCGATGCTTGACTCTTTTATCGATGCTTCAATATAAACACTGCTATTTAAAAGTATATATTCATTTTCTTCGCTTGAATCACATCGATGGTCGACGCTATTATCGAAGCTCCAACATAAATGCACCCTTAGAAAGGAAAAACTAAGTTTTTGCTAAAATAAATTTAGGCTGAAAATAATATTTTTGTTTAAATAATTAATAGTACCTAACAGGGCTCCGCTGAAGCCATTTTTTCCTTTTTTTTTGGTTCTTTCCATTTTTTTCCATTTTAATCATAATTTTTCCATTTTTTTCATTTTTTTTAAATTTTTAAAAATACATATACACATTTTTATATTAACTAAAAAACTTTTCCATCATTTTTCATTAACTAGTTTTATATTATATAATACAAATTCAGGGAAATAGTAGGAGAATATGTGAGTAAATAATTAATTAATAATATCAACCTCGATAACATTTTCGTCGATCATTTAATAGTTTTAGTAATTAAACTCAAGTAACTAAGGAAAAAGTAATTTGAATTGTGCAATCCAAATATTTTGAAATTCGAATATGTTGAACTTTGTGAGAGCAAAACTTCATTTCTCTTGTATGTGAAACGATGCTATTTGACGTTGAAATTTCATCATCATTTATCAGATCTACATAAGTTACATTGTTGTTTTTATTCAATTTTCAATTCTAGTGGATTGTTTAGTTTGAAATTTGCTCTACGATCACATATTTTACTGTTTTCCATACTGTACTGATCTACGAGTTTGGAAGACAATCTCCAACTAATTGAGATGAGCACTAAACCAATTTTTATTCTAGATTTTATTTGAAGAGATATTCCTGTTTATATAAAAGACAATGTTTATGTACATTAATCTGGTAATTAAAAGTTATAAACATAGTTTTAATTCTTATATAGATGTCCATGTACATTATCGCCGCTTTAATAATGAAATAACGTATGCTATGTATACGTTATTATTATATAATGGGTGCGCTGCATTCCCCATAAGGATGTTTTTGAAGTGGCATTTTTACATTTTCGAATTATTTTATGACTGGGGGTAAAAATTAATATATTGTTAATTAACGTCTATGCAAAGCATGCGCACATCCATATTTAAACTCAATTAAATATCTCGAAACTACACTTTTGCGTATACGTTATTTCATTATTAAAGCGACGATATGTTTACAAGTAAACAGAATAATAATTTAATTTTAAGCACTTTTGATGTTTTTTTAGATGCTGTCGTTTTGACATGTGTGATGAACCAATAGGCGAATGTAAAAGCATTCGTTTATTGGGTGTCACAGTTTCAAATGACCTACTCTGGAACGATCATGTAATGGCGATGGCAAAAAGAGCGTCTAAAAAACTCGGCCTCCTAAATAGATGCAAAAAATTTTTTACTCCATACCAATTGCTCCATGTTTATAAGTCCTATATTCGTCCCTGTATGGAGTACTGCTGTCAAGTTTGGGGTGCTGCCTCTGTTTCCATCTTGGCCCTCTTGGACTCTGTTCAAAAGCGAGCTATACGAATTGTGGGTGATCGAACTTTGACATCAAAACTTGATTCCCTACAACATCGTCGCACTGTTGCTGACCTCGTTGTTTTTTACAAATATCGTCATCAGCGGTGCTCAGATGAAATCAGCGGCATCATGCCTCTAACTTATTCTTACCCCCGTTCCACTCGGCAATCGGCTGCCGCAACCAGTGAAACGGTAAAGATCCCGCGCTGTCATACTGGCAGATCGCAGAGAGACTTCTTTGTCCGAACTGCGTACAAATGGAATAGTTTGCCGGAACACTTAGTCTCAGGTGGCTTCAACCCACAGATGTTTAAAAAAAGCGTTAATCTACACCTAAGAACGCCAGTTGTTGTGGGACCCAGGTCTAGACCTAGGTCTTAAAAGGTATTTATGTGTTGTTGTGACACATATTCTAAACCCTATTACTCAACACATTTTATTACAAAAAAAAAAAAAAAGAAAATAAAACATTTTTCTTTGCTCTGTCTTGCACCAGTTTTGTTAATTTTGCCTTAGTATATAAACAGCAAAAGCCGTTACCAAAACGTTGGCATCCAAAAACACCGCTAAAGTCGACAAAAACTATCTTATTTATTATAAAAAACGCTGAAAATTTAAATGAAAATATTGACCTGCAAACAAATGTAATTTTGCATGGACATCTATATTAGAATATAGGGTTGGGTTGCCAAATACTACAAAACATAAACCCGAATAAATCTTATGCAAACCCGAAGATTTCATTAAATATCATAAATTTCGATAAATCCTTGGATCTTGAATCAATTCTGGACTTAAACCTAGATCTTGAATCAATTCGGAACTGGTGTATACTGAACCTTATGAGTTATGACATTTAATTCTAGTTTTGTCCTATAAAACTTCACTCTATGGCTCCTGTATAGAAAAGTTTTCCAAACTAGCATTATTAAACTCACCTGCACTTAACTATTTCGCACTAATATCAACCACAAACGAAAATGGCATGATCATATTTGTTCTGTGGCGAAATTAAGAGTCCCAACGACTTGGCTTCCTACGTTGTAGTCGATGTTTAGAATTTATATAATATACAGAATTTATGCGACCAATCCACGAATTCTACCCCCCATTTATGAGTTGCAGTATACCAGAAACCTCTAAATTTTGTCGACAGAGTTTATAGGCGTGTATTGAAGCTAATTGAAGATCCAGTTAAAATGTGTAAATGAGAACAAAATTGGCACCGCAAAGGAATGTATTTTAAAAAGCTTCCGTAATATACTTCCATTATATGCTTCCTAGTGGAGTACGGTTCATGATGATGATGGTAAACCAGACTTGCAGTTATTACTTTCACTTCGGATAATATGCAGGTGTGAAACTGCAAGCTAGTAAACTCTGAACTGTATGAAGTCCATGACGATAGAGAGCCTACGTGTTATATAATGATCAACTTATGCTAGATTTAAATAAATTATTCATAATTAACAAAATTTCACCAGAAAAATACTAAAAAGAATATCGTTCCTATTAGGAACAGTTTATAAATAAAAAGTTTATAATTGTATGGCACTTATCGTGACCTAATTCATTCACAAGTGCCTCGCTTTGTCCAGCACCGCACGATGAAATTTTTTTTTAAAAGACGGTGTTACATTGTGGTATTTGATCTTTGTAATTAGGTTTTCTATGATAAAGACAATGTTTTCTGTCAGTGGAATTGAACGAAAATTAAAACTAACTAAATTCCATGGTACCGGAACAATGGTTTACCGAATTAACAATTATATCGAATAGAATCGATTGAATTCAAAAAATATATTTTGTTGTAACGTATTTTCATGAGAGTCTAAAGCAGCAAATTTATATTGTAAGAATGATGGTATATAGAATGGTGATAAAAACAAATTACGAAAGATTAGATGTTTAATATCAATCTATTTGGGACATACTACTGCCGCAAATTTGTAAGAAACTTTCATATTATGTATCCCATGTACCAATACTTCGATTTAAGTTACGATGAACGGAACTAATGTTAACTTAAAATCTATTCGACATCTAAAGGTGGACTTAGCACATGATTCGAGTAATAATGAAATTCTGAATCTGGACAGCTGCGGCTTACGTACAATTAGGTATGCATTTAACGCTGGAGTTAAAGCAACGAATTGATCTGTGATTGAATCTGTATGATCTGATTCGCCAATAATTTATTTGCTTGCTTTAAATGCTCCTAATCGAAAAGCTGATGAAAAATATTAGATATTAAAAATATTAAAATATTCTCATGAAACTTTGTTCAAAAAGGTTGAACAAGCCTTTTTACTCTTACCTGGTTTTAAGAAATATGTTAATGAAGCTACTAAAACTAAAAATTTAGTTTCTGAAGCACTTAAAGATGAACTACTGGATTAAAAATTATCTGTTTTGATATTGTTTACTTATGAGATGCAAATATTTTGTACTCAGATTCAATCAAATAATCCTTTAGTTCCATTTCTTCATAAAAATAATTTAACAATTCATTTTATTTCAATTTTAAAAATAATATGTACGAGAATCATTCAATCTGATATTTTCGAGCCAAGGTTTTTGTTATATTAACGATTAAAAGTGTTAACAAATGAATTAATGTACACTTTTATTCATTTTTCTATCAATTACAAAATATCGTGGTATAAAAATTTTCTGAAAAAATTAAAAACTCCAGACTCGGTCTGGATAACCTAAAAAAAAAAACAGGGATTTTTTGCCGTAATATTCTAGATACCTTATCTATTTCACATTTTAAATTGATTGTTTTCCATTTTTTAGCGAAAATTTTTCATTTTTTCCATTTATATTCAATCTGACTTATAACGTTAGCCCTGATCTAACTACCTACCTCAGATATAATATTTTGGGTAAAATAAATATTAACTAACATTAATATTTTGTTTGAAATTGTACTAAGCTTTGATAATTTTGGGATTATAAAGGGGCTGAGCTTATCAATTTTAGGCCTAAAATCTATTTCAACTTTAACGAATTTCTTTAGTGTTTCTGTGTCCGTATGATTATAAATAAAAGCTTGGGTGCTCACTGCTCATTTTTTAAGAATTGGAAGCCCAATTAAAATTTAAAAATTTCTCAGCAGTCTCGAATTCATTTTCATTTCATTTTCATTCATTTTACCATCGTTCTACTTCGTGTTATTTTATTTAGTATAATTTTACTTTGAATTACTTGATACAGCGTAGTTTTACTTCGCCTCACTTCATTTAGTATAATTTCACTTCGCTACATTTAGCTTTAGCTACCATTTTTCATATTTTCGCTTTGCTTCGTTGCAACACTGCTTTTTTATAATTTTAATGTCTAATGAGCGCCAAAGCTTTTATTTATAGACTTACGAGTACGGAAATATAAATACGTTAATGTTATATTTTGGTAAAATGGGTGCTAGCATATACCAAAATAGGCCCTAATAAGCTCAAACTCCTTGTAAACCCAAAATTATGAAAGTTGAGTTACTATTGCAAAAAAATATCAAATATTAATGTGGGTAAAAATTTATTTTACCACAAATATTCATGGTGTCTACCTGGTATGGAATTCTGGAAAAGTCATGTAAAGTCAGGGGATTTTTTTTGGTCCGGAAATGTCATGGAAAGTCATGAAATTTTAATTATTTCTCTGGAAAAATTTGATTTTAACAAAAATTATGTACAAAGAAATCCCTTTGCTTTCTGTCAGTTATAACATTGTTAACAGTTACTAACTAGGGACTAACAAAACGGGTAAAATACTATTTTTGGGCACTCGTATGATGCGCCCGATTGGGGTTACTGGTGATTTTCAACAGTTTGTTGCTATAAATTAAAAATAAATAGGGATTCAAATTAAACCTTGAGTACACCAGCATTAATTAATGTAGATTCAAAAGAAAAGCTATTTTAGTAAACGTTGCATTTTTTACAATATTATACAAATGTTTTGTTGATGAGAATTCTTCTGAGGAGATCAAATCAATCTCGACCCCCCGTCTGCTACATATTTCCGTCCCATCTTAGCAACTACCTCTGCCCACCCATTCACTGTTCACATAATTAAATGTAAAACAGCGACATTTTAACATGATTTTTTCAACAGCGTTTTACTTTTCTGGCATTGTTTTACCTGATAATTTTAATGCCCAACAGAAGTCGTATAACTTCAACGGGGGACGTCACTATCGCACTACACCCTTGTTTTTTATGTTAATGGTTTGGAAATGTGCTTGAACTCGTGTGTTGTGTGCAGTGAGAGATGGAATGAGTCTTCCAATAAGGGAGATGGAATGAGTCATTCAATGAGTCGGATTTCTGTCGGGAACGGGGACCCTACGATGAAGTGGGATACGGTATTCAGCAAAACAATAAAATTTTGTGTTTTGGGAGAAAATTTAAATTTTGAATAAACTAGACGATATTGGTAGAGATGGAATGAAATCATACGTTGTAAACTCATTTTATAACTTCTTTTAGCAGTTTGTACACTAACATTCCAACAAAAAACCTTTCAATCACTCCAATTCCACAACCACCTGTAAATCTTAACGCCTTCACTTCTTATTTAATTGTATTTACTTATATATTAAACTATAAACGAAACAAAAAAAATCCCACCATGAAACTTATAAATTCTAGTTTCGTATTTAATATTTAATTCGATCTCTACTAATACCGTCTGTTTATACAAAATTAAAATCTGCCGAAAAACACAAAATCTTATTGTTTTATTGAACACTCCATTCCACTTTACCGCCGCTCCCCACAAATTACATCTCCCCATGCACACACCATACGATTGCAAACACATTTTCAACTTCTGTGGGTATTATTGTTGTATGACTATTCACAGCTTTTTAAGGTCAAATAAACTCGTCAAAAAATTCCTCAAATCTTAATCCAAAAAAATTAATCAAAATTTGAACCTGAGTTGTTACCTTCGAATATTCATAGACGTTAATTTATTATAATCCACACCAAAAGATAAAGATAACGTATAAAGAAAACAGAAATGTTATGGGTCAGTCAGAAAACGTTTAAACGTTTTTTTGATAATCTTGGGTTTGAAATGAAGTTCTTTCTTTTTTACTCCTGAAGGCTGATTTTCAGGCATTTCTAAAGGAGTTTTCGAAACAGTCGAGTGCGAAGCAAAGCGTTTCACGAACAAAATGTCTTTCAGAATTTAATGAACACATTACGCTGTAAAAACTTTTGTCAGAAATTGACATAGTCGAAAGTTTGCCGTTTTCGCTATGTCAATTTCGGCTGATTTGGCTTAAGAGCCAATTTTGACACATTTGAAAATATTTGTTGTTGGGGTTTCGTTATCCAAAAGAAACAAATTTATTAAAACCGAATTGAATTGTTTCAGTAAAGTTTTGAGCAGAAACGTTTAAAAGTCTGTATCTGTCAAGGAAAAACATCGGCGTCCATTGTTGTCCTTTTTTGAAAAGTGAAACATTCCATCAAAGAACTATTGGTTTTAGGAACTCGGTATGGATAACTAATTTTTTTTATTTGTTTGTTAAACATGTTTAGCACACTACAAATGAAATATTCATTATTTAAACTCGTTGAAGATATCATTTCAACTATAGAAAAGGAGATATCAGTTATGATTTCTGATGGGGGCTGGAGGCAAATGCCCTATAAGGACTTACCTTGCTGCACCCTGATCCGGCCCGGATCATAATAGACCGTGCCTGAACAAAATGCTAGTCGGCGGTACATACAAAAATAGCACTTGTTTAACAATAACTCTAAAACTGTGCACCTCGAAATTCTAAAAAAAATTGCAATTTTTATTACATTAGGTGTTCTTTCAAATGACTCTCATACATTTGGGTCAATAAAGCTTCTTCCACCCTTCCCCACACTGATCCTCTAAAACCATTGAAATATAATTGTTTGAGTCTTTGCTATAATTTTCGATAAAAGTTTACCAAGCTACCTGTCTCTGTAAATTTTTTCAATTTTTTCTGTCAATCAGTCTCTACGCGTAAAGAGGATGAGGGGACGGTCCGAAAGTTGCACTTTTTTGCCAATAACTCAAAAACTGCACCGCAAAATTCTAAATAGAATTGTGGTGTTTCTTATATTAGGGGCCATTTCCAATAACACTCCACTTAACCGAAGTTTAAAAATTTGTTTTTACCCTCTCTCAATCCCACCTTAATAAATGTAGTAATCAGTGAGATGTCACTTTAATATATTTAATAATTTTTATATAATTTGAAATGGATTTTAAGATTTGCGTTCAATTAAGTTCGGAAAGGGAAGAAAACATAAAGGAAATGCCATTATTCAAAATCATACAAAAGATGGTGGAGTGTAAAATTCCAAAATACATTTTTAAAGCATGTTTAAGTGGAGTCCTTTCACATGACACCCCACTTGAATCTATGAAAAATGTATTTTATTCGATCATACCCCTGTAAAATAAACGAAAACAATTAATTATTTTATTAATTTTTAATATGGGACTTAATAATTGTTTTTTTATTTTACAGCTTCAGCGCTACCAAAACTAGTAATTGTAGAAAAACCGCGAACTGAATTCCGTTTTCGATATAAAACGGAGGCACGAAGTGCTCATGGAAGCCTATACAGTGAGTTTTCAACTAAATCTTGTAAACAGTATCCAACTGTTGAACTACAAAACTACAAGGACGCAGCTATAATTCGTTGTACTTTAACTCAAGTAAATAGTTTGAATCGATCATCACTTCATCCACACAAATTAGTTATAACACGTAAAAAATTATTTTATGATGATCCACTTTTAGTAGAAGTTAATTCTGAAATCGGATTTATTGCGATTTTTCACGGAATGTCGATAATACATACTGCAAAAAAATCAATCATTAATGAATTAGAAAATAAACTAAGAAAAATTTTTGAACATGACTTTGGACGATGCCCAACGATTGATGAACAATCACAAATGTACCAGAATGCCGAATTGGATTCTAATAACATTGATTTAAATCGTGTTTGCTTACGCTTTGAAGCTCTGCAAAAATGCACGCTAACAGGAGGATGGACATCGATTTGTGAACCTATTTTTTCAGATGTGATAAACAATTTAAGTAAGTGAATTTGATTATTTCAACAACGTAATTGAGAAAAGTAATTCTTTGCAGAAAGTTGTTTAACAGGAGAATTAAAAATAACACGTTTAAGTAAGGCATCAAGCTGTGTTACAGGAAACGAGTATCTTACTTTATTGGTAGAAAAAGTGGGAAAGAAGGATATCGGTGTTAGGTTTTATCAGGAAAATGGAGATGGAGATTTGATCTGGGATGAAGTTGGGCAAATTGACGAAGTACATCGACAATACGCTATTGTAGTGAAGACTCCAAAGTACTTTGATTTAGACATAAAAACCGCAACGACTGTAAACATTCAACTATTTCGTTCTAGTGATGAAGCTGTTAGTACACCATTACAATTTTTATATACACCTCATCCATTTATATATAAATCAAAAGTTTGAAAAACCGAGAATGATTATATATAAATTATAAGTTTGAAAAACCGAGACTGATTATTGAAATATATTTAATTTATAATTTTTATGTTTAAATGAATGCATTATTTAGAAATAAATAGAAGTTTTATTAATTTTTGTATCCGAAATTGATCCGAACTGAAAGATGCGCTTACCTTAGTAGCTTTTATAGTTTCACCATAAAACCAACAATTCAAATTTATTCTAATTAATCCGAATGATTTCTGAAATAGAAAAAAACCCGTACTAAATCTATCCCGTTTGTGCTTTTATTTTTTTACTATTTCATTTTTTTTATTATTATTGAGTTTCTGTTTAATTTAAAATCCAAAATCAACCCATTATTCTCCATGTATTATTGTTCTGAAACATGAAATTCTACTGATTCATCCCTTGGGTATCATTATTTCTTGTATATATCTCGATAGAAAATACACAAAAAAAAGTAATTCAACAAATTTCCATTTTCTTTAGTCGCTTTCCCTGTTATTTGTTTTTTTTTTCTTCTTTGATTTCAATTTGGTGTGAAAATTATATGAAATTATTTGTGTAGTCGGAAAAAGTAATGGAATTGTAGCTAATTTGAAAAGAAAAATTAAAATATAACAATTGATATTGGATTTGAAAAGAGTTTTAGTATTTTGTTAAGAATAAACTAAGTTGGTTTGGTTAATTAAAAGTAATCTTCCTCGACTCACGGTTCAAAAGAGAATTACTTTCATATCGAGTAAACATAATGTTTGAATTAATATTTGAAATAATAACTAAAAAGATTTTAATATTTTATTTGTATTTATTTGTTTTCAAGATTAAATTTGTGTTCTGTTCTTTAGATCAAGAAAATCCATAGAAATTCTTTTTATCTTTATCAACAATAAAACTTTTGTTAGTCTGTTAGATTTTTTCTTTATGAACGTTCCTAAAGAAAAATGTAAACTGAACAACTACACAAGGCACTCTAATAAATGAAAATTAGAGTTGTAATATCTTATATATTTTGCATATATTTTTTCCTTTGAGCTAACATTAAAATCTAATTTTATGATCAACAATATTGCTAGTAGTTGTCATTGGGTATAATGCCCTCAGTCGTAAATTTTTATCGTACTAAAAACTATTTATTTGAATATTTAAGAATAACTGAAAAGATGTTTTAGATCTCGGAGTTAGTAAAAATTTTAAGCTCTGTTATTTGTGCAAAATACATTGTTATAATGAGAAAAAATTTATGATCTGGACCACCGACGCTGAACTCAACCATTTTAGATCGACTTTATGCTTGACAGACAAGTAGTAAAGGTGAAATAAAAAAAGTCAGGCAAGTGCGAATATAATTCGCTCACTGAGGGTTCCGTGTATATAATATTTGAGAAAAAAACAGTTTCTGTTAGTATAGTTTCACGTTTATTTGAAATTATAACTAGTAAAAAAATTTTAGTATCGATTTAGCAAAATCCCTACACCCATGAATTTTTTAAATTTTTTCTTTTGTAATGTTCGTAGCTAAGGGGCGGAACAAATAAATTTACATTTTTGAAAATAAGTAATAGTATAATTACAAAAAAAAAACTCTTTTGCACTACAAAAAAAAAATCACCTTTCATATTTCTACTTTAAACCCCCCCCCCCCCCTAATGAACATTTGAAATTATAACAACAAAAAAAAAGTTTTGGTCTCGATTTAGCAAAACCCCTTTCCCATGAATTTTTTTTAATTTTTTCTTTTGTAATGTTCGAAGGGAGGGGGGACAAAAAAATTTTACATTTTTGCAAACAAATCGAAAACTGCTTTCGAAAATTACAAAAAAACTCTTGCACTGCAAAAAAAAATCACCTTGCATATGACACCCCACATGCCATGATCAAAAATAATTTTTTTTCGAAATTTCTACTTTAAACCCCCTCTAATGAACATTTGAAATTATAACGACAAAAAAGAAGTTTTGGTTTTGGTTGGTTAGCAAGTGAAAACTTCTTTAGGCGCACCACACACAGATTTTTCCGTAGGTAGTAAGATAGTTTGATCCGTCATGCTTTAAAGTGAAATGCTAAAAATAATAATAAATAATAATCTATCTATCATTTCTTAACGTTTCAAATTGCGTTGTGGATATTGTGCTCGACTAACGTGCAGTAGGTTCTGAGTTCCAATCCCTGGTGTAGTACATATTTTTTTTTGTTTTTTTTGTTTAATTTTTATTAAATGCCATTAAAATTATGTTTTTTTTATTTATGAATTTATAAAAATAATAAAAATTTCTTTATACGAATTTTAAAAAATTGATCTATAACGCAGTTTTTTAAAGTTATATTGCTACTGTCTTTTGCAATTTGCATTCGAGTCATCATGCTAAATAAATATTGAATATATATAAAATTGAAAGTATGTATGGCTGTTTATCCTTTATGCATTAATACATTAATCATCATGAAAATTTATGAAGTTGTTGTGTACGCTTAATTTTTGCTTTTTATTTAACTACCGTTTTAAACGGTAGTTTGCTTTGATCAATGTTTTTTTTGTTGAACATAATTTTTATGAAATTAAAAGTAACGTAAGAAAGATAGTATAACCTGAAACAATTTCATTTGTATATCAAAATTATATGTATTGGAATTTTATCATCTTCACTAAATATGTTGTCGGTTTGCAATTGTATGTAATACATGTTTCTAAAATTAAGTGAAGACTCAATACTTGTAACTTGATAAAATCGATTATATCGATTTAAAGCTCAGAATTACGAGACGGAAATCGCATAAATTCTATACAAAGAAGCATAGCTTATGTATGATTAAACATGAATGGCAATCATGATAAATAAAATAATTAAAAATGGTGGCACTTAACCGAAAGTGATTTGCAAACGGCAACAATGCGCATTAATACCAATGAATTTGCTTAGCTTTCCGCAGGAAGATTTGTAAAATTTAAACTTGTAGATCTATGGGTGTGACAACCACGCGTACTTTAGTCCCTGCTATTGGCATATGAGTGCTATTTTGACAATTAGTTGGTTTACATTGTGAGGTTGGTGTGTGTAGTTAGCGGTTTATCGTTCTGACTTGTTTCTCATTTATTCTACTAATACGATCCAAATACTACTAATACGATATCAATTGATTGCGATTGCCAATGAAGTTTTCACTTCTGCCGTGCGGTCTTAAGCACACTCTCTGTTTTTTCGAAGTTAAGGGGGGAAGGGGACAAAAATAAATTTTACATTTTTGAAAATAAATCGAAAACTGTGCTTTCGAAAATTACAAAAAAAAACTCTTTTGCACCACAAAAAAATTTTTTTTTCAAAATTTCTAGTTTAAACCCCCTCTAATGAACATTTGAAATTTTAACATAAAAAAAAAGTTTTGGTTTCGATTTAGCAAAATCCCTACTCCCATGAATTTTTTTAAATTTTTTCTTTTGTAATGTTCGAAGTTAAGGGAGGGTACAAAAAAAAATTTTACGGGGGTGGGGGGGGAGGACAAAAAAAACCTTTTGTTTTGGGTAATAACTCAAAAATTAAGCAGTCGAAAATTCAATGAACATTTTTTTTTAAATACTGCCATTTTTTTCGATTTTTATAGACTAAACTAGATTCCTTAAAAAAAACTTTTGTTTTACTATCTCCTTATCTATGTCCATAAAATATAGATAAAAACAAATATTTCAATTTTTTTTTTGTTTTTATCAGGTGTGGGACAACACATTTAATAACTATAGAAAATTTCAAGTTGACAGCACTTATAGTTTGTGAGTGCTTAGCAAGTGCTTAGTTTGTTTTTTAGTTTAGTTTTTAGTTTAGTCTTTAAACTTTGAAATCAAATTTCAAGAGAACGACTAACTCGATATCAATGATTTTCTGTGCGTGAGGAAGGTAATTGATTGACCAATTGAAAAAAATACACAGTAAACTTTTGGTTTACATTCGTAAAAGTATTAAGAAATAAAAATTTGAAACATAGTGCTGGTGTTGTAAATCCAGCATTTTGTGAATTTTTTTTTCCACAATACAAATTTGCAGCTCTGATCGAAAGCGCGTTAGTAATCGAGGGCGGCTAGAACTGTTGAATGGTGATTAAGTCTCTTTTGAATATCAACGTAAAAAGTGTAGCAAGAATTGATGCGAGCTGAAGTAATCTGTCCTAAGTGAGCATCCCAAGTTCGATTTTTCGTTTTCAAGTAAGCAAGTAAAGCAGTTACTGGATTTATTGACACGATCGCATGCATTAGATTAAAGCGAGAACACCGCATGTAGTACGAAGTCTGCTAGACCGTGAATGTCTAACAGTTAGTCGCGCACGCGAAATAAACCCTGACGCTAGCTTGATTTGCACGGGGGTTCGTTTGACCAAACCTCATAACAAGAAATTTTTAATAAACGCAGAATCGACCTAAAAATTTTCTAACTACCACCCAGAATCTGCAGCATGTTGCCCAGCCCTGCCACAACTCTTTCCCAATTATAATTACGTTAACCCTTCATGACTTAACAAAACAAAATAAACACAAGTTTTAGTCCAAATAACAACATAAGAATACAAATGAAACACGTCAGTTCGTTTACTCACCATTTCAAAGTGTGTTGATCACATTTCCATGTTCAAATCATCAAATTCTCTTGCTCTTCTGCTTCCAAATAAAATTCAATGTATGTTCATTTTTTTCTTTGCTTTATTTATCTCGTTATTACCTTGATTGGAATTTACGGTAACTTTTATTTGATCGAGTGTACAAATCAATTTAACCTTCAATTCACAAGTATTTCGGTTAACATTTGTTAACATTTTAAATTTTGCAACATTAGATTATATTTATTCGATCGAATGTACAAAATAAATTAAACTTTTGGTTATTTTCCACATATATTTCTATTAGAATAATCCAGAAAAAACAACTAAGCGTTCTTCCATCACTCCAAACTCCCAACTCAAAAATCACATCACCGATCCCAAATTCCAAAACTCACTAACTAGCAACTGAGAAAAAAAAGCAAATTCAAATGGGACGAGCCATGAAAAAAACTCTCTGGCCAGCCTAAATTTTCTTTTCCACTCGAATTGTGTATTCTGTAATTCTTTTTTTTTTAATCTTCATAATTAGAAAAAAAAAAAATTATGAATTGAAAATAGAAAAAAGTTGATACGAGCTTCCGGAAGTGTCAAATTTTAGAAATATTTTAAATAATTATTTTCTTAGACACAATTGAGTTGAGAAGTGTAATGGAATCACAACTCTCATATCTAATATCTTGCATGGAAGCATGGAATGGAAGCACAAATCACATAAAATATCTTGCCCATTACACGCAGGTTTGACGTGTCTTATGTTGAAGTCAGATAGAAGAATTTGCAACAAACAACTTGTACATTGTTTCCCATTGTCGATGTGTAAAAACTCGGGAAAGCCAAATAGAACCAAATTTAGAACGCGTGTAGGGAAAAATCAATAGATCAGAAAACCAGTAAGCATCCGCCGTCATGGACGTTCAGAACGGAACGTTGATTGAATAGGTGGTCGATAAATTTTGTTTGAGGATTTAGTTTGCTTACAGATTTAACAACATCCTACATAATTATGAACCTGGGTCCTCATACCAGGCCAAAACCATAAACGGCGTATTCTTTGTCATGTTTTCCTTACTCGTAGTTGACGGTTGAAGGTCCAGGGACCCATATTTTAAAAACTGGGACATCAGATTAGATGGCATCAAGCTTGAGTTCCAATTGTATATATAATCTCCCATCCTGATGTTTCACAGCGAGGTAAACTTTAGGGTGTGATTTGTTGATTTAACTGATGTAGTTATCATCAAAAAATCTACTGAGCTCCTTGTCCAGCGCATCTTAATGGAGGGTTAGGTCCTCAATGAATTCTTCTATGTAGACACAATACAAACGCAGAGTGTATCAGGCACTAAATTTTGAGTTCCTTTCTGATGAACAATAGTAAATTTCAAATGTTGTAGATTAAGGCCACTATGCCACTCGTCCACTTAAATCTTTCTGAATTTCTTTACACTTATGACTTAGTACTTTAGATAAACATTCCAACTCTCACACATAATAATTCCGTTGCGCCTTCTTACGTTTCTTTGACAATGGGGCATTTATTGTTTCTCTTCATTAAGGCTCAACACACTTCCTAAATAAGTGATACGGTATCGCAATGAATAAATAAACTCTCCCAAAATAGGGTTAACCAGTACAGGGGTGGAGATAAGCAACTTCTTTAAGATTTAGAATTAAGTTTGCGCTTCAGGCGACCTTGCAAACTTTTTGAAGCTCTTTTTCAACAAATCTGTTATGAATAAAACTTGCAAAATTTGTACGTAGTCCATCCTCAAAAACTAAAAATTTCAAATATTTTACTTCCTCTATTTACTCTTGATGACGTTGATTGTCAGGACAGCTGTTTTTAACAATCCCAAAACCGTGATCAGTGAGTTTATATGTTCTTCGTAAGTTGCATAGGTAAGTAACATGTCGTTGAGGTACACACAATTATTTTCGTGGTACTCGTGAGGTATAACTTTATGCATAAGGCGACACATTGTCTGGAGGGGAAGGGGGTTACACAATCCGAAGGACATAACCGTGACTTGGTGGACATAACCTTAACGTAGACATAACCTTAACCCGACACTGCGAAAGCAGTTTTTTCACGAGAATATTCCGAGCGGGGATTTGCCAGGAGGCCTTAGGAATGTGAATATTTTGTGTCGCTCAACCGACCTAACAGTTCAAATCAATGGGAGCGGGTAGAGCTTAGTTTACACTGTAGGTAAAACTGGGTAGTGTCTCTGTTTAGCAGGGGCAATATGACCGACGTCAATGATGTGTACCAGTAATGGTGTTTTACCCAGACCTTATGTTGTCCATCCAAACCAGCATTTAATACTACGTCATTATTTTTTTTTTAATAGTATTGTAATGATGTGTTCCCAAAAGAAGTCAAGCATACCGGAATTAAAGGGAACCTGAGTTACAAATATGCAGCCGAAATAGGGACCTACACTCTGGCCCCTCGAACTTCTTTGTATTGTTTATGTGACTATCACATATGATGATAGTTAGTTATCGTGGCTGAAAGTTAAACTTTACATCCGTAAAATAAAATCCCTTTGCTATATGAAATATTAATATATTTTTCTACTTTACCGCCCATAAAATAATCACCCGTAAAATATTCATAAATTAGAACAAACAAATAAATTATTGTATGAAGTTTATAGAGAAAATCATGGCATGTTTGGCATAATTTTCAAAATGTCTAGCGAGTTTAAAAAATTCAAAAATTGATTTATACTACAATAAAGTTGTGCAGTTGTGCGTAAAAGGTTGTACATACACTCAGGCTGAAAGGAAGATTACGCCCTTGGTTCAATAAAAGCCCTCGCTTCGCGTCGGGCTTCAATATGAACCGCTGGCGTAATCTTCTACTTTCAGCCCTCGATATGTAAATAACTATTACTTAAAACATTTTGTTTTTCAGTTATACATATGCGATCTATCGTATTGCATAAGATACAAATATTTTGTGAAATATTTTTTAAGGAAATCGTGAAATTCAAGTAATATTTTGTTTGTTATTTTTTTTCTAAATTTCTTTAGCAACCAATTTATTTAATTTAAATTGTATATTACATTACTAACAAACCAAAAAATACTCAGGTCAAACAATTTTCTGAAAATAAAATACAAAAGCTTTACACCCGATTTTTAAATCGTAAAATTGCATTTTACGGTATTACACGTACAAATAGTACATTATGATACAAGGACGTAAAGCTAAAGATTTTGGACGTATGTGGAGTTTGCAAATCGAGGCGCTAGCCGAGATTTGCGCCCACATTAAGTTGCTTTAAAGTGTCACTTTTTAGCCATATAATTTGTTGTCATAGTTACGTCCAAAAAAATAAAAAACATTTTTGTTTGTTTAAATTCCATAAAAATAAAAATTTTTATCAAAGCTACCATTAAATTAAAATTTCATAATCCAATTAAAATTATTGTCATTATTTGTTGTGATAGTTATACAATAATTTGAAAAAAATAACAAATATTTTGTCAAAGGTTACTTGTTCAACATATTTTTATTTCAAAACTTATGCAGATTTATAATTTTGATTTCGAATAAACAATTTTTTTTTAAATATTTTGCTTGCGACTAATAAAAAATAGTATATGACGCACGGACGTAAACTTTTTTGGACGGCTGGCGCCTCGATTTGCAAACTCCACATACGTCCAAAATCTATAGCTTTACGTCCTTGCATCATAATGTACTATTTTGAAACACATGATATTCAAATTATAGTAAAAAAGTAATAATTAAAATATTAATAGATTACATACTAGCAATATAGTTGGCGAATGGATGCGTTGGAACAACTAAAAACACTTTAAGTTTGAATGTTAGTTTGCCGATAGTCTCAGTTAAGGTATGCAAATTGATCCAGTACCAAAATAATATAAAGGAAAAGTGCAAGGAGATTTTTGATACAATTTAGCAGATTTATAAAAGAATTTACTGCTGAACATTTTATATGATAGGACATTCTGGAATTTTTGACACTAAACATGTTGAGTACGCTAAATATGATATATTCATAGCTAAATATGGTTCATTCAAATATCCGAAGGTAATATGTCAACTAAAAAGGATGGAGATTGGGAGAATGAAAGGAATGAAAATATGCGGGGATACACTGAAAAAAAAATGATTTAATGACTACCATCTCGAAGTTGGCAGTTTATTATTCAAACAAAAAAACATTGTTTGCAAACAATTTCACCGTGATTGAGACAACTACACGTTAACATTTTCCTGGTAACAGAATGAGATTTATTTAAATAAAATGTTATATCTAATACAATAGTAGTTGAATAAAGTTAATAATTATTCCAATGAAAAAATTTTCTTTGGTCTTATATCATGAATTTTTCATTTTAAAATTGAAGTACATATTAGAAATTAATTGAACTATATTTGGAATTAAATATTCCTTGTGATTGTTTCAAATACATCGTTCTATAACTGCAAAGTTGTTCATTGTTGAAACAATTTCGTAGTTCTATTCGCCATATCTGCCCCACGGTTAGTTGAGTGAGACAACTGCATTTCGATTGGAAATAGAACATGTTTTTACAGTGTAAGCTTAATGTTGAAATTGGGTTTTTATCTTCAATATATTGAACTTATTTTCATTTACTAAATCATTAATTTTTTTTAGTAAATTTTATTTGAAATTAAATTGAAAAGTGAAAAGACGAGATAACACCATTGCGTTTTATTTACCCTAAATCCCAAAATAGGATGTAGCTTAGTTTTTGTTAGTTATATTATTCGGTTTTGTTCACCTTGCTCTTGCATTATTCAGTTTGTACAGTAATCTCCTACTAAAGGCTAGTTCAACATTATTTCATATCTTTTTTCTATGGTTCTTATCATTATTATTTTTTTTATTCATCTTTTAAGCTATGAAAGCTTACTTTTAAAAAAAACATATTTTTTATTGTATAATTATCGTTAACGGTTATAATAAATATTTTTCCTTAAATACTGATGATTTTGTTTTTTTAATTTATTATTAATTTTTGATCTTTATTTCTTTTATACAACAAAGATTCATTATCATTAAAGCTAATTACCGAAAAAGCGTTAATAAATCCTAAAAAATATAATTAGAATTATTACGTTTTGTATTATTATGCTTCTGTTAAAAATTGTTTATGTCGTGAAAAAAAAAATTTACATTGCAATTTGATGCCAAATTGTTTAGCAAATTTTTTTGTTTTTATTTTTTAATGCATGTACATATAGACTTATGTACGGATTATAAAATTTAAAAAAAAAATTTGCAAGAAATTTTGGATTCAAATTGCAATCAAAGGTAAAACTTATTCAATTTTTTTAAGGAAAAACATATTGCACATATTGCGTTAAGTAAATAAATAAGTGACGATGAAGTTTCAACTTCGAAATAGTTTTCGCGACAATGGCGTAATTGAAAGCGTATCTGCCAAAGGATTCGAACATGGCACTGAAGTAAAGGTTCGAATTCACCCGAAACACGTAAAATGAAAAGTGGAGTTTTTATCTGAGAAACATCCAACCATACCTTTGAATTGAAAAAATTTCAATTACTTCCTTACTTACTTGAGTATAATAGTTCTCAAAAATAACAAATAAAATATGGAGGGGCTGAAATCTCAAGCTCTGAGATATCAAGACTTCGGTCTGAGGTAAGGATTTTGATATAGTTTTCGGCAAAAAACTTTTGTAAGGACATAGTTTTTGGTTTTGGGCAGCGATGTATATCAAACATAACTCTTTGTTAAAGTACATGTATTTTTTTATCTCTGTTTAGAAATTTATTACAAAACTAACACGAAACATCAATACGTTGACGGAAAATTATAACAGATCATAAATTAATTTAATTTAGTGAAACCATGATACACTAAGAAAATTACTCAAAAACTTCTCCATTAAGCGTTTTGAGAAAATATTACAAAATCACAAACTGATATTTCTTTTAAAATTCCAAAAATATTGTAAAAATTAAATAAAATCAAACCTTTTTTCAAAATTCTAAAAATATTCCAAAAATTATTACAAAATCAAAGCTTAAAACTTTTTTCAAAAATTCTAAAAATATTGCAAAATATATAACAAAATCAAAAATTGAAACTTTTTTCAAAATTCCAAAAATATTCCAAAAATAGAATAAAATCAAATCTTTAAACTTTTCCTAAATTCAAATAATATTCCAAAAATTCTTAAAAATTCAAACTTTTTTCAAAATACTAAAAATATTGCAAAAGTTATTACAAAATCAAAAAATGAAACTTTTTTCAAAATTCCCAAAATTATAATAAAATCAAAAATTTAAAATTTTTCAAAATCCTAAAAATATTCCAAAATTTTTAACAAAATCAAAAAATTGAAACTTTTTTCAAAATTCTAAAAATATATATAAAATTCAAAAATTCTATTCTTTCAAAATTCTAAAAATATGGCAAAAATTATAAAAAAATCAAAAATTAAAACTTTTTCCAAAATTCTAAAAATATTGCAAAAATTATTACAAAATTAAAAATACAAACTTTTTTCAAAATTCCAAACTTATTTCAAAAACTATAACAAATTCAAAAATTTCCATTCCATTTACGTCATAAAAACAACTAAATTTTTTTTCCAAAATAATGGCTAAAAAATAAATGATATCATTTTTTGACACACTTGACATTATTTTTTTGTCAAACTTCTAATGCCATAATTCTTAATAATAATAATAAAATTTCATGTCATAAAAATAATTATTTTTTTTTCCAAAAAATGGGTAAAATCGTATAGAAAAATCTTTCTTTTGACACACTTGACAACATTTCTTTGACAAACTTATAATACCATAATTCTCTATAATAATAAAATTTCATGTCATACAAATATTTAATTTTATTTTGTTCCAAAAAATTGGGTACAAAATAAATAAAAATCTTTCTTTTGACACACTTGACAACATTTTTTTGACAAACTTATAATGCAATAATCTAGTTTTTGATCTCACATACCAATCCCTACCATCAAGATTTCTCCAAATTTAATCTTCCTACTCGTAATCACATAAAATGAAAGTTTTTTAGGCCAAAAATATGAAAATTTGCTATTTTTGACACACATAATGATTTTTTCGACACACTTCCGTTACAGTTATCGAACACAGCGTCCTTTCAAACCTGTACCTTGAGATACCTATTTTTAGAAAAAAAAATTTGAAATCTCCAGCGGTTTTCTAGATTTTGTAGGTAATGCTAACGTTAAATTCTCTTTTTATATTTCGCGTAGCTCTGTAAGAGCTATTGGTAATATTTTAGATTACTCAGGTATTTTTTAGTATTTTTGAGATCTACACTCTCTTAGAAACAAAAGAAACCAAAGTTTTCCTAACTTCATTTATAAATCATTAAAAATTCGCTCCTTTAATTTAATTTAATTTTACAAGAACTTATGATTCTGTTAAACTAATAAACACTAAAAAAATTATCTTATAATTTTATTAAATATTTCCATACATAAAAACAAAATTTATCTTAATTTTATTATCTCTAACTTTATTCATGTTTCATAACACCACGAATAACATAAATAATACTTTTGTTAACACTTTCTCACCCTTAATAAAATTATATGCAAATCTTCAGCTAAATAAATGAAAATTGAATGAGTTTTCTTTTATAATTTTCATGAATTTTCTTTAATTTAATATTTGGTATAAAATTTCCATTTGATTTGACTTTTTTTCTTCATACAGACGTGTTAGAAATTGCTTCCAAAAAAAAAATAGCTTTCGTATTATCAAATATGTTTGCTTACGAACAAAATGGAAATTTATTATTCGAGGTGATAAAAATGTCAGAAAACGAAAAATAACTGTATCGTTGAAAAATGTTAAATAAGTGAAATAAAATAATAAGAAATGTGACGAAGTGAAATAAAATATGGTTTTATTTAAAGAAAATTAAATTTTTTCTTTGGATTTTATTGTACATAAATAGATATGATAATTTGGTTCTGCACTAACCAGCGTCGGTGTTATACTAACCCGCTTTGAATATTTATTACGGTTAGTCAAAATAGCGTTACTTGAAAAATGCAGTGGTCATAATGCAGGGAAAAATGAAAACCAAGCTTTATATTTGATCAGGTTATTGATTTGTTTGTATTAGTAATAGATGTAAAATCCGCAATTTAATATAAGTATGTATATATATATATATATATATATATATATATATATATATATATATATATATATATATATATATATATATATATATATATATATATATATATATATATTAATATATATATATATATATATATATATATATATATATATATATATATATATATATATATATATATATATATATATATATATATATATATATATATATATATATATATATATATATATATATATATATATATATATATATATATATATATATATATATATATATATATTAAAATATTTTGTTTGAAAAGAAAGGGGAGGGTAATTAAAAAAATAAATTATTGTTTTAAAAGAATTGATTGTAGATGAATAGTAAAAAAAATAATTTGCTAATGCAAATTGGGTAATGTTAAAACTAAAATAATTTTCTTTAATTTGATATAAATACAAAAAAAATAAGAATTTTAATTCAATTCAATGTGATTTTTTTAAAAAATAAAAAATATATACAATCAGGAACAGTTAAAAGTACAGAATATTTTACAATACACAGAGAAACAATAAAAATTTTTAAAAAACTAATTGTAAAAAGTTTTTTGGAAGTAAAAAACCAATACAATTATGTGTGTTTATACTTTACTTAAATAGAAATTCTTTTGTTTGCTGATGTGTCCGAAAAGTTGATTGTCGATATGATATGTAACCTGTTCTCCGACGTTACGACTTACAAAATTCTTACAACCGATCTTACTTCATCAGCTGTCAAAACTAACAACAAATACGTAGACTCCCTTCTTTCTTCCAACCATATTGATTTCCAAACCTCTTTCCGTCTCCGTTCCTGTGTTTAGCCTCTCCCCAAAATCTATGGTCTCCCAAAGATTTATAAGGAAGACATCCCCCTTCGTCCTATTGTCGTTAATTACTCATCTCCATCATTCAACCTATCCATATTTCTAAACTTAATCCTCCTACAAGTGTGCGATACCTCCTGTTTCAACGTCAAAAAATTTTCAGGAATTCAAACTTTTTCTTTCCAACAAAATCATTCCGCCCAATCACTCCCTGGTCTCATTCGATGTCGTTTCCTTGTTCACCAATGTACATGTCCAGATGGCCCTAAATGCTATTTGCAGCCGTTGGGACACCATCAAAACCATAACTCCCATCCCCCTCCTTCTTTACCTTCCGTTCCAACACATATGCACAAATCCGTGGCCTCGCCATGGCAACCCTCTTTCCCCACCCTTTCTGACCCCAGATGTTCTAAACAAATCCCTGGACCAACTACTATACTACCCTTTATTTTTTAAAAAATATGTCGATGACATCATATGTTGCATTCCTACCGCTCACATCAACAACACTCTGACCTCCCTAAACTCAATCTCTCCATCAATTCAATCCACTCACGAAGTTGAAAACAATAACCAAATCAGTTTTCTGGACATTCTCATTTTTCACAACCAAGATAGCTCTATTTCCATTGATTGGTATCAAAAGCACATTTCTTCCAAGCGCCTGTTAAATTTTCTCTCTAGACACTCCTTCAACACTAAATTCAACATCGGTTATTCTGTTGCCAAGCTGGTCTTGTCCCTCTGTGACGACCAATTATTTTCCAAAAACATTGAAAAGATCTCCAACATCCTAAGAAACAACAGCTTCCCCACTCATCAGTGGCGGATTATGCCTTTAAGGGGCCTGAGGCGGAACAAAATTTTGGGGCCTTAGATTTTACCAAAAATTTTGCAAATGAGTTTGATTAAGACTATTTCTTAAATAATTTTTTATCCGCTTCAGAACGGAGAAAGATCGTTCCCCACTTGCGTTGCATATCGGCAATGTAAGAAATATTTTTAAAATAGTTTCCACATCGGGAAATGAAGATTGCAGGCCATCAATGATTACCTTGTACATCTTAAATAGACAAGTGATGTTCTCTTCTTTTATATATTTTAAAAAATGATGTACTTCGTCTTTAAGATATTGTACTTCTATATTCCTCGCATATGTATTTGACAATTCTAAAATACACTTGTCAACTTCATCACTGGATATGTTTTGATCAAAAAATAATTTAAAATTATTTAAAACAGTTTCATATATGGACGTTCTGGTAGACATTTCAGTGGCAAGTCTATCACAGATCATATTGTGAGTACTTATAATAAACAATTCTCGTCCTACTAGCTGTGTATCATTTGCAGATGATTCATCATACCTAATTTTGCGTTTTCTTTTTCGTCCTTCTTTGTAGCTAATATTGTCTGTTAATAAGTTTGCTTGCTTTTCTATGCTCTCAAAATCATTCCGAACATCCCTTATAAATTGTGACAAAGAATTAAACAGTTTTACTCCTTGTAATAAGTTCGTTTGAATATTTTGAAATGATTTTCTAGTACTATTGATTCTTTGCAATAATATATCCCATAGAACGATTAATAAGGCAATTCATATTCATCGAAAGAGCTAGCTAATTTTTTAACCTCAACTTTAGTAATCGGTTTTTCGTCTTCATTTTCGCTAATTTGGATAAGAACGCTTTTAATATTTTTGTAATTAAATCGCAAGACGGATACTGCATCAGCTCTTGCAGACCATCTTGTCACTTGTGTCACTTAATTTTTTAATATGTTTGGAATTAGGATCGGAAAAATTATCAATAAGCAACTTCCATCTGTGAGTAGATGAAGAAAAGAATACATATATATTTTGGATAAAGTTAAAATAATACACCGCAGTAGAATAGGCATCTGCAGCATAATTTCCAATTAAATTAAGCGTATGACTTGTACAAGGAATAAAAATGGCGGTCTAACTTAGAGTTTTAATTCTGGCTTGTAAACCATTATATTTTCCGGCCATATATGTTTGACCGCGACAATTTTTAATATCCAAAGACAAATTGTTTAAAGTTTTCAAAATAAGTTGTGCTAGATATTCTGAATTGTGATTTTCAATTTGTAAAAATCCAAAAATCGTTCTCTCGCATCGCCCACTTTATCAATGTACCTTAATATAAAACTTAGTTGGTCAGTGTGGTTCACGTCTGGCGTAGAATCAACAATAATTGAATAATATAAAGAGTCCTGAATTTCTTGAATTAGGTATTCTTTTACTTCAGTTCCCATTAAATTTATAAATTCATCGCATGTGGTATGTGATAAATAACTTACATTACCTTTTCCTGGATGGCTGTACCTCTCCAAATGATTTTTAAGAAAATCATCAAATTGGGATAGGTACTCAATGCATGTCATAAAATTTCCTTTTCTGTTCGAAGCAATATCTTCTCGATGACCACGAACTGCTAAACCCAAAGTAGCTAATAGCTTTACTGTAGCTATAACTCTTTTTAAAACTTCCCGCCAGCATTTTTGTTGTACTTCAATTTCACCAGCTATTTGAGTATCAATACGTCCAGTTACAAACAATCTTTTTTTCAAATTTTTCAAACAAATTTTTTAGACAATCTCTTTTCCAATCAACGTTGATAAAACGAAATATACAACTAAAGCTAAAACACCTATACTATATCAATCATATCATATGGAAACCCTTTTCAAACGTTAATCCAAATGATGAATTTAGCATGCATTGTATAAAAAATACATGGATTTTAAGCATACAATAATAGATTTCAATTCTACACGTTAAAAAGTTTTCATTTATTTAGTTATATATGAAATTAATCTAAAATATGTACAATTATATGCATAAAATTGAGGTTTTCAGTTTAATGCTTTCAATAAATTGTAGGTCTTAAAAGAAATCCAAAATCATTGATGAAAACATAAAACTCTAATATACTTCAAATATCCAAAAAATACTTATCTGGATTTTGTTTTTATCAATAATTTTGCGATTGATATAATAACAGCCCATTGCAAATAAAGTTTTAGTATTAATATTCATTCGTAACAGTGGAACTTTTCAAAAGAAAATATTTTTTTACTATACAAATTGGAAAACGAATTTGTACATTAAAAAATTATAAAATTATCAAATTAGAATTATTAAAATAAATACATACATGAAAAAAAGTAATACAAATTTACAACCTAACACTTTTACATGTGGGATAATATTAAAAAAATCTTTACGTTTAAAAACTTTGGTTGAATGAACGCAGTCATCTGATATTTGAATACCTATAAAATATCAATACTATTTGTAGCGAGGGGGCCCGAGGCGGCCGCCTCTTCCGCCGCTATGGTAATCCGCCACTGCCACTCATACTATCAAAAAAATTCTCGATAAGCACCACGCGACATCTCACTCTTCCGCTCCCAGGTCCTCCCCTTCACCCGATCCTGTCTACATATCGTTTCCACACATCGACGGTTTTAACTTCATAATTAAATCCTTTTTTAAACATCAATTTCCCGAAGTTCGGCTAGCTATTTCCTATCCCACTTCCCTTAACCACCTCCTTTTCTCCCACAACAAAGATATAACCCCTCCTTTGGGACGGTGCAACGTCATCTATCAATTGTACTGCTGCGACTACGATGCTGTCTACGTTGGTCAAACTAAACAACTTCTTAAAACACGGGTGCAAAAACACATGTCTGTTTTCAAACACCAACACGACTCCAACAACGCCATCATTGACCATTTTAGTTCTTATGGTCATCACTTCAACTTCCAACAGCCTAAGGTCCTATCCTTACAACCCAACTACTATCACCGTTTGTTCCTAGAATCCTGTTACATTGCCTTACTAAAACCCAAATCCATTAACTTGACTTCAGACCTGTCCTACCTCAACACAAAATACCTGCCCATCATCTAAACCCTAACCACCAACTCTTAACACATGTATCCCATCATATCTGATTCATTCGCCGCCCTTGTTGTTTCATTTATATATATATTTCTCCTCTTTTTTAGGTCTCTTTTAAATAATTTAAAAAATTCATAGTTCGTATTTTTCAATGTTCGGAAAAATTTTTTCAATTATCTCCCCTCCTTTCTTCCATTTCTTTCTTCATTATATTATAATCACCGGACAATTAACATCATCTATGGTAAATAAATTTTTAACATTTTTTATAATTAATTTCTGTGTATCTCGTGGTTTTATTTTTGTAGTTTAGTGTCATGTATGTGTGCTTTGGTAACATCTCAAACATGTTACACGGTTTTAGAATACTGTAACCTTATGGTTTTTTTTACCTTTATTGTGTCATAATTTTTAACCTTTCGTATTTTCCAAACTAAAAATAATATCGTTTTTTTACTATTTGCATGAGAAATTTCAATTATTTACTCAAAAACCCAAGACAAAAGTTATTTTTCTCAGCTAAGGTTACTAATAATTATTCCCCACACCTAATAATAAGTATTTTAGCACCTTAGTAAATAATGAAAATATAATTTTTGTTCGTTTGTTAACTGAGTTCATCTTTGAATTTTTTTAGTTTCTTCCTAAAATAATAATAATATATTAAAAAAAAATAAGCGTTTTGATTATATTTTAATAATAATAAATAATGAATGAATGCAAAAATTTCTTTGCAACTATAGTTTAGTTTATTTGAAATTTTAATTCGTGTTAAAGTTAAACAGAATTCTGTTGAAATTTAGTTTAGTTGTGAGTTGTAGACTAAAAAAATTCTAAATTTGGCTCAACAATATTGAACAGATTTTCAATTCAATTCAATTCATGTCAAAAATAAATAAAAGCTATATTTTTTAATGCAAAGCATATGTGATTTTTATATAGTTTTAAGAAAATTCATTGAAAATAAATTTCTAACTAAGCAGCCCTGAATAATAAATATCCAATACACAATCCAATGATACGATACACAATGTTTTACCAAATCAAAATTTTTATTTATTCACCATTTGCTTATTAATTGACATTTTATTTTGTGAATAATTAAGAGTTTTAGTGCATTTTTTATATCAAGTAGTAAAAAAAATAGTATATAAACCTCGGTGAAGAAAATTTTCTCCATTTCGGTGCTTAATTCGCTCGAAACTTCGTTTCTCGCGAATTAATATCCACCTCAATGTAGAAAATTTACTTTATCACCTCGGTATATAATGTACTATTTTTTCGTTTTACAGTTTTTTCTGCCTTGACAAAGGAAGCACTAGCTTCCGAAACGTTGGCTTCTTCACCCCCCTTTCTTCGTTCATTGGTTTTTAAATAATTAGTATAAATGAAAAAAGTGAAAAATTTTATAATAATTATTATAATTATAATCATAACCATATAAATTAAATAATAATGAAAGAAATAAAATAAAATAAAATATAAAATAATAACATAAAAATATAAAAATTACTTAGAGATCCTATCATCAAGAACATTATCATTTTCAAAATTAAATTAATTAGGACAATGTTTTGTCTTGTTCCATGTGAATTTTTGTTTGTACATCAATGTATATAAGTTTCGATAATTAATGGTTTATATAATCTAGATATGATTAGTTTTAAAGTGATACGATTCCGAAAATAAGTAATAAAAATAAAAAAAAATAATTTTGTGTTGATTCTAAACCAATAGAACTGTGTGATAATGGGATCGGGAACTCGCGTTACTTTTTTTTATGTTTATAAATAAACATTTTGATGCCAAAACATTGTTTTGTGAACTGTTATTATTACTGAAGAGAAAGTAAAACTTGCCGAAGAATTTTTGAATTCAGTTTTATATTTCGATTGTCAAGCATTTAACTCAAATACGTAAATCTATTTATTGTTAATAAAATTCCCTCACGAGCCGAAGTTTGATGAGAATTACGGCAGCAGGAGCCAGCGAGTATTTGATTGGTTTACTTGTTTGGTGTTTGTTTTTGAATCACGGCAACGAGACTCATCAAGGATATAAATATTTTTACGTCAAACTGATAGATTGAAAATATACGATTGGCTGAAAGTTGTGGTTATTTAAGTTCCATCATCGTGATCCATCGATGATGTACGTTTCTCTGAAGTCCACCACCACATGGGGTGAGTTATATTTAGTTTTTATTTTTCATATGCATGGATGAGTATGGTTGTGTATGTATGTGTATGAGTGTGTGTATGAAATATATGAATGTCGATAAGTATGAGCATGAGTCAGAGGCGAATGTGCTAGATTAAATAAGTTTCTTTACACGCATCAACGATGTTTACGGTTATCATAGGTCGTAAAGACAACCTTCATTTTGATTTATTTCAGAAGTCAAACCTGTGTATATTCGATTGTTTCTGTCACATCAAGCCAGGACCTACCGTTATTTGTAGATTCTGGTATTATAAATTTAATTTAATTTTAAAAAGAGGTGGTTAGTAATAAGCGATGTTGAGATGGTCGACCTTGCGTAAATAATTGATTGAAGGTAATTTGCAGGGACAAAACATATATGATTCAATAAAAAATTTTAAAATACATGTTCAAAACATCTGCGGATTAAACGCTAGCCATGACCACGTGCAACATCATCTTGAGCACGACAAACCGAACATTCTATTTCTAACGGAAACACAAGTTTCTGAAAATTTTCTCTTTATAGAATCGCTTAATTCCAAATATAGGCTCGAATTAGGTTTCAAACTCCATCAGGGCGTATGCGCATTCATTCATGAGAGTGTTGCGTACACGCGCTTTCCAAATTTTGAACTACACGGTGACGGCTTCAATACAATGGTTTTAAAGATTTGTCTTCCAGAAATGACTTTTTTTACAATAGTTTTATACCGGTCCCCCAACAAACGTAACCCAAACTTTTTTAATATACTGACAAAAATTGTGGACGAGATTAGAGCAAAGTCCCCTAATTGTGAAGTTATCGTTACCGGTGACTCCAACGTCCACAACAAATCATGGTTGGAATTCTCCAAATCGACCGACGATGTTGACAATAGTGGAAAACAGGCAGAAATTTTTGCCGCGTCTCAGGGCCTATTCCAAATTGTTAAAAGCCTGACTTTCACTCCCCGTAATGGCGGTGATAATAGTTTTCTTTTAGATCTCTATCTTACCACTAGGGCTTCTAATCCGGATATCCGGATATCGAATTATCCGGATTATTCGACCAAATTTTGACTATTCGATTATCCGGATACTTTTTTGCAACTATCCGAATATTAAAAAACCCTTTATTTTGTAAGAAAATAATCAAATTGCGTTGAAAAGTTCAAATAACTATTAACTTGCTTTGCAAAGTTTGATAGTGCAGCGAAGTAACTACAAGTTTTAAAAATTTATTTTTCATAATTTCTCTCTAAAAAGTACACTTTGCTTTAATTGTCCAGCGTTGCGAAAGCTGTCAATATCAAAGCAGTTTAGATAAGTTCATATCGTAACCGCTGTCAATTACTTATCGTAACTGCTGAAGTTTTGGCCTCAAATTTTCTTTTTTAAATCAAAGTACGCGAGTGATTCCTGTCAAACAAACTATTTCAGTTCATTGCTCAACTTCCTTGTAAATTGATTCAGTGCAGAAACAGAAACAAAACACAAATGGAAGATCCTGCAAGTGACTTGAGTGATGGTGGACCTAATGAATTTGGTGAACGGTTAGAGAAATTATGAAAAGCACTGTTCGTAACTCGTGGAGAAAGTAAGTTATTTCAGAATTGGTGAATTGTTTGCACTCGCTATCGCTCGTGCACAAACTTTCACCAATGCTGAAATAACTTACTTTCTCCACTTGTTACGAAATGTACTATACAACTTTAATGTTGTGAAAACTGTAATCATTGAATATTTTATGAAACGCTTCGTGAATCTGCAGTATAAAGATATTTTACTAATATTTATTTAATGCTATATTAATTTAAAAAAAATAATGTTTTGTAAACTTAAGCCCTGTCAATAAAATCTGAAGTGTTGGCTATTTTTTTTTAAGTTTATGAGAGCTGTACTTCTAAATTATGACTCTGAGGAAATCACTAATGAAATTACTATTGAAAGTGAAGATGAAGAAAGTTTAAGTAGTGAAGTTTGTATAAGAAATCGTGACTGCAGAAAGTACTTGAGAATGCTATTGCTTTAATTACTCATGTTGAGAAGCAGAATGAAGGAAGTTCCATATTGCTGAAAAAAGATTTCATTTATTTAAATAATTATAAAAAACGGAGGGCAATTTAAATATTCTATATTGCGTATTATTACCAATAAAACCTACATCGACTGCAACGGAGCGGGTATTTTCAATTGCTGGTCTTACCAAGACAAAAATTAGAACTCGACTCAATTTCGAGACACTGTAACAATTAGTTAATGCAATAATTTTTCTAAAATATGCATTTTTATAAATGCATCAATAACTTCATTAATTTAATTAAATTTATCAATAATTTAATTTTTTTTATTATTATTACTTATGATTTGTTACTATTTTTGTTATTTTGTGACTATGTATAAAAATTAATAATATAGATACACGAAAAATATACATAAATGATTTAAATACCGCAAAGTAAACAACATGTTTTATTTATTGCTTAATTATCCGGATATCCGGATTATCCGGATAATTTATTGTTTATGTATTCGATATCCGGATAATCAAATAGGTCGGATATTTAGAAACCCTACTTACCACAATGCCAGATATTACGAGTGTCGATGTCGCGAAAGGTAGTATTGGAAATTCTGATCATTATTTAATCTCATCAGTTATCAAAACTGATTTACTTAAAACTACAGCTCCCAAACCCCGTAAAATATTTCACTACTCAAAAATAGATAAGAGTGGTCTTCAAAATTTTTTTCCATGGTTTCCCTTTCGACCGTCATTGTTTTTACACTGACAATGTAAATGTTTCTGCTCAAAACTTTACAGAAACTATCCAATTTGCTATCAATAAATTTGTCCCTTTCTCCATAGTAAAACCCAAACAAAAATACTTGTACTCGAAAGCTGCCAAAACGGCACTTAGAAACACACGTAGATCATTTAATATTTGGATTCATAACAAAACTCCCACTAATCGATCCCAATATCTAAAGGCCAACAAAATATCTAACCAGATTATCTCAAACGAAAAGTCTGAAATTGACAGAGCGAAAGCCTCAAAACTTACGTCTATGTCTGTTTCTGACAAGAGTTTTTACAGTGCCATTAATTCTTTAAATTCTGGTACAAAATTTTCTATTCCCCCTATTATTGATGGTGATTTAATCGTCAATGATCCCGCAAGAAAAGCTAACTTGTTCGCTGAACGCTTTGCTCTGAACTCCACTGTTTTGGAAACTCCTAAAGAAATACCCCAAATCCAGTCTTCAGGAGTTAATATGAATGAACTTCACTTCAAACCCAAAATAGTCGCTAAACTTTTAAAGGGGTTAAACATCAACAAAGCCTCAGGAATGGACAATATTCCACCCATTATTTTAAAAACCCTTTCGAAAGAACTTGCACCAACTTTGACTAAAATATTCTACCAATCCTACAAATATGGTATATTTCCCTCGTGCTGGAAGTTGGCAAATGTCCAGCCCGTCCCCAAAAAAGGGACCAAAATCCGATATCTCAAATTATAGGCCAATAGCTTTACTATCGGTCCTATCCAAAGTCTAGGAGCATTATATTAATACACACATTTCAAAATTTCTGGAAGAAAATCATTTAATATCCGACAGCCAATACGGTTTTCGAAACTAAAGATCAACTACCAAACTATTAAACTATGTAGCGCATTGTTGGAACAGCATACTTGATAAAGGTGGTGAAACATACGTTATCGCTTTAGACATCTCCAAGGCATTCGATCGAGTCTGGCATGCCAACTTAATCAACAAGCTCGTTGCGTACGGTTTTCATCCCAATGTTGTGAAGCTGATTCAAAATTTTCTATCCAACCGATACATTTCGGTAACCTTAGACGGATTTTCTTCTGAGTCTAAACTAATTAACGCTGGTGTACCTCAAGGCTCAGTATTGTCCCCAACCATATTTTTGATTTATATCAACGAATTGTTGAAAATCACCAGCAACCCAATAAATAGTTTTGCAGATGCTAGTACTCTGCACAAGTCGTTCGAGCCCCTTCCTTCAAAAGGTAAAATGCACGAACGAATTAATCCTGCCCGGAGAGATGCTGCCATAAACGTGAACAAAGACCTGAATAAAGTCGCCGACTGGGGTGAACAAAACCTTGTCAATTTCAACTCTACCAAAATACAGCTGTTGATTGTTTCCAGATTAAAGACCGAGTTCCCCAAAGACATTTTATTAAGTATGTGTGATGAACCAATAGGTGAATGTAAAAACATTCGTTTATTGGGTGTCACAGTTTCAAATGACCTACTCTGGAACGACCATGTAATGGCGATGGCAAAAAGCGCGTCTTAAAAACTCGGCCTCCTAAATAGATGCAAAAAATTTTTCACTCCATACCAATTGCTCCATGTTTATAAGTCCTATATTCGTCCCTGTATGGAGTACTGTTGTCAAGTTTGGGGTGCTGCCTCTGTTTCCATATTGGCCCTCTTAGACTCTGTTCAAAAGCGAGCTATACGAATTGTGGGTGATCGAACTTTGACATCAAAACTTGATTCCCTACAACATCGTCGCACTGTTGCTGACCTCGTTGTTTTTTACAAATATCGTCATCAGCAGTGCTCAGATGAAATCAGCGGCATCATGCCTCAAACTTATTCTTACCCCCGTTCCACTCGGCAATCGGCTGCCGCAACCGGTGAAACGGTAAAGATCCCGCGCTGTCATACTGGCAGATTGCAGAGAGACTTCTTTGTCCGAACTGCGTACAAATGGAATAGTTTGCCGGAACACTTAGTCTCAGGTGGCTTCAACCCACAGAAGTTTAAAAAAAGCGTTAATCTACATCTTAGAACGCCAGTTGTTGTGGGACCCAGGTCTAGACCTAGGTCTTAAAAGGTCTTTATGTGTTGTTGTGACACATATTCTAAACCCTATTACACAACACATTTTATTAAAAAAAAAAAAAAAATAGTATTTGGTAATGATGATCTAGGTACTGGTTTGGACATATTAATTATTTGAGTATGGAAGCGTCTATATTGGGTATGGGATCTTCAATGTTTCTCGCGTACTATATTGTTTATTTATGCTGAAGTAGCAGGATTTCTTACTCGTTCCCATGGGCTGCAACAAGTCAGGGACCAAAAAATAATCTCGCTAGGTACGCGACCTGCTTTGCCACTTCGTTAAGTTTCAACGAGGTAGCGCTTCATTACACAATACATATAATTTTGATATACAAATGTAATTGTTTCAGGTTATACTATCTTTCTTACGTTATTTTTAATTTCATAAAAATTATGTTCAAAAAAAAAAAACATTGATTAAAGCAAACTACTGTTTAAAACGATAGTTAAACAAAAAGCAAATTAAGTGTACACAACAACTTCCCAAATTTTCATGATGATTAATGTATAAATGCATAAAGGACAAACAGACATACCTTCAATTTTATATATATTCAATATTTATTTAGCATGATGACTCGAATGCAAATTGCAAAAGACAGTAGCAATATAACATTAAAAAACTGCGTTATAGATAAATTTTTTAAAATTCGTATGAAGAAATTTTTTTATTTTTATGAATTCATAAATAAAAAAAAAATAATATCAATGGTATTTAATAAAAATTAAAAAAAAACAAAAAAAAAATATGTACCACAACTGGAGTTGATCTCAGTACCTACAGCACTTCAGTCAAGCACGATATCCACAACGCAATTTGAAACGTTAAGGAATGATAGATATATTATTATTTATTTTATTTCCAGCCTTTCGTTTTTTGACGGATCAGTTTAATTTACAACCTACGAAAAAATCTGTGTGTGGTGCGCCTAAAGAAGTTTTCACTTAAAAAAAAACAGAAAATTTGCAATAAAGAAAAAAAAGGAATGCAGAAAAAACCAACAAATCCTAACATCAAGACATCAATCAACCACATCATAAAATTGCAAACGATTTTTTTTCTTAATTATAATTATTTTTAAACTAATTAATTTTATTAAAATGTAAATGTCTAAACTGATGACTTTTCCTTTGAATTCCCAATTCGATTATTTTTTATAAATGAATAAATATATATTTAAAATGAAGCATATCAGTAACCTATTTGTAATGAAGTGGTAAAGAATTTGTAAGAGAAGGAGTGTGTGTGTGAGATGTAGCGGAAGATTAATACGCAATATGTTTTTGGACTATATTAAGCGCTAAATAAATTAATCCCCAAAAGGCAAGTGATCCCGATTAAAAAGAAAAAGACGTATCAATAGTTTTAGTGTAGTCAAACATTACACATAATAGCGTTCTTAAAGTTGTTTTTTCTGTCATACAAACCCCCGATCTCTGTCTCGATTGGGTACTAGAGCAACTCACTCCTGTCATATAATTCTTAAAGTATGATATTGCATTACGTTGCTGTGGTTCTGATTTTTATGGTTTCATCTCGTCTAGCAACTTCGATTATTTCAAAAAACAAAATTCTGAAAGAAAAAAATATGTGAAGTCCCACGTTGAACACCATTGGTAATTAACCACCCTTTCTTGTGTGAAGTCATGTCTAATGCATATTTTTCAAATACCATCATTACACTTAACAAATTTGGTTCCATAACTCGTACTTTCCAAAAAAAAAGCTAATCCCTTATCCTATAAAATTACGAAAGATTTTACAAATTAAAACATAAACATGTAAATAGACCCCATAAAATAAACACTTAAACCTAATCCACTCACAAATTACATAAATCATAATACAACAAATTTTAAAATTTACAAACTCAAAAATGTTTTGTTTGTCACACTACCAGAGGAGCGATTAAATCTCTAAAGTAATCTGGAGCATTAAAATCATATTATTGCAGAACATCACAGGTGACATGAATAACTTATAATATTTTTCTTCAACATTATTTCTTATCTTAAAAATCTTAATTAATTCTTTTTGTTCTTTCCTTTGTTTATTTTTTTCTTAAAAAGGATAAAGCTTTAAAAGAAAATATATAATTTTATTTTTTTTAATAATACGAAAGTTTTCCGTTTTCCTGCATAAGATCTTCTATCATCTAATAAAACAAAATTAGGTTTTAGGATGAAAGTAAAAAAAACGTTTTGTTATTGGTACATTTATTCCCTATTACAGTAAACAAGTCGAAAATGTAGAGAAAGTCACGATTTATTAAATAATCCATAATTCGTGTAATGAGTTATAGGATATTAATTTTAATAAAGAAAAATTATTTTAAGAAGCAAAAAGAACTAACAAGGTCTCAAGAGAAAAACTCAGAGTTAGACAAATTTTTGTCATTACGACAAGATCGCAGTTTTATTTTAGATAAAAAGTTTAATGAACTACATCACAAACTGACTGAAAAATTATATCAGGCCATTTAAATTGACATCATAACAGTGAAATTATTGTCTATATCAGTTTAAAATTTATGTTCATCAAAAATTTGGTTTAAATTATCTGGAAAATTCAAATTAAATTTTTACCACAAACTCCACTATCTATCCCATTAAAAATGAATTATTTTCATAAAATTTAACAATAATTTATTCGATGAAGCAGCATATGAATATTTTAGTATTATACAGATTGATATGTTGTTTTTGTGACCTGAATAGGAATATGTCGTGTAACATTACTAACAGGCAATATGCATCAAAACATCTTGATATCGTTAATTATTTTAAATATTTTAAGGATCTTTATAGGCTTTTGTCCACTCGATATGAAGAAGCACGACCCAAAAACAAGAAAAGCTAACAAAAATATTGAAGAATGGAGCACGTCAGATATGATTCAGATAAAAAAAATGAACCTCTCGTCAAAATCCACTTAGAGAAACTACTCATATGAAGTTTTAAAACACGACAAACTTCGGCTTTGAAAGTTTCAATGCTTTGAAAAACTTCAACGTACAAGACTTAATTAAATTATTTGAGAATGGCTAAAATGGAGACATAAGATATTGAAGCCAGTTGCAAAAATAATATGCTATTTTATTATAGCGAAAATAAGCTGAGGTTTTCAGAGGAGCCTTATTTGAACTAGTCTGTAAAAGACTGCGATCTACATAAAATGCATTAAACAGAAATTTGAATTGAGATCTTTGACGGCCATTGATCACCGTTCAATGGAAGATATATTCGAAAGATAGATGTGTATTCGTCAAGAACAAAACTAAGGTTGATGAAAACCTTCGGATGGTTTGATTGGTAAAAAATATGAATATGGAACAGTTTTACTTTCCGGATTTGTCCGGATCATTCATTGTGGACATAGTTGACTTATATTCTACACCCAATAAAATAATATTGTTTCAAATTACTTCAAGCAAATTGTGAGAATAATTTGTATATATTGATATTTTGACACTTTTAACTGACATTTTTTTAAATTATACACGAATGGACCTCAATATAGTTCCTCATATATTGGAGAAATATAATATATTGTGGAGTCTGTCTTCCACCTGTCGTTAATATTTATTGAATCATATTCTAAAATGCCGGATGTGGTAACGGACTTATAAAAAACAAAAATAATATATAAGGAATATATATTGAGGTTCATTACTCTGAAAAATCGATTTTTTTAACAAGCTCGATTGTTAACATTATAGAATGATGTGGAACTTTAAAAACACACTCTTGTATGCTTCTTGCTGATTAAAATTTATATTTGATAAAAAGATTGTGTTTTGTGAATAATTAAAATAATTACTACTTTCAGTTTTGTATAATTAAAAAAGCGATCTGAGACTACCGAGTATTGTACTGAATACTGATACCAGATAACTGTTACAATTGAAGACATACACAGAGAAATCGTAGAGCGAATTTCACTGGAAGCAGCATATCAACCGAATTATATGCTTTTGGAAATAATTAATTACATCACTTAAACTAAAACAACTTATTTATCAGTCATAGATCGGATTTTTTTGGATTCCACTGCAATCAAACAAGCTTATACTTTGTAAGTTTTTTTGTGAAGTTCGTAGGTTTGGAATGTTTTAACAGACAAACAAATTTTTGTTGTGATAAATCAATAAATTTTAAAAACTGTATGAGACTGAAGCTATCACCGATTAAAAGCAAGATATGAAAAGCCCGTAGCGTGTACAACAAGGTATGCTTCTTTTGAATGTCTTAAATTAATAAAAAAATCTAATCTTTTTTTGTTTCTAAATTATTTTACTGCAATATACACTATTAAACGGTGATAACGGTGCGGTAATAATTAACATAATTCACAAAATGAAAATTGTGTGCATCATAGAAGCTTAACAACAGAAGCACGATATTCTTTCGTGGATTTATCAGTAAGCTTATGGCTCGTTTGTTTCAGTGTTTGCGTCGATATTGCTGTTTAACACGTAAAAATATTACGACGCTGATGCATAGGTTAACTTCACCACAGCTCTGGAAAAAAAATGTTCTGGATATATAGTGAGCTAATTTCTATCAAATATATCAAATAATATCAAATAATGGGTAACCGATGTGATATATTTTGCGTAGTTCTAATTATAAAAAAATTTAAGAAACCTGTAGTATCCCAATGGACATAAATTATGTTGTACGAATAGAAAAAGTAAAAAAAATGTTTACCGGAAGGGACAAACAGGAAATTGGAATGAAAAACTGTTGCAAATGATTGTCAAATCATAAATACCAAGTTTTATCAAAATCCATTAACAGGAACTTATGTTATTGCAGTTTGGAATAAACAGTTGCTAGGGGGGGCCCCACTACTTATCTCAATATCGTCCAAAAACTAATCAAATATTTTTCATTAAATCTCCATCTTTTGACAAATTTTCATCAAAATTGATTAATGAACGAAGTCTGTTGGAACTGTTGCCCTGTTAAAAGCAAAGTGTGAAAAGTCAGCAGTTGTATGGGGGACCCCGTCACTTTTATCAATGTGTCCCAAAAGTTGATCACTAATGTCTCATACTAACTGAAACTTTTTTCATAAGTTTCATCATAATCACTTCATTATTGTAGCCTGTAGTGTGCATAAGACCCTGAAAAGTTTTTTTTAAATTTTTACCTAAAATGAGAACCGGAAGTTAGGATGCAGAACTGTTGTGAACCGTAATAAATGCTTATGTGCCAAGTTTCATCCAGTTCATTTACGAACGAATACTGTATTCTCCCAAAAAACATTAAAAACATAATGCATGATGGACCTCCAAACTCTTTGTCCAAAGTACTCCACAAGCTTATGAAATCTTTCCCACATTAATCAAAATCTTTAACCAACGTCTTATGAAAATCGATTTGTAACTGTAGGCTACAGTAGAGATAAACACCAATAAAAAAAACTTTTTAACTGGAAGTGACAAACCGCAAGTTGATATGCAGAAATATTGCAAACAGTACTTTAACCTTATATACCATATCTCAATAATATTAAAAGTCAGAATTAGCAGTTAGTGTAAACTCAAACTTACAGGTGCTCGGGAGACCGCGCCATTATGTTCAATTTTGAAATGAAGCCAGATCTTTCATTTTCGAGTTAATCGGGATCATATACCAAAGTTCTGGATCCTATGTGGTTTTGTCAATCAACCAAACATACAAATTTTACATTCTCCAAATTTTGTTTTTTCTTTTGTTTTGGACCATTCTCTATCTAAATCGTCAAAAAAATGTTGGTGTATGGTTGTGGGTGGGTGGGTGGTTGAGTGGGTTTTGTGACATTCTTGAAAGGATCTTCATGAAACTTTGACAAATGATCCAGGTTTGCTGAAAAATGGAATACCTGGATTCATTTCAAAATTGGACAAAATGGAGGGGGTCTACCCAAACACTAAGTTAAAATCTTCAATAACTACTAATTCCGCCTTTCGATCTTATTGAAACTTGGTATATAAGGTTTTTGCATTGTGTCCAATATTTCTGCATACCAACTTCTGGTTTGTCACTTAGAGTACAAAAGTTTTTTTTCAGGTGTTCATTCCTACTGTAGCGTACAATTACGTTAAAGTTGGTAAAACGTCTCAATCAATATGAGAAAGATTTCATCTGATTTTGGGGTACTTTGGACAAAGGGTTAGGGGGACCACCATACAACAAGTGCTTTTTTTCACTGTTTTTTAAGTTTGTTGGGAGCATACAACATTCGTTCGTAAATGAATTTTGATGACACTTTGGAAAAATGTGCAAATATATATGGCAAAGAACTGAAGAGTTTTTGAAAGATATTGAACAAAGTGGGGGGAGGGCCTCGAGCACCTGTTTTTTTGAAAGCTCAATAACATCTGCACCTGATAATCAAATTTGAATTAAACTTGGTACATAAGCTCAATACACTGCTTATAACTTATTCATCGCACAAACATTTTGAGTTTCCCCGTATCTCTCAATATAATGCAAATAAACCATTTGCATATATCATTTCACCAACAAACTGCTCTACAACTACACAAATTTGAATAACTGTATTACATAAAAGTGTAATACTATATGACCAAGCTTTTAAAAAAATGTTCATCATTCATGTAGTCATAAATTTATATTTTTGTTTTTTTTTTTTTTTTTTTTTTTTTTTTTTTTTTTTTTTTTTTTTTTTTAAGGCGTTCATGCTCCATGTAGGAGCGTTGCCAGGTTGATCAGCTTTGAATATTCACCACGGTCATTCGCAACAGCGACATAATTACCATGGCAGCCGATTTTTTTAAGGTCGTTTATTACGTCAGTCTCCCATTGTAGTCGTGGTCTACCTCGCGGTCGCCCACTCCCTGGGGTACTGACGTACATTTTTATAATCATTCCAGACTGTGAATCGGCTCGTAGAACATGCCCAAACCAAGCAATCCTATTAGAACGGATACAACCTTTTATATCAGGACCCTCAAGAAGGTCTCTGATCTCAAAGTTATACCGGGTTCTATACTCTCCATCGTCTGTCTTAAGTGGACCAAAAATGTAGCGTAGGATCTTACGCTCAAATACAGATAAATGCGATTCGTCATTTTGTGTAAGAGTCCACGTTTGTGACCCATACATCACAACCGGTCTAATCAATGTCTTGTATAACTTGAGCTTGGTGTTAGTTGATACATACGGTGATCCAAGGAGAGGTTTAATTGAGTGGAAAGTTCGATTTCCTGCAGCGATTCAAGCTTTTATATCTGTAAGTATGCTGTTGTTTGAGTCAAGCATTGATCCCAAATATTTAAAGGATTCAACTCCCTCAATTCGTTCATCGCCGCACATCAAATCTTTCTTCTCAGCCTCCCTTGAAACATTCATATGTTCGGTTTTATTGTAGTTAATTTGCAGACCAATTTTTCTAGCACCACTCTCAAGTGAGTTGAAAGTCTCACTCATAACAGCTTCACTTCGGCCGAGGATGACAACATCATCAGCGTAAGCAATCATCTGTACTGAGTTTATTGACAAGATATTGTTATTAGTCGGTAGTTTCTTTTGACGGCACACATATTCCAAGGCTAAATTAAAAAGTATAGGAGAGATAGCATCACCTTGTCTTAAACCGGAGTCGACTTTAAAAAACTTTGATATTTCGTTCTCTACTCGTACACAGCATTGAGAGTTCTGTACTGTCATTTTGCATAGTGATACCAGTTTACCAGGAATTCCCATTGACACCAGAGCAGACCATAGAGTCTCTCGTTCGAGAGAGTCGTAGGCCTGCCTGAAATCAATGAAAAGTTGGTGCACAGGTATGTTGAACTCTCGGCACTTTTCCAAAATCATCCCTATCGAGAAAAGTGTATCGGTAGTACCTCGGCCCCGCCGGAAACCACACTGATATTCTCCAAACAGTTGTTCAGCAAAAGGATTGATTTTGGATAGCAAAATGTAAGAAAAGATTTTATATGCTGTGCAAAGGAGAGCGATTCCTCTGTAGTTTGCACATTGTAGGCGATTACCTTTTTTATGGATTGGTATCAGCATAGCTGTGTTCCAGTCCTGTGGCATGGTTTCAGTCCTCCAGATCATTTGAACAAGTTCAAACAATCTTAAGGATAGAGTTTCGCCACCATGTACAATCAGCGCCGCTTCGAATTCCTCTTTAGTTGATTCGTCTACATGTACCTTTGACGCACGAATAAGCTTTGCTCGTCGCCCGACTTGTTGCTGGTCACTTAAGTTGAGAAAATTCTCAAAATAAGCGGCACAAGTAGCAGTCGATCTAGTTTGAGGGCCCTTCTTTAAGGTTTTAACTTGTTGAAAGAAGTTACGCGATTGATGTTCCTTATTGAAGCTTTCAATCTCCTCACACTGTCTCTTCCACCATTCTCTCTTCGTTCGTCTACATAGCTTTGTAACGGCTTGTCTTGCCAGTTTATAATTCTCCTTCGTAGACCTGGTGTTGCGCCCTTGTAGACACTTCAGATAGCAATCTCTTTTGTATTGAATAGCATCAAGGCATGCTTGATCCATCCATGGCTTCTGGGAGTGGTTCTCTGGTCGTCCAAGTATTCCCTCAGCAGCGCTTAAAACAGCATCTTTGAACAAATACCATGACTTATCGACGTCTCCATTAATGGTTTCTGATTTCTCCAATGTTTCGGCAATATGGATTTGATATCTCTCTTCTGTTTCAGCATTCTTTAATGATGAGATGTTAAAACGTTTCCGTTGATTGAATTTTGGAATGCCTGGATTTGGGAAGTGGAACCTTATCGTTGCACATACAAGGAAGTGGTCACTTCCAATGTATGCACCTCTAAAGGATCGCACATCCAGAACGCTCGAAAAGAAACGTGTTGTTACTAGAACGTGATCAATTTGATTTCGAGTATTTCCATTCGGTGAGACCCAAGTCTGCTTATGAATCGATCGATGTAGAAAAAACGTACTGGCAATTCTCAAATTACTTGATAATGCAAACTCAGTCATTCTCTCACCATTATCATTCGAATTCAAATGCAAGCTGTTGGGACCCACCACATCACCAAGAACCATAGTGAAGTCGCGTGTTGGTGTTTGTTTCATAACCTCTTTCAGCGCTATGCAGAAATTATCCTTCTCGTCGACGGTCTTAGCTTCAGTTGGTGCATGCACGGCAATAAGAGAAATATTGTTATATGTACCGCGTACACGTAGGTAGCAGATCCTCTCACTGACCGGGATGAATTTCATCACGGCTTCTTGTATGCGTGCACCAACAAGAAAGCCAGTTCCAAATTCTCTTCGAGAAAGATGACCACTACAGTATAGCGAGTGACTATCCAAATCTTGTTTTTCGATTATCGGCTGTGTAATTTCTTGTAGAGCAATAATATCCATCCTATACCTCTCAGCCTCTGTTTCTAGAGCATCAGGAGCGCTCAGGCTGCGCACGTTCCACGTTCCGATTTGGTAGTCTGGTCCTTTTTCACGTCCAGGTAAAATTCTGTTGTTTTTTCCGGGTCTGTTTTTCTCTTTCTGATAACCAAATTTAACATATTAGTTTTTTTTCCGGGGTTAGGGTGTTAACCTTAGGCCCAACCCAAATTGTCGTGAATGAGTCCGTTCTGCATATTAAGGTCACCAGAAACAACCTTTTTTACACGTTTATATAGCGAGCCGCTTGATTCAAGACAGACGCCCGCTCCAAGCCGCCCCTGACATGGAGAACAGACGCTTGAGTCGCATTGGATGTAGAGCGCCAATTCGCCGTGATGTAGCGTCATTGACTAAGCAGTTTTTAATCTGCTTGTCTCCAATACACCAACCTAATTCTGTCAGCATTACCCAGGCAGCACGGCGTTGACGTCGAATTTCGGATTTCGCTACCTAATTTATATTATTAATTGATATTGTGTGGTGACGCAACAAAGCAAAATGTTAAAATATTATTGACATAAATGCTTTTATGTTTGTTTTAATTTAAAGATCAGAACCGAAACAAATTAGCATGTCATTAGAGAATGTCTGTACGAATATTCTTATTTTAGAATAAAATTCGAAATAGTCCGTCGTTACAACAAAACATAAAACAAAATTTAGGGTATGCGAGATTTTTTTTCTCGATAGATTGCATTACTTCACACAATTGAAAATTTTGGTAAAGCAAAAATAGTTAGGTAAAACATAGTTTTCATATAACATATCCTACCTGGCAGAAATTCAAAAACTTATGAACAAACCAATAAAACATATATGATGAAAAACGTGATTTACACAGGTGAAAATGTTCGAATTTTGAACTTGACCATCTTTTTCCTGAAACTTGGCGTATAAGTAGTGTGAACAAAAAAAATTTATTTATTTTAGAATGTTTTTAAAGTGCATATGTTGAGAATAGGAGGCACACCAACATAAATGAAAAATGAATAAATCTAACCTTCTCATACAACTGGCAAAAACTTAAAGAGAGAGTTTGTATCTGTTTTAAAGATATTAGTTTTTAAATACGTGTATCAAAGGTCAAACATTTTGATTGTGAAACTAAAATATATGACCTGAGTGAGATAAAAATTAAAAAAAATAATATCTTTAAAACAAAAAAACGCATATTTAAAAATGTGATTTTTAATATTTTTACCAGTGTAATCCAACGCAATTTCATTTCAAAGTGTTCCTGGGTTATTATTTCCAGAAATCTTTCGGACCGCCTTGTTCTTAAATGAAAGTTTAAACACTTTAAAAATTTTCCAAAAAAAAAAATTTCTTGTTTCACCAATACTTGTATAAATATTTTTCAAAAATTGGAGCAAAACTTTTATGTTGAATTTTATGTTAATTAGATATTATAATTATAATAATGTTTATTAGATCATTTTAACAACCGAATTGACTTGATAAAGCTTTTGACAATCTGCATTATCGATGCGTTATTAGTGAGAATTTTCTATCCCTGTTGTTTTAGATATACATTGATCACTCTCACACCCAATAGCTATTTGAAATTTGCATTCCTTGATCTCAAAATACAGAAAAGTACAAAAAAAATAATAATATTTTTTTTCTATCAAAACAACATCTCTTATCGCGCTATTTCCTTTCACATCGCTGTTGAGAGTGACCATGGTGAATATTCTAAGCTGATTAGCTTGGCAACGCTCCTACATGGAACATGACGCCACAAAAGAAAATTACGATATTTCTATATTATCAATTGATTTTATTTACGTTAGTAACACATTTAGAATATATTGTGATATATTTGCAAACCCACGTTTCAATATCTAAATATCTCTTTTGATTTTCATCAACAAATATCAACACGCAACCTCTAACAATTATCCCAAAAATTTTTTAATTCTTTCTTAAAACTTCATTAATAGAACAATGCAAACTTCAACAAATAAAATCAATTAATCGAAAATAACTTTCAATATTTAGTTAACAAACAATAATCTCCAACATTCTAATTTTATATTCGAATTTTAAAATTTCAATTATAAAATTTTAGATACAAATTTTATAATTTTGATTCTATAGAATCAATAAAGTTTTTTTTTTGTGAAAATTAAAAATTAAAATTTTGTAACGTCTTTTTTTTTTGCTAAAGAAAAAAAATTAATTAATTATATAACATTTTCACTTTATCTCATTTAATTAGATGAAAATTTCTCACCTTATTACATAATTGAAAAGTGGAAAAAAAGAAAAACAATGAAAATGAAATCAAAAGTTGTTGGCAAGTATATTTTTGAAAGTAGTTTAACAAGAATTTGTTTTAATTAAATTTATTTTGATTTTGGTTTTTATGAGAAATTTTATGTTTAAAGTTTTTGGATATGGAAGGGTTGGTAACGATATTAAAAGTTTGAAATAAAATTAAAAGTGTGCGGGGAGGAAATATTGATGTTCTGGTTATGGAAAGCAGGAAACCCAAAAATGTAAACTAATTTAATGTTTATTAATAGGATTTAAGTTTACGCTTTTGAAATTGAGAGCTACCTTATAGTGATGTAATATCACTTTCCAACTCCTGGAAAATATGTTTTTGTTATTTGATTTTATAAAAGAATTAAGAATAAGCCACATTTTCTTCAGTCCCAACGTAAAGAATAAGAATAAGTAACCTATGGGCACTTGTTATTTTTATAAATATCGTCATCAACAGCGCCCTAGTTATGCACGTTTCTATACTATGCACGTTGCTATTCAGTTGGTTAGTACAAAAGTCAAACTGTCGAGATCACACTTCTTTTTCCGAACATAAATATGGAATGATTTACCGAAATCAAAATTTAAAAAAATTTAAAATTAAAACGTAAATTAAATAAACAAGGAAAATTTATATACTCTCTAGTGTGAGAGGTTTTGTTGACATCCTCATAAACAACCGGATAAATTTCGATTCTACATATATAGGTTTTACTATATATAGGTTGTAACGACGGCCTATTTCGAATTTTATTCTAAAATAAGAGTATTTGTATTTAAAGAAATTCGCTAATTGGTTAGAGCCGTTAAATTAAAATGAACATAAAAATATTTTTGTGCTACAAGTCAATCAGTAATATTTTTACATTTTCTCAGTTAATTGCTTTGTTGCGTCTAACAATATCAATTAAAAATACATATTTCTGTCTACATAAATGATGAAACTTTTTGTTTGTAAGGCTTAGTCATAGTATTAAATGTAGGTATAATATGGTTGTTAAAATTTATGGAAGGTAGAGTTATCGTCTGTAGTTGTAGAGAAATTGATTATTGAGATGATATATGGAAATGATTTGACTTGCATTTTTTTGATTGAGAATATATGGAAAATTTTTAATTTGTGTACGATGAAAGGGATTACCTCGGAGAAAAATTATCTCGGACTATTGTCACAGCTAAAACTATTTAAACACAGTTAATGAGCATAATTAAAAACCTGATACATGCTTTTAATGCAGCAAGTTAAAAGTGGTTTTCATAAAACCTAAAATTAATCTATATGGTGATGAAATGGAGAGTGAATTTAATAGTGTAAACGTGTGGTCAGATTCCACAATTGTACTGCCTTCTTGACTCACTGTCAACAACAAAACAAATTAATTCCATAAGAATTAATAGAATTAAAATTAAATTTGTTGGATAAACCGCTCTTTTATTCCGGAATTTTCTGTTGACACAATTAAATCTCGAGCCATCCTATAACAAAAAAGGTGTGTGTCATTTTTTGCATATGGCGGTTTTCGTTATTCCGGCGATGGCGCTAACGAAATATTGAACAAGAAGAGCAATCATACATATCTGTGGGAAGCATCCATTTTACACTCTGGGGAATCGATAATTCATTGTGTAGATATTGCTGCCGTTGCACTGCTTTCTTCAACCTGATATAGACAACAACATAGATATCCAGCTACCATCACTGGAGGCAAAAGCGTTTTATTGTCTTTACCTATAAGTAACCCAGCGTGATATCATCATCAAATCTCGTTCGCCTCTAACTAGATTTGATTTGATTTGATATATCAGTTACTGTCATCTGCACTTTCATATAATTTATCGATCCCGCATACGACCATTGACGATTGCTCGAGCTGCAGTACGGATTGAACGTGTCGTCAAACCACCGTTAGCCTAAGGGATAATGATGGGCTAAATTTCGAAGGAGTCAGGAGGCGGGTCTGGACTAACCATGGGGTGAGTTACATTTTCGTTTTTCGTATATAGGTGTGAATCTGTGTGAGTGCGTGAATGTATGGATGTGGGGATATGTCTTTGCTGGCTGCTACTTATTTTTTTGTTTTTATTGTGGTAAAACTTTCAAACGAAATCCATTAATCTGATTTCCCCTAGTATACCCCAAACAGGTGAGTAGAGCCAACGTGTTTAATTAAATTTTCATCTTTCTAAACCGCATTAATAAAGTGTAAATAGGTTAAATATTGAATTTCACGTGATTAGTTAATCCAAATATGAGTATTCCAAAAGCGTATTTTATGATCTAGACCAACTGAATAAAAATAGTTTCGTAAAAGTGGATTGCGTTATGAACTCAATATCTGTTGGACCTAAGTTCCAGAAACCAGATGGCGATTCTTTTTGCATCTACAAGAGACGCTCAATCAACTGCCGATAACGCGACGACTTTTGTCTGTAACTCATGCCTTTCATTGGCATTCCAACATCAACGTGACCTTCTTCCGATATACAAATTTTTTTTATCAAAAATCATATATTGCATTGTTTGGAAAACTTTCTAGCCTTAGTATTAGTCGGTGAAACGGGGCGTGGTAGAAGTACTAAGGTTCCAACGCTGATGCCAAATTAACAGCGAGAGATGTTCATAGCAACTTTCTGGTGAATAACTTTCGCTACGAAGCACAAAGGAAAAACCTACAGTTAATGTGATTACGTGATTGGTAATAAAATTTTAAACCAATTTAACAAAAAAGGAAATATTACAACCTATTGCATAATGGTTGGACCCAGCGCTCAAACCAATAAATTTTTGTTATCCCTACTATTCCTATTGATAGTAGTTTTCTTATCACACTGGATGACGAAGTTTTTTTTTTGGGTATGAAAGACGACTGTATGTGTATATGTATGCGTTAGTGTATGGGAACATGGATGGCGGGTATGTGTGGGACTGGATGAAGTGCGCGAGTGTGTGACTGAATTGAAATTATGGGGTTGGACGTGGTGATCGTGGTTCTTTCGCATGTGGGGGTCGCCAAAGTCTGCATCGTTCACTTGTATTTTTCACTTACATCCGTTATTATCTCGTGTTACGCGTAGATGACAATTATTTGTGCAGGAGTAGCAGGTATTCTTCTCTCAATCCCAAGGGCTGCCGCTAGCTTTCGGCAAAAAAAAATAATCTCGCTAGGTACGCGGCCTGCTATGCCACTTCGGTATATCCATACCGAAGCAGCGCTTCATTACAAGTATTGTCTAGAAATTTAATGCAACAAATCCCATATAATGTAAAAACATTTCCATAATATGGAGTCTGATGACAGTGGAAAAATTCAACTTAAGTAAAAATAAATAAGTGATGAAGAAGTTTCAACTTTGAAATTGTCATCGCCTCAACGGCGTAATCGATGGCGTGTCTGCCCAAGGATTCGAGCCGGGCACTGACGAGGTAGGTTCGAATCTCAAACGAAACACGAAAAATGTGAAGTGGAGTTTTTTTCTGAGAAACTTTGAATTGAAAATATTTCAATTACTTCTTTACTTACTTGAGCTTCAAAATTATGATTTCTGTTTTTCTATTAGTCATGCTACTACACAGAGTAATTGTTCTATACGTATTTTTGTTGTTGTTGCTGTATTGCCGTTCTCCTTCAAATTATTATATATGATTGTATACGATTTAGTTTTGTATTTCGTTGCGATTTTGTTAGAATCGTAGCAGTGATTATGCACTTAACATTAGTAATGTTTATTTCAACGGAAATTATCCTGCAACAAGATATCTTCCCTAAAATCCTTCTTCTAATCATTATTGCCACCATTCTTTTGGATTTACTCTTGCGTAACAACAACTTTACCAAAACCTTAATTCAAAATTCACATTGTCGTATATATTATAATTCTATATCTTTTGCGTATCTTTATATTTCCTTATACAAGTTTTCTAAAATCGACATAAGCTTATCATTTGATATTATTTATAGTTTTCTATGCATTCAACCTTTGTAAATTTTTTTCCCTATCTGGTAATTGCCTAATATAATGTGTGATAATGGAATAAACATTTTTTTCATTCGTAGACATTATATATTTATTGAAGTGAAAACTTCTTTAGGCGCGTTGTGCGATTTTGTATGGGAAAAATTTATACATTCGAGTCATCGTCACGCTAAATTAATATTAAATATAAAATACATATTAAAAGAGAGTGAGATAAATTTGAATTATTTGTTAGTTTCTTATTTCTTATTGTCATTTTCTTGATTTATAATTTGTTTTTTTTTTTATTGAATTTGATTTTTTTTTCGGTTTATGCGTGGTGGGTAAGTGTTTTATAGTAAGTAAAGATTTTGTTGTATTTGTAAGGGAAATAAAAAAATTGTTTTGTCATATTTGATTTGTGTGTTTTTCTTTATAGCTTTTAATACATAAAACGCAATTGATAGGACGAGTAACCTAAATATTGTTGAAATTAATGATAGTATATTATAAAAAATTTTACTCTCGTTCTCTTGATTCATATATTGGTTTTTTCTTTTTTTAATGATATTGATGTTTTTCTCAGTTAGTAACAGTGTGTGTGGTAAAGTAAATAAAGAGTTTATTGTATTTAGACGATAAAAACACAGCTATTTCACAGTTTTAAGTTTTCTTTTCTGTCGGCAGTCCTCAAGAGTGCCCTCGTTTTATTTTTTTTCTAATTTTCGAAGCTTTAACAATAGTTTTGGAAATTGATTTGATCAATATTGATGTAAAAAACGCAATTGTTATTAGTGCGATAATTTTAATACTCTGTGTCGTAACGTAAAACGATTTCATTAGAAACGTAGTTTTCTGTAAAACATTTTTTTAATTTTTGGTTCGCTTGTATTTCTTGGCATACTCTTTGTCTGGTGCATCTTTAGATCCGTTGATTAATATTGTAAAAAACTATTATCAAATTCCTTCATATCATAGGAAACCTAATTATAATTTTACTAGAATTAATACAATTTGATTTGAAACTTACCTTCTTTATCCCATCTGTCGAGCAATTGTGTGACTCAACCTGATCAATCAAACAATTTTCATTTTAATTAAAGACAAATTCCGTTGATTTATTTTTTATTATAATATTTATTTTATTGATTACAAATTTATATCTATTTTTATTTATAATTTAAATTTGGAGATACAAAATATTATAATTTACAGAAAACATTAATATACATTTCTCAACACTTAAAGAGATAAACTCATTACTCACTTTTTCAACTACATCTATAATTTTCCATCCTTTTTCACACCATACAAATCAATCGAATAATCAGTCCTTTGTTAATTTTAAACGTACAGCAATACGTTTACATTTAAAAATCAATTGTGTTTCTAATAAACTAAATGACATAGCGACTAATATTAAACCTAACAGTAAATATGCACAACAAGCATAAAATTGTATTTGAGAGTTACCACGAAATGTTTTTTTTGGAACCAAATCACTACCAAAACCGATTGTCGATAGAGTGATAAAACAAAAGTATGCTCCATCGATTATACTCCAATTTTCCCAAATTGAAAAAATTATTGTTCCCAAACCTATGTAACTTAATAGTATTAATAAGATAATTGTTATTGGCACTTGAGGATATGATGATAGTGAGTTGATTGATGACACCGTTTCTTTGGATTCGGGTTATCTTATTGTTGTCCTTATTGATGAAGTTTTTCGTTTGATTCTTTTTTGTGGTAATTTGTTTTGAAGATGCACTTGTGTGTTTGTTGATCTCGATGGATCTGATTGTTTTGATGTGATTAATGGTTTTCGTGATGGAGTATCGTGATTGCATCTGCAATAACAAAAAAAATAATTTTTTATATTTTAATAAATTCTTTTGCTGTCTGGGAACAATGATAATGTCAAAAAATTAACTATTACTAGTAAATATCAGACTAACGATTTATTTACTTTAAATATTTTCAGCATATATCTTAGAAAATTAACGTTTTATTTTTAAATCCGACAATGTCAAACTTATACGCATCCAATTTTTTCACATTTTCTCTCTATATCTTCTCTACATTAACTACGAACGAAAGTCATTTGCCAGATTATCATTTTATCATGTGGATTACAAAACAACATGCTTGTACAATTTATTCAAAAGAACATTTATGCCATAATGTTAGTAAGACGAGTAAGAAAACGACAAATAAAAATTAAGTTCTGTATACGTGATGTATTCAGAACATTCCACACATCATCAGAAAGTAAAGAGGTTTAACAATTTATATCTTTACGAAAGAAAACACCTCAACTTCACTAAATAAGAAACTTGTAAGAGATTTTCTGTTCAAATCAACTCAACCACAAAATTTACACTAAATCTAACCGAATGAAATATCAATCGAAGACAAAACAGAACCGTACGTCAAAATATCAGAAATGTAATTTTTGTTCATTTGTTCACCATCAACACCTCAATAATTTATTAAATAAGTTCATATATTTCAATTTATCATAAGAAAAAACATAGAAACAAAATTGAAATAAAATGAAAGAATCAATATTTTGGTTCGTGAGAAAAGTGAAATATAACAAATAATAATCAGGAAATGAAAATGTTTTTAACAAAACGGGAAACGGATAAATATTGTTTGTGTGCAACCAAATTATTGAATGATTGATTGAAAACGTATGTTTTGTTCCTTCCACTTCGATACATTATTTTAGTTGAATATTTTCAAAGTTAATTAAGATTATTTGTATCCTTATCAATCTATGTTGCATCCGAGTGAATTTAATTTTTTTACTTTTGATAGTACAGTGGGTTTGATGTTTAATCAATAAAACAAAACCAATTTCTTTATTTTTATGTATAAAATTTCCAATCAATTTACACTTAATTCCATTCATTGTATAACAGCATTTCTTAAATGAAAACAACAAGAATAACATAAATATTCTAATACTTGCCCATTATCTCAAAACTCACTTTGAAATATTCTACGTAAATAAATTGAAGGTATCAATCAAATGAACGTAATAAGTATCCATTTACAAAATCTCCACCTCCTCAACTTGAAAACACTAAGAAAACAAAACCAATTTCAGATAGAAAAACAAAAGAAAAAAAATTATAAATGACAAGCGATTACCAACTAACATTATTCTAACATCAAACATTTACCGTGTTTCGAGAATTTATTCTGTTTATTTTTCTACATTTTTCCTTTATAGAAAATGTCATTTTCAATTGATAGTCTCCTCTTTGGTTATTTTTCTGTGGAAAATGAAACTTGATATAAAACGTTACTGGTTTATTGATTGGAATGCTAGGAATGACATGAATTTGATCGTTTGTGTTTTTCCAGAATTGCTATATGTGGTTATTTTTATTGATATTATTGTTGATATTATTATAACAAATTATCCATCTGTCAAAATATGTTTTTCTGTTTTTCCGAAAAAAATTAATTTTAACTGGCTCGTCGAACGAGATAAAAATATATCACATATCAATCAACATTTTTGATTAAGTCTTACCAAGAGTTTCAGCTTATAGGAGCTACAAACAGTCTAATAAATAAACTTTAATTTCAGTAGGAAGGAAAAAACATTAAAGTTAAAGTTTGATTCGTTACGTAAATAAATTTACGATACATCTTCATCAGACGCCACCTTAATTAGTTGGCATGGAATAACTAAATTTGAAAAATATATTATAAGTAAAAAGTAGAACATTTTTGAAACATTTAGATTTCCTTAGAAACTAGGAGAAAAACTTTTCAGAATATTTGTTGTTGCAGTACATAATCATTATAATGTAAACAGTTCATGTCAATTAGACTAAGGCTAATAAAAAAACATTAAGAACAGTATGGTCCATTACTGGCAACCAGTAATGCCGTAACGGCCGACCACTGGCAATCATGACAATCATGGCAATTAACATAATTTTGCTGGATAATAACTTCGGACAAAAAATGATAGCCATTCATGGGCCAAAAAAAAATAGTGATGACCCATACAAAATAGTACAGCTGACCCAGTAACGGACCAATAATTATGACTAGTATTCCAGCAACAATCGAGATCTGATAGCCATGAGTGGTCCGTTAAAAAATATAAAATATTAAATTATGTACGAATTTAAATAAATTAAATACAAAGTAACAGTAAATAAAACTGTCTGATGAATAAAAAATTAAAACTTATACCAAATTCAACATTATTATCATAGTCTTTCAGCCAAGAAGCGATAACTAAACCGAAAGTGAAATTTTTCAACTATATATTTATAAAATGGACTCTAGTGAATTTTAACCAAAAGACAAAGATCGGTGCAGTACTTCAGATGGTTCAGTACTGCCCCAATACCAATAGCCAATTAACGCTAAACATTAACGTGCCATTTCTTGTCCATTTAAAGTAAACTGTACTAATATTTATTTATTGAAGCTTTGAAAAAAAAATATTATAAATTTATTGATTTTTTTATAAATTTATTTATTTATTTATTAAATTATATATTACTTCGGTCTGAAAGACCTAAGTATTACATTCATGAGCTCAAGGTGAAATTCTTACCCCCACCTTTTTTGGCATTTCTCGACGTTTTAGGACCTACTGATTCTAAAAAAGCAAAAAAAAAAAATGTCTGTCTGTCTGTCGGCCGTACGGTCGTCCGTCACAACCGACGAAATCTAGAAAACCGCTTGAGGGATTTCAAATTTTTTTTTTCTAAAAATAGGTTTACTCAATGGGAAGAGCCGAAAGGACGATGCGTTCGATAACTGTACTGTACTGTCTCCGATCCCATTCTTTTTCTTAAATTACATGAATATGTGAAACGTCATATGATGCATGGACCATGTGGTGCTCTAAATCCCAATTCTGTTTGTATGAGAGATTGTAAATGTAGTAAGAATTTTCCAAAACCTTTTTCTGAAAATACTAAAGAATCTGTGAATGGTTATCCTTTGTATCGTCGACGTGATAATGGTATGAGTGTTGATGTACGTGGTGCATCTCTTGATAATAGATACTAGGAGGCCCCGGCGTGCTTCGCTACGCTTATAAATAAAGTTTTTGCGTAGACATTTTGCTGACGTAGAAGCAATGATTTCAAAGAGTGGTAAGAAATGCTAGCATAAAATTTTTAATTTTTCTTTTTAAATATATGAATTAAAAATAATCAGAACTCTAGCTGATCAGTTCGGATATATGAAAAATAGCGATCAAATAAGTTTTCAAGTAAGCTTATTTGATCTCTAACTTATTTGATCGCTAATTTTTCATATATCCGAACTGATCAGCTAGAGTTCTGATTATTAAAAATTATATGCTAGCATTTCTCATTACCACTTTTTGAAATCATTGCTTCAATTCAACGTCAACAAAACGTCTACGCAAAAACTTTATTTATAAGCGTAGCGAAGCACGCCAGGCCATCCTAGTCAATATAATGATGGAAGGATTTTACTGAGTATATGGAAATCCAATGAAATATCAAGGCTTTCTAGCATGAGAAGATAAATTGGGAAATGTTCCATTTATTGAACAATCATAGAATAAATAAATTCGGTAACTAAGCTATAACTATAAAGACGATTTGTGAAATATCTTCGATTCTTAAAAAACTTGGAGAAACTTATTCATGAAGAATTCGTATAGTATTTAAGCAACGAGTACAAAGCAAAAAAACACAGTTTCTTGAAATTTGGCTTGTTAAAAATAAAAGTAAAAATGCAGGGATAGCTCGTTGTCTTCAGATCTATTCATGATAAAGAGCAAATACTACTTGTTCAATTTACAAGATCCACATTCGTTAGCCACATTCAACACTTTAACCCGTTGAACTATAATGTATGGTCAAACGCGTTAAATGCTGTTTGTGTATGTGAAAATCGGATTTCAAATAAGATATTAAAAGCAACAGAGACAGCCAACATAGATAGATATGTTTACCAGAATTCAAGTCTGCCTTTAATTTATTTTAAATATGATATAACGAATAAATTTTGTTCAACCTGGTTCTCCAATGTAGATCAAGCAAAGAAAATCCTCCCAATTTGGGAGCTCCAGCTGCTGCAAATCAAGTTGCTTAACTTTCTTCACACTAAACCTTGAAACTTTTTTTTTGTATTATTTGTTATAATTAAAAAGATGTAATTTATGATAAATATAATTTCTGATAACTTTTTATAGTAAACTTAATCCAAAAAAAATTTATTTCAAAAATATTCTATTTATTTATTTTAAATTATTAATCGACGGAAATTAATTTACCTTTAATAACATTTTGTTTGGCAAACAAAAACATCTCTAAAGTCAGTAATTTATATTGGACGAAAATAAAGTCACGTTCTTAATTTTGATGTTTTCACTTTCTCTTTGCCCAATTTTTTATGTTTCTCTTAGAAATTTTTTTCATAAAATTTTTCTTTTTCGATTTTCTTTTATTTTTACTAGCAAATAATTTCATCTTATTTGTTTCGTTTTTTTCAATATTTCTTCTCATGGGACTGAGTCTTTTGTTTTCATTATTTTAAGCCATTGATCTTAATATTGAACTTTGTGGTTTAAAACAATTCGGTGAAGTATTTTGTTGAGAAAATAAAGTTATTGCAAGAAATATTATTTATTTGATTTTGGTATTACGTTATTGGAAAAGTATTACAGTTTCTTTGTGTTTTGCACGTTTTGTTAAATAAAAAAAAAACAATTTATTATCAATTTTCCACTCTTTTATCCATAATCTATTGTTTTTAAGCGACCCAAATCTTTCAAACTTTTCTATCATTCACAAATGAGACCAACCAGAAAATACAAACAATTAGGTGATATTAATGGAGAAAAGTGAAAGTTCAAGGATAAAAAAAAAATTAAATGGAAAGCATAGGAAATGTCAGATTAGAATTGTTTTTCAGTTTCTAACTGAAAGGTTATTTTTAACCAACCATCGTCCCTTTCCAAAACATATAAAAACATTGTTCATGCACAAAACAAAAAAATCTGTTTATCTCATGGGATATGTTTCCTGTAAACCAAAACATGAAAATAAAATTATATTCGAAAAATATGAAATAAAAAATGGAAAAATTGAAATATTATATTCATAGGAAAATCTTTATGTGAATGATAGGAAACGTGAGTCATGATGGGTGATGTTAGATAAGGTCGAATTGAAATATTTTAGGATGACATTCTACGGAAACATATTTTGATAGGGTTCGTTGTGGAATTTTATTTATGAAAGATTATGTATATTGAGTCTATTCAAATTGGTATTCCCTTTTTTTTAACATGATAAGAAAAATATGTAATAATAATTATGTCACATATTAATTATTAACGAAAAAAACATTTTTAAGACATTCTAATCGAAAAAATATGGAGGGGCTGAATTCTCACAGCTCTGAGATATCAAGGCTTTGGTCTGGGTTAAGGATTTTGATATAGTTTTCGGCAAAAAACTTTTATGAGGACATGGTTTTTAGTTTTGGGCAGCGATGTATATCAAACATTACTCTTTGTTAGTACATGTATTCTTTTATCTCTGTTAAGAAATTTATTACAAAACTAACACGAAACATCAATACTTTGCCGGAAAATTATAACAAATCATATATTAACATAATTTAGTGAAAAGATCATGCAATCAGCAAAATACTCAAAAGCCTCTCCATTTGGTGTATTGAGAAAATATTACCAAATCACAAATTCATATTTTCAAAATTCCAAAAATATAAAATCAAACTTTTTTCAAAATTCTAAAAATATTGCAAAAATTATAACAAAATCAAGAATACAAACTTTTTTCAAAATTCCAAAAATATTTCAAAAACTATAACAAATTCAAAAACTTCCATGTCCAATTTCATTTTCAATACATTTACGTCATAAAAACAACTACATTTTTTTCCAAAAATTTGGCTAAAAAATAAATGAAACCATTTTTTGACACACTTGACAACATTTTTTTGACAAACTTATAATGCCATAATTCTCTATAATAATAAAAAAATTTCATATCATACAAATAATTAATTTTATTTTGTTCCAAAAAGTTGGGTAAAAAAATAAATATAAATCTTTCTTTTGACAACATTTCTTTGACAAACTTATAATGCCATAATTCTCAATAATAATAATAAAATTTCATTTCAAACAAATAATTAATTGCATTTTTTTCCAAAAAATTGGGTAAAGAAATAAATAAAAATCTTTCTTTTGACACACTTGACAACATTTTGTTGACAAACTTATAAGGCAATAATCCTAGTTTCTACTCGTAATCACTTAAAAAGAACGTTTTTTAAGCAAAAACTATGCAAATTTCCTTGTTTTGACACACTTCCGGTACAGTTATCGAACACATCGTCCGGCTCTTCTCATCGAGTAAACCTATTTTTAGAATAAAACAAGAGAGTGTGCTTAAGACAGCACGGCAGAAGTAAAAACTTCATTGGCAATCGCAATCAATTGATATCGTATTAGTAGTATTTCGATCGCATTAGTAGAATAAATGAGAAACAAGTCAGAACGATAAACCGCTAACTACACACACTAACCTCACAATGTAAACCAAATAATTGTCAAAATAGCACTCATATGCCAATAGCAGGGACTAAAGTACGCGTGGTTGTCACACCCATAGATCAACAAGTTTAAATTTTACAAATCTTCCTGCGGAAGCTAAGCAAATTCATTGGTATTAATGCGCATTGTTGCCGTTTGCAAATCACTATCGGCTAAGTGCCACCATTTTTAATTATTTTATTTATCATGATTGCCATCCATGTTTAATCATACATAAGCTATGCTTCTTTGTATAGAATTTATGCGATTTCCGTCTCGTAATTGTCAGCTTTAAATCGATATAATCGATTTTATCAAGTATCAAGTTACAAGTATTAAGTCTTCACTTAATTTTAGAAACATGTATTACATACAATTCCATACCGACAACATATTTTTTTCCAATGATTTGTTCCAAAATTCCAATTCATATAATTTTGATATACAAATTTAATTGTTTCAGGTTATACTATCTTTCTTACGTTATTTATAATTATGTTCAACAGAAAAAACATTGATCAAAGCAAACTGCCGTTTAAAACGATAGTTAAATAAAAAGCAAATTAAGTGTACACAACAACTTCCCAAATTTTCATGATGATTAATGTATAAATGCATAAAGGACAAACAGACATACTTTCAATTTTATATATATTCAATACTTATTTAGCATGATGACTCGAATGCAAATTGCAAAATACAGTAGCAATATAACTTTAAAAAACTGCGTTATATATCAATTTTTTGAAATTCGTATTAAGAAATTTTTTTATTTTTATGAATTCATAAATAAAAGAAAAATAATTTTAATTGTATTTAATAAAAATTAAAAAAAAACAATGAAAAAATATGTACCACACCTGGACTCTGAACCTACAGCAGCACATCTGTCGAGCACGATATCCACAACGCAATTTGAAACGTTAAGAAATGATAGATAGACTATTATTTATTTTATTTTTAGCCTTTCGTTTTTTAGCATGGCTGATCAGTTTGATTTACTACCTACGAAAAAATTTGTGTGTGGTGCGCCTAAAGAAGTTTTCACTGCAAAAATTTTGAAATCCGTCCAGCGGTTTTCTAGATTTCGTAGGTTGTGACGGACGGCTGGCCGGCAGACAGAATCAGTAGGTCCTAAAACGTCGAGAAATGCCAAAAAATTGGGGTTAAGAATTTCACTTTTAGCTCATGAATGTAATACTTACGTCTTTCAGACCGAAGTAATTTTTTTTTTTTCATATTCGGTTTATTATACTTAATTATTTCTTTTTCAGCGAAAATTCGAACAAAAAGATTATGTCGCGTCGGTGCTGAGATATTGTCAGCCCAACCGGTACAATAAAAATGATAGTAAAATTTTTTTGAACTGGTTTAACTCCCTGGTAAAAGTGAAAGAGTGCTCAGTAGATTAAACAAAACAAATTGTTACTTAACAAAATTATCACAAAGTTATTTCGTCACTGAAAGAACTGTATAACTGGGAATAAATTTGACAGCACTTTTCCAGAAAGTTTGTATTTCTTCTACTTATGTAGGAAAAGGCACTACAAGTAGGTGCTACAATGATTTCACTTATTGTTGTACAACTGATTGAATTGTAACGTTGGACGTATTCTATTTTTAAAAAGTGTATAAATGTTATATAAATTAAATCAACAAAAAAATGTTATTAATCTGTTATTATTTTGTGATAAATTTAAAAGATTAATTCATAAAATTCTTTTTTCTCCAATCCATTTTCTTCATTGCAAAGTTTACCAAAAATTCAATTGCACCATAGATGAAAAACGTGATCTAGGCAGATGAAAAAGTCCAAATTTGAACTTGACCATTTTTGATTTTCCTGAAATAAAATAAAATAAAAAATACAACTCATTTTAAAATTTTTTTAAAGTGCATAGTTTGAGCACAGGGGGCACCCCAACATGCATGAAAAATGAAAATTCTGCCAGTCCGATGTAACTTTGAAATTAAATTGCTCCTAATTGCTCAATTGCTCATTTATTGTTTTTATATTAATTTTTAAATAAAAATATTAAAAAAACTTTTTTAAAGATGGCGCTAGGGTCGAAGATCAATTGGAATTAAATTATTTTTTTTCTGAAAATAGTTCTATCCTTACTCTAAAATAAATCAAATTTACAAAGAGGCGTTAATTCGTGTTCTTGAGATATTTTATTTTAAAGATTTTTAGTCCGATTAAAATTCTAATTGTTCATTGTTTTCTCGAACTTCAGTGGTTAAAATTTTTTGATGATATAAATTGTTCGAAAAAATAATGAATAAATACAATTTTAGACGGACTAAAAATCTTAAAATTAAATATCTCAAGAACACGAATTAACACCTCTTTGTAAATTGGATATATTTTAAAGTAAGGTTAGAGCTATATTTAAAAAAAAAAAGTTAAAATTTAATTGATTTTAAAATTTTTTGTTAATGGATTTGTTAATTATTTAATTTCAAAGTTACATCGGATTGGCAGAATTTTCATTTTTCATGCATATTGGGGTGCTATGCTCAAACTTTGCACTTTAAAAAAATTTAAAATAAGTTGTATTTTATATTTTGTCCATACTACTTATATGCCAAGTTTCAGGAAAATCAAAAATGGTCAAGTTTTCACAACTCTGTCTTGAACACGTTTTTCATCAAATAAGTCTCAAATGTATCAAGAAATTTAAGCGAGGTTACATTCCAAATAAGTAGGCTTTTGTAATTAGTGATTACAAAAATTAATTAAAAATATTAACTAACGTAAATGAGAAAGTCGGCCACTGGATAGATATTTCCTGATATTGGTTCTATAAGTTAAACCCGATTTCACAGAGGTTGCATGTGAGGTAGACTAAAGTGTCGTAGGAACTTGGTCTATAAATGTAAACAAACAAAACTAACAATTAATAAGGAGAAAATTTGTTACCAAAAACGGGTATACATATATCGAATTTTTTTGTATGAAAGTATAGTTGTTTGCATGAGAGATCTAACAAACGTCGTTGGGAGTGAAGTAAACAGCAATAATAATGGTATATTTCTTTATTTTTTGTTGAGCACTAGATATCTTATATAAAATTATGGCGAGTTTATAAAAAACACTAATTTTTGATACTAATTGAGTTTATTATTTTACCTATCGATTTCAACAGCTATGCTGCCATGCTCAAGGTACTTTCTAAACTAAATGGTATTTGAACTGAACAAAGGTTTGAAACAATTTTTATTAAATCTAAAGTAGTAATTATTATGTAAAAATATAAGTATATAAAGCAACTTGAAAATAACCTAAAGTAAATACAGAATAAGTGAATCATAAAAATAAAATAAAAATGGGTTTTCCCTTAATACCAAAAGTAAATAGAAGTGAGACTACATATTTGAAATTTTTAATGAACAACAGGTATAAATTACAATGGTAAAGATTATAATAATATGAATGGAAAATACTAAAGTAATTTGAAAAGTTAATGGCTATTTATAAACAAATTTACAAGTTTTAATTAGCATATTGCGAATAGTTGGAATATTAATCTAAATTTGTGTGGTTGTTATGTTGTGGTTATACTATTATTTACAAAATTGAAATAAAAATGAGAAGATTTGAGATGAGAAGATGACACGTGATCGAATAGATACTTGACTCAGTAGATACCATAAGATCAACACCCTAACAGCTACAATCAAAGATAAGCAGAAATGATAAGCTGAATACATTGGGATGACAAAACGATCAATCAACATCAGATTTAAGAAAAAAGACAGAGCCACCAGACAGGAAAATACCACCGAATCATCAGTTGCTGAACACATGATACAAAACTCCCATCATTTCACAACAGAAAATTTAAAAATAATCCGCGAATGTCAAGATAATCGAAAGCTAGACATTTTTGAAGCAATAGAAATACAATCTCGCCAAAATTTAATGAATGCTGACAACGGACAAATCTTCTCATCTTTATTTCAATTTTGTAAACAATAGTATAACCACAACATAACAATATTCCAACTATTCGCAATATGTTAATTAAAACTTGCAAATTTGTTTATAAATAGCCGCCAACTTTTCAAATTACCTTAGTATTTTCTATTCATATTATTATTATCTTTACCATTGTAATTTATACCTGTTGTTCATTAAAAATTTCAAATATGTAGTCCCTCTTCTATTTACTTTTGTTATTAAGGGAAAACCCATTTTTATTTTATTTTTATGATTCACTTATTCTGTATTTACTTTAGATTATTTTCAAGTTGCTTTATATACTTATATTTTTACATAATAATTACTACTTTAGAATTAATAAAAATTGTTTCAAAACTTTGTTCAATTCCAGTATCATTTAGTTTAGAAAGTACCTTGAGAATGGCAGCACAACTGTTGAAATCGATAGGTAAAATAAAAAATTGAATTAGTATCCAAAATTAGTGTTCTTCATAAACTCGCCATAATTTTAATAATAATGGTAATTATCCAAATCAACCTGTGAAACAGTGAATTATACTTGTAAATGGCAAGTTCTCGTGGTGTTCGGTGTTTTGTTTGGGCACCTAAATTCTTGTTGGTAATAGATGCGTTGCAACAATTTTTAATAACAGTTATTATTTTTATAAAAGCAGAGTCATTACACTGAGAAAAGTAGAACTCGTCATCATTGTTTGAAGGTATAACGGCTCATTATTTATTATATTTCTACCAAATTTAACAGTTGCTGACATTAATTCTGTTATATTGTTGTATATATTAATTACCAATAACTTCAACGTTTGCCTATATCCGTTTTATTACATTATTTAGTATATTTCCTGCAAACTCAACCATTGCCGATATTAATTTTGATACAGCATGTAATATAGTTCTAAAAAACTCGACGATCGCCGACAACAGTTCTTACAAGATTTGCACCAACCAGTAACCTGGGTTGTTTACATATAATTGAAGACGTATTGCTTAAGACGATTGGCTGAGAACAGGGTTGGCATGTAGAGTGGGATCAGGAAGAATCAAGGGGTGAGTGAAATAATTTTAATTTACTAAATGTAGTAATAATTGTGGTGGTATTGGTGAGGATATGATGACCTTGGCTTCTTTGGCCTTCGGGGTCGTCAGAGTTCCGCTTCTCTGTCTCTTTTTGTTCTTCTTTCAATTATACAGTCTCATTTGCCAGCATATCTCTTCATTTGCGCTGGACGAGGGGGAATATTCCTACTTGAACTCACGAGACTGAAGCTTTTCGGATTACAACCTCACTTGGTACGCAGTCTCCCGTTTGCTTTCTGCTAGTGGCTCACTAGCAGGTTTAGTGTTCATTTACATACCGTGAAATCAAACTACCACAGAAAGATGACAACAAGTATTATAGAGAATATATAATTTAATAAAACATTTCCGCTATATAAAATAATCTTGCATTTTCACCAAAAAGTCGAAGTTGCTTTTTCGTATTTAAAATTACATCAAAAACTAAATGTATTGGTTGGTAAGATGGTCATAGACCAATAAATTAGTTTTTGAAGAAATTTGAAATCCGAGTATTCGATTTCATTTAAAATTTTTGGTTTGTACTCTCTTTAGACAGATAAATAATAATATATTGTATACTGAACACAGAATGATATTGATATTCTATAAGTATGAAGGTTTAAAACGCGAGCGTAGCGAGTAGTAAATATTAAATGGTTAAAGGAAATTTAGAGGAAGTCAAATGGTAAGGCTTGCCTTTGTCTTGATTTCAGTTATATCACACTGTCACTAAAAAGGGTAACTATCATTTTCCAGTGATAGACAGGTTCCTAAGTCGTTTAGACAACCCCAGATGTATAACGAACTTAAATATAAAAATACTAAAAAAATGGGTGCCACTGTCATAGTGGGGAGGGGTATTAAAGAATGCATTACCTTGCATCACTTACCTGAATTATGAAAACGCTTGTCGTCAGAAACATTACTGTCCTGGAACTATTGAATTGGCCGCAGAGGACAAAACCCCAGCTGGCTGTACATCGAATCGGGTAGGTAATTGCCCATTCAATCCCGAAGACCCTACTTATACATAGTTAGAAGATATTCCATAAAACTCATCAAATCACAAATAAAACTGCAAACGCATCAATTAAAAGTTAAAACAAATGGGTATTACACCAGAAAGATTGTGTAACTATACTCATCTGCTTTCGATACACCACCAATGGGTGAAAATCATCACCTATGGAACCTTAGTCAATTTTTATTTTGTATAATTTCCTTTGTATATCAAGCGTATACATAATACATTAATTTTGATGGTCGAATAAATTTATCATTAACAGAAAATAAATTTATTATTAACAGAAAATGAATGGTATGAAGTTTAGAGAGAACCAGAAATTTGCTCCATTGTTTTCATGACAAACTTTATCATCGCAATGTTGAATTGTTTATTATTTCATTATGCACTAGTGCAAAGTAAATATATACCGTGATAGCAGTCACGGTAGACATTTTATCATAATAAATAAAAAAAACGTTCTAAATTAAATTACTGTATCAGTAATTTGGTTGTAGAAAAGTTGTTTGGTCGTAGAAAAATTCCATCATTGTGTTGTATTAGTTAAAAAATCATAGCGCAACGTAATAAAACATAGTTTGACAAGTCCAAAACAAATTATAAATTAAATACACTTACACAATTTGAGATTCATCGTCATCATCTTCATCGTGCTCATCACTTTCACTTGTTCCACCACCGCACTTTGTTGACGATTTTCCTAAATCACATTCAGCTAAAAGTGCATTGATTTCCTGAGGTAATGGCTTAGGTATGAATTTACTACGATTCATCCCTTGTTGACCTAGAAACAAATTACGAAGTTATAAATAAATGTACAAATAATATTAATTTATTTGATCGAAAAAAATATGAAATATTATAACAACAACAAAAATCTCACCATGTACAGAAGCCGTATGATACAAAACAAAATGATTATTTTTTTCATTTTCATTTAATTGAAATTGAACCGTTTGATACGATTTCGCTTGTCCTGGTATGATTTGTTGATTGTATTGTTTACTGTTATGATATTTTACATTTACGTTATCTTGATTTATTAAGTTACGAGAACAATTTGTTGGTACTACGACACTACCACTACAACCACCACTACTCACGGTAGTTGATGAAATTGTTATTGGTTGATAATATCCTAATGTTTTATTTATAGTATTTTGTGGTGTGGCAGTCGCAGCTGTATATTTTAAATCACATCCCACACAACCTTCGTTATCTATAGAAATATTTGTTGTTGTTGTTATTGGATTGGGATAGTGTTTTGGTGATAATTTAATAAATGATTTTCCAATACCAAAACCACTATCTTCACCCATTGTTTGAACATTGTACATATTTATTGTTGATGATGATAATGGTGCAGAACCTGCTGCTGATGTTGTTGTTGTTTTTGTTACCGCTGTTGCTATTGTTGATCCACTATTAGTTTGATTTTTTGAACTATTTTTTGGTGACGTTGACGATGTTGTTTGATTTTTATTTAGTATTAAATTGTATGAATCGTCTGTGTCACAACCATTGATTGATGTATATTTACGATAGGTGTGTTCTTTGTTATCATTCAAATGAATAGGATCGTATTTACATAAATTACATTCTCTCTGAAAATAATTAATTGAAAAATAAAATTATTAGGTGAACATGTTTTCAATTTGGTATTTCGATGTAAATCAAAAAAAATCTTCTGATGTTAGTAAGACAATGTTCAGAATAATTTCTGTAGATAAAAATTCACAGAAACACACAACTTCAAACTTATAGACTCTAGTCGCAATGGCCTCTCTTAAAGTATTTTAACTTAAATTTCAAAAATATATGAGTTAATATCGCCAAAACATTTTGGTTTCATCTTTAATTTCTATTCCATGTGTTTCTTTATTTCAGTAATACTATTGCTCATAATTATTTCTTTTATGAACTCTTATTTCACAAACTCAGTTCTATCCTATCTACTTCAACAAATAGAAAAACTCAATTAATTGTAATCACAAATAAAGACGAAAAAGGTCATATCGACCCTTTTCCAACTACTTAAATCATTTAATTCTTTGTTGCCCCAATTTAGTTTTACGACATTGTAATAGTTTAATTTAACCACATTCAACCCCAAAATAAAGAAAACCACAATTATAATCTTACCTCATTAAACTGTTGACAGTTCTCATGACAACTAATTTCATTGTTATCGTCCTCTTCTGAACTATCACCACAATTATTAATATCTTTTCCATTTTCTCTTAAGCTTTTTTTTCGTTTTCTTTTTTTTCTATAATTCTTTTGACATAACCGTCCATACGCACATTGTAATGCTTCAGCTAGTAATCCCCCTAAGTTTGACAGACACATTAACATTAACGGTACACCAATAAGTGCATATAACATGGTTACAATTTTTCCTTCGGATGTTTGTGGTGTTAAGTTACCATGACCTGAAATTATACAAAAAAAAAAAAATAAATAAAACAAAAACAAAAATCTCAATTCGTTTTATTATTTACGACCAGGAAAAAAGTAAATGGAAATTCTTTTAATTTTCCCCATAAAATGGGAAAAAAATTCGTTTGTTTTGTTTTTATTGTAATTAATGAGATTTATTTTTTGTTTCTAAAAATCTTTTCCCAATTTTTTTTTAATACCGTCATCAACATGATCATCATTATTAGAAAATGACAAACAACAAAGCAAAAGTGATTGATTGTTTGTTAATTTTTAATTGGTTTCTAAATCATTTCTGTATTTAATTGTTTTAGGGTTTGATATAAATCTGGAAAAAATTATGAGATGGATTTTAAGATTAATGATGTTGGTTTGATTTTTGTTTATCGTAATCAAAACGATTTTGATTTTAATCGTGATTAAAATTAGCTTTTCGCTAGATTTTATTTATTTTTTACTTAAAAAGTGTAAATGACTGGTACATTTGCAGGAAGCAAAACAAACATTTTGTGTGTTCCTTAGTCTGAAGAAAATTACTTCAGTTCCCATTCTTTTAATTTGCATCTGCATTTGAATCTTAAATTTTTAAATTCTAAATTAAATGGAAATAAAAATCGTCCTATTTCAGAACAGTTTGGGGGAGTTTTTCAAGAGTTGAAATTATATGGAAAAGAGTTAAAATTGGTACAAAAAGGTAGGTTATAGTTTATAATACTAAATAGTTTATCTTGTAAACACCTTTCATCATCAGACTAAATATGGTAGGTAGGTGACAGCCTATTTTAAAATCATATACGGATTGTATAATTAAAGCTACCTTTTCGTTAGAAGTCATAGACCTCGGTGTAAGCCCAGCAAAGCTTACATTTACAAATTCAAACGAATACATAAGTGCATAGTTCGAAGAAAAAATCGTATACAGTTTTTTGTAGGAAATTTAGTTCTCTACAATAAAGGACATATTCATTTTTTGTTTTGTTGTTGTTTTGTTTGTCATTTCTTGTTTTGTTTCTAAAATGAAGAAAATTAGTACTTTTTCGTCATCCTTTTTATTTACGTTTTTTACGAGTTACGAATATATACAAATTTTTCAGAATATCATATACGTCTTAAGCAAAAAATTCAGGACCTTTTTTTGTAGAAAATTAAATTTCCTATAAAAATGTTTACACGATTGTTTATATAAATAAGCATATTTCATGAGTTAAGTCGAAAATTTTTGATTGAACGGCAGCAAAGGTGAGAAGTAAAGTAGATTCTGACGATCCAAAAATTTTTGAAGGACAAAGGCTATCACCACCTCTTCATCAACTATGCCTATCAAAAATTAGTAAAAGAAACTGAACTCACCCCATAATCTGTTTACGATCCGACCTTTCGTGCCAAATAAATATAATCACTCATATTAATGACTAAATTATTATTACTAAAGGTTCCGTTGAATGTTGCACCAGTTGTTGATGATGTTGTAAATGATTTAGATTAGGTGTTTGTAATAGAATTACCTCCTTTGCTTGCTATGATGGTCATAAAAATATAAAGGCGGTTGTTGAAAAATATCGTACAAAATTGCACCCAGGTAAAGAAAAATATCATTAAGAAAAAAATTAACGCGCCAAAATCGGCGATTGCTGAATAATGCCATACAAAAATTATGCTTTAACCAAAACGAATACATACGAGATTGTTAAACAATATTAAAAAAAATTATCGTGGCATCAAAATAAAAAGGCGGTTGTTGGAAAATATAATAAAAAATTGTTGCACCATATTAAATAGGTACTAAAAAACCATTCAATTTATTGTTACAATTTGAAATAGAACGCCTAGGATGAGCTTACTTCAGTAGCAAAATAATTTTAAAGTTTAATCATTTCAACGCAAATACCGGTAAATATTTCCGAAGTAACCGCTTCGTAGCAAGTGATGTCACATAGGAGTAATAAGATAATAACATATCAGCAGTTAAAACTCTTGGATTACAGTAGTGACTTTCAGATAATACATTAACTTTTAATGTCAGTCAAGAACCGAACGGTCCAGCTACAAAACGAAAAATTATATAGGAATCTTCACGCATTTGGATCCATTGGGCCACTCCTCTGCTAAAAATATTATTTAGAAAACTACGGTTTTTAAAAATGAACTGGGAAAGTACGACCGACTACCGAAGTTTTTAGAAAATCAAATACTTCAAAAATATAAATATACATATCACGATTCAGGAATCACTATCAGTAAGTAGAACTCCATGGTTTTGCAGATGCAAGAGAAGATGTCTAGTGTGCTGTGGTGGAAACCAATACAGTACATCAGGCAAAGCAACCATACCTTTTTAACTTCCAAAACTAAAGTAAAACCTAATTTCACAAATTTGACCACGTCTGGAACAGTTTCACGAAGGCTGCTTAGCCTTCGTGAAAGCTGATGTTCACAGCGAAAGAAACCATAAAATCAGATCCAAGGTATTACGCTTGGATTGATTTGTCGATTGTTTTGGCTTGATAATCAACGTAGGCATTCAGTTGAATGGAAGGCTTTTATAGCCCATTGAACCAACCAGATTCTAAAACACTCTCCCAGGGATCACGGTACATGTAACATTCACCGATAATCCTGCTGGCGGAGATCAAGAGGTATTTATCCTAAATTTTTGGCTAATTTATCTCCATCGTTGCATGGTCCTGAATGGCTTATTTATACAAACAAAAACTTTTTGGCCAATAATGCAACCACTTTCAACGTATTACCAAACTGAGATAGCATCAGAAAAAAATAAAATACAGGTAAAACATATGGATAAATGATGTGTTTACCGAGCAGTTTATTTGAGGGTCGTGCAAAAGTAAGAGTGATGCTAAAAAGATGTGAAGTCTGTTTAAAATACGCACATAAGGTTAGATCGCAGTTGATTGGAAATTTATGTGATGGACGGGTAACACCTACTTTACCATTCACTAATTATGTCCTCGATTTTGCTAGACCGTTTTACTTCCCGACCAACAAAGTAAGAGGTGTAACAAAACCTCTTAAAGGATATTTCTGTAATTTTGTATGTTTGGCTGGTAATTTTTTTAACCACCATGGCCACATTTTGGTGGATTATTGGAGGCTGCCGTTGAGTCAGTAAAGGCCCATTTGCTAAAAATAGTGCATAATGTTAATCTTACATTTAAAGATATGACTACACAGGTATGTCAAATCGAATATACTAAGTTCTCGATCATTTAACACTTCTTCGGTTGATGACGATAACAATGTTCTTACTCTAGCTCAATTTCTGGTTGGAACCTTAACCAGATCGGCGCCAAAAGCACATTTAACGTCACAAGATTCATCACTGTCGAGATAGGTCTGAATTCAATATAGAATTCCAGCTCTAGGAAGAAATAGGATAACCTTAATAATCTTCAGCAGAAATGACAAAAATCTATTGACACACTTAAAATACAATATTCAAGCTCCTGGTCTCACATATCAATGCCAACCATCAACATTTTTCCACACTCAAGGTAGATACTTGCTATCACTTAAAATGAACGTTTTTAAGCAAAAATATATAAAATTAATTGTTTTGACACACTTAGCGATTTTTTGACACATTTCCGGTACAGCTATTGAACGCATCGTTCTTTCAGCTCGTACCATTAAGTTAACCTATTTTCAGAAAGCAAATTTTCATTTCTGAAAGACGTTCCTGCATAGGAATTTGATGAAACTTTGGCAAACGATTCAGGTTCACTTGAAAATGGAAGATCTGAATTCATTTCGAACACCTATAAGTTACTGTTTCCAATATTCCTGCACATCAATTTCCGGTTTGTCACTACCGGTTAAAAAGTTTTTTTTTTCAAGTGTTTATTCCTGCAGTCTACAATTACCGGTCGAAGCTTTCAAATAACATGTGAAAAATTTCAATAGCTTTTGGGGTACATCGAACAAAGGGCTGGGGTTCCACCATACAACAGGTGGTTTTTGTCACCTTGTTTTTTAAGTTTGTTGGAAGCATACAACATCGCCAGCTATAAAATTTTTTTTTGAAAGGAAATATTTGGTTTGTTACTGTTTTTTTTAATCATTTACATTACATACCTTTACGTTCGTAATTGAATTTTGATGACACTTTGGAAAAAGATGCAAATTTGAATTGGCAAGCAGCAGATTAGATTTTGAGCGATATTGAACAAAGTGGTGGGATTTTCGAGCACCTGTTTCTTGGAAAATTCAATAACATCTGTACCTGTTAATTGAATGAATCGTATAAAACTTGGCACATAAGAATTTAGTACGGTGTACAACAGTTCTGCATCTCAACTTCTGGTTTTTCACTTCCGGTAAAAAAATTTTTTTTACAATTTTTTGAATTTTTTTCAGTGTCTTTATGCACACTACAGCCCACAATAATGAAGCAATTATGATGAAACTTATGAAAAAGATTTCAATTTGTGTGACATTCATCAAAGTGGCATCAACCAACTGCTCACTTTTCACACTTAGTTTTTAAAATTTTTAGGAGCATACAGACTTCATTAATAAATCAATTTTAATGACACCTTTTGTTCGTGTTCAACAATCGTCGGTACTGTTGACGCACCAGCTGGTTATTATATTGTTTTATTATTGGTATTCAACAATCGTCGGTACGATTGGCGCAACGATTGGTTATTATATTGCAGTATTATTTGTGTTCAACAATCTCCGGAACCATTGGTGCAACGATTTATTTTTAACATTAAAACTTGGATTATAGTCACTATGATTGGGTAATGTAAAGAAATTTGGGGATTTGGATCAGCTACAAATAATGGGTGAGTAAAACATTTTTTTAATGTAAATATTATGTTTGATGTAGTGGTAGTAATGGCCTTGGTTTCTCTGGCTTTTGGGGTCGCCAGAGTCTTTGTTTATTGTTCATTTATTAGTTCATTATTGTTCACAAGAATACAAAGGAAATTTGTTAAACATTTATTTTATCGTGGATTTCTGCATAACATCTCTTACAATTTTAACTACCATGCTTATCTTGCTTACTTAGAACTTGAACAAATAACCGAAAGAAGAAAACGTTTTGATCTGATTTTTGTATACAAAGTTTGTAACTCACTTATCGAGTGTCCAGAAATTCTTGGCATGTTAAATTTCAATATAGCTCGTCGTTCAAATAGAACTATTGTAACTTTTTGTATAAAAAACAGTAATTCAAATTTTAGTTATTTTTGTATCTCAAACAGGTTAATGAGGAATTTTAACATGTTTGGTAAACATTTAGATCTTTTTAATACTCCCTCACTTCAAAGGTTTAGAAGTTTGTGTTCACTTTTTTAAATTATCACTAGTGCTGTTTAGTTTTAAATTATTTTTTTACTTTAAATTCTTTAAATTTTTTTAGTTAACGTATTAATTATTGTCTGTTAGTGTGTAGAATAGTAAGATTGTTAACTACGTAAAGATAAACATTAAGTTGAATAAAAAAAGAAAGTTTAAGTAACTAACAAACAAAGAAAATCAAGAATTGTAATACTAATTGGCAAACAAATACATACATAAAATGAAATAATGATTAGATGAGTTAAATAATAATCAGTAAGACACATAAACAAATAAATTAAGTAATTAACAAGCAAACAAAATCAATAATTTTAATAGTAATTAGTAATAATATACATATATAAAAAGAAAAATAAATATTAAAAATTAAGTTATAAACAAATAGTAAAACCAAAGAAAAAGAAAAGAAAAAAACGAAAAAAGAAAAGAAAAGAGAAAATAAAACAAAACAAAAAACAAAAAAAAAAAATAGAATAATTAATATATTAACGCTATAAACTCAATCATTACAAATTCACAAACTTAAGTTTATTAAATCAAATATTGTGATAACTTTATATAATTTTGAGAAATAACAAATGTTTTTAAACTTAAACACAACAAATATTACAATAATAATAATAATAATACATTAGAATTAAGTATACATGTATTGGGAGATACTCCTGTTTTTGTATTAATGTAAAATAAATAAATAAATAAATAAATAAATTTGAGTTCGTTTTGTTTTGAAATTTTGCGTACAATTAGCATTTTTTTGTGGCTGAGGAAATATCTTTTCGGACTCACAGACTGAAACTAGTCGGAATTTTAATCTCAAGAATCGCAACTCCTCGGCTGTTCCTGATTGGGAATGCACATTTTTGGGAATGCACGGCGTTCATTACAGCACATATCAAGTTTTTTTATGATAGTTTATTTTGTTTTTTGACATGTTTTCTTTGTATAATATATTTGTTTAACAATTTGGTAAAAGTTTTCTTTGTGATACTTTTGTTCGGATGCATACCACTTTGTGAAATAATGTTCCATTAAATTAAAACAAAACAAATAAATAATAATTATTATTAGTTTAAACAATTGTATCCGAACATCTTCCTTTTTTGGTGTTAAATCGAAATCATATGTGATTCTGGTTAATAACTTTTTTTACAAACTTTAGCTAAAAATGAGGTCTAATGTCTGGTTTGAAGTATGAATATTTTGTTCTTTCTGATCTTGTGATTTCCAAAGTATCTTCCTCTTCAACCACAATGTTGTAATAAAGTTATTTAGCCGTCTATGTTAAGCTAACCAAAACTGCAATGAAGCGTTTACAACCGAATTAAACAAATTGATCACGTGCAACCGATAAAATCATAATAAACGTGAAAACAATACCAACCCAATTTCTGAATTTTGTTACCACATAAACAAGGCAAAATAATTAAGTTAATTATCTTTTAATTACGGTACTATAATCTAATTTGACATTTTTATTATCTATTATCTAGAAATAAAATTAAAAGCTCGAATAATTTTCTTAACGTATTTTATTTAATTTTGAGAGAAGGTGAATTTATAATTCAATTAAAATAAAACAATTTTTTTACTAAGAAACAGGAAATTGTTGTACATATGTATCTTAACAAACTACAAACATAGAAACTATCTTTTGTTCCATCAAAACATGCAGAAATTTTTTAAAGAAAAATAATTCTATTTTCTAATCACACTAGACTGACTGTTATATAAATACGAAATATTTAATTAACTTATGACTTTATATTCGAAAACAAAGAATTAAGTTATTTTATAAGTTAAGGATAAACTAAAAGCAGGTTATCGTTTATTATCGGTAACTTAACCATAATTCTTAATTTAAATTGGATATTTTAGTAAATAAACTCGAAAACTAAAAGATTAAAGTTTTTGTTAAAATTTATTATCTTTTGTACAAGTGTGGTTTTATATATGCCAGTTGAATAGAAAACTTTCAAAGCTTTTATTCAATTCATGTTGGTTTAAAATTAATTTATATATAGAGGCTTGGTTTTATTTGAGTTTAAGCTTTGAAGTCATAGCAATATTTATCGAGAAAAGTTTTAATGTTATTCATGAGAAATATTTATTTTTTAAACGTTTTAAATTTTTAGGTTTCAATATCACCAGCTATAAAAATTTTTTTGAAAGGAAATATGTAGTTTGCTACTGTTTCTTTAATCATTTACATTCCACAACTTTGTAATTAACTACAGCTGAAAATTGTAACATAATAATAAAATAAAATTGTAAAAAGTTTAAAAAGTTCGATTAAAATTCTCAATTTTATGGTGAACATTTTTAGCAGAAATGTTGAATGAAATATTTAAAGTTTTTATATGATCCAATTTGAGCTAATTTTAATTTTAATTAGGTTTGCTGGATTAATTGGATTTAACTAGATGTTTATCCTTTATTTGCAATAGAGGAAGTGTTACTTTCCCTTGGTTGAGCTTGATATACCTACGTCATGTAAGGTCAGGAGCAGATACAGATAATGTGTTCCATCGTTTCTGCTTCCAAGTTGCAGAGTTTGCATATGTCAGTAAGAATTTGTGTGTTGAGGTAGTGGTTTATCGAAGTGTTAATCGCTTTTGTTGATGCAACAAAATAAATTAGTATGTTAATATTGTAGAGTACATCAAATTATTTATTCCAATGCTTTTAAGATAGCAAAATCTGCCTCTTCAGCAGATCAACGTCATTTCAAAATTCTCGATTTCAATTAAATAAGCTTAAAAATTTGTTTAAATATACAATATTTTTACTAGATTTTTAAAATTATATTTTTAAATTACTATATTTTAGATTTATTCCAAAGCTATCAGAACTTTAAGTGCTTGTTAATGAACACTTGCCAGCCTTACGAAAAGTGCACAAAAACTTAAAAAATTTTTTAGACAGAGAAATGCAAACTAGCTTACAAGGAAATATGCCTTAACCAATACAAAACTTTGACTGGACCTATACAGTGCAGTGCATTTAACACAAAAATCGATTTTCACAAAATTGCTGCAGTAGTAGTTATTCAATCATTTAACATATTCAACCTTTGGCGGAGAGCTTTTACTCCTACATCTAGGCATCACACAAGTCCAGTATCACCTCTAGAATTGAATAAATGCGAATTATATTGTAAAACATTATTGTGCCACTGTATCATGTATGGCTTGGACTTTTATATAATCACGATTATTATCAAAGTTAATAAAAAGTTACGATGGAAAAAAGAATATTCCGGAATGAATGAATCATCCCCTGACGGATCCTGACTTTGGAAGTCTCTTATTATTAGTTCTTTTTAAAATAGCATTTTACTCTAACAATTACTTTCTTAATATTATAAAGGAAAAATGTGGTGCACACATGTATATGTATATAAAACAGCAAAAAAAAAAAATTTATTTCTCTTACTTGTGTATAACTTCCTTCAGCTTTTGTTGATTGAAATTTTCACTCAGTATTCCTAAATCAAATAATGCCAGTTCCAGCTTCCTTGACCAAAACCAATAATCTCAGCCTTTTCAAATGTTCAAGATCATCAAATCCAGCCTTCTTAATCAAAACCAATAATCTCAGCCTTTTCAAATCCAGCTTCTTAATCAAAACCAATAATCTCAGCCTTTTCAAATCCAGCTTATTAATCAAAACCAATATATAGCGAACAAGCAAATCAAAAAAATGTCATGAGACTTCCAAAAGTTTAGAAATGTATACAGCATAATTAACTTTCCAATGATTTTTTTGCTTAATTTATCTTCCTTTTCAGGTTTTTTAAACAACAGAGTGATTTATTAAATTGAAAAAAAAATAAATTCAAACTTGAACAATGATGTTTCATCGTTCAAAAGTAAAAACGGAATCAATTGACTTTTTTAAAGAATATGTCGCCATTGACATTTTATTATTATTATTAATCGTATATATTTATTTACAAATTAAAAGAAGAGCAAGTACATTTGATAACAAGAGAGACAATTAAATATTTATATCCAAACTATCAATCCAAGAAATAGCATTTTGTGTTAACTGGTGTAATTCGATTAGATCACCATTGAACCTTCTAAGGATGCATTCACTATGGATGTGTGTAATCGATTGTATATGATATCCACAATCACATCTTGAAGAGATGTTAGGATCGTATTTATTAAGTTCAGCGTTAGTTACACCATGTTTACTTCGTATGCGATTAATTTTAACCCAACGACGACGAGATTCACTGAAACCAGGAACTTTAACAGTGTCCCAAAAAAACAAGCTCTAGCAACTTGAAGAAAAAACATTTTTCGTTATTGCGAGTATGTTTAATATACTTTTCGTTATTTAGCTGTTTGGAGAATATTTTTGAATTTGAAAAGTTTAAGTTGTTGTTTTAGAAAATGAATTATGAGCTTTTATTCAGAGGAGGGAGTGGAATAACAGAAATGCTAAGATGTTTAATAATACATTCTGAAATGTAATAAATGTGTTTCAGTTATTTAATGAGAAGAGTTGGACAACCGTTACACCATGAATTCAAAGGTAAGAATCAAAAGAATACTTGACTTTGAAGTCACAAAAACGTTATCATTCAATCTATGACAAGAACCTAACGAACTGCATTTATTTAGAAATTGTATCTGGGATCGAGGTATCAACAGTTGACCGGCGTCAAGACCGATGACCGGTTCCAATACTCATGAAGTTCCTAGGAACTTCACTGAGTACTGAGACCGATCATCCATCCGAACGTCAGCAGTATTGAACCCCCGATACAACCAGTAAAACATGACCAAGAAGATGTGAATCACAGCGACGACAACTAGACAAAGGAACAACTTACCGAACGAAAAGACATCATTCCCTGATGTCCTTCGCATGATGAACTCCAAGACTCTTACCGCTCATATCTATGCACTCATAAAGTACATTTCCAATCTTAGTCTTAATCATTGCAGGTAAAGAACTTTGGAGCCAGTTTCGCCGAGAACTTTTTAGTAGCGTCACTCAAATGATGTTGCCATACAAACACACGTTGTTAAGGTTGAAAGGTCTGTAGTTTAGAACGCAGATTGTAATGACGTTGTGATTTCTTGAAAGCTGCTGTTAGGTTTTGTTGTAACGCGATTCCTGAGCATGGTTAGATGATCAGAGCGTTCTGTTTCCTCACAAATATCTTCACCCAGCACGTGAAGCGATCTTATCAAATGATAAATGTTTCCATCTGATATTGGATGTTGACCAAATAATAAATAGTAGGGTGAGTACTTGGTCGCAGAATGTACTGCAGCCCGCAGTGCATAAGCAATTTCTCCAATTTGTGCATCCCATTTGATATGTTGACCTTTTATGAATGGTCGAATTGCTGCTAGAACTGACCTGTTGACCCGCTCTGACGCGACGCGTTGCTCTGTGGACTATAAACACCGGTTCTAATATGTTTGATGCCGAAATCTGACAAAAGATTTTGAAAGTTCTTGCTAGTGAACTGTTTACCATTGTCACTGTGTAGAAACTCTGATACCCCATATGTTAGAAACACTTCATTTTTCAGAAAAGCATTCACCTTCGGTGAAGTTGCGTTTCTAAGTGGTTTCAATATTACAAACTTTGTAGCATGATCCAGAACTATCAGTAATACCGTATTCCCAAGTGTAGAACGAGGGTACGGTCCCAAAAAATCTATATAGACTCTCTGCCATGGACGTGCTGTTTCGAATTGATATTGCATCGGAGGACGCAATATCTGATTCGTGGCTCTTGTTTGTTTATATGTGTCGCAGGACACAACATAGTTTTGTACCTGTGACGCCATGCCCGGCCAATAATAAAGACGTCGAAGTAATTCTAGTGTCTTTTTAACACCTCCATGAGCAGCAGTACTATCATCGTGATGTGTCTGAATCATGTTTGAAGTCATCGGTTTTGGTATCCAGAGATTCCACACAGGAACATCGTTAGGTATTGCATCAGGTCTTGGCTCAATACGTATGTATAGCTTATCATCTACGACTTTGACTGATGGAAAGTCTTTGGGTGATGATTGTACTTTAGCTATCATATCAGTATATTCCATGGGCTGATAACCTTCATTGTCAAGTTTAATATCGTTAATGTGATGTAATAATGCTTCCGTCAATTCGTCATGTGTATCGTCATACAGACGAGATAGAGCATCAGGGACTATATTTTGGGTAACTTTTTAGTGGACAATGGTAAAATTCGTATGTTGGAGTTTTAGGCTCCACCTAGCCAGACGACCACTCAAGTCTTTCTGTGACATTAGCCACTTCAGACTTGAGTGATCAGTCACGATCGTAAATCGGTGACCTTCAACATAGCCCCTGAATTACTTCACACTAAGAACTGCCGCAAGACATTCAAGCTCAGAAACCGAATAGTTCCTTTGAGTTTCATTTAATTTCTTCGACATGAAGGCTATCGGACACTCTTGTCCGTCAGTATCGACCTGATACAATACACTACCTACCCCTGTCAGACTCGCATCGCATCTAATAAACAACTCTTTATTATAGTCAGGGTTTACTAATACCGGTGCTGTAGTCAGCAATTTTTTTAAATTTTCAAAAGCTATCCGAGCTTCTAATGTCCATTTCAAATTGCCAGAACTTTTCTTTAATAAATCTGTTATCGGTGATACAACGCTTGCATAATTTGGTATAAAGCGTTGATACCAACCAGCCATTCCCAGTAAACGACGTATTTGCTTCACAGTTGATGGAGCTGGGTACTCTGCTACAGCTCTTACCTTGTCAGGATCTGTTCTTAAACGATCCTCACCAACCAAAAATCCTAAGTATTTCACCTCTCTCAGAACAAATCTACTTTTCTTGAGGTTAATGGTAAACCCAGTCGCTCTTATCAATGAAGAAACTTTGGACAGCAATTCCATATGTTCCTGGAACGTGGAAGAGACTACCAATAGATCATCTAAATAAACAAAGACATTTTCGTGATATTGATGTGGTATCACTTTGTGCATTAGCCGACACATTGTCTGGGGAGCATTGCACAATCCGAAGGGCATAACCCGGAATTGATACAATGGACGACCAGGCACTGTGGAGGCTGTCTTGTCTCTAGATGCTCCTGCCAGAGGAATCTGCCAGAAAACATCTTTGAGATCAATACTTGAAATGTACGTTGTGCTATTTAGACGACCTAGTAAGCCATCAATCAAGGGAAGTGGGTAAGCGTCCGTTTTGGTGAGTTAATTGACACGACGGCTGCCTATATTCTGTTACATAATCTGTTTTTACCAGATTCTTTTTGTACCACGACCACTGGCGAGCACCAAGAATTGTTACTCTCTTCTATCACGCCCATTTGAAGCATCCGATCGAGCTCGGCATTGATCTGCATGGACCCAAAAAAACAAGCTCTAGCTCCCAAACTAGCTCCCAACTTGAAGAAAAAATATTTTTCGTTATTGTGAGTATGTTTAATATACTTTTCGTTATTTAGTTGTTTGGAGAATATTTTTGAATTTGAAAAGTTTAAGTTGTTGTTTTAGAAAATGAATTATGAGCTTTTATTTAGAAGAGGGAGTGAAATATCAGAAAAGTTAAGATGTTTATTAATACATACTGAAATGTAGTAAATGTGTTTCAGTTATTTAATGAGAAAAATTAGACAACCGTTACAACATCCAAAAGTAATTAGCGTTTTGTAACGGGCTCTTTATAGCGGCACATTATATTATTTTTTTATAAAAGAGACCTTGCTTATCATATTTATCATATTATCATATTGTTTTGTTGATTTTATTTTCCTGGAAGTATATTTGGCTTTGATTTATATTGAAATTTCTATTGATAAAATGAAATGTACAATAAATATAAAATTCGATGCAAGATAAATTCATTTTAAAAAATCATTCAATTATTTAAAAGCATGTTTTAAATAATTGTATACAAAAGTTAATTATAAGACGATTTATTTATCAAAATATGTAGAAAATAATTGAATGAATTAATTTTATCGCGAGAAATGAGGAACTTTTCTTATTAAAGTAAAAGTCGATGGCATTGTATGTACTTACATGACATCTTTCAACTACACGAAATATGCTATTACAATATTTATAGCAGTACTGTACAAAAATAAAAAATGTATTTAAATAGTAAAACATATGTTTCTTCGTGTTTTTTTTCGTACAATTCAATGGTCTTATTAGTTTTTGAAAATTTTTTTTATTTATAACAAATTATTAACAATAACCAAAAAATTTGTTTTTGCAAAATTAAATTTTTTATATTTTTCAATTTTTAGACATGTTTTTAAATGGAAGCTGTATTGTTTTATTATTTCATTAAAAAGTAGACGTCAAAACGAAAAAAATGAGCCCTGTATGACCTCTCTACGATGATTGTAAGTAGTAAAATGTAACTTTGAAAACAACGTGTTTCGGATCGAAAAAAATGAATCTTTCAAACAGTTTTTAATATTTTAATCTAAAATTTTTTTTTGTTGTTTGGGACACAAAAAGGAGTACTTTCAGCAAGTTTGGTTAAAAAATATTTATTTTTGAGAAATTGACAAGTAAAAAACAAAAAAAAATTTTTTTTTGATTTTTCGCATTTTTTTCTGAAATTTTGAGGTTATATTAAAAAATGACCCATACAAAAGTTGTAGATTTTTCCAAGATCTACAACTTTTGTATTCAACATTTTTCAGTAGGACATCAAATTTCGCGTGAAATTGCAAAAAACACGAGATGTATCCATTTTCACCCCTTTTCAACCCCTAAAATCATCCCCTAACCTTCTTGGGCACATAACACATTTTCTTTATGTTGACTTTAACCCTTTTAACCATTTGAAAACGTATGTATCTGGATAACATTTTTCTTTTTTTATCTCTGTAAATGAGTCAATGTGCCTGGACTATATGGAGTAGTTATTTTGAATCTGTGCATTCATCTCAATCATTAGTTATAAGTGATACGATTAGTGGATATAATTAAGGTTGGTTCCTATAAGAATTATTTTCGTTATTTTCCTGTCAATGTAATGGCAGGTGTAACAAATGAAATTTTTTTTGACTAAAAGTAAATACTTCGCCATGTTGTGGTAGAGAAGTTCCGTGGAGCTCTGATGATGAGACCCGGAGACAGCAATGAATTATAATTATGACTAGAAGCTTACGTAGCTACGGATCGGTGTGGGTGTAGGTTGAGATGGAGACGGACCGCGTGTATCTACAGCCGCTTTATTAAATTTTCTCGTCTATTACCCGCCAACTAGTCGCTAGTCCCGATACATATAACTTTCTTTTAAATATCGTTTTTAGTCTGCTCCAAATAAATCGATGTAGGTATTTTATATGCGCATGAATCAAACACACGACCATTTTCCCTCTGGCCAGAGCTGCCGCAGGACGAGACAGAACCAGACTGCGCACAAATATCAATTTTTTTTTCTTAAGATCTATCAATCACGCCCAGCAACCTCGTTTTACGAAACTCTGGAAACAAGCAAAAATAAACAAATACTACATATTCCATCAACTTTTGAGCTTCTATACTGTTGTACTTCTTTTCTGTTCTATTTTGGCCAAGATTCCAAGCCAAATATACTAAATAATTTAAATTTTCATTTTTTATTAGCAAGTTGCATTCCTGGATAAATAAGACAGATATTTATCTTTGACTTATGTACAATAATTCTGTGTTGTTTAAATAAATTAACTTGATGTTACTTGTTGGAAAACCGGAACCCCTTCAACTCATTGAGGTTGTAAAGAAATTATAAAATGGGTTTATACCAACTTTACAATAATTCAATTAATCTAAACTGCATTTTCTTCTCCGAATTTATTTTAAAACAAATTTGTTTTTTATTTGAATGGCCGAATAAAAAAAACACGGATTGCAGATAATAGAAATAAAACCATTTATTAGCCTATTTCGGGCTTACAATAAATGGCCTTTAGATGGCGCCTAACTGGCTGATGTCTGGTAAAGAAATGAGGCTTCGAATAAATTTTTAAATTTGTAATAAAAGTATTTGCTAGTAGCCGATAGATGGCCATATTATTATTTTACTAAACGGTCTAGTAATATATTGTTACGATTCCACATAGTCGCAACGAAATTCAAACCAAAATTGTTTTCCTCCAACCTTAATTCACCCAAAACAAAATATCAACGAAACATCGGTAAAAAATTGCAAAAGGGATTGAAGACAACAAAAACATGATATAAAATAAATGCAAAATAATGGTATTTTATTATCCCCAAAATTTCTTTAATTTTCTGTGTAAAAAAAATTAACCACGCATAAACAAGAAACTAAGCAGAATCGTATTTAAGGATTTTGTAACGATCGGCCCTATTTCGATTCCTGGTCATCTCTCCTGCAGTACTTACTCCATATCAAAATAAATAAATAAATAAATCAACAAATAAAAACATTCAAAGAAACTCCATAATAGTACATTATGATGCTAGGACGTAAGGCAAAAGATTTTGGACGTATGTATAAGTCGAGGCGCTAGTCGAGATTTACACTCCCATTAAGTCCAATGTATCTTACGTCCGTTCATCATATACTATTTTTTATTCACCGCAAGCAAAATATTTTTAAAAAAACGTTTATTCTAAATTAAAATTATAAATTTCCATAAATTTTGAAATAAAAATATGTGGAACGAGTTACCTTTGACAAAATATTTGTTATTTTTTCCAAATTGTTGTAAAACTATGACAACAAATGATAAGAACTATTTTAATTGGATTATGAAATTTTGAATTTTAGGGTTGCTTTGATAAAAATTTCTATTTTTTATAGAATTTAAACAAAAGCAAATGTTTTTTACTTTTTTGGACGTATCTATGACAACAAAATATATGTTCAAAAAGTGACACTTTAAGGCCGCAAATCACAGTAATAAAGTAGCACTTTAATATATAGGCGAATAAAAACCAATGTATTATTTTACTTATTCTTTTTTTTTTCATTTTTATAATAATAAAATTAGGTTATACAAATATCATCAGAGAATATAAAAACTTTCATCAAAATATCCATTATAAATGAGTTTACGGTTGTTCCAAATTTATTAAATGTGTAAATTGTAATATTTGGGTTTTTATTTTGGTATGGGTATTGACTTTGGATAGTATGATAAAAATAGTCCGAACGGTTTTGATTTTTCGATATAATTTTTGTAGATCATGTGATAGAAATGCTAAATAATTATTGGACGTAAGGTTGATCAATGTATGTTTAAAAGGAAACAGAAATAGGAAATGTTCGCAGAAAAATTCGATCAATCTGTTTGATGCAGTGAATTAATGATTTTATCTTGTTCTGATTAAAAAGTATGAGTAAAATTTATGATTGAATTTGTTGCTATAAGGTAAATAACAAAATGGTTTTGAATAAGTTTTAATAAAATAAGTTATAGAAATAATTGTTGGAAGAAAAAAATAGAAAAAATAGAAAAAATTAGCAAAAATAGATTTTTTAAATAAATTACGTAAATATGTATTCATTTCAAAATATGGTAAATATAAAAATAAAAAACATTGTTGTTTATCGCTGTTAAAAGATAAATAAGATAAGTGTTTTTCTACTACCCAACATAAAAAATCTACTTTCGATGTTTGTTCATTGAATCGAAAACTTCTTTTTCATCACCGGTGATAAAAAAACCTATACGAACTACTTTCGTACCTAATGACGAAAGTAATTTTTTAAAAACCATCTATTTTCTAATTTCTTAACTAGAATAAACCATCCTAGAATACCCGTTAAGACAATCAATTGATTGAATGAAATAATTTTGTTAGTGTTAATTTGTCTCTGTTTGGAGGATGACGTTAATTTATTTTTGAATTATTTACGGACAATTTACATTAAAATTGTAAAAATAATAATAGTTAAATATATAATATCCATATATTCTTTTTAAATAGTAAGATAAAAAACAGTTGGTATTAAGATATTTTTAAAAAATATTATTTCACCTATTTATTTAGCAAAAATGAAAAAAAAATATTTATTTTACGTAAAATAATTTAGGTTGTGCTAAAATATATCAAGAATTTACGTAACGTCATACCCATTCAAAAACTAAATCAAAACTGATATTACTTCGGTCTGAAAGACCTAAGTATTACATTCATGAGCAGCGATGCCACTCAAAAAAATTAAAATGTATCCAATTTTATAAAAAAATGTATCCAAATGTATCCACTTTTTTGAAAAAATGAAACATGATTATTTGATATTGCTAAAGGACTAATTACAATATATGTTTAGTACAATTCAGTATCCTGATCACCTTTATTTATAATATAACAACAAAAAAAGTCACATTAATTCAAATTTTTATCTGATGATTTTTATAAGTGTTTTATTTGATTAATAAATTCCATATACATTTTTTGCACAGTTTTTGTCACCTCCGAAAATTCCTCTTTTTCCAGTTTATTGTATGCTAAAAATGATTGTACTGCATATCCCATACTTATTTCAGACAATTGTATATGGTTTTCTTCATTTTCAAAACCTAGCTCATTTACATTCCTCAGATTTAAGAAACGATAAGGTTCTATAAAATTGTATAAAATGATTTTTAAATCGACTTTTAACTTATTAAAAAAAATGTGATCGATTTTCAAAAACTGTTTAAAATTAGTTACACTGCTCGCCAATTTTTGATACTTTTTATTTCACAAAAAGAGAATAGACGAACAATATAACAAATTTCATAAACATTTTCAAAGTTTTTGGAAATCCAACACAGCTAAAGGCATATTAATAAAATGTATCCATTCTAGCAGTTTTGTGATTTTTTTGTATCCAGTATCCATTTAATAAATTTTTCAAATAATGTATCCAAATGGATACAAATGTATCCAAGTGGCAACGCTGTTCATGAGCTCAAAGTGAAATTTTTACCCCCACTTTTTTTGACATTTCTCGACGTTTTAGGACCTCCTGATTCTAAAAAAGCAAAAAAAAAAAAATTGTATGTCTGTCTGTCGGCCGGTCGGCCGGCCGCCGTCATTACCTACGCTGCAAGGAAAACGGCTGGAGGGATTTCAAAAATTTTTTTTTCTAAAAATAGGTATTCACAAGATACAGGTCCGAAAGGACGCTGTGTTCGATAACTTTACCGGAAGTGTGTCAAAAAAATCATTATGTGTGTCAAAAATAGCAAATTTTCATATTTTTGGCTTAAAAAACGTTCATTTTAAGTGATTACGAGTAGGAACATTAAATTTGGAGAAACCTTGATGGTCGGGATTGGTATGTGAGATCAAAAACTAGATTATTGCATTATAAGTTTGTCAAAAAAATGTTGTCAAGTGTGTCAAAAGAAAGATTTTTATTTATTTTTTTACCTAATTTTTTGGAAAAAAATAAAATTAATTGTTTGTTTGAAATGAAGCTTTACTATTATTATTGAGAATTATGGCATTATAAGTTTGTCAAAAAAATGTTGTCAAGTGTGTCAAAAGACAGATTTTTATTTAGTTTTTTACCCAATTTTTTGGAAAAAAATAAAATTGTTTGTTTGAAATGAAATTTTATTATTATTATTGAGAATTATGGCATTATAAGTTTGTCAAAAAATGTTGTCAAGTGTGTCAAAAGAAAGGTTTTTATTTATTTTTTGCTCAATTTTTTAGAAAAAAATAAAATTAATAGTTCGTATGACATGATATTTTATTATTATTATAGAGAATTATGGCATTATAAGTTTGTCAAAAAAAAATGTCAAGTGTGTCAAAAAATGATTTCATTTAATTTTTTAGCCAATTTTTTGGGAAAAAATGTAGCTGTTTTTATGACGTAAATGTAATTTAAAATGAAATTGGACATGGAAATTTTTGAATTTGTTATAGTTTTTGAAATATTTTTGGAATTTTGAAAAAGTTTGTATTTTTGATTTTGTAATAATTTTTGCAATATTTTTAGAATTTCGGCAAAAGTTTTAATTTTTGATTTTGTAAGATCTTTTGCAATATTTTTAGAATTTTGAAAAATTTTTAATTTTTGATATTATTATAATTTTTGGAATTTTGAAAAAATTTTCAATTTTTGATTTTGTAATAATTTTTGCAATATTTTTAGAATTTTGGAAAAAGTTTGAATTTTTAAGAATTTTTGAAATATTATTGGAATTTAGAAAATATTTAAATATTTGATTTTATTCTAATTTTTAGAATATTTTTGGAATTTTGAAAAAGTTTGATTTTATTTAATTTAACAATATTTTTGGCATTTTGATTATAATTTTCCGGCAACGTATTGATGTTTCGTGTTAGTTTTGTAAAAAACTTTTAAACAGATATAAAAAATACTAGCTCTTTAACAAAGAGTTATGTTTGATATAAATCGCTGCCCAAAACTAAAAACCATGTCCTCATAAAAGTTTTATGCCGAAAACTATATCAAAATGCTTAACCCAGACCGAAGTCTTGATATCTTAGAGCTGTGAGATTTCAGCCCCTCCATATTTTTTATTTTAGAAATCTGAAATTTGAATTTGATTTTGTTTATTACAAAGTACAAACCGTCTTTAGTCATAAGCCTACTAGACGCAAAATTCAAAACTAATAAACCTTCAAAGATGTATTATTTAATGATTTTAAGAACTTTATAGAGCAAATAGAATAATAATATAGGATTTTGTAGTGTAAAAAGAATAAAAATATAACATCTTGAATAACTATATGTATGGCAGTGCTGAGTTAACCCTGGTGCAAATGAAGCACTTGCTGCAGGCCCCGCGCTCTGGGGGGGCCCCCAACAATAGCATCACCATTTTTTTTTATTGAGGCCTTAAAAACGTAATGTAAAAAAATTAGCAAAAAAAAATCAAAAATTTTTTAGCTCGCTTCGCTCGCATCATAACCATTTTATTCAAAATTATTATAAAATACAAAAACACTTAATCATAATAAGTTTATTTGAGTTGATATTCAAAATTAAAAACTGAGTTTTTTGCATTTTTACATAATCTTTCGTCGTGACTTCAACAACACAAATTCATCAATGATCTCATCCATGTTCAGTGAATCCAAAATTTCATTTTCAATCGACATCAAAGCAAATGAATTCAGTTTTTCATCAGACAATCGGTTTCGTAAAGCATTTTTAATGAATTTAAGTTTTGAAAAAGAACGTTCATCAGGTGCGTTTGTAATAAATAACGATAGAAAAATTCGCAACAATATTTCAATATTTGGAAAAAGAGTTTGTAGTTCGTCTTTGACAATTCTGGAATAAATGGAAGCTAATGAAACGAACTGGTCAGAATCAGAAAAAAAATATTGTTTTGCGATCTCGCATTCTGAAATCAATTCTTTTTCATCAACATCAATTGTATAAAAAGATGCGATTTTATGACATGCAACCGAGATTTGTTCAAAATTCATTCCATTTAATTTGGATAGAAAACCGAATTGTTCTCCAACTTTTACGTAACAATCCATTCGTTTTTCAAGATTAGCGATTAATGATTCAATGACGGGAGTGAAAATCTCATCACATAACTGTTTGCATTTTTCATCCATATTAGCGAGAGTGATTGCAGATCGACTTTTAAGTGTGTATTCTTCAGCATTCAATTCAATATATTGTAATAAACTTCGTCCAGAATGGGTTAATTTTATTTACTCATTCATTAATTAAAAGTTAACTCCTTTTTCAATCTTGTATTGCAAATTGTATTGCATAAATTAATGTAAATTAAATTCGTTATACAAATGTTTACATTAATGAATTAAAAGGAGTTACCTAATACATTTTGCATAAATTAAATTTGAGTTCGCTAATACAAATGCAAGTATGAATGAAAACAGGTGTGGCCTATTTCAGATGTACGGACTACGTAGTATTGATTTCTAGTGGATTATAGAAGTTTCGATTTATTTATTTTTCGATATAAATAAGCAAACAAAAATATCAGATAGTCAGTTTTTACTTTTGCAATTAAAAGTGTTTATAAATATTCGCAAGTTTAAGGAATAATCGGTGGTACTTGAGTCTGGGTGCTAATAGTGAAAGAATCTGAACTCAGTGGAATAGTAAATACAGATTTTACGATTCCGAATATTATTGATTCAAATTGTGGAAAAGCGGTGAAGTTTAGTGTACATAAATTGGAGACCCTGGAATTTATTGTAAGGAAAAACGGAAGCTGCTGTAATTTGATGACAAATAAAGTTTGAGATTCTGTTAACTAAAGATCTGTCTTTTACTGTCGTGTTTGTTCAATAATCAAAAGAACCAACGAAGAGTCGTTACAGTGGTGTCAGAAGTGGGATTATTGGAACAATGGTCAAGACAGTAAATATTAGTGATCTCAGCCAGACCCAGCTGAAGGATGAGTTGAAGAAAAGGAATGCTCCAATCCATGGAACGAAGGCAGAACTTGCATTCCGGCTGCGTAAAGTTTTAGAAGAAGCAGACCAAAACACAGAGGTCATAGAAATAGAGCCGGACGAAGCTCCGGTTCAGAATGCCCCAGTAATTGATCCGATGATGGTGTTGATGAAAGAAATGATGGCACAGCAACAACAACAAAAAGTAGAGCAACAACAACAACTTGCTGATATGATGGCCCGACAAGAAAAACAGGCAGCAGAACAAAAAGTACAGCAACAACAACAACTTGCTGATATGATGGCCCGACAAGAAAAACTGGCAGCAGAACAAAAAGTAGATCAACAACAACAACTTGCTGATATGATCGCCAAACAAGGAAACGATCTGATGGCCCGACAAGAAAAACTGGCCGCAGAACAAAAATTAGATCAACAAAAACTACGTGAAGTAATCGAGTCACGTATATCCAGTGCGGAGGTTAAAATCAACAACATGGAAAGGGAGCTGCGGAAAGTTACCGAAGAACATGAAGAGAAATTACGCAATCTTTCAAGTGAATTCCGCCAAGAAATAGCACAAGTAAAGTCAGGTAACATGATCAATCCATCAACTACTTCAGCTCCAGCTAGAGTGAAAACACCCGCATTTGATGGATCTACATCGTACCAGATATTTAAGATGCAATTTGAGATAGCAACAACCGGGGTTGATCACCAGCAAAAAGCAAACGCGCTTATATTAGCATTGAAGGGACCTGCTGCTGAAATTTTGCAGACACTATCAGCGACTGAGCGTGAGTACAGCAAGATAATGGAGGCCTTCGAGGTAAGATATGAGGAAAGTCATATGCAAGCTCTCCATCGCATGCAGCTCAGAACACGAAAACAAGGAGTCAGCGAAACTTTGCAAGAATTAGAGGCTGACATTGTGAGACTGGTAAATCTGTCATATCCAAACTATAACGCGGAACACCGAGACGAACTGGCAGCTGATACATTTATCAATGCTCTTCGAGATGTACAAATGAGAAATCAGCTGTATCTAAGTGGAAAGAAACTACCCGCGGAAGTCTTAGCATTAGCCCTGCAAATGGAAGCTGGAAAAAGAGCGTATGACTCAGGTAGAGTACGTCAGATGAAAGTTGCTGAAGAACCTCTAAAAGCAGCGCTTGATGAAGTGATCATGCGTGTCAAAAGTTTGGAAGATAAGCCTGAACGAAATCAACGAAGAAGATCTAACAGAGTAAGATGCTGGAATTGTGGGCAGTTAGGGCACATCAGACAAGAATGCAAAACACGAGTAGCAGCAAAAGAAGGAATAGTTTCAGGCCGGTTGATGAACCTTTCAAACAAGCAAGTGGATGTCAAAAAGGAAGGAGATTGCCGCGTCGAACACCGGAAGAGAAGGATACTTTGTAACGCTGAAGGTCTTTCAAAAAGACCCTGTGTTGTGGAGCGCAAGTCATATAGCAGGACTGAGAGAAAGGAGGCAAATGTCAAAAAGGAAGAAGATTGCCGCGTTGAACACCGAAAGAGAAGGATACATTGTAACACTGAAGATCTTTCAAGAAGACCCTGTGTTGAAGAGCGCAAGTCATGTAGCAGGACTGAAAGAAAAGAGGCAATGACAGTGAAGCAAATTAAGTTCCAAACTCCTGAAGACTGGTGTACCGAAGCAATGAAAAGAGAGCAGCTAGAAGATCCAGCTACGGCTCCAGTATTGAAATGGAAAACCGAGGGAAGGCGGCCAGAGTGGAAAGAGGTATCACCGTTAAGTACGGAAGTGAAATGTTACTGGGCGCAATGGGACTCGCTATTTATGGACAACGGGATATTAAAAAGAAAATGGGAGTCCGAAAGAAAGTGTTGGAGCAACTGGTGTTGCCGTCAAGTCGAGTGGAAGAGGTACTGGGAAAGCTGCATGGAAGTATTTCTGGAGGACACCTGGGAGTCAATAAAACCCTAGCCAAAGTAAGGGAGAGGTTTTATTGGGTAAGGTATCGAACAGACGTGGAGCAATGGTGTCGGCGATGCGATACTTGTGCAGCAAGCAAAGGACCAAAAACTAGAACTCGAGGAGAGATGCAACAGTACAATGTGGGTGCCCCAATGGAGAGAATTGCTATAGACATCGCGGGGCCATTTCCGGAAACGACAAAAGGTAACAAATACACCATGGTGGTCATTGATTACTTTACAAAATGGCCGGAGGCTTATGCAATACCGAACCAGGAAGCAGTTACGGTCGCGGAAACATTAGTCAATGAATGGGTTTGCAGATATGGAACACCGCTCGAGTTGCATACCGACCAGGGAAGGAATTTCGAATCTCAACTGATGGAAGAGCTGTGCAGAACACTCGGCATTAGAAAAACACGAACTACACCTATGAACCCGCAGTCAGATGGCATGGTAGAACGATTCAACCGAACCATGGAAGAACATTTGTCAAAGGTAGTAGAAGCCAACCAAAGAAATTGGGACAAGGATCTTCCGTTATTCTTGATGGCCTATCGTAGCGCAGTGCACGATACGACAAGTGAAACGCCAGCGAATATCATGTTCGGAAGAGAACTACATCTTCCTAGTGACATCGAGTTTGGCATCCCTGGAGGTCTGGTATCCACGAAAACAGATTATGTGGGACAACTAAGGGAGAAGATGAATAAAATCCATCAGCAGGTTCGAGACCACATTAAGATAGCCAGTGACAAAATGAAAACCAGGTACGACATAAATGCAAATAGTGGCGGTTTTCAAGAAGGAGAATTGGTATGGCTATACAACCCCAGAAGAACTAAGGGAAGATCACCCAAGCTGCAGCCAGATTGGGAAGGCCCATATAAAATAATCAAACGAATTAATGATGTCATCTACCGCATACAAAAGGGACCCCGTACCAAGATGAAAGTGATACATCTGCAAAGGTTGGCACCGTACCAAGGTAACAGCACCAATGCGATCTCTGATATTGTTCGGGACGAACAAAACTAAATGGAGGGCAATGTAATAAACTTCGTCCAGAATGGGTTAATTTTATTTACTCATTCATTAATTAAAAGTTAACTCCTTTTTCAATCTTGTATTGCAAATTGTATTGCATAAATTAATGTAAATTAAATTTGTTATACAAATGTTTACATTAATGAATTAAAAGGAGTTACCTAATACATTTTGCATAAATTAAATTTGAGTTCGCTAATACAAATGCAAGTATGAATGAAAACAGGTGTGGCCTATTTCAGATGTACGGACTACGTAGTATTGATTTCTAGTGGATTATAGAAGTTTCGATTTATTTATTTTTCGATATAAATAAGCAAACAAAAATATCAGATAGTCAGTTTTTACTTTTGCAATTAAAAGTGTTTATAAATATTCGCAAGTTTAAGGAATAATCGGTGGTACTTGAGTCTGGGTGCTAATAGTGAAAGAATCTGAACTCAGTGGAATAGTAAATACAGATTTTACGATTCCGAATATTATTGATTCAAATTGTGGAAAAGCGGTGAAGTTTAGTGTACATAAATTGGAGACCCTGGAATTTATTGTAAGGAAAAACGGAAGCTGCTGTAATTTGATGACAAATAAAGTTTGAGATTCTGTTAACTAAAGATCTGTCTTTTACTGTCGTGTTTGTTCAATAATCAAAAGAACCAACGAAGAGTCGTTACAATATGTTGTTTTTGCATCTTGAAAAAAATCATTAAATCGGTCTTTCAACTCTTCACAGTGATCTACGAGGCTTTGATATATTTTTACAGCCACTGAAAGATTCAAATCTGACTTTTGCAAAATTTTATTTGCCCTTTCAAATTTGACGAGAATTGTGTACCAAATTTTAAGCATTAGAATATTTTCGAATTTACACAATTCTCTGAGATGCCCAGTTGCGAGTACTTTGTTTTCAGGTGTTGTTTGGAGGCTGTCGTCGTTAATTAATCGTAATAAAACTGCTTGCACTTGTTTTATATTACGATTGAGAGCATCGACGGAATTAAATCTTGCGGACCATCTTGTGCCAGTTGCTCGTTTCAGTACGAGTTGACCTTTTTCTAATGAATTGCTCAACAGTTGCCAGCGAGAAGCTGAACTAACAAAAAAAGAATAAATGCTTTCCATATAGCAAAAAAAAGAAACAGCAAACTTATTTTTTGAAACTGATGCTGTTCCAACCAGGTTCAACGAATGTAAAGCGCATGGCACAAATATTGCAAACTTGTTCATTTCTAGAATTCGTTGCTGAAGTCCAGAATATTTCCCTGCCATGTTATTTGTGTTATCATATGACTGGCCACGACAATCCGAGAAATTGATTGAGTGTTTTGATATGAAATCGATAATAATGTTGGTAAGATACTCGGATTTATGTTGATTGATTTCAATAAATTGAATGAATCTCTCGATTGGTTCGCCGTTTTTCACATATCTGACACAAAATACCAATTGATCACAATGACTGACGTCAGGTGTTGAGTCAACGCTAATCGAGAAATATTTGGCTTGCTTCATTTCGGTCAAAATCATATTCAATACTTTCGCACCAATCAAATTGATAAATTCATCACAAATTGTATCCGAAAGATATGATGCTCGACCTGCAGTAAATTTTAATTCGAATGCATTTACAAATAATTCGCTTACAAAACTACTTAAACAAATGATACCTTTTCCTTGATTTCCATACTTTGCGATATGCGTTGCAATTAACGGATCAAATTGACTTAACAGATCAAGGATTCCTAGAAAATTGCCGTTTTGAAGTGAACCACATGTTTGGTTTGCACCGCGAAAAGCTAGCCCTCTTGATCCCAAAAATTTAATTACGGCAACAACTCGTTCTAAAATTGATCTCCAGTATTTCTTTTCGATTTCTGTTTGATTTGCGATGCTGGTATCGAGTGTGAGTGCAGTCGTTTCCTTTGCTCGTTGTTTGTAGGCCAATTCATTGTGAATATGATTTTTGGAATTTTCATGAGCTTTTAAATCCCGAGTGATATTAACAAATCGATTGAGACCTAAATCTGCAAACATATCACTAGACTTGGTTGACCCAAATAGGCGGCACACGAAACAAAATACGGAATTTTTCGATGGGGAATAAATCACCCAATCACGATCAACAGTTTGTCCATTAGCGAGTGTGCGTTTCAAGTGTTGCTTAGTAAAATTACGACCTTCAATTGTGCCAATTGTATTCGCATCGTTCGGAAAATTGCGACAAACTGCAACGATGCTCCTATATGAAATTATATGATAATAGTGAAAAATTGTTTTTAATTTCAAAACATAACCTCATTTAACATTACCTTTGCTAATCCAATAGTTTTGTAGCGATGTAATGTTGTTTCCAATGTTCCATAAAGCTGCATCAGCTGAAAATTCGAAAGTCCTTCCAATTTCAAATGTTTCTGCTTCAATTTCCATAGATTCATTCACATTTTCATCGTGAGATTCAAGTGGTGATTGAATTTCGTCATTTACACGTTCGGTTTCACTAGAATTAGCTGTTAATGTTGGTGTTGATCCAACTGCGGCGAACAGTTCATCAATTTTTAGCATTTTTTTCATCACTTCTTTTTGTTCTTCCTGTTTTTTATTCGCCAATTTTCGTTTTTCGCTTCCACTCAAATATTTACGACTCATTTTTGAACAATCTTTATTTTTTCAACAAGTAAAAACGATTGGGTAAACGATTCATTGAATGTACGTCAATGCAAAAATCACGTTTAATAGAAATGTCAAAATCCACATTCAAATGAATTTCATGAAACAAAGGCTGTCATTTGTCTTCTATGTAAAATGTAAATTAGTGTTGACGCAGTAAAAATTATATTCAGCAATAGCTAATCGGTAATACCGATAGTAATTTAAATATAATACACTGAATTGTAAATATAAATGTATTCATTTTGTGTTTTTTTTAACTAAGGGGCCTCAAAATTAATTTTGCTGCAGGCCCCGAAAAACATTAACTCGTCACTGATGTATGGATATGTAAAAAATTAACGAAAAAAACAATAAGGCTTGTAATTAAAGACAGCTATTAGACTGAGAGCCCGCGACAGCCAGACCTTCGTTATTTTATAAAAGCTGAAAGTTTCTCTGCGCATACCCCCTACTCAGGTAGGAACGATAAGCGACATATGAAGTTTAGATCATAGTGGCTTTGGCAGGGAGCAGGTTCCAAAGGGGCCTCCAAAGTTTCGTGAAAGTATAAAAGTTAATTTTTTTATATATTATTCGGGATAGTATTAGAAGTCACGTCACCCAATGCCAGACACTTACTATCGTGGAAACCCCATTTTTCATAACTGTATTTCGTTTACTTTTACATGCTATTTTACTATCGATTGCTGTTGGTCTTAAACCATTCAGTTTAGTGTTTTGTTCGAGTTTTACAATCTTGGAAAAATTGGTTGCTGTTGAAAAATATTCTACATTTATTGATGTAGAATATGTAAGAAATTGTAAACGATGAATAAAGAGATGTCTTAAATATCCAAACTCTATCCCAACTGATAGGCAACTATAAAGCCTATAAAAAATTAAACGGATTAAACAGAATAGACAACAAAACGTCGCCTTATTAAAGCTTAGTTTCATTGCTTTTAGTTATGAAACTTATTCTTCAGTTAATATTTTTTCATAGTAAAATTGGGTTTTACTACATAAGTATTTTGTTTTCCATATCATTGATTTTATTACATAAAAAGCAAAAACAATGAACCCTTGACGATCACTAGAGAATTTGTAGCGAAAATAGAATATATATTTTTAAAAAACAAATGGAATCATTACATAAAAAAAATTCAAAAAGACGGAAGTTTCCATAACTTTTCACGATTCAAACTTAAAATTTCGTATCCTTTTTTATTATTATATTGTTATTTCTATCTATCAAACAAACTAAATATCTTTTAAAAGTTTTTTCTTTCATTATTGCATTTTTACAAGCACAACCAAGGATAACAAAAAGGACATAGAATGATTTTTTTTTCTCTATAAGAATAGACTTAAATAAACTTTTTAATTGATGACTACAAATACTTGTAGTAAAATATGAAGTTTTGGTAACACAGCCAAACACAATTATTCAGTTAAGTAAGAAACAGAGAAATAACGGAAAAGTTATGAAGGAAATTAAACATGTTTTCTTAAAGGAAAAAAGTTTTTTTATAATTAAACTAATTTTTCTTGTTTCTTTCATTGTCTAGCGAGTCTTTTTTATTAAGGGATTAATGCGGATTAAATAAATAATTAATAAAACTTCAACAAGCTTAAAACGTGTTTTTTAATCGTTTAAAAAATCTGAATCTCATTGCATTTGTATGGCTTGATTAGAAATTTTAAAATACGATGTTATCTACATTTTAACCCATTTCATACGAAGTGATATTCTTCAATTTTAATATCTTAGTTTTTGGTGAATTTTATACCTAATTAGGTTTGTATTTAATTTAATTACATACACTTGATACAAAATCAACAAAACAGAAAGGCTTTTAATCATTCTATTGGTTAAAAGATAGCGCTAGTAACAAATTAAAGAAATTGTCTAAAATTACAATAAATAATTGAAGAGTTCATAACAAAAATTGTTAAAAAGTTGAGCATTCACGCATTTTAAAGGTGGACGGAAACACTTCCAAAATAAAAACAATTGCTTTGTGACAAAAGTCCTTTTTGATGTTGAATCGAGATGTTTTCTGAGTGATTGCCGAGCATTAAGGATCAATTTATAGTTAAGTAACTAATTTCTACTAAGATACACGACCCCATAAATTTCTCCTGACAATTTCTCCTGGCATTTTTCCTGGCATTAAAAGCTTAAAATTGTTCTACTAGTCGACGTCAGGTAATTTATAAGTGAGCAATTTTTTAAATATTCCAGAGAAATCTAATTCTCTCCTGCTCTTTCCGTTTTTAAACAACTTTACAACTTATTATAACAGCATACAAAAAAAATTATTAAACAAGGTTTTATGTATTTCAGTCATTCCATTTCGATATATTATGGTAAATAATTTTGGTCATTAAATAAGATTTAATTATTGGCACAATTTAAACAAGTAATAGAAATAATTTCTCTAAAAGTCACAATATTCTTATATAAAGAAACTCGCTAATAATTTGCCAATTTATTTCAATTCCGGCCTGTTAAAATGAAACAGACATAAAAGCGTTTATATATATATATATATATATATATATATATATATATATATATATATATATATATATATATATATATATATATATATATATATATATATATATCAATAATATTTCAACATTTTTTTTAGTTATTGCACTCAATACCGATTAATAATACTTATTTGTGTCTACATAGAAATTTTTGCTATGTAAAGCTCGTAATGTTATATGAGGGTAGAATACAGTTTTGTTCATTTGTAAATAATAAAAATGGTTGATTTTTGTTTGGATTATATTTGGAAGGAGAAATTATTAATTTATGTACAGTGAGAAGGATAATAGAAAAAGAAATAAAACACTGAAAAAATCTTACTATATATACTTGAACATTTTTGTTTTGGTCAGCAGATTACTTAAAATTAAATTAATAAAATGAACATCACATTTTTTACTTCTGATGTTTCTTTTAATTCTAATTAAAATTGAAAAAAAAAATTGTTTGTGTTATTCTGTGATTAATTTATATTTTAATTATTTTATTGAATAACAAAAAAAACTTTAGAAAATAAATTTGTTAACAAAAAGAATAGAATGAAAATATGTATTGATTCTGTTGATTAGTTCATGACAGTGTCTCATTTTGTAAAGTAACAGTGGCTGAAATAGTGGAAGCTATTAGTGAAGCTGATTCAAAAAAAATATTGTTGAAGTTAGTGGATTAAAAATAAATCAATCTGTAAATTCTGTTAGTAAAACTGTTCAACTTCGAAGTTCCGTAGCTTATTTAACAGAAATAATGGGAATGATATGTGATAAAGTGGATGATTACGCGATTTTTTATAGATGAAAATTAAACTGATGATGATTTTAAATTATGTTGCTCAATGTTGTTATCAATCGGCAACGGTAGATTATAGCTTGGAACAAGTGAAATGTCAATTTACAGCGGTTCAACATTCAGCTTATGTATTTTAATTTATATAATTTTTATTAATTTATTTTTGTTCTATTAAATTATTTTCGTCATGTATTTATTACATAGTTTATATAAATTTTCTGTGATAAAATAAGAGATTTCCAATGTCAGGATTCATGTATATTTTTTATAATAGTCCAATTCTCTACAAACATATGAAAACTGTTGAACGCATTTCATGAAAAATACAAATAATAAGTCGTCGATATGTAGAAGTTCTACTAAAAAATTTAAGTGTAAAGGATCAGTCACTATTGGTCTTCATTGGCATCTGGAAGGAATACAAAGATTAACGACATGTTTTGAAGCAGTAAGCAGTGTAAGTTCAGTGAGACACTGCAATATGATAATAAATCAGTTTGTTATTGCAAGATGACCCAACATGATTGAAAAAATTGCATGACTGGCAGCATTAAATGGTCCAGTCTTTAATCGAATAGAGCGTGATTTTAAAAAAAATTTTATGAGGCATAAGATGTTCACGTTCTGAGGAATTCTTCAGATGTTATGCATTTGGTGGTACAGTTCTATGAAAATAAAATATAGAGCTGGTAAGCGAAATCTATGTTCTGAAATTTGCGCAGTAAAAATGAAAAAACATAAAATGTTGTTGCAATAATGAGTGACGGTGCTGGTGTCATACGAAAATTTGGGCAACTTTTTCTAACTTTTGTTCTAATTCTGATTCACTACAAGCAGTAACTATCGACTCTGACTCAGATTTAGAAAAATTTGGGGTAACTGAATTAAATACACTTCCACACATCATACCTTTAAATGCATATCAAATATGAGGCATTTAGCTGATATAAAGGTTATCATGTGAACATAACAATCATCTATTGTTTTGGAAGAGTAGACGAAACTAAAGTTAGTTAAGCATATAATTAAAACCTGTTGGAATATAATGGCAACTATGATTGAACAATTTTAATAAAAGGCCCCTCAAACCCCTTGTACAAAAGGGCCAGCAACAGACCATTGCTGCAATGGGTTAATAATGTGAAGCATGACTGGGTCAAACAAAACATGCCTTCAACTTTTCAGAAACTGTAACGATTGATTGTAGATAATTATATGATACAACACATCGTCCAAAATAATACACAAAATGTTTCTATTCAATAACACTTAAAACTTTATTCATAATTAAAAAATAACTTTACTTCTATTCACACGGTTTTATGTTTACAATACAGCGTCTCGTTTACAATTAATTTTACTTAACATAATCACATGCTACTTAAACTGTTTACACTATCGCAGTCTAATTTAAATTAAAACTCTCATTTTGCAAAAAGAAGTTGTTATTATTTGGAATTGGAACTAAAATGGAATACAAATGAAAACAAAACAAGAAACGAATTGAATCTCAATATTGGATATCTTTTATTAAAAAATTAAAATACTTTTCATCACAAAAAAATGTAAAAGTAACACTGCAACGTGTTAAAACCCAGTCCTGTTGTTACTTTCTCAACTTCTGTCGCAAAAATAGCTTACTGCGTTGTGTTCTCTGATTTTATTATTTTAATATTATTTCTATTCTGATCCAGCTATTAATTTAATCTTATCGTCCATTTATGTAGCAGTTGTTGTTCTACTTTTGGTTTGACATGAAGTTTGTACGTTTAACTTAAATTTTTTTAATTTTTGAACGACAAAATTGTTGATTTTATTTGACATATTCTTGTTTTTCATTTCATAGTTTTTTAATTGAAAAAATCTTCAGACAGAAAAAATAAACCCATTATAACCCACAGTAAAGAAAAAAGATAGTAAATAAAAAAAAACGGAACAAATAGTGTGTTCTTCAACGATGCCGAAAACCGCATATTTTGAAACGAGAGGACAGTTTACCAGCCGAGGCGATAGCCGAGGTTGGTAATGGTCGCGAGATTCAAAATATGATTTTCAGCGAGTAGAAGACTGTACTTTTTCTACTACTTTTTTAAAAATTATTATTAATTTTTAAACATTTTCATTTGTAATTATATACAATTCACATTTTAAAACATACACTGTTTCAAATTAAAATTGTATATGTGTATTTATGTTTCTGCTATTAAAAAATAGATGACTCAATATGAATAAATTATCCAATTTTTATATCAAAGACATATAGACTAAGAGCCCGCGACGGCCAGACCTTCGTTATTTTATAAAAGCTGAAAGTTTCTCTGCGCATACCCCCCACTCAGGTAGGAACAATTAACGACATATGAAGTTTGGATCATAGTGGCTTTGGCAGGGAGCAGGTTCCAATGCCAGATACTTACTATCGTGGAAACCCCCTGCCAGACACCCTTAAACTTTAAAGTTTAAGGGTGTCTGGCAGGGGGTTTCCACGATAGTAAGTATCTGGCATTGGAACCTGCTCCCTGCCAAAGCCACTATGATCCAAACTTCATATGTCGTTAATTGTTCCTACCTGAGTGGGGGGTATGCGCAGAGAAACTTTCAGCTTTTATAAAATAACGAAGGTCTGGCCGTCGCGGGCTCTTAGTCTATATGTCTTTGATATAAAAATTGGATAATTTATTCATATTGAGTCATCTATTTTTTAATAGCAGAAACATAAATACACATATACAATTTTAATTTGAAACAGTGTATGTTTTAAAATGTGAATTGTATATAATTACAAATGAAAATGTTTAAAAATTAATAATAATTTTTAAAAAAGTAGTAGAAAAAGTACAGTCTTCTACTCGCTGAAAATCATATTTTGAATCTCGCGACCATTACCAACCTCGGCTATCGCCTCGGCTGGTAAACTGTCCTCTCGTTTCAAAATATGCGGTTTTCGGCATCGTTGAAGAACACACTATTTGTTCCGTTTTTTTTTATTTACTATCTTTTTTCTTTACTGTGGGTTATAATGGGTTTATTTTTTCTGTCTGAAGATTTTTTCAATTAAAAAACTATGAAATGAAAAACAAGAATATGTCAAATAAAATCAACAATTTTGTCGTTCAAAAATTAAAAAAATTTAAGTTAAACGTACAAACTTCATGTCAAACCAAAAGTAGAACAACAACTGCTACATAAATGGACGATAAGATTAAATTAATAGCTGGATCAGAATAGAAATAATATTAAAATAATAAAATCAGAGAACACAACGCAGTAAGCTATTTTTGCGACAGAAGTTGAGAAAGTAACAACAGGACTGGGTTTTAACACGTTGCAGTGTTACTTTTACATTTTTTTGTGATGAAAAGTATTTTAATTTTTTAATAAAAGATATCCAATATTGAGATTCAATTCGTTTCTTGTTTTGTTTTCATTTGTATTCCATTTTAGTTCCAATTCCAAATAATAACAACTTCTTTTTGCAAAATGAGAGTTTTAATTTAAATTAGACTGCGATAGTGTAAACAGTTTAAGTAGCATGTGATTATGTTAAGTAAAATTAATTGTAAACGAGACGCTGTATTGTAAACATAAAACCGTGTGAATAGAAGTAAAGTTATTTTTTAATTATGAATAAAGTTTTAAGTGTTATTGAATAGAAACATTTTGTGTATTATTTTGGACGATGTGTTGTATCATATAATTATCTACAATCAATCGTTACAGTTTCTGAAAAGTTGAAGGCATGTTTTGTTTGACCCAGTCATGCTTCACATTATTAACCCATTGCAGCAATGGTCTGTTGCTGGCCCTTTTGTACAAGGGGTTTGAGGGGCCTTTTATTAAAATTGTTCAATCATAGTTGCCATTATATTCCAACAGGTTTTAATTATATGCTTAACTAACTTTAGTTTCGTCTACTCTTCCAAAACAATAGATGATTGTTATGTTCACATGATAACCTTTATATCAGCTAAATGCCTCATATTTGATATGCATTTAAAGGTATGATGTGTGGAAGTGTATTTAATTCAGTTACCCCAAATTTTTCTAAATCTGAGTCAGAGTCGATAGTTACTGCTTGTAGTGAATCAGAATTAGAACAAAAGTTAGAAAAAGTTGCCCAAATTTTCGTATGACACCAGCACCGTCACTCATTATTGCAACAACATTTTATGTTTTTTCATTTTTACTGCGCAAATTTCAGAACATAGATTTCGCTTACCAGCTCTATATTTTATTTTCATAGAACTGTACCACCAAATGCATAACATCTGAAGAATTCCTCAGAACGTGAACATCTTATGCCTCATAAAATTTTTTTTAAAATCACGCTCTATTCGATTAAAGACTGGACCATTTAATGCTGCCAGTCATGCAATTTTTTCAATCATGTTGGGTCATCTTGCAATAACAAACTGATTTATTATCATATTGCAGTGTCTCACTGAACTTACACTGCTTACTGCTTCAAAACATGTCGTTAATCTTTGTATTCCTTCCAGATGCCAATGAAGACCAATAGTGACTGATCCTTTACACTTAAATTTTTTAGTAGAACTTCTACATATCGACGACTTATTATTTGTATTTTTCATGAAATGCGTTCAACAGTTTTCATATGTTTGTAGAGAATTGGACTATTATAAAAAATATACATGAATCCTGACATTGGAAATCTCTTATTTTATCACAGAAAATTTATATAAACTATGTAATAAATACATGACGAAAATAATTTAATAGAACAAAAATAAATTAATAAAAATTATATAAATTAAAATACATAAGCTGAATGTTGAACCGCTGTAAATTGACATTTCACTTGTTCCAAGCTATAATCTACCGTTGCCGATTGATAACAACATTGAGCAACATAATTTAAAATCATCATCAGTTTAATTTTCATCTATAAAAAATCGCGTAATCATCCACTTTATCACATATCATTCCCATTATTTCTGTTAAATAAGCTACGGAACTTCGAAGTTGAACAGTTTTACTAACAGAATTTACAGATTGATTTATTTTTAATCCACTAACTTCAACAATATTTTTTTTGAATCAGCTTCACTAATAGCTTCCACTATTTCAGCCACTGTTACTTTACAAAATGAGACACTGTCATGAACTAATCAACAGAATCAATACATATTTTCATTCTATTCTTTTTGTTAACAAATTTATTTTCTAAAGTTTTTTTTGTTATTCAATAAAATAATTAAAATATAAATTAATCACAGAATAACACAAACAATTTTTTTTTTCAATTTTAATTAGAATTAAAAGAAACATCAGAAGTAAAAAATGTGATGTTCATTTTATTAATTTAATTTTAAGTAATCTGCTGACCAAAACAAAAATGTTCAAGTATATATAGTAAGATTTTTTCAGTGTTTTATTTCTTTTTCTATTATCCTTCTCACTGTACATAAATTAATAATTTCTCCTTCCAAATATAATCCAAACAAAAATCAACCATTTTTATTATTTACAAATGAACAAAACTGTATTCTACCTACATATAACATTACGAGCTTTACATAGCAAAAATTTCTATGTAGACACAAATAAGTATTATTAATCGGTATTGAGTGCAATAACTAAAAAAAATGTTGAAATATTATTGATATATATATATATATATATATATATATATATATATATATATATATATATATATATATATATATATATATATATATATATATATATATATATATATATATATATATATATATATAAACGCTTTTATGTCTGTTTCATTTTAACAGGCCGGAATTGAAATAAATTGGCAAATTATTAGCGAGTTTCTTTATATAAGAATATTGTGACTTTTAGAGAAATTATTTCTATTACTTGTTTAAATTGTGCCAATAATTAAATCTTATTTAATGACCAAAATTATTTACCATAATATATCGAAATGGAATGACTGAAATACATAAAACCTTGTTTAATAATTTTTTTTGTATGCTGTTATAATAAGTTGTAAAGTTGTTTAAAAACGGAAAGAGCAGGAGAGAATTAGATTTCTCTGGAATATTTAAAAAATTGCTCACTTATAAATTACCTGACGTCGACTAGTAGAACAATTTTAAGCTTTTAATGCCAGGAAAAATGCCAGGAGAAATTGTCAGGAGAAATTTATGGGGTCGTGTATCTTAGTAGAAATTAGTTACTTAACTATAAATTGATCCTTAATGCTCGGCAATCACTCAGAAAACATCTCGATTCAACATCAAAAAGGACTTTTGTCACAAAGCAATTGTTTTTATTTTGGAAGTGTTTCCGTCCACCTTTAAAATGCGTGAATGCTCAACTTTTTAACAATTTTTGTTATGAACTCTTCAATTATTTATTGTAATTTTAGACAATTTCTTTAATTTGTTACTAGCGCTATCTTTTAACCAATAGAATGATTAAAAGCCTTTCTGTTTTGTTGATTTTGTATCAAGTGTATGTAATTAAATTAAATACAAACCTAATTAGGTATAAAATTCACCAAAAACTAAGATATTAAAATTGAAGAATATCACTTCGTATGAAATGGGTTAAAATGTAGATAACATCGTATTTTAAAATTTCTAATCAAGCCATACAAATGCAATGAGATTCAGATTTTTTAAACGATTAAAAAACACGTTTTAAGCTTGTTGAAGTTTTATTAATTATTTATTTAATCCGCATTAATCCCTTAATAAAAAAGACTCGCTAGACAATGAAAGAAACAAGAAAAATTAGTTTAATTATAAAAAAACTTTTTTCCTTTAAGAAAACATGTTTAATTTCCTTCATAACTTTTCCGTTATTTCTCTGTTTCTTACTTAACTGAATAATTGTGTTTGGCTGTGTTACCAAAACTTCATATTTTACTACAAGTATTTGTAGTCATCAATTAAAAAGTTTATTTAAGTCTATTCTTATAGAGAAAAAAAAATCATTCTATGTCCTTTTTGTTATCCTTGGTTGTGCTTGTAAAAATGCAATAATGAAAGAAAAAACTTTTAAAAGATATTTAGTTTGTTTGATAGATAGAAATAACAATATAATAATAAAAAAGGATACGAAATTTTAAGTTTGAATCGTGAAAAGTTATGGAAACTTCCGTCTTTTTGAATTTTTTTTATGTAATGATTCCATTTGTTTTTTAAAAATATATATTCTATTTTCGCTACAAATTCTCTAGTGATCGTCAAGGGTTCATTGTTTTTGCTTTTTATGTAATAAAATCAATGATATGGAAAACAAAATACTTATGTAGTAAAACCCAATTTTACTATGAAAAAATATTAACTGAAGAATAAGTTTCATAACTAAAAGCAATGAAACTAAGCTTTAATAAGGCGACGTTTTGTTGTCTATTCTGTTTAATCCGTTTAATTTTTTATAGGCTTTATAGTTGCCTATCAGTTGGGATAGAGTTTGGATATTTAAGACATCTCTTTATTCATCGTTTACAATTTCTTACATATTCTACATCAATAAATGTAGAATATTTTTCAACAGCAACCAATTTTTCCAAGATTGTAAAACTCGAACAAAACACTAAACTGAATGGTTTAAGACCAACAGCAATCGATAGTAAAATAGCATGTAAAAGTAAACGAAATACAGTTATGAAAAATAGTTTGAGGGAGCATTGTAAATATATCAGAAAGAAAAAACATTAATAATATTATAATATATAATAAGCCGAAAAAAATGAAAACATTCTCAATGATAGAGAACGATATAAATAATAAACGCATAAACAAAAAATATAGCGATATGCTAAACTATACTAGGCAAGGTTCTCTGGAAAATCCTTTTTATTTTATTTATTTATTTTATGTTGGTCAACCTGAATTTGAACCTGGACGATACGGGATGGATTTCCTGGTCAGGCAATTACTTAGTTTTAATCTGCCAGACCAACGTTTTTAATATGCAAAACCCTTTAATTCTTCCTTGTTTTATCTAATCCACATTAAATCTACATATTTCAAAGAAAAATTCTGGCATATGAAATATAACCAACAACTTATTGTGACAATCAAATAAATGGATATCCATTTAAATTCATTTTACTCCAATGTCAAAACTATAAAACGATGAACATGTTCCTCATTTATTTTGCCAACAAACAAAATTATTTAAATTGAGTTAAAGTCCCATAAATAGTTAATAGTTTTTTGTATTTCTATTTTATATTCCAACCATAAATTTAACTAAAAGGACATGGAAAAATAAATGGAAATATAATAAAAATACAAACAAAACTATTGTAGGAAGTTCACTGGTGTGTAATTTAAAGTTTTTTTTTATTGTTTCTGATTCATACTACACACGACAGAAAAAAATATAAAGGACTTTGTGTGCGGCTATGTGCCACATTTTTTATTGTAATAAAAATAAGTTTGAAAGTGAATTATATTGAAAAGTTTTTATTTGCTAATATAAATTTCGAATATATTTTTCTTGTATTTTATTGAGTAAGTTTATTTTATGGTTATTGTAACACATTTTAATTGTATAAATTTTAAGGGTGTGTATATAAAGTGACATAAAGCTCACATTGAGGTGTAAAAATGAAATATTAAATTTGTAAACACGCTTTTGATTTTAAATTTAGTAACATTTGTAGGAATGAGTGGAAGTCTAGAAAAATATATATTTTGTACAGATATACAAGCAACTCCAAGTTTAAACCACACCCAAACCTTTTAAAACCTAAAGCAATGCTAGCATGAAGGGATCAGTTTTGTTGATGCATAAATTTTTGTATTTTTATCTATACGGTTGTGACGATCCCGCGTATTCAAGTCCATGCTGTTGATGTGAGTCAACGTGAGATATCACATTCCATTGGCAATAGCAATGATATATAACTAATCAAAGTGATATATTATGGGTGCTGATGGATAAACTATATACATCAACGGTAGCACCCTAAATCTTTGTTATGAAGGATGTATTCCTTGATGATGACATGCTACTGCTTGCTCGGAGAAACCAGCTCTCATATAACTTTTTATGTGGGCTTTAATCATTAAGGAAGACATTGCATCACATGATAGACGAATATGTCTGTAGCTAAATTTTCAGGAACCCAATTTTTGTTTTGTTCGTTTTCAAAAAATTTTCAATATACAATTTTATCATATTTTTATTTTCTCGATTCTATCACGAAATATTGGCCTATGCAATATTCTATTAAGTGATACGGTAGTCCCATTCTTTAAAAAAATAATAATAAAAATAAAACAAGAATTGCGTCCATCAACACCTTAAAAGGTAGAATACAAGATTTAGTGGCAGATTATGATAATACTAAATCAATCAGGACAGTATTTTTAAAGTTACGTTGATGCAATTGCATCCACTGATCGACTTTATTTCTATTATAACAGAAAAAGTTACCAACACGAAATTCTAAGGCAATTTTGCATTTAATAAGTTCTCGCAAACTAATTAACATTGGATACTTTAACGAAAGATTCATATTCTCTCTTTGATATGATATTTGTATGACCATATTTCTATTATTGAGGTAGGTCCAAAATGAAATAAAGAATAAATAGAATTGTAAATTGAATTACGGAGTTTCTTTGGATGTTTTGTGAAAGTTTTTATTTTTTATTTTGATATATGGTACTGAAATAGGATAATAAGTTGTTTCTATGGAGTGCCTTTTCAGATGGTTTTGATTCTTAATTTAGAGCAAGAATCGAAAAAGGGTTGAACGTTAGACAAACATACAATAATGATCACATGCTTTACGTATAAATTGTACCAAAAATAATATGCATAGTGATGTTTTGACCCATCCACTAATGGGATAAGAGCGGATCTAAATTTCGAGAATTTCGTGATGTTTGGCTTAAAGACTTATTTTTAAAGATTCATAACTTCGGTTATAGTAAAGGTAGAAATTTTTTTTCTGTTTTATTTTAAAGCTAAAAGATGGGATTTAAAAAAAATAGTGTTATACATAAAAATTATTAACAATCCTATTGTTATAAACAAATAAAATGAAAAACATTTCATAAATGTTTGTCGTTCCGCGCTGGAAAAATTAATTTATTTCTAACACTAAAAATCATTTTCCAATTAATAAAATATACGTTTTTTATAGAAAATTGAATGTAGAATACGATTTTCATAGTAAACATCTTTAATTTTGTTAAATAGTGACAGATAGTTGTTTATAACAAGTGATAGTGATAGATAGTTGTTTATAACAATAGGAATTTGTTAATAATTTTTATATATCACATTTTTTTTTAAATTCCATTTTTTAGCTTTACGAAGTTACGAATCTTTGAAAATGTCTTCAAAAAATCACGAAATTCTCGAGATTTAGATCCGCTCTATTTCTATTTATTTTAAAAAAATAATAAAAAATCCTCGAACACGTATATCTTTTTGTTTATGTAGCACCCGTAAAAAATATTTCAGTCGAATCAAAAATGTCTCGGTAACATTTTGTCCTAATCTGTTCCGTATGTTAAAGGATGACCCATTTATGGATTTTTTGTCGTTCCGCGCTCGAAAAATTAATTTATTTCTAATAGGAAAAATCATTTCTCCATTAATTAAAAATACGTATTTTATAGGAAATTAAACGTAGAACACGATGATTATACTAAAAACTCATTTTGTGGGTGAGGCAATGACTAAAGATCGAATTGAACATTTTACTTGTTTATAACAATAAAAATTTGTAAATAACTATTATTAATTTTAATTTTTTTTTGTCCAATAGCGTCTTTTAGCTTTAAAATAAAACAAACTAGAAGTTTCTATCTTTAATAGAACCGCAGTAATGAATATTTGAAAATAACTCGCCAAGCCAAAAATGACGAAATTCTCGAAATTTAGAGCCGCTTTATCTTCCAAAAAAAAATCCTCGAACACGTTTATCTTTTTTTCCGATGAAAAACCTGTTGAAAAGAATTTGAGCAAAATCAAAAATGTGTCGGTCAGATTTTGTCCAAATCTGTTCAGTTTGTAAAAGAGTTACCCATATACAAAATTCGTTCTGAGGTGTTGGCGGACGCTTTTTTTTAAATGTCTGTAGATTGAAAACACTCGAAACTATTGATTGGGGTAAACCATTCAATTTGTACGATCGACGGACAAATAAGTTCTTTTTCATTTAATTACTATAGCAGTGAATAATCTAAACAGTTTGACTCTTTGCACAAACCGATTGAGAGAAAAAAAGGAAAAACAATATGTTTGAGGCATGCTGGATCTGATTTCGTTCAAGCACTGCTGGTGACAATATTTATAAAAAAACAACAAGCAGCAGTGCGACGATGTTGCAGGAAATCAAGATTTAATGTTAAATTTCGATCACCAACATTTTGTATAGAACGCTTTTGTATGGCACTATTCATCCCAATTATAAGCAGTATTTTGCCCAATCACTAACGGGCCATAATTCACTAAAAAAGTAGAGTTTGCGAAAGTCAAACCAACGACATCAAAATCAATTATTCACTATACAAAATTTTTTGTTTTACTTTAAAATTTCATATTTGTTAGACTAACAGAAATAGCGAACCAGCATTCAAATGTCTAGATACTGTACCACAAAAAAAACTTGATTAATTGGCAACACAAATTTTATACATCATTTCATAACTATTGTGATACTACAAGAACTTACTTTTTGATATGAAACATTTCATATTTTCACTTTAATCACTACAGTAGCAAAACTACAAAAATGCATTCCAATTAGTTTCGATAAAATTGTTTTGCTTTCAATCATTCAATACGGAAAATGAAAATTCTTTTAATTTTCCAATCTCTCTAACCAGTGCTAATCTCAATATTCTTTGTAATATAAAAACTATATAAAATATTTAATCAACTATTTTCACTATAAAAATTATATAGTTTTTCATTTTTATTAGAATCTCTAAAGTATTATATAGGTACATAAATATTTATCGCTATTTACATATATGTATTTCAATTTATAGAATAACAATTTTTCCTTAAATCCGAAAAGAAAAGAAAAACTTCTATAGCTGTTTTCACTTTAATAATATACAAAGTATTATCCTCAACCAATAACGTCAAGCTTCTTTTATTTTATGAAAGTTTCGTTCATTTATATGTTTTATGTCATCAAAAGTTTTTTTTAGTTGAAATATAAATTTTTATAATAATAAAAAACGAAAACTGCATTTGGAAAATGAAGTTTTGGTGAATAAATTTTATGGGTTTTCTTTTGTGCAAATATTTAATTTACAAACCGAATATTTTTGTAAGGAAAATATTCTTGTGTTAAAAGCTCTTATCTTTGATGATTATGTATTATTAACTTATTTCAGTAATATTTTCATATTCACAAACAGTTGCTATTGTTACAATATCATATCATCAAAACCAACTGCTCCATTGGGTTAGGAAAACTGTGCTTGAAGATTAATCCGAGTGTTCCGAAAGATTTCAAAAATGTGTTAATGAAAACCGATTAAGAATTGTTGGGCTTCGGTTAATCAGTCACACTTGTTAAACAGTTACGTTACATTTTGTGTAACGCTTTGGTAATTGATTTTGATATACGTACTGCTAGAATTATATATGGGGCATTCTACGTCAACTGAAACACTGCTCCAGACATTATTTAAATTTATGAACAAAAATGCCCTAAAGCTTAAATTTTTTTGTGTTGACAAGAGCTATCGAATACCGTTTGGCATTTAAAAAAATTTCAAAATGGCGACCGCTGGCCGCTGTTTTGATCATAATAGTAGAACCACAAGTAGAATGTGGCTGTCAACACATATTTAAGCTATAGAAAGATGCGTTCTGAAGCTTAATATGTTGGTAATATACGTAGTTTTAAATAAAGTTTGGATTTTAAAATGGAGATCTTGCGAAATTTATGCCTTGTTTTCGCTACCAACACAAATTTAAGATCTCAAATGATACGTTCTTGGGCTTTAAATATTGATAATACGTTATTTCAAAAGTTGTATATTGTTTCATTTTTTTTTTTTTCAAAATGGCGCCACGAAAATATGAAAAATGACGATTTTGCGAGATTTAATGTGAACAAACTGCTCAAGACATTTTTTACGGACATGAAAAAAACGCTCTAAAACCTAATTTTTTGCGTTGACAAGAGCTATCGAATACTGTGTGGTGTTTTAAAAAATTTCAAAATGGTGACCTTGAAACGGCCGCTGTTTTGATTTAAATAATAGAACCACAAGTGCAATATGGCTGCCAACACAAATTTTAGATCTCAAACTATGCGTCCTTGGTCTTAAAATGTTGGTAATGATACGTAGTCTCGAATTCCAATATACAGATCAATAATTAAATGGTTAATTATTGATCTGTATATTCGAATTTAACATTTATACGGTACGAGATCTTTTGAGATCTTAAATTTTTGTTTGCAGCGAAAACAAGACTTAAATCTCGCAAAATCGTCATTTTCCATATTTTCGAGGCGCCACTTAGAAATAAACTTGAACACCATACAGCATTTGAAACAACGCATCATTACCAACATTTTCAGGCGAGTAACGCATCTTTTGATATTTAAAATTTGTGTTGGCCATAAAACATAAATTTCGCAAAATCGCCATTTTCCATATTTTCGAGCCGCCATTTTGAAAAAATTTGAAAACCTAAGGAACTTAAAACTAGGTATTATTACCAGCATTTTAAGCCTAAGAACGCATCATTTGAGATGTTAAATTTTGTTTGCAGCGAAAACACGACATAAATCTTGCACAATCGCCATTTTCCAGATTTTCGAGGCACCATTTTGTAAACAAACTTAAACCGCAAACAACATTTGAAATTACGTATCACCAAAATTTTAAGCCCAAGAACGTATCATTTGAGATCTTAAATTTGTGTTGGCAACGAAAACAATACATAAATTTCGCAAAATCGCCATTTTCTATATTTTCGAGCCGCCATTTATTGAATTTTTAAATAATTTTGAAAACCATACGGAATTTAAAACTGCGTATTATTACCAACATTTTAAGCTTCAGAACGCAGCTTTCCTATCTTAAATTTGTGTTGACAGCCACATTCTACTTGTGGTTCTATTATATCGATCAAGACAGCGGCCGTTTTAGGGTCGACATTTTGAAATTTTTTAAAACGCCACAAGACATTCGATAGTCCTTGTCAACACAAAAAATTTAAGTCTTAGAGCGTTTTTTTCATGTCTTTAAAAAATGTCTAGAGCAGTATTTCAGTTGACGTGAAATGCCCCATTTATGTCATACAGTTTGCGAATTTACTAAATCGCTTGAGGTTGACTTAATATTTTTGTTTCTTAAAACGTTTTTTCAAATACAAGTTCATTCATTTATACAAACTAGGAGGGCCCGGCGTGCTTCACTACGCTTATAAATAAAGTTTTTGCGTAGACATTTTGTTGACTTAGAAGCAATGATTTTAAAAAGTGGTTATGAGAAATGCTAGCATATAATTTTTAATTTTTCTTTTTAAATATATGAATGAAAAATAATCAGAACTCTAGCTGATTAGTTCGGATATATGAAAACTTAGCGATCAAATAAGTTTTCAAGTAAGCTTATTTGATCTCTAACTTATTTGATCGCTAACTTTTCATATATCCGAACTGATCAGCTAGAGTTCTGATTATTTTTCATTCATATATTTAATAAGAAAAATTAAAAATTATATGCTAGCATTTCTCATAACCACTTTTTGAAATCATTGCTTCTACGTCAACAAAATGTTTACGCAAAAGCTTTATTTATAAGCGTAGCGAAGCACGCCGGGCCCTCCTAGTATATATTAAAAATTCTAACAATCAAATCTACGATCTCAAACTATCATACCAAACACACACATTACAAAATTGTCGCTGAAAAAAGAATACAACAATCAATAATCAATTTTTTATCCTCGTTCATTCACAAACAATATATATTAAAAATTCTAACAATCAAATTTACGATCTCAAACTATCATACCAAACACACACATTACAAAATTGTCGCTGAAAAAAAAATACAACAATCAATAATCAATTTTTTATCCTATTTCATTCACAAACAATATATATTAAAAATTCTAACAATCAAATCTACGATCTCAAACTATCATACCAAACACACACATTACAAAATTGTCGCTGAAAAAAAATACAACAGTCAATAATGAATTTTTTATCCTCTTTCATTCACAAACAATATATATTAAAAATTCTAACAATCAAATTTACGATCTCAAACTATCATACCAAACACACACATTACAAAATTGTCGCTGAAAAAAAATACAACAATCAATAATCAATTTTTTATCCTCTTTCATTCACAAACAATATATATTAAAAATTCTAACAATCATATCTACGATCTCAAACTATCATACCAAACACACACACATTACAAAATTGTCGCTGAAAAAAAAATACAACAATCAATAATCAATTTTTTATCCTCTTTCATTCACAAACAATATATATTAAAAATTCTAACAATCAAATTTACGATCTCAAACTATCATACCAAACACACACATTACAAAATTGTTGCTGAAAAAAATACAACAATCAATAATCAATTTTTTATCCTCTTTCATTCACAAACAATATATATTAAAAATTCTAACAATCAAATCTACAATCTCAAACTATCATACCAAACACACACATTACAAAATTGTCGCTGAAAAAAAATACAACAATCAATAATCAATTTTTTATCCTCTTTCATTCACAAACAATATATATCTAACTAAATATTCAACGTATTAATATATAAGATAAAACAACAAAGAAAAATAACGTCCATACTCTCCTAGATCAATGCATAAACTGAAAAGAAAATATAAAATACTATAAACAAAGAAAAGATTTGGACGATTCCATTTGATTTGATTTGAGGGGAGGCAGAAAATACATTATAATTCGTCTATAACTTTTTTATTTATGATCCGAAAAATCCCAAAGATCTCTCAGATCTAGGTTACACTAATATCAGTTAGCAGTGAAAATTCGGAATGAGTGAAAATTCGAATAAAAAAGCCTTAGGCTGTACAAAGTACAAAGTTAGCGTATTAATATATAAGATTCATTTAATTATTCAAATAATTTATTTAAATTTTATTCAAACATTTTTTATGTAAATTAGAATTTTTTTTTTAAGTTTAATTCAATAAAAATTATTTAGTTAAATTTATAGTTCCAATTTTTAGTTTTAATTAAATAAATATTAAAAAAATTAAACGTTTTACTTCGGTCTGAAAGACCTAAGTATTACATTCATGAGCTCAAAGTGAAATTCTTACCCCCACTTTTTTGACATTTCTCGACGTTTTAGGACCTCCTGATTCTAAAAAAGCAAAAAAAAAAAAAATGTATGTCTGTCTGCCGGCCGGCCGTCATTACCTACGCTGCAGGGAAAACCGCTTGTGGGATTTCAAAAATTTTTTTTTCTAAAAATAGGTATTCACAAGGGACAGGTCCGAAAGGACGCTGTGTTCGATAACTGTACCGGAAGTGTGTCAAAAAAATCATTATGTGTGTCAAAAATAGCAAATTTTCATATTTTTGGCTTAAAAAACGTTCATTTTAAGTGATTACGAGTAGGAACATTAAATTTGGAGAAATCTTGATGGTCGGGATTGGTATGTGAGATCAAAAATTAGATTATTGCATTATAAGTTTGTCAAAAAAATGTTGTCAAGTGTGTCAAAAGAAAGATTTTTATTTATTTTTTTACCTAATTTTTTGGAAAAAAAAAATAAAATTAATTGTTTGTTTGAAATGAAGTTTTATTATTATTATTGAGAATTATGGCATTATGAGGTTGTCAAAAAAATGTTGTCAAGTGTGTCAAAAGATTTTTATTTAGTTTTTTACCCTTTTTTTTGGAAAAAAATAAAATTGTTTTTTTTTAAATGAAATTTTATTATTATTATTGAGAATTATGGATTATAAGTTTGTCAAAAAAATGTTGTCAAGTGTGTCAAAAGAAAGATTTTTATTTATTTTTTTACCTAATTTTTTGGAAAAAAAAATAAAATTAATTGTTTGTTTGAAATGAAGTTTTATTATTATTATTGAGAATTATGGCATTATGAGGTTGTCAAAAAAATGTTGTCAAGTGTGTCAAAAGATTTTTATTTAGTTTTTTACCCTTTTTTTTGGAAAAAAATAAAATTGTTTTTTTTGAAATGAAATTTTATTATTATTATTGAGAATTATGGATTATAAGTTTGTCAAAAAAATGTTGTCAAGTGTGTCAAAAGAAAGATTTTTATTTATTTTTTTACCTAATTTTTTGGAAAAAAAAATAAAATTAATTGTTTGTTTGAAATTAAGTTTTATTATTATTATTGAGAATTATGGCATTATAAGTTTGTCAAAAAATAATGTCAAGTGTGTCAAAAAATGATTTCATTTATTTTTTAGCCAATTTTTTGGAAAAAAAATGTAGCTGTTCTTATGACGTAAATGTAATCTAAAATGAAATTAGACATGGAAGTTTTTGAATTTGTTATAGTTTTTGAAATATTTTTGGAATTTTGAAAAAGTTTGTATTTTTGATTTTGTAATAATTTTTGCAATATTTTTAGAATATCGGTAAAAGTTTTAATTTTTGATTTTGTAAGAATTTTTGAAATATTTTTAGAATTTTGAAAAATTTTAAATTTTTGATATTATTATAATTTTTGGAATTTTGAAAAAATTTTCAATTTTTGATTTTGTAATAATTTTTGCAATATTTTTAGAATTTTGGAAAAAGTTTGAATTTTTAAGAATTTTTGAAATGTTGGAATTTAGAAAAAATTTAAATATTTGATTTTATTCTAATTTTTGGAATATTTTTGGAATTTTGAAAAAGTTTGACTTTATTTAATTTTTACAATATTTTTGGAATTTTGATTATAATTTTCTGGCAACGTATTGATGTTTCGTGTTAGTTGTGTAGTAAATTTTTAAACTGAGTTAAAAAAATGCTTGTACTTTAACAAAGAGTTATGTTTGATATACATCGTTGCCCAAAACTAAAAACCATGTCCTCATAAAAGTTTTTTACCGAAAACTATATCAAAATCTTTAACCCAGACCGAAGTCTTGATATCTCAGAGCTGTGAGATTTCAGCCCCTCCATATTTATACAATTAGATTCAGTTCGTGAAAATTAAAAAAGATGGCTGATCATCAATCAGTAAAAAGAAAGTAATATTGCTTAAGTTTTTTTTGTTGTGTTTCAAAAAGTGTGGTATCTTCCTTCATTTTGTTAAAATTTTAATGAAATAGATAAATTTATTTTTTTGGCTTAGTTGAATTAGAAATACTTAGTTTAATTCAATGAAAATTGAAAAAATTATTAGTAAAATTGTTAGATTGTAATGTAATTTATATTAGAACAAAATGAATAAAATCAGATTCGTGGTTGACAGTTTGTGGAGTAGTTAAATTTTAAAAAAAAGTAATTAAATATTAAAACGGCAGTCGATTGGATTTAGAGCTTGAATGCCGATCTCTGTAAATCTGTCAGTTTTTATTTGTTGTAACAATATTTACTATATGAATTGTTAATTCATTTTGTTAGTTTTTAATTTTGTATTTCCTCAATTAAAACCCTGTTTTCAATTTAATATTTATATGTAATATGTGCTATTTAATCAATCTATATAATTCACGCTAGCCCCATCTTCAGAATCATAACCAAAAAATAATAATTGTAATACAATTGAAATAAAATAATGAAATGACATTTATAAATTATATAAACAAAATTTAAATATTGTTTAAAATAAATTTAATTAAGTGAAATGGAAAAAAATTTTAGTTTGTGCATCGAAGATTTTGGACGACCTTTATAATTACAAGCGATCAACAGGAGTAGCATTTATCAACCAAACCTGATTCATTCAGTATGGTACAACAATATTTTTTTTGTATTACGACCAACTATTTGGTTATGCGCACAATTGTCATAATAATAAGTTGTACAACACAACACCTGTTTAGATGCAGCACTTTTTGGCGCAAAGAATTTCTTACCATAAACCTAAATGATAGTCACTATGGTTGGTTTATATTACTGATTATTGCTTGGTTCCTCCTTGGCTGAGGAAACATATACGAACTGACAGACTGAGACTAGTTGAAATCATCTCAAGAAATGCACGCAACTTTTCGGATGTTACCCGATTATGCTTCTATCATAAGGCACTGTTGTTCATTACAATCACCAATGAAAAAAAGTTCTGGACACCAAACGATTTTTCAAGTGGAAGCTAGCGACGCCATTTTGAAAAGAAAAAAAAAAGAAAACCAAATATTGTGCTGTATTGGATGTGCTCCTCAGAAAAAAATTTCATATCACTAATGGAAACGTTTTATAACGCTAACTTTTTTCCGGTTAGAAATTAGCCCTTAAAAACAAAGGTTGTGTTGTATTGTACTCGGGATATGCTGTATTGTGCTACTCAGAAAATATTTCATACCAACTTTGAGAATATTTTTTAACGCTAATATAAGTTTTCAAGTAAAAATTAGTCTCGCCATTTACAAAAAAAATGAAAAACAAAAGTATTGTAGATGGTAACCTGAAATTTTTGTAGCTATGTGCTAAAAAATAAATTCTATAACACCAATCTTTTTACGCTAGCATCAGTTTTGTAGAAATCAGTGTAACGACTAATTAACTAGCACTAATAATATAAGTCGGGTCCATCTGCTGTCGGATGGAATAAACGAATCTTAAATTTGCATGTGCATGACATGAGTTGATAACCTGACCTAAGTATTAAACCTAAGTTGACTCTTCAAGATATAAATCAGGAGAGATGTGATGCAAGTTATTATGCAGTACAAATGTCTTGAAATTCCAAGAGACACATGAATATCTAAAATTATTTTATTTTTATGAAAAAATATGTTATTTATTTAACAAGAACTCCAACGTGGGAAACACAAGAAGTAAGAACTCCCTGAAATGAATTATATTCAGGAAGTTCAATATTAAAGGGCATACTATTCAATTCAACCTTGAGTTAATAAAAATAATTCCTTATAAACAACAGTATGCAAAAGCATTTAACAACAAGCATGTAACAATTGCTAATCTTAGTCAGATATATTTAAATTGGTTTTAAGTGAACGAATGGAATTAAAGTTAGTCTATGTCTAGAATATGTCTATACTTGAATTTTTTTTGTAACATCTAAAAGAAAGAAAAGTTTTGCATCCGTTTTTATAATTCTTATAATGAGTATATGACGTTTGGTACAGCGATTTTTTTGGTGCTTTATGACCTACTGTTCAATTAGGAGCAACGGTTGATGTATGTTATTGGTCTTTCATCATTGTTTTACAATCGCCTGTGACTTTTGGCGCAACAATTGTTTGGTATATTGTACTATTATTCGTATTTATTAATCGCTGGTACCATTGGCGCAACGATCGGTTGTTATATTGTAATATTATCCGTATTAAATAATCATTGGCGCAACAATTGATTTAAATATTATTACTAATCAACAATCGCCAGTACCTTTAGAGCAACAAATGACGTATTACTATTGCTCAACATATCGCCTATTTGGGTGGAACAGTTTTTTTTCATCCTAAACCTAGATTTGGAGGTTTGGACCAATTACAAATAATTGGTGAGTGGAACATTTTTTTAATGTTATAAGCATATCTGATGTAGTGGTAGTGATGGTTTTGGTTCTTCTGGCTTTTGGGGTCGTCAGAGTCCCGGGTCTTTATTCGTTTAAGTCAGTTTTCTTTTGAAATGTTTGCGTGAAAATTCACCATTTGTGATAGACTGACAGTGGCGAAGCGTGCTTCTGAAACTAGGGTAGACATATTCAAAAGTTTTATTAGTTTGCAAGTAGAAACTAATTATAATACATTAAGATGAGAGGACAGAAAGCTAAGGTTTTTGGACGTATGTGGAGTTTGTGAGTCGAAGCGCCAACCGAGATTTGCACCCACATTTAAAATGACTTACGTCCGTGCATCATATACTATATTTTTTATTCGCGGCAAGCAAAATATTTAAAAAAAGCTTGTTCAATCTAAATCAAAATTAAAAATTTTTAAAATTTTGAAATAAAAATATTTTGTACAAAAGATAAAGGATATTGTAGATTAACAAAAACATTGTTTTAAGTTTTAGGGAGCGATGAATATTAAACATAATAGTACATTATGATGCTAGGACGTAAAGCTAAAGATTTTGGACGGATGTGGAGTTTGCAAATCGAGGCGCTAGCCGAGATTTGCACCCACATCAAGTCCAAAATAGCTTACGTCCGTGCATCATATACACTGAAAAAAAAGTCTGCTCATCTTATACGATATAGGTATGAAATCATGCATAAAAGTTGCTTAAATGTGCGCCAAGAATAACTTTTCTCAAACTATTCTAATATGAAGAATAAGGGGCCGACAATTTGTTAAATTTTGGAATTCTAATATTATGAATTTAAAATATAATTCAAGCAAATACAGTTTCTCATTTCTAGCATATTATAAATTTATCATTAACAAAATTGTCAGCCTTTTTTAAATTTTGAGTAGATTTGTGAATATGTATGCTCTTTTTAAGCATATGGTTTTCAAAAGCATTCTAAGTATAAGAATACATTTATTAGAACGCGTAATTTTTTCTAAAGCTGAGCATAATTTTAGTACTATTAAGAAATGAATGTTGCACATTTGAGTTGTTTAAAGACATATATGCTCGAAACCATTCTAAAATAAACTTGAGCTAAGTATAATTATTCATAATCTGAAACAAAATTAGTGCGTATAATTTCTGCATTTGAGAATAAAAGCAACCATTTTGTAAAATATTTTAAATCTATTTGAGACCAACAATCCATGTTAAAAACCTTTCCATTATTCTTGAATTAAGAATATGTAAATGTCATATATAAGCAACCCTTCTGGAAATAAGTTAAAATAGACAAGTTTTTTAGTTTTTTAATAATTTATTTCAATATAATAAAATAATAATTCTAAAGATACAAAAAATATTCTCAATATATGTTATTATTATTGTATAAGTACATACATTTTTATAAATAAATTAATTTTAGACAAAATAATAATACATCACATTCATTAAAATAATTTTCATATTTTTCATAATTTTAAAATATAAATCCTAAATTATATAATTCTCTTTTACTTGAGTTAATAGATTAATATTAAAAATGTATTTCAATAAAAAATATAATAAATTTTATATAAAGAAAATTTTAGACAATTATTATTACTTATGTCTAGATATTTAATATACAAATTATTATTATAATTAAGTAAATTTTGCTCACAGTTTCTTCTGTTACGTTTTCCGCAATGCTGTTATTGTTAATCTAAAATACATGCTTAGTATTTAATCATTGATGCCTTCCAAAAACTTTGGCCACTTTGTCATGAGTAGCATACTCGTGTTTCAATGTCAATTATCAACCTTATTAAAAATGAAATTAGTTAAATCCAAAATTATGTAACAGAAAATTTATTTAACTTACTAATTAAAATTCACTCGCAGAAGTAAAAACAGTCAATTCAATGCAGTTCTACTGACTTCTTTTTCTTTTCGAAAGTTGCATGTCACTTTATTTCTACAGTTTTGTTTATAGTTCATGTTTTTTGACTGCTAAACTCACGTCTTGAATAACCCACGCCACATTACTGCTTCATTCCTTGAACACTCATACCATCTATATGATAATAAAATAAAATTGAGGTGATTCAAATTTTCTTTTATAAAACTGAGAAATATTTTTACCTGAAGATCATCAGCTAAGGCGATGTTTTCGGCGGGAAAATATTTCTTTACTTTTCACTTGGCTTGCATAATTACTATATCTGTGGAAAGAAATCCAGATGCAAACTTACTATGGTCATTCGGCGAATTGTAATAAAACACCTGTAAATATATTTACAAAAATATTAAAATTTATTTTGTTTTAAGTTTGATCAGTAGGATTGGTGATCAGTGGCTTCGTTTGTTTCTAAAAATGAAGGTACTGGCCATTGTCATCTGACTCAGTAGCTCACAAGAAATTTAATAATTATATTTTCACTTTGTGGCATTTTTGGCGTGGTTGATTTTTATCTATATGTGATAGTAGTAAAAAGTTTACTATCAGTTTTTAAAATTTATGGGTTTTTAACGTAAATAATATTGATACTCACTATAAATAATATTCCAAAGCACTGAACTATTTTTCACGATTTACACAATAAAATTCATAATATAATGCACTTAATTTATTTTGAATTCAATTTTCAATATATATTTTTAACACAATTGGACTCTGTCAATTAGTTTTGTTATTTTTCTAGAAATACTACTCGAATACTTTACTCTTGTAAATTGCAACACGATATGAACCTGATAATGGTATAGTTAAGTAAAAAAACCAAACAGCATTAATCATAATATTATATATATATATATATATATATATATATATATATATATATATATATATATATATATATATATATATATATATATATATATATATATATTATTTTAGTCTACACTCATGCAAATTGTTCTCAAATCAAATCAACTCAACAAAATTGTTTAGAATAAATCACTCAATTCTCTATTTGAGTATAAGAAACAAAAATATCGATAAATTGTTGGCGAAAAATCATTTTTGATTATACTTTACATAAGAGAAGAATAACTAGGCAGAATTTATGATTTTATATAATCTTGACTGAAAAATTATACACAATAATTCAAGAATCATGCATATTGACTCTATCCTATATTTGAGAGTGTGACGCACTTGAGAATGTGACGCACTTAACGATTAAAGTCCAGATCTAGATTTATATAAAGGTTCGCTTCTGCAACACAGCAATAACACGCTATCATCAACAGTAGCCTCAATATATACTAAGGAGTATTAAATAACTAAGACTTATATAGTGGTGCTATCGTTGACTGAATATATAGTTCATTAGCCAGCACCCTTACGTTATCACCTTGGCTAATGATATAGTACTGGTATTGTCAAGGACTGGAGACTGAAGTACGCAGGGTTGTCACACTTACAGATCAAAATTAAAACCACATATTCAAATCAACAAAAATTGATCCCTTCATGCGTAAAATTAGTAATATATTGCCTAAATATATAATATTGCTTATAATTTAAATCATTTATAAAACGACAATTTCGTCAATAATTATTGACATTTTTAACCAAGTCCTAAGTTGACTGGAAAATTATGCTTTAAGTTATTTTAAAATTAAATTCACTTCAAAACTATTTTATAATCTATTTGCATGTTAAAAATATTTGATACAATATAATTGTCAGATTGAGTTAAATCACTTATAAGTTGTAGAAATTAAGCTTAAAAAAATTGATTGTAATTTTCTCAAATTAAAACTTTATTATAAATAATTTTTCAAGAAATTGTTTTTCTAGAAATGATTGTAAATATTTTACTAGAAATGAGAATAAACGTTGAACAATATCATCGATTTATTGAAATTCTATTTTGAATCATATCGTTATTAAATTGATCGTAAAAACTCTCAAAATAAATGTAAATGATTTAAATTGTGTATTTCATAACTAAGTGAAATTGAATAAGTTAATCTTAATTTATAAAATGGTTATATTGATAAAATTAAGGAAACTTATCTCAGGTTCAACCAGTTATTCTATAATCTAGAAGATCAGATTCAAATTTTCATCAACTAAGAGGTTCTGTATTTGAGAATAGCTTTTATTTAATATTAGAATACGATTTCTCTCAGTGTACTATTTTTTATTCGCCGCAAGCAAAATATTTTAAGAAAATAGGTTTATTCTAAATTAAAATTATAAATTTTCATAAATTTTAAAATAAAAATATGTGGAACAAGTAACCTTTGACAAAATATTTATTATTTTTTCCAATGTATTGTGTAGCTATGACAACAAATGATAACAACTATTTTAATTGGACAATGAAATTTTGAATTTAAGGGTTGCTTTGATAAAAAATTTTATTTTTCATAGAATTTAAACAAATACAAATGCTTTTTACTTTTTTGGACGTAGCTATGACAACAAAATAAATAGTTGAAAAGTGATACTTTAAAGCCGCAAATCACAGTAATAAAGTAACTCTTTAATATGCAGGCGAATAAAAAATTCTTTGTAAAAGTATAAATAAACTTTTTCAAAATTGTAAAAATATTCCAAAAATTATAATAAAATCCAAAATTTAAACTTTTTCAACATTCCAAAAATTTTCTAAAAATTATTAAAAAATCAAAAATTGAAACTGTTTTCAAAATTCCAAAATTAATGCAAGAACTATAACAAAATCAAAAATTCAATCTTTTCCCAAAATGCCAAAAATATTGCAAAAATTATAACATAATCAAAGATTGAAACTTTTTTCAAAATTCTAAAAATATTCCAAAAATTAATCCAAAATCAAAGATTCAAATTTATTTTCCAACTTTTCCTGTTATTCAGAAGTCGTAGAATCGAATTCACAATCACACAAAAAATTGCTCAAGAAACATCTAACTAATAATTACAAGTTTTGTCCAAAATATTTCCCATAATATGTTTCTCAAAAAATTTGGAAACAAAATATATAAACAGAAATAGACATAAACAAAACTGTCTATCCAAGAAGGAACAAAAGTTGAAAATTTGTTGTTGTTGCTATTGCTTATTTTGGTAGTCATAATTTGAAACGTCTACTGATGTTTTTCAACAAATTTGGAAACCAAAATAGACAGAAACAAAACTGTCTATCCAAGAAGGAACAAAAGTTGAAAATTTGTTGTTGTTGCTATTGCTTATTTTAGGTGCGTTCGATTTGACTGAAACAACTGAAAAAACAACAACAATTGCATTCAATTTTTCAGTTGTATCAGTTGCTTCAGTCAAATCGAACACGGCTTTTGTAGTCATAATTTGAAACGTCTACTGATGTTTCTCAACAAATTTGGAAACCAAAATAGACAGAAACAAAACTGTCTATCCAAGAAGGAACAAAAGTTGAAAATTTGTTGTTGTTGCTATTGCTTATTTTGGTAGTCATAATTTGAAATGTCTACTGCAGTGAGAAAAACATTTTTGTTTGTTTGTACATGAAACTGGGAAACGTTTGTATTAAAGTTTCGGGAACATAGCTGAATTGTTTTTGTTCTAATTATTGTATTAAAACTTAATGATTTTCTTAGAACGTTTGACAAAATAGTATTAAGTCGACATTATGCGAACAATATGAAAATAAAGTTTCATATTTTTATTATGTTTGGGTAGACACTGTCTAGTGTGTCTATACCGACGCTTCGCCACTGTAGACTGAGGGGATATAGTCAAACTTGCAGACTGAGTCCAGTTGAAATTTTAATGTCAAAGCACGCAGTTCCTCAGATGTTCCTGATTCTGGTTCCATTAACAGGAACGGCACGGTGTTTATTACAACTAGATGATTTAAACTGTCACAATATTTTCGGACAAAAGGTCTATCTGTCGTTTATTTTGAATCAGTTGTTCGTACTAAACAAAAATCAATCAGCAATTATTTTTTAGAAAATTCTACAGTAAAAAACGTTAACTATCAATGGAAGAACACAAAATGCATGGCATTTTTAAATTGTTCATGTATTAATAAAATCATGGGACAGCCAAATTTTCGCTTAGCTTGAAACTTTTATTGAATCTTGAAAATGAAAAACTTCGTTATTTTAAAAACTGAAAACAAATATCCCTAATCCAATAAGAGAGTAAGAATGCTACAGAGTCTAACGGTACTTTTGATAATCCATCGTTATTTTTCTTTGGGTTTATATTATATCCATCCGGCTCACAAAAATCGATTTTTGTGAAATATAATTTTAATTTAATAATTTTAATTGTAAATATAATTTTAATTTAAGCAACTTTTCTATATGATTTTAAATTTGCGTTTTTTTCTGTAGAGTTTTCTTCAATTTATTTGATTAATATATTTTTTAAATTATGAATTAATTTTACTTATTTAGAATTTTTATTTTAAAAATGTAAATTTTTCTGTATGAATTAAATTAAATTGTTTTGGTTATAGATTAGTCAATCGACTTTCATTGCGTATGGTTGTTAAATTTCAAAATAAAATTTTACATTTTTTTCATAGTTAAATTCTTGTTTACAACAGTGATATAATTAACAAGTTTGTTTTCTATTAAAACTAATTAATATATATAAAAGTGGGTGACGAAAGTGATCAGTGCATGCCTCTGGCATGTACCGATAGTGGAAATAAAAGAGTAGCAGAGGATTCGGATCTAGCAAATGAAGTAAAAAAAACCAGAATGTTTCAAGTTCCGGTACATAATCGATTTCTACCACTCATTCAACCAAATGTTGACAAAAATGCGTCATCATCTGTTAAAAATAAAGTTAAAATTCCTCCCGTTATATCTCAATTGAAAAATACGGAAATTCATAATTTAATGAAAAAATTAAAAATTAATCAATATAACGTGAAAATACAATCAAATGGTACAAAAATATTTTGTTATTCGATGAATCATTTTTTATTATTATCTAAAGAACTTGATAATACAAATAGTGAGTTCTTTACGTTTGAACTTGAAGAAAACAAAACAATACGCTTTGTTTTATTTGGGTTACCTGAAATGGATAACACAATCATTGAACAAGAATTAAAGCAGCTAGGATTAAACCCTTTAAAAATTACACAAACTAGACCAAAACAATCAAGAAACAGTGATAACTGCATATATTTTGTTACGTTCAAAAAAGGTTCCATAACTTTAAATCAACTAAGAGAATACAAACATATCTATCACACGATATGTAAGTGGGAAAATGTTGCACCGTCAACTCATAGAGGTCCCATGCAGTGTCGAAGATGTTGTAGATACGGTCATGGAATTAATAACTGCCATATGTTGCCAAAATGTAACTACTGCTCAACAAGTCATTCAGAAGGATCAGACAATTGCCCGTTTAAGGAAGATTCAACTAAGTATAGATGTGCAAACTGCCAAGGTTCTCATGCAGCCAATTCGGTAATATGTCCACAACGTGATATTTATATTAATATTAAAAAAACAATTAATGCAAGAAATTTTGCAACACAAAAATCAAATTTCAGTTTTAACATTAAAAATTTTCCGTCATTACCACAAACACAATACGCAAACAAATATCAAGAAACACTTAAAAACAACATTTCACAGCATGTTCGCCCTAACGATAATATTGTTAACCTTACTACTACAGTCAATGATGGTGTGTTATTCACAACATCTGAGCTATTTAGCATATTTAATGATATAGTTGATAATCTGAAAAATTGTAGAACGAAAGAAGAACAGTTTCGGACAATAGCACAAATAGCAATTAAATATGCAGTTCAGTAATAATTTAGCTGTTGTTACTTGGAATTGCCAAAGTATTAAAAACAAGAAAGTTGAACTTGTTGAATTTCTCCATAAATATAATATTGATGTAATGCTTCTAACGGAAACTCACTTAAAAAGTCATATATCCTTTTTCATTGCAGGTTATAAATTTTATAGACGAGATAGAGAGTTTCAGCGTAAAGGTGGTGTAGAAATACTGATTAAACAATCATTGGCCCATTCACTTCTCTCAGATTTAGGTTTGACGTCTATTGAAAATATTGGTATGGTGGTTAAAACCACTGATGGAAATGATCTTAAAGTGTTTGCATGTTACTGTCCTAAATCCAACCACAACAATCTTCGAGCCGATTTAATTAGTTTGACCAATAGAAATGAACCATACATAGCTGGTGGTGATTTTAACTGTCACCATAACCAATGGTACTGTATTAGAAATAATAAAGGAGGAAGGGTTCTCCACAACCTTTCAATTAATAGTGACAATTGCATCGTAGTATCACCTACATCACCTACTCATCTAAGTCCAATAGGAAGACCTAGTACAATTGATATCTTTATAACAAACAATCGTAAACCAATCATAAAAATTCTGAGCCTAAACGAATTAAATGCTGATCACCTTCCTGTTTTTGCCACAGTTTCGTTGTCAGGTACAGATGTCATTCTTCCCAAAACAAAATTCAATTATAGATTTACAAATTGGAATGGCTACAAACAGCAAATACAAAATAGTCTTAAAACCCAAATTTTCGACTCAGATTTTATATCAACAGATGATATTGATACAAGTGTACAGCTCTTAACGGATTCAATTAAATCTGCTAGAAATTGCAGTACTCCAATGGTAGCATTTCATACTAATGAAAGAATTATTTTGAATGATGATATTAAATTACTATTGAAACTGAGAAACACTCGTAGACGGCAATGGCAAAGAACGCGCTATACGTTTCTGAAAACCATTGTAAATGAATTGAACAAATTAATTCAGTTAAAAATTTTTGAACAGCTTAATGAATCTTGGCAATTGAAATTAAAGAGTTTAGACAAGGGTTCTAAGCCATACTGGCGTATCACTACAAATTTTAAAAATAAATTTCAACCAATACCACCTATCAAAAATGATATTGATAGTACTCTAATCTTCAACAATGAGGAAAAATGCCAAGTTATTGCGAACGGTTTCCTTAAGGCACATATACATCCAAATGCAAATTCTTCTTTAAAGACCATAAATGATGTTAATGAATCCTTTGAAAATATAAATTCAATTAATCCTACCACTTTGACGATAGAGTCAAAAATTACGGTTGATGACCTAAAAAATGTTTTGCATATTTTAAAACCATTTACAGCACCTGGAATTGATGAGATTCCAAATATCCTTCTTAAGAATTTGCCTGATGCTGCCATAATGTTGCTTTCAAAAATTTTTAACAGCTCTCTCAAACTTGGATATTTTCCACAAAGTTGGAAATGTGCCCGTGTTACTCCTATCTTAAAACCAGGTAAAGACCCTACCCAACAATCCAGCTACAGACCAATCAGTTTATTATGTACTCTAGGAAAACTGTTTGAATATACGATCAAACAAAGAATTTTAAACATTCTTGATGAAAAAAATATCCTCATTAACGAACAATTTGGTTTCCGTCACGGACATTCCACAATACATCAGATCCACAGACTTGTTGATTACATAAAAAGTAAACGAAACATTCAAAGGTCTACTGGAGTTGTTCTTATTGATTTAGAAAGAGCTTTTGACACTGTCTGGATCAAAGGTCTCTTGCACAAACTAAAAGAATATGGTTTTCCAATCTATCTTTTGAAAATTCTATGGTCATATCTAAACAACCGAAATTTCTTTGTTCAAATTCTAGGTGATAAATCTAATATACAAAATATCCCTGCGGGTGTGCCACAGGGGTCTATTTTAGGTCCCATTTTATTTAGCTTGTATGTAAACGACATTCCAAGGTTTGATAATTGCGAGCTAGCCTTATTTGCGGATGATACCGCCATATTTACGAGTGATGAGCTATCCGCACCTATTATTGGGAGGCTTAATAGTTACTTAGTTGTAATTAATAAATTTTTTGAGAACTGGAAACTTAAAATTAACAATTCCAAATGCCAAGCAATATTCTTTACAAGATGCAGAGCTGCCAGAAAACTACCACAATCCCCAATTGTTATAAATAATACATCCTTAGAATGGAGTAAAGAAGTAAAATACCTAGGTATCTCCTTGGACTCGAAATTAACAATGAAGACTCACATCAATAATACCTTGCTAAAATGTCAAAAACTGTTTTTTAAATTCTATCCTCTGCTAAACAGAAAAAGTAAAATGAACTTCGGAAACAAGTTACTAATCTATAAAGTAATGATATTATCAGTTATTATGTACGGTTGTCCAGTCTGGTGGCGTGCTGCTGTAACACATACCAAAAAATTTCAAGTAGAGCAAAACAAGTTTTTAAAGTTAATACTAAAAGTGCCAAAAAGATATAGTACACGTAGATTGCACACTAAAACAAAAATGAAATTAATAAACGAAACAGCCAAAGAGCAAGTGAATACTTATTTAAGAAAGCTTAGCACGTCTGAAAATCAATTAATTAAACAATTAAGTATGACATAAAAAATAATGAAATTAAATAACTCATTAGTTACAATTATTTATATAAACATTTGTTTACAAACTTTTATGTTATTTTAATTTTAGTTTAGTTTAAGATAGGTTAGTTAGTAAGAAGATCAAAATTAATAAGTTTTATATTAACCATTATCATTTTTACAATAATGTAATTCTATTATAACACATCATTTGGTTGCTGTAAAGTTAGAAAAATAACTAATCTCAACAAATTCATTTTAATCACTATTATCACAAAAGAGATCAATAAATAAATAAATAATAATTTTTGTTTTGGTTATAAGAAGTAGCAAACTATCAAATTTTTAAATTATCTTAATGGGACGTACTAAACGTGACTGAAATTGTATTTATTTATTCGTAAAAATAAGTGAAAAAAACATTGACAAATCAACAAAACAAGATATTCTAGAATCAAAAAGAATCCTGGAATAATTAATTCTAAATAAATTAAATTGAATTAACACACAACATTATATTCTAACATATCACAACCAAGATTTTTATTAAAAAATTTCATCCAATTTTTTTTGCTTTATGTCACGATTTATGTTTGTAATTTTCCTTTTAGAAATATAATGGAAGGAACATAGGAATACTAATCAGTCTAATTTAGATTCTATTCAGCATTTTTTATAAAGAAAAACATGAAACAAAAACAAAATTTCACAAATTTTTCATTGACTCTCAAAATCGCGTAGAAACACGCTTTCCAAATTAAATATTCGTTTAGCTTTTTTTAATTTTAAATTTAATGATGTAAATGTATAACTTGAAGCCTTTGCTGTCAGAATAATGTTATTATATATTAAGTAATAATTTATCTTCAGAAAAGCATCTTATTTTGCACAGTGGTACTAATTTTTAATAATCTTGTATTATATCATAAATTTATTCACACAACACTGCAGATTTTTACTTTAAACCCATCAACAGCACATCGTTTGATAAACTGATTTCCCTTAAACATAAAATCAATGGAAAATTATTCATTGAATTTCCTCTTTGCACCAAACTGAATAATTTACAAATATAAATCGAATTTAATTTTTTGTTATTCATTTTACTCTTTAACCAATTTTCTTCCATAACAAAACCTAAATCATCCATCGCTTTCGACACAGAAAAAAAATCATCAATTGGAAAACCAATTTTCATGTAATAGAGATGACAATAGAAAAGAGAAGAAAATTTCAAGGAAATAAAAAAATAAACAAAAAATTATAAATCTATTGAAGAGAATTATTTTCATGCAAGTACGGTTGGTTATATGCTTAAAGAGTGTAAATAAAACGATTCGAGAATACTTAAGTTGAGATGAGCACTTGAATGAAAATTTAAATTTAATATTTTTTGGATTATGTGATTATGATTAAATTTTTGAGTTGGAAAATCAACTGTGTTTTTCTATCTATATTGAGTTACGCAAGTAACAAATTGAAAAATAAAAAATGAAATGATATTCTTGGGAGTAGGGGTTCAAATTATTATTTAAAAATGCAAGTTAGTCGTCAAGAGAATCAATGTTAAAAATAATTAGTTGAATTGAACAATTAGTTTGTTGTAGTAACGAAGTTTCATGAAAGTGATCTAGATGTGAGAGTGATCTGACTCCGACACCAAAGAAGTTCGCAGTTCTAAGGAGAAGAAACTGAATTTAGCATTTAGAGGGGCTTAAAGTGTTGACTAGTAATGGTCTCAGTCCGCACAGATAACAGACATGGATCGGCCCTGGTTTACACATTAGCCAGGTGTTGAGATATCCATATCTCTTACCATCTGTACGTGAATTACTACTCCTCGATGATAAGCGCCATCGCTTAATACGCTAAGTAAGCTAATTTCCAAAAACAAAAATTTCCTGGAAGACCTTTGGAAAATTTTTTGAGAGTAATGGCGATTGAACTGAGTCTCATTCTCAGCGATCACCAGCTCTAAGTGGGTTGTGGGTCGGTACGGCCAACTCTCACGATAAAGTCCCACTTTTCTCAATTGTTCGCTAGGGTTTAACCCAGCGAGATCCCACTACTGTTTGCAGGGAATAAACAATTAACAAAAATAAATTTAAATTTAAAATAAAAAATCATGTTTATAATAAAAATAAAAAACTTGTTGGTAGAAAAAAAACTTTTCCAAGACTAACTTGTAAAAAACACTGCTTTAAAATCTTGTTTGTAAAAAATTTCTCTTCATGTGTTTGTCTACTCAGTTCTAGTTGTTATCTGACGGATAAATTTTGCTGTAAAGAGCACATCCAATATTCAGCCCATGGCAACATAACAGTTTGCGGTGTAAGCGAAATCGCTCTCACGTTGCGATCAATTTGTTATTTTGTTAAAAATATTATGAAATATTATCAAATATTCTGAATAATGTATAGGCAAAGTGGCCTCCGTCGGGTACCAAGCCCGGCACATTTGAGTTACAAGACTAGCCCTTTAACAACTGAGCTAGAACGGAGATATATATGACTGATTTAATTCGGATTCGTCGCAGACCAAGCCCGGCACCTTTGAGTTACAAGGCTAGCGCTTTAATAACTGCAGAGCTAAAACGGAGACATATTTTACTGATTATATTGTTGAATGATTATTTGTTGATCTCTATACTCCTCGGAACTTTTTTTAACATTTTTCTTCTGTAGATAAATTAAAACTGTCCAAATCATCAATTGCTGACCAAAGTTTTTAACATAACAGGCATTATTTTCTTTTGTTGAATTATGGTTACCAATATTACTTTGGTTTTGAAAAAACCAAAGTATTGGACTTATGAGCCAAAAGTGAAATTATTACTCTCACTTTTTGACATTTCTTGACGTTTTAAGACCTACTGATTCTAAAAAAGCAAAAAAAAATGTATGTATGTCTGCCGGCCGGCCGTCCGTCCGTCATTACCTACGAAATCTAGAAAACCGCTGGAGGAATTTCAAAAAATTTTTGTTTTCTAAAAATAGGTAAACTCAATGGGCAGGTCCGAAAGGACGATGTGTTTGATAACAGGACCGGAAGTGTGTCAAAAAATCATCAAGTGTGTCAAAAATAGTAAATTTTCATATTTTTGGCTTAAAAAACGTTTATTTTCAGTGATAATGAGTAGTAAATTTATATCTGGAGAAATCTGGATGAAATTGTCATTCGTATGTAAGACCAGGACCTTGATTATTGTTTTAAAAGTATGTCAAAAAAAAAATCATTAAATGTGTCAAGAGATTGATTTTCATTTATTTTGTTTCCCAATTTTTTTGGGAAACATTTCTTCGGTTTTCGACTCGAAATATATAAACATAAAAGTAGTTATTTGGATGACACGAAATGTAATTGAACATTAAATATGACACATGAAGTGTGTCAAAACTAGAAAATTTACAGTTTTTGTTTAAAAATTATCATTTCATTTTAAGAGAAAATGAGTAATAACATGGAATGTGGAGAAATCTTGATGTTAGATTATTGCATTATAAGTTTGTCAAAAAATTATTGTCAAGTGTGTCAAAAGAAAGATTTTACTTCGGTTTATTAATTTTTTACCCAATTTTTTGAAAAAAATAAAATTAATTATTCGTATGACATGAAATTTTATTATTATTATAGAGAATTGTGGCATTATAAGTTTGTCAAAAAAATAATGTCAAGTGTGTCAAAAGAATGATTTTCTTTTATTTTTTAGAAAAAATAAAATTAGCTATTTGTATGAAATAAAATGTAATGAACATGAAATTGTTATCATTGAGAATCTTATTGCATTATAAGTTTGACAAGAAAATTTTTTTCAAGTGTGTCAAATGAGTCAAAAAAATGATTTTTAGAATTTTGGAAAAAGTTTTAATTTTTAATTTTGTTATAATTTGTGCAATATGTTTAGAATTTTTGAGGAAAGTTTTAATCTCTGACTTTGTAATAATTTTTGGAAAATTTTTAGAATTATGATAAAACTTTGATTTTATTTAATTTTTACAATATTTTTGGAATTTTTGGAAACGCTAAATGGAGAGGTTTTTGTGCAGTTTGCTCAGTGTATCATATTTTCACTAAATTATGTTAATATATGATCTGTTATAATTTCCGGCGACGAATTGATGTTGTTTTGTAAGCTTTGTAATAAATTTCTAAACAGAGATAAAATACATGTACTTTTACAAAGAGTTTTATGTTTGATATACATCGCTGCCGATAACTAAAAACAATGACCTCATAAACGTTTTATGCCGAAAACTATATCAAAACCCTTACCAAAACCGAAGTCTTGATATCTCAGAGCTGTGAGATTTCAGCCCCTTCATATTTTTTATTTAAATTTTTGTTTTTAAGGAAAAACATTTTTTACTTATGTTTTATTTTGGCATTTATTGTTGTAATTAATTTATTTATAGAATTTATTTTTATAAGAACATATTATTTACAAATTAGAACATATTGCACAGAGTAAATTTGATAATATTACCTTAACTACTTCACACTAGATTCTACAAATTGGATTTTTCAGAGAAATGAACCTCAATATATAATCCTCATATATTGGTAATGCCTGTTTATTTGATAAGTTTGTCTTCACATCCGGCAATTTAGAACGATCTTTAAATCAATAACTTCTAGCCGGTAGATGACAGACGGACTCTACTAGAAAATATATTTGACCAAAATGTGAGGAAATATACATTGAGGCCATCATTGCACAATTTTAGACAAAAGTCCATTTCTAATGTCAAAGTTTTGTTTGCAATTTGCTTTGTTTTATAAATGGAGTATTCGTCATAAATATAGCATAAAAACAATAAGAGAAAAAGTGGTCTGGGAAGACTTATTAATAATTCTAAAAACTTCAAAACTATATTATTAAGTCAAAAATAGTGCAACAGTAATCTAGGTTTTTGAGTTTTTTTGAGTTACCGACAACATGTAAGTTGTAACTGGTACATATAGCATGTTAAAGTGGGAATATCGAAAACGAAAAGGTAAATAAGTTAAACAAAAAGACTTCTTCTAGAAAATTCATAAGTAATCTAACTAAAGTGTTATAACGTAATTTAATAGGCACTTAGTTTTACTCACAATCATAGACAATAATTGAAAAAAGATAAAAGGTTTAAGGTAATTAAAAAACAATTGGAATACCAAATTAAAATCAAAATCGTATTGTTCTATAATTTTTAACCCTTTATACACATAAGAACCAGACCATATGCTTCTTGTTATATCTTTACCTCCATTTATAATCACATATTTTTAGACGATTTCTATTTTATTACGTTTATTTTTTTCTGTACGTTTTGCCTAAACGAGATTACTTTTTAATTCTAATTAAGATGACATGATACCGAACCTAAATCAAACTTTAAATACATTTAATTATATTTATTTTAATTCAAACCAACCAAAAATGTGAAGTACAAAAAAAATTTACCCTAAATCGTTTAAAGAGAAAATTGAGTGAAAAATTTTTTAGGTCAAAATAATAAAAGTAAAATAAAATTAGAAAAATGAAAAATGTAAATAAATAAACATTAAATTAAGTTAATGAAAACATTTTCCACGTTTTTCTTTCTTATTGTCAACTTTTATATTAAAAATATAATTTTACAGTAAATTTGATTTATTGTTGTGTTCTGGATTTTTGCTATAATTTTGTCTGTAATAATATCTTGAAATACTAGAAACTGTTTAGTGTATTTTTTTTACACAGACATTAAGTTTGATGATTAATTATTTTGTGTGGTTGTGGTTAGAGGTTTTAAGGAATTTAACAAAATCGTAAACTTTATTAGTAATATTTCAATTGTTTTTGGGTTAATCATTAATCTAATAAATATTAGATTAATTAGTTTTGATGCTTTAATTTATAATGCTAATTAAAAAACACTGCTAATGCAGCATCTTAGGAAAAATATCAGCAATAAACAAGATCCTTTTTTTCCAACATTTCTACCCAATAATTAACCAAATATTAAAATATATTAGCTAATATGATAATCAAAGTGGACAAAAACAAGAAATGGACAAAATCGGATGAATAAATTAAAGTAAAAGTACTTTAACAAAATTTAAAAAAGAAGGCAAAAATTAAAAATTGCAACAAAACATATATATTAAATAAAGGGATAATTAAACAAGTAAACCAATTAATATGCAGAGAATAAAAGTAAAACAAACAAAGAGATAAAGAGGTAGGGATAGAAAGGAAAGTAGTCAAGAAAAGTAAGATTACAAACAATACAATGAACTGAAAATTTAGATAGGTCAGTACAGAAAACACAAGAAATCATATTCATAACTTTTTTTTATGAATTAGTTATACATTTTTTTTTTTGGTATTTATATGTAGGAGAATTGCCATGCTAATCAGCTTCAAATATTACCCACGGTCATTCGCAACAACGGAATAATTACAATGCTAGCCGATGTTCTTGAATTCGTTCATTACATCCCGTCCGCCTCCCATTTTAGTCATGGCATTTCTAGCGGTCGTTCTGGGGACTAACGTACAATTTAATCATTCTAAACTGTGAACCGGCTCGTAGAACATCCACAAAATTAGCAATCCCATTGGAACAGGTATATACTATTTTTTTCTGAACCTTTAAAAAGATCTCTGATTTCAAAAATATACCGTGTTCTACACTCTCCAACGTCTGTCTAAAGCACATCAAAAATGTACCGTAAGGTTTAATCATAGAAACACAGTGAAAAAGATTGAAAAAGCGAGTTCTATCTCAGTGGAGCTAAACTCTAACCAAAAAGACACAAAAGAAGAAACGAAGCAAGTAAAAAAAGGTAATAGAAAAAAAAACAAATAAAGAACAGAAAAGCTGAAACGAAGAGAGAAAAGAGTAATAGAAAAACAAAAAACAAAGAACATTTAATTATATTTATAAATTATATGCTTTAAAATTTATAAGTAAGTCCTGAACCTTGAAGAAGATAAACAGTTAAGTTAACAATAATAAAAATTCAAACTAACTCACTTAATTCACTTAAAATAAAATAGAAGATGCAAATTACAACAAATTGCAAACAATTTGAAATGTAGAACAAAAATGTCACAAGTTTAAATAAATACTGACCTACTCAGAAATAATACAAAAGAAATCATTAACTTTTGGATGAATTAAATATTGAAAATCATAAAATAAAGAGAAAAAATAATAATAAATAAGTTTTGTGACGGAATAACGCAATTAAAAAGCAGAGAAACTTATAACTAAAAGAATATTAGCAATCTAACTGAAAGCAGAACAATCATGAATAATAAAAGATAAGAATTACGGAGTAAAAAAATAATAACAAAGAAAATATTATCTTCAAGTGAAAAAAAACAATAAGCTGATTAAAATCCAAACATCAACTAAAAAAATAATATCCAAATAAAAAGTTATATAGTTTCACCTAAACTTTATTTGGAATCTTTTAGTGGACTAACTTGTTTGCTTGAATAATAATAACCCTTTAGAAACTGTTTCTGTTAATAAATTTGCACCTTTTCTTGCTTGAATCTGGTAACATCAATTAATAACCACTGGCAATATTATCATCAAATAAAAATTTCATAACATCCTAAATTTAAAAGCTAAAAACAATTACACATTTATCCAAGTGCCATCGTAATCTCAACTTTTTTCGAATAATAAAGTTACAATGAAATCGGTTCTCAGAAAACGATAATCATGAAAGATTACACACAAAATGAATCGAAATCCAGCACATCTTCATATTTTTGAATCCAAACGACATACAAATTTTTTTTTTTTTTAAATAAAAACTTTCAATTTATAACAAAAAACTAAAATAAAATTCTATTGTCTTAATTTTATCTGGAAAAACTATTTTCCATTATCTACTAAAAGTCAACAAAAGATGTATAATAAAAAGAGGGAAAATGTTGACAATTACGGAGTAGTTGTTTCTTTAAATTTTATTTCAAAACTAAGTTGAAATACGAATAAAATAATTTTGTTCCACTAACAACAATTGCTCTGTTCAGCTCTATAGAATATTGCATTTATTTACGAGTATTCAGATTACATTTATTTTTCAAATAAAAATAACGAGAGTACTTACCTATTGTTGTGATCACAGTTACGGAATATAATAAAGCTTCACTGAAAGTCCAACGAGGTAAATTGTAATTTTCAATTTCATTTATTTCAGAGCTTTTATCGTTGCCAGACATATGGATTAACCCATTTTTTGTCGCTGCAACGATTGTCCCTTCAAATCGTTTTAATTGTTCGTGTACGAGTTTTGTCCAGTTACGTTCATATAAAACATTTAGGCGTTCTGAAAAAAAAAAAATAAGTTTGATACTTTAAAGCTGTGTTAAGTTATCAAAACAATAAATTTATTGCATAAAACTTTTTTTCTAAGAAGAGCTTTTAAAATAATATTATACACGGTTTCTTTGAAATGTCAATATATCGAATTTCAAATCATATTTATTCACAAGGAACAATCAATTTCGTATTCATAAACACCATTAATCCTGTCATAACAAATCAAACAAAATCCTTTATCTGAATCTGTTTCTGTTTAAGGAATTGACATCAAATATCAATTTTCATCTCAATATCAAACATTTTTTTTTTTCAAAAACATCAAACAAATCTTATTATTTTAAATTGAAGAAAGCAGAAGAAAAACAAAATTTTCTAAGTATGACGAAGAAATAATAATAAAACAAAACTTGAAACAAAATAAAAATGGAAGAATATTATTTACTTCTTTACAATTTTTCTTGTAGTCTTGTAAATTTTCTTAAATATCGCTATGATAAATATATACCATGTCAAATAATATGGTATGAAGGAAGTAAATTTCAAATATTTTTTATATATAAACCAATTTTAAATTATATTTGAATTTTAATATTTTCTTTTTTTATAAATAAATTAGATTTTCAATGATAAAAATATGAAGGGGCTGAAATCTCAAGGATCTGAGATATCAAGACTTCGGTCTGGGTTAATGATTTTGTTTTTAGTTTTGGCCGGCGATGTATATCAAACATAAAACTCGTTAAAGTAAATGTATTTATTTAACTCTGTTTAGAAATTTATTACAAAAATAACACGAAACATCAATATGTTACCGGAAAATTATAACAGATCATAAATTAACATAATTTAGTGAAAAGATAATACACTCAGCAAACTACTCAAAATCCTCTCCAGTTAGCGTTTCGAGAAAATATTTCAAAATCAGAAATTCACATTTCTTTCAAAATTCCAAAAATATTGTAAAAATTAAATAAAATCGAACTTTTTTCAAACTTCTAAAATTATTCCAAAAATTATTACAAAATCAAAGATTAAAACTATTTTCAAAAATTCTAAAACTATTGTAAAAATTGTAACAAACTCAAAAGTTGAAACTTTTTTCAAAATTCCAAAAGTATTCCAAAAAATAGAATAAAATCAAATATTTAAACTTTTTCTAAATTCCAGTAATGTTCCAAAAATTCTTAAAAATTCAAACTTTTTCCAAAATTCTAAAAATATTGCAAAAATTATCACAAAATCAAAAATTGAAACTTTTTTCAAAATTCCAAAAATTATAATAAAATCAAAAATTTTAAATTTTCCAAAATTTAAAAATATTCCGAAAATTCTTACAAAATCAAAAATTGAAACTTTTTTTAAAATTTTAATATTTATAAAATTCAAAAATTCTATTTTTCTTCAAAATTCTAAAAATATTGAAAAAATTATTACAAAATCGAACATACAAATTTTTTCAAAATTCCAAAAATATTTCAAAAACTATAACAAATTCAAAAATTTCCATGTCCAATTACATTTACGTCATAAAAACAACTAAATTTTTTTTTCTCCAAAAAATTGGCTAAAAAATAAATGAAATTATTTTTTGACACACTTGACAACATTTTTTTGACAAACTTATAATGCCATAACTCTCTATAATAATAATAAAATTTCATGTCATACAAATAATTAATTTTATTTTTTTCCAAAAAATTGGGTAAAAAAAAAAGTAAAAATCTTTTTTTTTGACACACTTGACAACTTTTTTTGACAAACTTCTAATGCAATAATTTAGTTTTTGATCTCACTTACCAATCCCTACCATCAAGATTTCTCCAAATTCAATGTTCCTACTCATCACTTAAAATGAACGTTTTTTAAGCCAAAAGTATGAAAATTTGCTATTTTTGACCCCCTAATGATTTTTTGACACACTTCCGGTACAGTTATCGAACACAGCGTCCTTTCTGACCTGTCCCTTGAGTATATCTGTATTTAGAAAAAAAAAATTTGAAATCTCTCCCACGGTTTTCTAAATTTCGTAGGTCTGCCAGCAGGCAGACAGACATACATTTTTTTTTTGCCTTTTTTTAGAATCAGTTAGTCCTAAAGCGTCGAGAAATGCCAAAAAATGGGGGTAAGAATTTCACTTTTGGCTCATGAATGTAATACTTAGGTCTTTCAGACCGAACTAATTTGTTTGAATAATTTAAAAACCTGTAAGCATGAATTTAGACATGTATCTAAATGTGCAACAACGAGTTTGTCTCTAGGGTTCTAGATCAAGAAGTTAAAGCAATAGATTTAAGAACGGTTTTCCCTCTATTTTTTGTTATTCAAGATCCTTTAAATTCTAATTATGTATTCTAATTCATCATGGGCTCAAAATTCAGTTGCTAACAAATCTTATAACTTTACATTTATGTATACCATGTATGTATACTATGTATACAACTTATTAGTGATGCGTCGGTGGTGAACGACCGATATTAATTGAACGACTCACTTCAATGAACCACGACCGATCGTTCGGTTAGTAATATCGTTCGTCGGTTACTTGGTTATTTCGTGATGTATTAATGAATTTTTTCATTACACATAGAGCTTCTTTTTCAAAAATATATTCATATCTATCTAAAGATCTTTTTGTTACAACACATTGAAAAAGCTACTCACATAGTTAATAATTTTCAAAAAGGTACCAATTTATTCTGAATGGAATAGAAAATCAAAAATTAATTTATTTACAAAATAAAAAACAAATTTTTAATTTAAAAGAAAATTTTTTTGAGAAACAATGAAATAGGTTATTTTAATTCCTACAACTGCAAAAGAATGCATACGTAGACAATCTATATATAAATACGCAAGCAATATTTTTGCGGTACAATTTTAAAATTTTTGCTCCATCAAAAGTGTGGCAATATGTATATTGTAGGGAAGGTTTTGAGTAGCAGATGTGTCGAAAAATACTTTTTTTTTGAATTTGGACGATTTTTTCAGAAAAATTGGCAAAAATGTGATAATTGTGTTTTTTGAGTTTTTGGTTCGGATATTTTGTTTTTTTTTCAAGTTATTTGTTTCACAATTCAAAATCTATATCTATCTATATATAAATACGAAAGCAATATTTTTGCGGTACAATTTTAAAATATTTGCTCCATCAAAAGTGTGGCAATATGTATATTGTAGGAAAGGTCTTGAGTAGCAGATGTGTCGAATAATACTTTTTTTTTTAATTTGGACGATTTTTTCAGAAAAAATGGCAAAAATGTGATAATTGTGTTTTTTGAGTTTTCGGTTCGGTTATTTTGTTTTTTTTTTCAAGTTATTTGTTTCACAATTCAAAATCTATATCTTTCTATATATAAATACTGGTCGCGATATTATACCAAAAAAACAAAGAAAAACAAATATTATTAATATTCTTTAAGTTAATAATCACAATAAACAATATACAAATCGAAATGTCAAAAGTCAGCACAGTCCTAGATACAATAGAGCTGTGAGAAGCTGGCCCCGGAATGTCACGATTTTAATTCATTTTGGTATCAATTAATTGCGCGTAATTGCGCGTTTAAGAAAATATATCCCTTTTAAAAGCGCGTCCTTTGGTTTAGAAGAAAAATCGAGAAAACTGTCCGGGGCTACGGCAAACTAAAAAGTCTTATATATCGCTGAATAAAAACCTTAGAATTGATTTTAAGGTGTCAAACAATTGCGCGTTATTAGGAGATTCTAAATTATACAACGCGCTTTTCGCAAAAATTATATTTATTTACTTATTAAGCTTGAAACATTTTCAAAAAGTGAGGTTAGAAAAATAATTAGTACATCGATTTTCTTTAGAACAAAATGCAAACTTAGTACAAACACTCGCCGCTAGATGTCACAATTGATAGATAAAAGATTTGATCTGTTGATTCGAAGTAATTTCTTTATTATTTTGAAAATTTTACAAAGATTATTGTTATAATTAAAATTATTTTAATATCAAATAATTTTGTATGCATTTGTTGTAATTATGTGTTGTTTAATTGAACATTTTCAAAAAATAAGTTCATTTAAAAGCGCGTCTTTTGGTTTGTGAGATAACCGAAAAAATTGCGTCCGGGGCTACGAAAATTTTTGAACTGTTTTAAATCACTAAATATTAAGCCTTCCATCGAGTTTATGGTGTCAATTAATTGCGCGTGATCAACAGATTCAAAAACACTGAACGCGCTTTTCCAGGGAATGAAATCTTTTGAATTGTATAACAACTAACATTAACTTAAGTGAGGTTATAAAACTGACTTTCTCTGATATAATTTTTCACAACTAATCCAGAATTTGATTATTTGTGTGCATTTTGGTGTTGTTTAATTGAACATTTTCAAAAAATGAATTCATTTAAAAGCGCGTTCTTCGGTTTATGAGATAAACGGAACAATTGCGTCCGGGGCTACGAAAATTTTGAATTGTTTTAAATCACTAAATATTAAGCCTTCCATCGAGTTTAAGGTGTCAATCAATTGCGCGTGATTGCGTGTTTAAGAAAATATATCGTTTTTAAAAGCGCGTCCTTTGGTTTAGAAGAAAAATCGAGAAAACTGTCCGGGGCTACGGCAAACTAAAAAGTCTTATATATCGCTGAATAAAAACCTTAGAATTGATTTTAAGGTGTCAGACAATTGCGTGTTATTAGTAGATTTTAAATTATACAACGCGCTTTTCGCAAAAATTATATTTATTTACTTATTAAACTTGAAACATTTTCAAAAAGTGAGGTTAGAAATATAATTAGTACATCGATTTTCCTTTGAACAAAATGCAAACTTAGTGCTAGATGTCACAATTGATAGATAAAAGATTTGATCTATTAGTTCGAAGTAATTTCTTTATTATTTTGAAAATTTTGCAAAGATTATTGTTATAATCAAAATCATTTTAAAATCAAATAATTTTGTATGCATTTGTTGTTATTATGTGTTGTTGAATTGAACATTTTCAAAAAAAAAAGTTCATTTTAAAGCGCGTCCTTTGGTTTATGAGATAAACAGAAAAATTGCGTCCGGGGCTACAAACATTTTTGAATTATTTTAAATCACTAAATATTAAGCTTTCCATGGAGTTTATGGTGTCAATTAATTGCGCGTGATCAGCAGATTCAAAAACACTGAACGCGCTTTTCCAGGGAATGAAATCTTTTGAATTGTATAACAACTAACATTAACTTAAGTGAGGTTATAAAACTGACTTTCTCTAATATAATTTTTCACAACTAATCCAGAATTTGATTATTTGTATGCATTTTAGTGTTATTTAATTGAACATTTTTAAAAAATAAGTTCGTTTAAAAGCGCGTCCTTCGGTTTATGGAATAAACGGAAAAATTGCGTCCGGGGCTACGATAAACTTTGAATTGTTTTAAATCACTAAATATTAAGCCTTCCATGGAGTTTATGGTGTCAATTAATTGCGCGTGATCAGCAGATTCGAAAACACTGAATGCGCTTTTCCAGGGAATGAAATCTTATGAATTGTATAACAAGTAACATTAACTTAAGTGAGGTTAAAAAACTGACTTTCTCTGATATAATTTTTCACAACTAATCCAGAATTTTATTATTTGTGTGCATTTTGGTGTTGTTTAATTGAACATTTTCAAAAAATGAATTCATTTAAAAGCGCGTTCTTCGGTTTATGAGATAAACGGAACAATTGCGTCCGGGGCTACGAAAATTTTGAATTGTTTTAAATCACTAAATATTAAGCCTTCCATCGAGTTTAAGGTGTCAATCAATTGCGCGTGATTGCGTGTTTAAGAAAATATATCGTTTTTAAAAGCGCGTCCTTTGGTTTAGAAGAAAAATCGAGAAAACTGTCCGGGGCTACGGCAAACTAAAAAGTCTTATATATCGCTGAATAAAAACCTTAGAATTGATTTTAAGGTGTCAAACAATTGCGCGTTATTAGTAGATTTTAAATTATACAACGCGCTTTTCGCAAAAATTATATTTATTTACTTATTAAACTTGAAACATTTTCAAAAAGTGAGGTTAGAAATATAATTAGTACATCGATTTTCCTTTGAACAAAATGCAAACTTAGTGCTAGATGTCACAATTGATAGATAAAAGATTTGATCTGTTGATTCGAAGTAATTTCTTTATTATTTTGAAAATTTTACAAAGATTATTGTTATAATCAAAATCATTTTAAAATCAAATAATTTTGTATGCATTTGTTGTTATTATGTGTTGTTTAATTGAACATTTTCAAAAAAAAAGTTCATTTAAAAGCGCGTCCTTTGGTTTATGAGATAAACAGAAAAATTGCGTCCGGGGCTACAAACATTTTTGAATTATTTTAAATCACTAAATATTAAGCTTTCCATGGAGTTTATGGTGTCAATTAATTGCGCGTGATCAGCAGATTCAAAAACACTGAACGCGCTTTTCCAGGGAATGAAATCTTTTGAATTGTATAACAACTAACATTAACTTAAGTGAGGTTATAAAACTGACTTTCTCTGATATAATTTTTCACAACTAATCCAGAATTTGATTATTTGTATGCATTTTGGTGTTACTTAATTGAACATTTTTAAAAAATAAGTTCGTTTAAAAGCGCGTCCTTTGTTTATGGGATAAACGGAAAAATTGCGTCCGGGGCTACGATAAACTTTGAATTGTTTTAAATCACTAAATATTAAGCCTTCCATCGAGTTTATGGTGTCAATTAATTGCGCGTGATCAGCAGATTCGAAAACACTGAACGCGCTTTTCCAGGGAATGAAATCTTTTGAATTGTATAACAACTAACATTAACTTAAGTGAGGTTATAAAACTGACTTTCTCTAATATAATTTTTCACAACTAATCCAGAATTTGATTATTTGTATGCATTTTGGTGTTATCTAATTGAACATTTTTAAAAAATAAGTTCATTTAAAAGCGCGTCCTTTGTTTATGGGATAAACGGAAAAATTGCGTCCGGGGCTACGATAAACTTTGAATTGTTTTAAATCACTAAATATTAAGCCTTCCATCGAGTTTATGGTGTCAATTAATTGCGCGTGATCAGCAGATTCAAAAACACTGAACGCGCTTTTCCAGGGAATGAAATCTTATGAATTGTATAACAATTAACATTCATTACTTAAGTGAGGTTAGAAACTCACTTTCTCTAATATAATTTTTCACAACTAATCCAGAATTGTATTATTTGTGTGCATTTTGGTGTTGTTTAATTGAACATTTTCAAAAAATGAATTCATTTAAAAGCGCGTTCTTCGGTTTATGAGATAAACGGAACAATTGCGTCCGGGGCTACGAAAATTTTGAATTGTTTTAAATCACTAAATATTAAGCCTTCCATCGAGTTTAAGGTGTCAATCAATTGCGCGTGATTGCGTGTTTAAGAAAATATATCGTTTTCAAAAGCGCGTTCTTTGGTTTAGAAGAAAAATCGAAAAAACTTTCCGAGGCTACGGCAAACTAAAAAGTCTTATATATCACTGAATAATAACCTTAGAATTGATTTTAAGGTGTCAAACAATTGCGCGTTATTAGTAAATTTTAAATTATACAACGCGCTTTTCGCAAAAATTATATTTATTTACTTATTAAACTTGAAACATTTTCAAAAAGTGAGGTTAGAAATATAATTAGTACATCGATTTTCCTTTGAACAAAATGCAAACTTAGTGCTAGATGTCACAATTGATAGATAAAAGATTTGATCTGTTGATTCGAAGTAATTTCTTTATTATTTTGAAAATTTTACAAAGATTATTGTTATAATCAAAATTATTTTAATATCAAATAATTTTGTATGCATTTGTTGTTATTATGTGTTGTTTAATTGAACATTTTCAAAAAAAAGTTCATTTAAAAGCGCGTCCTTTGGTTTATGAGATAAACAGAAAAATTGCGTCCGGGGCTACAAACATTTTTGAATTGTTTTAAATCACTAAATATTAAGCCTTCCATGGAGTTTATGGTGTCAATTAATTGCGCGTGATCAGCAGATTCAAAAACACTGAACGCGCTTTTCCAGGGAATGAAATCTTTTGAATTGTATAACAACTAACATTAACTTAAGTGAGGTTATAAAACTGACTTTCTCTAATATAATTTTTCACAACTAATCCAGAATTTTATTATTTGTGTGCATTTTGGTGTTGTTTAATTGAACATTTTCAAAAAATGAATTCATTTAAAAGCGCGTTCTTCGGTTTATGAGATAAACGGAACAATTGCTTCCGGGGCTACGAAAATTTTTGTATTGTTTTAAATCACTAAATATTAAGCCTTCCATCGAGTTTATGGTGTCACTTAATTGCGCGTGATCAGCAGATTCAAAAACACTGAACGCGCTTTTCCAGGGAATGAAATCTTATGAATTGTATAACAATTAACATTTATTACTTAAGTGAGGTTAGAAACTCACTTTCTCTAATATAATTTTTCACAACTAATCCAGAATTTAATTATTTGTATGCATTTTGGTGTTGTTTAATTGAACATTTTCAAAAACAAAGTTCATTTAAAAGCGCGTCCTTTGGTTTATGAGATAAACGAAAAAATTGCTTCCGGGGCTACGAAAATTTTTGAATTGTTTTAAATCACTAAATATTAAGCCTTCCATCGAGTTTATGGTGTCACTTAATTGCGCGTGATCAGCAGATTCAAAAACACTGAACGCGCTTTTCCAGGGAATGAAATCTTATGAATTGTATAACAATTAACATTTATTACTTAAGTGAGGTTAGAAACTCACTTTCTCTAATATAATTTTTCACAACTAATCCAGAATTTAATTATTTGTATGCATTTTGGTGTTGTTTAATTGAACATTTTCAAAAACAAAGATCATTTAAAAGCGCGTTCTTTGGTTTATGAGATAAACGAAAAAATTGCTTCCGGGGCTACGAAAATTTTTGAATTGTTTTAAATCACTAAATATTAAGCCTTCCATCGAGTTTATGGTGTCACTTAATTGCGCGTGATCAGCAGATTCAAAAACACTGAACGCGCTTTTCCAGGGAATGAAATCTTGTGAATTGTATAACAATTAACATTCATTACTTAAGTGAGGTTAGAAACTCACTTTCTCTAATATAATTTTTCACAACTAATCCAGAATTTAATTATTTGTATGCATTTTGGTGTTGTTTAATTGAACATTTTCAAAAAATAAGTTCATTTAAAAGCGCGTCCTTTGGTTTGTAAAATAAACGGAAAAATTGCTTCCGGGGCTACGAAAATTTTTGAATTGTTTTAAATCACAAAATATTAAGCCTTCCATCGAGTTTATGGTGTCACTTAATTTCGCGTGATCAGCAGATTCAAAAACACTGAACGCGCTTTTCCTGGGAATGAAATCAACAATTTTCTTGTCAATTTTATTCACGTAGTTATTTGAGATGCGTGACAAACCGGATCTCAACTGCGCTAGGATGGTTCTGGTGCTGCGTGATAGTTTGACTTCTTCGGCAGCGATTTATAGTAGTATAGCTTGCTGTTAAAAACTCGATTCGTGGCGTAGTTCTTTATTGTGTATTCAGCAACTTTGGTATGTATGTTTTTTAAGCCCGTCTTATACGTAGGCTCGTAGATGAATGTTTTTAACATCTTATAAGAAACATTTCGCAGGCCGCCTTATGTCTCTAGGTGGTGTGGTTATGGCTAAAGCGTCATTGCAAGGATGTTGCTCTTTAAGAGAGGCCCATAAATATTGTTTGGTAAGCATTTCGTTATGTTCAGGTAATTCAGGTAACCTCGGGGGGCCATCAAGTGACATCAGTCAAGTGAGCCGCTTTTAAATTAACTTATTTATCCATAATGCTCAATTAAACAACACCAAAATGCATACAAATAATTAAATTCTGGATTAGATGTAAACACTATATTAGAGAAAGGAAGCTTCTAACCTCACTTAAGTAATGAATGTTAAAATTGTTATACAATTCATAAGATTTCATTCCCTGTACTGATCACGCGCATTTATTTGACACCACAAACTCGATGGAAGGTTTAATATTTAGTGATTTAAAACAATTCAAAGCTTTTCGTAGCCCCGGAAGCAATTTTTTCGTTTATCTCATAAACCAAAGGACGCGCTTTTAAATGAACTTTTATTTGAAAATGTTCAATTAAACAACACCAAAATGCATACAAATAATTAAATTCTGGATTAGTTGTGAAAAATTATATTAGAGAAAGTCAGTTTCTAACCTCACTTAAGTAATGAATGTTAATTGTTATACAATTCATAAGATTTCATTCCCTGGAAAAGCGCGTTCAGTGTTTTTGAATCTGCTGATCACGCGCAATTAAGTGACACCATAAACTCGATGGAAGGCTTAATATTTTGTGATTTAAAACAATTCAAAAATTTTCGTAGCCCCGGAAGCAATTTTTCCGTTTATCTCACAAACCAAAGAACGCGCTTTTAAATGAACTTATTTTTTGAAAATGTTCAATTAAACAACACCAAAATGCATACAAATAATTAAATTCTGGATTAGTTGTGAAAAATTATATTAGAGAAAGTGAGTTTCTAACCTCACTTAAGTAATGAATGTTAATTGTTATACAATTCATAAGATTTCATTCCCTGGAAAAGCGCGTTCAGTGTTTTTGAATCTGCTGATCACGCGCAATTAAGTGACACCATAAACTCGATGGAAGGCTTAATATTTAGTGATTTAAAACAATTCAAAAATTTTCGTAGCCCCGGAAGCAATTTTTTCGTTTATCTCATAAACCAAAGGACGCGCTTTTAAATGAACATTGTTTTTGAAAATGTTCAATTAAACAACACCAAAATGCATACAAATAATTAAATTCTGGATTAGTTGTGAAAAATTATATTAGAGAAAGTGAGTTTCTAACCTCACTTAAGTAATGAATGTTAATTGTTATACAATTCATAAGATTTCATTCCCTGGAAAAGCGCGTTCAGTGTTTTTGAATCTGCTGATCACGCGCAATTAAGTGACACCATAAACTCGATGGAAGGCTTAATATTTAGTGATTTAAAACAATTCAAACATTTTCGTAGCCCCGGACGCAATTTTTCCGTTTATCTCACAAACCGTAGGACGCGCTTTTAAATGAACTTATTTTTTGAAAATGTTCAATTAAACAACACCAAAATGCATACAAATAATTAAATTCTGGATTAGTTGTGAAAAATTATATTAGAGAAAGTGAGTTTCTAACCTCACTTAAGTAATGAATGTTAATTGTTATACAATTCATAAGATTTCATTCCCTGGAAAAGCGCGTTCAGTATTTTTGAATCTGCTGATCACGCGCAATTAAGTGACACCATAAACTCGATGGAAGGCTTAATATTTAGTGATTTAAAACAATTCAAAAAATTTCGTAGCCCCGGAAGCAATTTTTTCGTTTATCTCACAAACCAAAGGACGCGCTTTTAAATGAACTTTGTTTTTGAAAATGTTCAATTAAACAACACCAAAATGCATACAAATAATTAAATTCTGGATTAGTTGTGAAAAATTATATTAGAGAAAGTGAGTTTCTAACCTCACTTAAGTAATGAATGTTAATTGTTATACAATTCATAAGATTTCATTCCCTGGAAAAGCGCGTTCAGTGTTTTTGAATCTGCTGATCACGCGCAATAAGGTGACACCATAAACTCGATGGAAGGCTTAATATTTAGTGATTTAAAACAATTCAAAAATTTTCGTAGCCCCGGAAGCAATTTTTTCGTTTATCTCACAAACCAAAGGACGCGCTTTTAAATGAACTTTGTTTTTGAAAATGTTCAATTAAACAACACCAAAATGCATACAAATAATTAAATTCTGGATTAGTTGTGAAAAATTATAATAGAGAAAGTGAGTTTCTAACCTCACTTAAGTAATGAATGTTAATTGTTATACAATTCATAAGATTTCATTCCCTGGAAAAGCGCGTTCAGTGTTTATGAATCTGCTGATCACGCGCAATTAAGTGACACCATAAACTCGATGGAAGGCTTAATATTTAGTGATTTAAAACAATTCAAAAATTTTCGTAGCCCCGGAAGCAATTTTTTCGTTTATCTCACAAACCAAAGGACGCGCTTTTAAATGAACTTTGTTTTTGAAAATGTTCAATTAAACAACACCAAAATGCATACAAATAATTAAATTCTGGATTAGTTGTGAAAAATTATATTAGAGAAAGTGAGTTTCTAACCTCACTTAAGTAGTGAATGTTAATTGTTATACAATTCATAAGATTTCATTCCCTGGAAAAGCGCGTTCAGTGTTTTTGAATCTGCTGATCACGCGCAATTAAGTGACACCATAAACTCGATGGAAGGCTTAATATTTAGTGATTTAAAACAATTCAAAAATTTTTGTAGCCCCGGAAGCAATTGTTCCCCTTATCTCATAAACCGAAGAACGCGCTTTTAAATGAATTCATTTTTTGAAAATGTTCAATTAAACAACATCAAAATGCACACAAATAATTAAGTTCTGGATTAGTTGTGAAAAATTATATTAGAGAAAGTCAGTTTTATAACCTCACTTAAGTTAATGTTAGTTGTTATACAATTCAAAAGATTTCATTCCCTGGAAAAGCGCGTTCAGTGTTTTTGAATCTGCTGATCACGCGCAATTAATTGACACCATAAACTCCATGGAAGGCTTAATATTTAGTGATTTAAAACAATTCAAAAATGTTTGTAGCCCCGGACGCAATTTTTCTGTTTATCTCATAAACCAAAAGACGCGCTTTTAAATGAACTTTTTTTTTGAAAATGTTCAATTAAACAACACATAATAACAACAAAAGCATACAAAATTATTTGATTTTAAAATGATTTTGATTATAACAATCAATCATTGTCGGATGCGAAGATGCAGTCATTACTTCATATCTAAGAGACGAACAATAATTTTTTAAAATGTTATTTCTTTGAATTTACTATTATTTAAATTTAAATATTGTTTTGTATTCATTTTTGATCTAGTTTCATTTTTAAATTGATTTTATTTGTATATAAATGACATGTTTTATTATTTTTTCTTTATAATAATTTTTAAGCTCTTGAAAATGGTATAAAAACCGAAACCGGTTGAGCGAATTTTAATTTTATTTATTTATTATAATATAAATAAAGTTTAATTCAAAAATTTAATTTGCGAAAAACAACAAGTGTTTTATTATTAAAATAAATTTATTATTAATAATGTTTCGCCAAGTGCCAACAGTAGCCTCAATAAATACTATAACAATAATCTTTGTAAAATTTTCAAAATAATAAAGAAATTACTTCGAATCAACAGATCAAATCTTTTATCTATCAATTGTGACATCTAGCACTAAGTTTGCATTTTGTTCAAAGGAAAATCGATGTACTAATTATATTTCTAACCTCACTTTTTGAAAATGTTTCAAGTTTAATAAGTAAATAAATATAATTTTTGCGAAAAGCGCGTTGTATAATTTAAAATTTACTAATAACGCGCAATTGTTTGACACCTTAAAATCAATTCTAAGGTTATTATTCAGCGATATATAAGACTTTTTAGTTTGCCGTAGCCCCGGAAAGTTTTTTCGATTTTTCTTCTAAACCAAAGAACGCGCTTTTGAAAACGATATATTTTCTTAAACACGCAATCACGCGCAATTGATTGACACCTTAAACTCGATGGAAGGCTTAATATTTAGTGATTTAAAACAATTCAAAATTTTCGTAGCCCCGGACGCAATTGTTCCGTTTATCTCATAAACCGAAGAACGCGCTTTTAAATGAATTCATTTTTTGAAAATGTTCAATTAAACAACACCAAAATGCATACAAATAATAAAATTCTGGATTAGTTGTGAAAAATTATATCAGAGAAAGTCAGTTTTATAACCTCACTTAAGTTAATGTTAGTTGTTATACAATTCATAAGATTTCATTCCCTGGAAAAGCGCGTTCAGTGTTTTTGAATCTGCTGATCACGCGCAATTAATTGCCATCATAAACTCCATGGAAGGCTTAATATTTAGTGATTTAAAACAATTCAAAGTTTATCGTAGCCCCGGACGCAATTTTTCCGTTTATCCCATAAACAAAGGACGCGCTTTTAAATGAACTTATTTTTTAAAAATGTTCAATTAAATAACACCAAAATGCATACAAATAATCAAATTCTGGATTAGTTGTGAAAAATTATATTAGAGAAAGTCAGTTTTATAACCTCACTTAAGTTAATGTTAGTTGTTATACAATTCAAAAGATTTCATTCCCTGGAAAAGCGCGTTCAGTGTTTTTGAATCTGCTGATCACGCGCAATTAATTGACACCATAAACTCCATGGAAAGCTTAATATTTAGTGATTTAAAATAATTCAAAAATGTTTGTAGCCCCGGACGCAATTTTTCTGTTTATCTCATGAACCAAAGGACGCGCTTTAAAATGAACTTTTTTTTTTGAAAATGTTCAATTCAACAACACATAATAACAACAAATGCATACAAAATTATTTGATTTTAAAATGATTTTGATTATAACAATAATCTTTGCAAAATTTTCAAAATAATAAAGAAATTACTTCGAACCAATAGATCAAATCTTTTATCTATCAATTGTGACATCTAGCACTAAGTTTGCATTTTGTTCAAAGGAAAATCGATGTACTAATTATATTTCTAACCTCACTTTTTGAAAATGTTTCAAGTTTAATAAGTAAATAAATATAATTTTTGCGAAAAGCGCGTTGTATAATTTAAAATCTACTAATAACGCGCAATTGTTTGACACCTTAAAATCAATTCTAAGGTTTTTATTCAGCGATATATAAGACTTTTTAGTTTGCCGTAGCCCCGGACAGTTTTTTCGATTTTTCTTCTAAACCAAAGAACGCGCTTTTAAAAACGATATATTTTCTTAAACATGCAATCACGCGCAATTGATTGACACCTTAAACTCGATGGAAGGCTTAATATTTAGTGATTTAAAACAATTCAAAAATTTTCGTAGCCCCGGACGCAATTATTCCGTTTATCTCATAAACCGAAGAACGCGCTTTTAAATGAATTCATTTTTTGAAAATGTTCAATTAAACAACACCAAAATGCACACAAATAATAACATTCTGGATTAGTTGTGAAAAATTATATCAGAGAAAGTCAGTTTTATAACCTCACTTAAGTTAATGTTAGTTGTTATACAATTCATAAGATTTCATTCCCTGGAAAAGCGCGTTCAGTGTTTTTGAATCTGCTGATCACGCGCAATTAATTGACACCATAAACTCGATGGAAGGCTTAATATTTAGTGATTTAAAACAGTTCAAAAATTTTGGTAGCCCCGGACGCAATTTTTTCGGTTATTTCACAAACCAAAGGACGCGCTTTTAAATGAACTTATTTTTTGAAAATGTTCAATTAAACAACACATAATAACAACAAATGCATACAAAATTATTTGATATTAAAATAATTTTAATTATAACAATAATCTTTGTAAAATTTTCAAAATAATAAAGAAATTACTTCAAATCAACAGATCAAATCTTTTATATATCAATTGTGACATCTAGCGGCGAGTGTTTGTACTAAGTTTGCATTTTGTTCTAAAGAAAATCGATGTACTAATTATTTTTCTAACCTCACTTTTTGAAAATGTTTCAAGCTTAATAAGTAAATAAATATAATTTTTGCGAAAAGCGCGTTGTATAATTTAGAATCTCCTAATAACGCGCAATTGTTTGACACCTTAAAATCAATTCTAAGGTTGTTATTTAGCGATATATAAGACTTTTTAGTTTGCCGTAGCCCCGGACAGTTTTTTCCATTTCTCTCCTAAACCAAAGGACGCGCTTTTAAAAGGGATATATTTTCTTAAACGCGCAATTACGCGCAATTAATTGATACCAAAATGAATTAAAATCGTGACATTCCGGGGCCAGCTTCTCACAGCTATACAATAGTCAATTTTAGTTGCTTTATATTATTTGTCAGTTGACAGCATGGAAGAGGCTTTTTTTGGTTTATATAAGTCAAAATTTCATTTCGTTGTTCTCTTGTTCAATTTATAACTTAGTAGTAATCTTTTTTATAAATCAAGTAAAACATGTCTTTTTAATTGTGCACAATAAAGAAATGTATAAAATAACTTTAAAATTGTTTAGATATAGCATTGGATTGATGAGTCCTTGTGGTCGTCAGAGTGTAACATTGTTCAACATTTTTGGGGTATCAAGTTATAACTAAAATGACTACTGTAGTATTTTTTTCTATCGCCATTTTTAGAGAAAGTGCTTAATGGCGAACGAACGGCATCATCTATAAATATTGCATTAACTTGTCTGCTGCATCATCTTCGATAATTGTATATGAATTATATTATACGGCATCATCTGTAATTACTGTATTAATTTGTCTGCCGACTGCCGCATCATCTTCGATAGTTGTATATGAGTTATATTTTACGGCATCATCTATAAATACTGTATTGATTGGTCTGCTGCATCATCTTCGATAATTGTAAATGAGTTATATTTTACGGCATCATCTATAAATACTGCATTAATTTGTTTGCTGCATCACCTTCGATAATTGTATATGAGTTGTATATTTAATCATTGGCGTATTAACGGCAGCATCTGTAATTATTGTATTAGTTTGTCTGCCGCATCATATTCGATAATTCTACATAAGCTATATTATAGTCATCATCGTACTAACGGCGGCGTCTGTAAATATTGTATTAGTTTGTCTGCCGCATCATATTCGATAATTCTACATAAGTTATATCATAGTCATCATCGTACAATAGTTGTCCAGAATTTATATGCTCATTCATCATCGCATCAAAGGCGTCATCTTAAGCCGTATCAATTCATTAAGTGTGCATAAGATCACTAAAATATCTACATTATAATTTGGAAATGATGCTCAAACATCGTCAGATACAGTCCACTAGCTAACTTCAGGAGCATACATTTCCAAATACGCAAGCAATATTTTTGCGGTACAATTTTAAAATATTTGCTCTATCAAAAGTGTGGCAATATGTATATTGTAGGGAAGGTCTTGAGTAGAAGATGTGTCGAAAAATACTTTTTTTTGAATTTGGACGATTTTGTCAGAAAAAATGGCAAAAATGTGATAATTGTGTTTTTTGAGTTTTTTGTTCGGTTATTTGGTTTTTTTTTCAAGTTATTTGTTTCACAATTCAAAACCTATATCTATCTATATATAAATACGCAAGCAATACTTTTGCGGCACAATTTTAAAATATTTGTCCCATCAAAAGTGTGGCAATATGTATATTGTTGGAAAGGTCTTAGGTAGTAGATAAGTAGACAATTCAAAATCAATTATATCAATTAATTAAACTTTGAAATAATGTGTTGTAGCTATTTTGTTGGGAGGTCTTGTTACAATTTCTATACACAATGGCCGAATTTAGGCCACTGGGCGATTCCTAGTTTAATTAATTCTTTTATTTCCATTTTTTTCGGACAAGCGCATTATGTTAAAAATATACATATACGTATAAAATACTAAAAAAACGATGAGATCCATTCAAAGCTACAGCAAAAGAAACAAAGTTTTTTTTCTCGTTTTTTTTCTTACAAATAAACAAAAAGCACACATAACAAGATGGAGAGTGCAAATCATCCGCCGGCTTATTGACTGGAGAGTAGTTGTTTTTTTATTATAAAAACGATATCTTGCCAATGGTGCACTTTTTATTTTGCAAATTCATATTTCTAAAATGTTTTGAATATAACCTTTCGCAACATTTTGGGTGATATTGTCAAGATTTTATTTTAAATTACTTCTGATGAAATTGTAAGAACCGTTATATTATACTATTTTTTAATATGTTCGTAACGATTAAATATAATAACACTTGTAAGAACTTAGTTCTACAAACTTGAATTATATTTTCGTAATAAAAGAACATAACTAAAATCATATATTGTAATGAAGTGCTTTTCGTTGACGAATCAACGAAGAGGCTTAGCAGGTCGCGTACCTAGCGAGGTTTATTTATAGCCCCTTTTGACTAGCTTTAATCATGGGGATCGAGTAAGAATTCCTGCTACTTCAGCACAAATAACAACTCGTACGCGAAATACATGATACATACGGAAATGAGAAAAAAGCAAGGGAAAGAATGAGACTCTGGCGACCCTCTAGGCGAAAGAACCACGATCACCACGTCCAACCCCTACAATTTACAGCACACATTCACCAGCTCTCACGTCTCATACACTCGCGCACTCCCACCCACATACACACACGCACTCGCTCTCACACCTAAAGACATACATCAGCATACGTACATTCGAACCCGCATAGCGAAACTTAATCGATCGATGCGAACCACCATTGATATCGCTGTTGGTGGTCAATCTTGTTGCGTGGTTTGTGTTAATCCAAAAAAAAAAAAAATAACACACCAAGGCTGATAAGGAGTTTAATCGAAGTCTTGACCTGTTATTCAATCTTGGTTAAATTGTTCCGAAGCATTGGTCTTAATAAAAATATTTTGAGTTAGATTGTTTTTTTTTTTATTCCTTGTCAACGAATTTCGATGGCTCCATGTGACCCAGATAAAGCTTGGGATAGTACAGCTGCTATTATATAAGATGGAAATCAGTATATAATCAAAATATAGGCAAACTCGTAGAAGTTTAGGCTAAACCCCCGAGTTTTATATTAGATCAATGCACTGCATACTTGGGTCATATCCAACTCTCTATCAATACAACAAAATGGCAATTCGATCTAGTTTGCGAGATAATTTTCATTAATGCAATAAATGTTTTATTATATAAAATAATATCTGTTTGAAATTTCGCTCAAACGTCCCTATATTCGCACACAAACACTTATACAAGCCATAGCACTTACATGGATATAAAAAGAAAAGGAACGAATTCACCACATGATTTAAGCAGGTCCAACTATTCCTTTCTTTTAACTCAGCCCTTCATCGGTCGCTGGAATTTGTTGTAAGTTTCGAAGAATTAAAGTACTGATTCTCGATGACCAACAATAAAAAAAATTTGACACCAAGGATGGTTGAAATTTAACCGTAATTGAACTGCCGAACATTGTTGTAATTTATCCAGCCAGCACTAAGGCCGACGATAATAGTAAGTTCATAGTAATCCGCAATGCTGGTTATTAGTAATTAGTCCAATGATCAAAACCAAACGTTGAAGATAGTAGTAATTGTGTAACCAAATGCCTGGTAATATTGTAAGTTTTCCAAATATATTGACAGTGGTAATGATATAGAAAAATGCCGGATATTAGAATAAATGTTCAAACGATAATGATGGCGGCAACGTTGTAGTACACCAAAATGCCGGATGTTACAATAAATTTTTCAATGATAATGATAGTGGCTACTGTATAGCACAAATGTCGGATAATATGGTAAATTATCCAACTATATTGATAGTGGTAAGTATATAGCAGAATGCCGGATATGATAATAAATTGTCCAAATGATAGTGGTAACTATACAGTAAAATGCCTGATAATGTGGTAATAACTGTTTCGATGATAATGATAGCGGTAAGTATATAGCAAAATGCCGGGTAATGTTGTAATAACTTTTCCAAAAGTGGTAGCTGTATAGCTAAAGGCCTGATAATACTGTAAATTCTCCAACTACAATGATGGTGGTAATGATATAGCAGAATGTCGGATATAATAATAAATTGTCCAAATGATAATGATAGCGGCAACGTTGTAGTATGCCAAAATGCCGGATGTTGCAATAAATTTTTCAATGATCACAATTGTCACGCCCAGATACCATTCGGAACTAGCACCCTTCCTCGTATCCACGAATAAGCCTTCACACCCCAGTCTCGATAATATAATACAACCAGACTCTTCTTCGTCGTTAAACGTATCAAATTCTACACCCGGTTGATTCGCAATAATTAGATTTGTGGTTTTAAAGCTTTCTCATATTTTTTTGTTGTTTATTTCATTGACATGCTAACAGATTAGTATTCACTCCATACTATTATATGGCACCGTTTACTTAACTTAAATGTAAAGATAATATTACTTAAGGACTTTATATTTATAAATTAATTGGCTTGGTTTTCTATAGTTATTTTAGCCTTAATTGGTGGTACAATTTCATTATTCATAAAAAAAATATCCGAAAACAAAAGAACAAGATGACCTTGCCCATATTCTACCCGAAATACTGACGGTTTAATTGAGTGTATGACTCATTAATTATTCATTGAATACGTTACTCACTAATATCACAGGAACCGTCTATTGATAATACTTCAGAAAAAAATAAACATAGTTACCATATTTCCAGTATTAAATTCGGCGATAAAATATGGTTATCACCATAGACATAACACACTGACCTAAAATTTTCTTTTATTTACTTGCATGTGGTCTATCTTTTTCTTTGTTTTCTTTTTATGATTTTGTACATCCACTAAGAACAATATTTATCTAATAAAATTTACTAATTTTTTATAATTTAATTTAAACTTAAGAAAATGGAACATTAAACTTATAATTTCTTTTTTTAATAATTTAATTCACAACCACAGAAAAAAAAAAACATGCAGCCACGACAATTAACCAGTTGACAACCAAAACTGTCAACCAGCAAAGAATGAATCCAATCAGATAATAATTGACTAGTCGACTCAGTCACAATAGACTATAAAAAGGTGAGAGAACGAGGCTCTTATTTATACACAATTAATATCGAACCGATAAGGTTGTTTTTCGTACATTCGTTATATCGTCAATTATTTTACCCATTAAGAAGTAGGTCGGTTAGTTTGTAATAGAAATTGGAAAAGATTTAAAAAGAACAAAATTGTTTACGAAACAATTGAACGAATTACATATGTATATAACGTAATTATGGCTTAATGATAATGTATAACAATTTTTCTAACAATTTTACAGCGAACAATGATTACAAATCGAATAAGAAAATTACATTGGAAACTATTACACAACTATTTTAGAACAATAAAAAAAATTTTTGCTTTACGAAAAGTATTGCAGATGCCAGCACGGTTTGAATTAAAAAAAAAAATTATTATGAAGGTCTCAGCCAATGCCAACCTGATGTATAAGCGAAAATAGTGAATCATAAATCAGAGAGCTACACAACGCTTCGTTGAGCCCCAGACTACGACATAACAATATCTATCACCCAAGTAACAGTTGTTTGAGCTGAATGTAACGTTGAACTTTTATTCAGCTTTAATTTGAGTCTAATAGCTCTGTAGTGCTTTTATGGTGAAGACGCAGTGTCTACTACAGTAAATGTTATTTCATAAACTAAAAAAATTCATTTCGAATATATAAAACTAGTGTCAGCATATTTTATTCTTATTATATTTTTATTAAACACAGTAAACACCCAGAAATTAGTTTATCCACGACTACTAAAGAATATATGCTTTCCATACGTATGTCTTCCATTGTAATTGTATTAATTCCACAACTAGTGAATTTGATTAAAATTCTTTAACAGCTCTATAGTTTATTAAATATTCGCCCAACAAATTAGACAACAAACTTGTTTTGTTTTTCGCTATCTTTGATGTATTTATTTCAATATGGCGATACAAAGTTTTGCATGAAAACTGGAAATTAAACAAAATATTTTACAGTCGTGGATAAAAAAGCATCTTGTATTCGCTTAGGATGATGGCAATTCTTCACTCGGATGATTCCCTCCACTCGCTACGCTCGTTTCGGGAAACTTCTTCCTCGTGAAGAATTGTCTTCATTCTAAGCTCATACAAGAATCTACAATTCTTTAATAGAACTTTAGCAAACACTTAAATTGAACAAATTTTCTTTACCAATTGCACATTGAGGTTTAATGGATTTAAATAATATTTAGTTAAGAATAATTTTACCTTTTAACCGTTTAAAATACTATAATTATAATCAATCTTTCTGATACTCAGTGTTTAAGCAAACTAAAATTTAATTTAGCCACTTTTAATGACAGTAATCATTTTTTATCACAAAAGAAATCGAGTTTCACCCGCTAAAACAGCCGTAGCTAAGGAAACTAAACTAGACCAGGTTAGCAAAAAAAAAGAACAAACTGTTCTCTTTGTAGTAGAAAAATATTCTAACAAAAGGGGCTGATATCTCACAGCTCTGAGATATCAAAACTTCAGTCTGGGTTAGGAATTTCGATATAGTTTTCGGCAAAAACATTTTATGAGAACATTGTTTTTGGTTTTGGGCAGCGATGTATATCAAAAATAAAACTCCTTGTTAAAATATGTTGCCGGATAATTATAACAGATCATACATAAATTAATATAACTTAGTGAAAAGTTGATACACCCAGCAAACTCCTCAAAAACCTCTCCATTTCAAGAAAATATTGAAAATATTATTTCAAGAAAATATTATAAACTAGGAGTCGCCCAGTGGCCGAAATTCGGCCATTGTAAATAGAAATTGTAAAAAGACTCCCAAAAAATAGCTACAAAACATTATTTCAGAGTTTGATTAATTGATATAATTGATTTTGAATTGTCTACTTATTTACTACTCAAGACCTTTCCATTTTCCAACGATATACATATTACCACACCTTTGATGGGACAAATGTTTTAAAACTGTACCGCAAAAATATTGCTTACGTATTTATATATAGATTGAAACTTTTTTCCAAATTCTAAATATATTGCAAGAACTATAACATAATCAAAAATTGAAACTTTTTCCAATATTCTTAAAATATTGCAAAAATATTGCAAACAAAATCAAAATTACAATTTTTTTTTAAATTCCAAATACATATTACAATAAAATCAAAAGTTTAAATTTTTTCAAAATTTTAAAAATATTGCAAAAATTCAAAATTCAAATTTTATCAAAATTCTTAAAATATTCCAAAAATTATAACAAAATCAAAAGTAGAAACTTTTTTCAAAATTCCAAAAATTATCAAACATTTACACTTTTTCAAAAATATTCCAAAAATTCTTACAAAATTCTTACCTTTTCAAAATTCTAAAATTATTGCAAAATTTCTTACTTCACAAACATCAAAATTCAAACTTTTTCCATAATAATAAAAATATTGCAAAAATTATAATAAAATCAAAAATACAAACTTTTTTACAATTCCAAAAATATTACAAATAAAACTTTTTCAAAACAAAAAAAATATTCCGAAAATTCTTACAAAATTAAAAATACAAACTTTTTTCAAAATTTCAAAAATATTTGAAAAATTATAACAAAATCAAAAATTTCCATGTCCAATTTCATGCTCGATACTTTTTCATGTCATGCAAATAATTATTTCATTTTTTTCCGAAAAATTGAGTAAGAAAAAAATGAGAATCATTATTTTTACACACTTGAAAACATCTAGTTTTTGGTTTCACATACCAATCCCGACCATCAAAACTTCTCGAAATTCAATGTTCCTATTCGTAATCACTTAAAATGAACGTTTTTTAAGCAAAAAATATGCAAATTTCCTTGTTTAGACACACTTGACGATTTTTTGACACACTTCTGGTACAGTTATCGAACACATCGTCCTCTCGGCTTTTACCATTGGGTATACCTATTTTTAGCAACAATGTTTTTGAAATCCCTAACACGGTTTTTATGTTTTCGTCGGTTGTATTGACAGACATACATTTTTATGCTCTTTTTAGAATCAGTAGGTTCTAAAACGTCGAAAAATGCCAAAAAAGTGAAGTAAGAATTTCACTCTTGGCTCTAGAATGTAATACTTAGATCTTTCGGACCGAAATGATAGGTATCCCTTCCCAAAATCTAAACAATAATGTGTGGGGAGCTTATTCGCCCGTCCTAATTAGATTATTTTAAAAATAATAAATATAATAAATACTAATAATATTTTAAAAATAACGAAATAAATAAAATTTTATCACAATTCCAATGTAAAGATTAAAAACTTACAAACAATAATTGTATCATACAGAAACTAAAAATAAAAATTATTTATTACATTACCATCTTAAATACGGAAAGTTTAATAAAGAATCTCACAAACGTATAATAAATAACAAAATTCAAAATTTTTATAAAAGATATAATCTAGATATTTTTAGATAAAAATACGAAACACAAGAAAAATAATTATACTAATAATTTTGCGAATATAAATAAAATAAAATAAATAAAATTTTAATTATTATTGTAGTTATATTTAAAATTAAATAACTGATTAAAAAAGTAAATTTAGTCAATTGTACTTATTACTTGTACTTATATTAATTGTACTTATAAAAAGTAAATTTAGTCAATTGTAATTATTTTTTACTGAAAAATATAAAACGAGACACGACCCTATAAAGTTTAAATAAAACAAATCAATAGTAATACTTAAATAGGTAAACTTTAAGTTCATCGTTAGCTATCTTATTTAATTTTTCCAACGATGAAAACAAATTTTTTTTTGTAGAGGAGGAATGTAGTAAAACCAATTACATATCTTTCCTACAATAACTTCTCAATTGACAATGCCGAATAATTATAATATTTAACCGAATTTAAACTCAACAAATATTCTTTTGCCAAATTGTAAAATTAATTTGGTATATTTTATCAAAGATGTTAGATTTTTTGTTGTGTATCTGACTCTCCGTTGAAGTTAGTTCAAAATAATGAAGTTGGTTTAAAAGCCGTTAGCTCATAGCTCAAAATAAAATGGCAATTTTAATTGATATAGATCACACTAGATTACTTTTCTCTAGAGCACAAGAACTATTTTAGTATATAACAATGTTAATGTTTTCTCCTCAGGCTTTCTTCATTGCACCAAAATGAAAGATTTGTAGTCGTGTTAGACTGAAACTTGGATTTCTTGGATTCCATCTTTGGGTAACAAAGCTAGTCTATCAACAACAAAAGCAAAATGACAACGACAGCATCTCCTGTCACACATTCCTGATAGCTGTCTTTCACAGTAGAGCTCAGTTGCAGTTGCTTTTTATGTTGACTTCGGTTTACTAGAAACTTTTGTTAGATAGCAGTTGTTTTCGATTATTTCAGCAATTTTATTAACCTCAATATCAGTTGAAGACGGTACTGTTGTTTGTTTGAAGTTTAAATTTATCTATTCCAACACCAGAGTTTCTATCTGCTGCCTCTAAGCCTTAAGTATAACTCTCTATTTTCATTTAGTTCTAAATTCCTGCGCTCTGGTATAATGTGACCCTTTTTTACACTATCAGTATGAAATGAATCTTTTACTTTTGATTTTGACCTTTCCATCTATTTTTGTATACCGGCTCAAACTATGTTTCTCTCACTGCAAGCACCTTTAAACTTAATTTTGTACTACTCTTTCTTATGTTCAATTGCATCCTTCTCTAAAGCATTCATTATTTCCATATCATTTATTTTTATTAGTGCAACAAGATGGGTTTTTCTAGCCATTTTGATGTGCCACTGTTTCAAATTTATATTTATAAATCTTAAAATATGCGCCATTGTAATATAGGCCGCGAGGCAGCGTTGCAAATGAAAAAGTCATTTGATGCCGGTTGATTTTTATTTATTATAATTAATTAACTCCAGCTGATGATAAATCTAGCGGCCAGCTGCTAAAGTAGTGGAGGTGTGGTTGTGAAGGAGTTTTAAATTGGTAAAAAAACGAATTCCAAAAGTCATTTGATGCCACTTCAAAATTTATATGATGCATGTTTACACCATAACAATTGGAAAACAATGATCAGCTGATTGGCGGATGGGGGATTATAGATCAGCTACTCGTTTACATCTGAATAAAAATGCAATATAGTCAAGCCATTTGGTGTCAGATGAAATTCCATAAAGATAACATATAATACTATTAAAAGTATAAAACCAAGAATCAACTGTATATCGGGGGTACTACCTTCAGGGGTAATAAACATAGAAAAATTGAGTATAAATAAATGTGTGAATCCCCGATCAAACTATTTGACATTACTTCGCTTTGAAAAACCTAAGTATAACATTCTCGATCTAAAAGTGAAATTTTTTACCCCCACTTTGATGGCATTTCTCGATATATTAAGACCAACTGATTCTAAAATAGCAAAAACATGTATGTCTGTCTGCCGGCCGTTAAAACCCTCGTTTCAGAAAAAAACGTTTGAGCGATTTCAAAATTTTCTGTTTCTAAGAATAGGTTAACTCAATGGTAAGAGCCGAAAAGACGATGTGTTCGATAACTGTAGCGTCAGTGTGTCAAAAAATCATTATATGTGTCAAAACAAGAAAATTTGAATATTTTTTCTTATAAAACTTTCATTTTAAGTAATAACGAACAACTAATAACCATGTGAGACCAGGACCTTGATTGTTGTATTATAAGTGTGTCAAAAATACTGTTAGGTGTGTCAAACGAATGGTTTTCATTTATTTTTTTACACAATTTTTTGGAAAAAAATAAATGAACTATTTGTATGACAAAATCTAATTGAACATGAAATTGGACACGGAATTGGTTCAATCCAGATTAAACTTCTCCCAGTTTATAGGAACAGTTGGAAAATATCAAGCTGTTGCAGATTAAATTTCGTTTTTTAACAAAAATCGTAATTATTTGGGTATTTTGGATATTTGGGTATTTATTGAGCATTTTTTGGTGTGATTCCGGACTTCTTAATAACAAGAACAGTTGGTAAACATGTTTAGATGTAATTTTTCAAATTTTGTTATAAATTATTATAATTTTAGTTAGTTAGATTATTATTCAACATTATGATCTTTTGAAGGTTTTGTGGCCAATATTCTGCAACTGTTGAATAATGCTACTACATTGTTGATCAATTTTCAAGATCACTCTCCCTCGACAAGTACTACTTTAGTACTTGAAATCGGGCACCTTCTTCATATAAATGTTTGTTTCTTCGCCAATAGGATTGCTTAGTCAGTTTGCAGTCTTGAATGATTAAAAAAATGTGCGTTTATACTCCAGGGAAAGGGTGATCGTAAGGTCGAGCATGATTACAATGGCACACATACATATAATATCCGCTGTTAAAAAACAAGCTGCCATGGTAATTATACGTTTGCGAATGACGATGACAAATATTTAAAACTAGTTAGCTCGGTAACTCTCCCACATAAAGCATAAATACAAGAACACAAAATGCATGTAACTTGTGGACCTCGTCATTCCATTTTGAATGTCAATCTTTCGTTGCCATTACAGCTTTTTCAAAACCATTAGTATGTAAACCAAACAATTCTCCTTGTTCTCCAAGGGTAAAGTGCCCAATGACGACACTCACCAATTGTTATATGCTCTAACTAAACCAGGATATGACATTTTTAAAGTAGTAATGCCCAGATTTGAATCCTTTTCTTCCAGATTCGTCTCTGTTTCTTTCAGATTCTGAGATTTTATCATCTACTTCCGAAGATGGATTCTTAAAAACAATTATGAACTAACATATTAATAGTAGTCTCAAGAAACAGATTATAAATGGTGTTAAAACAATATTATAAAGAACCAATTCTCTAGATCATCGACTGTAGACAAGAATTGAAGAAACCAATGTAGCCGACTGTTAAGAGATCCAGCTGAAAATTTAAAAAAATTAAGGCATTGCAACTTCAGTTACAGTTTTGAAAAGTCATAATGGTTGCAGCGGCACTATTTAAAACAGCTAAAACCAAATTAATTTTTTGCTAGCGATTATGGACGGTAAATGGACCGAAATTCTAACGGACTTATCAACTGTTTCCTGAAAACCGTTTCGCTAGCTCTTCAGTTCACTTACAAGTGAACATTTAAAAGTGAGTATTTTTTTATAAACGATTTAATAAAAACTCATGGACCAAATATAAGAACATTGTCTGTACGATAGTCGATACTCTTGACATATTTTGTATAATAAATGTTTATAACAAATTTCCAAACATGTTTATTTATTGATTTAGTATGGCAAAACCAACTTGTTTAAATACTGGATATTGAAATACTGAAAATTCATAAGGGCATTAAGTAAAATCGATTTTTCAGAGAATTTAGACAGTTATCATATTAAAATTTTTTGCTTGACATAAATAATTCATAAATAATCTGTTAAAGAAATGTTGGGCATATTATAAAAACTTATTAAATATAATACTATCTCCGAAATTTTGTAGAATTTAATAGTACATGGAAAAAATAATTTAAGTTTGATCTTTGATCTGAAATACTAAAAAACATTTTCTTGTTTTCAATGCTGTTAAAAACTCATTTTAATGACAAAACCGATCAATAATCAGCCTAGTATCGTGCTTACAAATTATAACAAAAGCGAGTTATTTTATAGCTTTGGTTTAAATATTTTGGCTTCACATCAAAACATAACTTCTAAAAAAATTAGATTTTTGTTTAGACATAACATTTTTTATACAAATTTTATGCATTGTAATCAGAATTTCGAAAATGTGCTAGACTTATACATATTGTAACATAAAATTTTATTTTAAAAACACATAAAATTTGTCATAGAACCCAAATTCTAAACCTTTGGTAACACAAAATGGTGAGTGGACCAAATAGATGACCGACAGTTGACTATTAAACGAACACACGACTGAAAATTTTGTTTAAAATATAATAAAACATTTTAGTATTTTTGTGATGGACTTGTTATTTGTTTGCTAGTTACTCAAACAATACAAAGCTTTTATTGCTTCTCCTTTCTATACACGTTTTTAATAATTTGTATCAGCTACTGGTCCTCGACGCTTTATAACATAATATTTCTCATTTAGAAACCATAATCAGATAAAATTAACTTTTTTTTCCAAATATGAAAAATAGTTTTGAGCTTATCAGCTACCGTAAAAAGCATTTTATCAAACAAGCACTTTGAAAAAATTAATATGTTCCTTCCCTAGTAAAAGTTTTTCAATCCTTGAAATTTATAATTTATATAAAATATGTTTTCTAAACATGAAATTCACAGTATGGAGTCTGAAAATACGCTCAAAAAACAATTATAATTTAATCTAAAAATTGTTTTAGAATTTATAGTTTTGATATTATTATTAAATATTTATAATTAAATTTCTGAAAATTATGAAAACTATTTAAATCTATGTTGCAAAACTTTATTTGTACGAGCATCAGTTTGTTAATTGGCAAATAGAAATATTTATTGTAATAGTGTAAAACTAAAAATCAAAAAACTAATCAATTTTTTTTCCGTAATAGTATATTGTATAATGAGTGTAGAAAGAACACTATTGCAGTACGAGTGTGAAATTTGCAGCACGAGACGCTAGTCGAGGGCTGCATTCACATGAGTACTGCAATAGTGATTTCTACACGAGTCATACACGCTATTTTTTCTACAATTGCAAGATTCGATAGTCATATACTATACAAATATTTAATATCATAAACTAATGTAGATTTTAAAATTTTCATTTTTTATACTATATCAAGTATGTCATGATTTATTGTTGTCAAAAATTTTCCCATATCGTTTTTGATTTTGTTTGAATTACGTTCTAAAAATAAATCGGTGAAAATGAATAGTGATTTCGGTGAAAGTGATGAAGAGGTTATCATTGGAACTCCTCCAGACATTGCTGAGGCAGCTAAAAATGTTTGTTTGGAACTTCTACCTGAAAAATTTAAAACTAGATATAGAAAAGAACTAGAAGCTTTCTTGACATGGTGTGCCACGAAGCCACGAAAATTACGGAGAATGTTCTTTTGGCTTATTTTTCAGAAAAATCAAACATTTTCATGTCATCCACTTTATGGTCAATGTACTCTATGTTAAAGAGTACACTTATTTTAGAAGACAACGTCGATATCTCTAAATATCATAAGTTGATTGCATTGTTGAAAAGAAAATCAGTGGGCTATGTTGCTAAAAAATCTAGAACCTTTTCTAGAGAAGATATAAATAAGTTTGTGAATGAAGCACCAGACAAAGATTTTCTGATGATGAAGGTAATTATTTAATATTTAAATGTATAAAATTAATACTAATATTCAAAAAATTCAAATTAAAGATTGCTCTTATAATGGGTATCGCTGGAGCCTGTCGAAAGGAGGAGCTACTGAAAATGATGTTGGATCATATTGAGGATAAGGAAAATATATTAATTGTACAGGTGCCAGACACCAAAACTCACATCACTCGAACGTTTACTGTTTCTAATGGGGTTGGTGGTTGGATCTCAGTTTATCGTAAACACAGAAATCTTCGCACTGCAAACACCACTCATAACAGGTTTTTTGTTAACTATCGGAATGGTAAATGTACTTCGCAAGCTATTGGAATAAATACATTTGGAAAAATTCCACTAAAAATTGCGAGCTACTTAAATCTTCCAAATTTGCATGAATATACAGGGCACTGTTTCAGACGAACATCTGCTACGTTACTCGCAGATGCGGGTGGAGACATTTTAACACTCAAGAGGCATGGCGGATGGAAATCCTCTGCTGTTGCGGAAAGCTATGTCGACAACTCCATTCAAAATAAAATATCTGTGTGTGAGAAAATAACTGGAGCCCCTGCAAGTGTTAATATCGCAATGGGTCGCGGTAGTAGCTCCATTGTTGGAAGTGCAGCGGAATCAGTTATGGGATTCAATAGAACAATTGTTAAGGCTGCTAAAAATACGACTGAGGGGATAAATATTAGTGCATGTACTTCATGCAACATCACAATAAATATTAATAAATAAATTTCAATTAAAACTATAATGTATTGTTAATGTTTAATCTATAATTATGAATAATTTGATTTATAATAAAATTCGATTCACTTTAAATATTGCATTGAATGTGTTTTTTGTAGATTTATTTTCTAGTTATTTTTCCAATGTAAACACAACTGTGCAGAAAGTACTTTCTACACGGCAAATCCGTGCAGAAAGTACTTTCTACACGTCATTTGGGAAGATTAATTTTCAATGCCTACTTTTTATCAAATTCATCGTAGACGGTAGAAACATTGATGTTTTTTTCATGTTTCAAAAGTTACTCTTTAAGTCTTTAACATAATTAATAATTATACAAAAATTTTTCAAAGGCTCATATCATAAATTTTACCAGCAAACATGAAATTCTTGTTTTGCCTTTGAAAAACTTTTAACATTACGTTTTGAACAAATGATACTAATAATAAATAACAACAAAAACATTTAAATGTTTTGATGTCGATGTTGAACAAATTTTTATATAATACAAGGATCTCTTCCTTTATAACTTTCGTTTATACATAAAGAAAAAAATATAATACAAATTTAGGACTAAGGTCATGAAATTGAAATCAAAAGAAAAAACTGAAATTAAACATATAAAGGAAAAGGGAAACATAAAAAGGACATCCTGCAATTTTCTTTCTGTTTTTCTTATTTTGAAAAGTAATTTTTAAAGTTTATGCTTTCTTAATTTTTTCTTACCTGTTTTTTTGCCGATATAATTATGGAAATGAAGATTGGTTTTTATTTTATGCGTTTTTTATTGACAAAGATATTAGAACTATTTGTAATTTTGAGTTTATAGCTTTACGATTGATTGTCTTTAGAACATCTATACGGCACAAAAAAAATTGAGATTTAAGAAACGGAGATGGTAAACAAATGGGTTTTGAGTTGGTTATATGTCAATTTTAATTTTTAAATTTTAAGCCATTTTGCCTCTTTTTAATCAATTTTTTTGATTCTTAAATTCTGAAATATAAAATAGTTATTTGTTTTAGTAGGACCAAAAATGATAGATTTTGAGACGAGTGAGTATAAGAATGTTCCGCTGCGACGCGAAAACGGTGTACGACAATCTAACAACATGTAAAGAATTGGACTTTATAATTTGAACTATCAAACTAGGGTAAAATCTACGTCAAACGAATCTCGTTTGCAAGTCTCTTAATAACCAAATATTAACCAAAAATAAACTACATATGTACTTTTCTAAACATCACATACTCAAAACTATCAGCCATTATTTTTTCGCTTTTTGTGCCACTCAGACTAAAAATGAATTTGGGAAGTTTTTAACGACGGGCCTATTTCGGCTTTTACTCTACAACAAGAATATTCATAATTAAAGAAATTCTCTAATGATTTGCAATTTTATTTCGGTTCCGGGCTTTAAGTTCAAATTATTCATGTTAACAAACATAAAAAGTTTTAACATTTTGTCGGAAAAGTTTTTCACCATTATTAGGTTTTCTATCTTCATGTAATGAGATAGCTGATGCCAAACGATTTATCCCCCAATTCCATAGGATAATGTCATAAATTCACAGCCAGTACTAAATCTATTTAAAAATTCGGATTCACAATGTTCCACTAACATGATCAAACTTTTTGCCTTCCGATTTCATATCTGTTGTATAAGCAGTATGTGTCTTCAAATAATGCTCTTGCCATGTTTGTTTATTGAGGTGATAAGAATTCATCACGTATAAGTCTTGAATAAAATAACATTTTATTTTCCTCGTAATAATTTGTTAATATATTTTTTTTATAACCACAAAATTACAAAAACTTGCACAATGTTTATTTTTGAAACAAAACTTCTTTAGGAGCGATATGACAAGTAACTAAAATCTTTTTTTGGACGGAAGTAACGTTTTCAAACAGAAATGAGTTAAATAAATTATAACAAAATCACATATATACATCTCTATCATACTACACTCTGATTTTAAATCTTAAACATATACATACACACAATTGCATAATAAAAAATAAAATAAAGAATCAATTCAAACAACAATGAAATAATAAAGGCAAACGAATATTATTTTTGGCAAGTATACGATACAAGTCGATTATGCGTCATTAATAACACAGCCACACAAAAGGGGTCGGATCTGGGGTCCAGACACATATAGTCCTATAGATTTCGACGCGATGAATGCGAATCCGGTGTCAGAATTGATCCAAAGCGTAGCCCTAACCTCAAAATAACCTACAAATCATAGATGAATTCTCAAAATTAATATTAATTATTCAAATAATCTGGAATACATTCTCAATATCAATTAAGTAAAGTTAAGGTTGAACCAAGAGCCGTTGATCCAATTCTGACACCGGGTTCGAAGTCAACGCGTCAAAATCCATAGGACTACATGTGTCTCGACCCCAGATTCGGATACTTTTTTTGTGTGACTGTGATTTTTCTGTAATTCGTCTGCCATTTTTGAAACGCCATTTTGTTTTTACAAAAATAAATGTCAGATTCATAATCAGCGACCCCAAAAACGCCCAATATAAAATTTCCAGATTATTTGAATAAATGATATTGATTTTGAGAATTTATCTGTGATTTTTAGGTTATTTGGAGGTTAGGGTTGAACCAAGACCCGTTGGGGCAATTCCGACACCGAGGACTACATGTGTCTCGACCCCAGATCTGGATTCTTTTTTTTTGTGTGGCTGTGTTATTTTTTGGACTGACATTTTAATAGTTACAATAAACATTTTTTCTTAATGACTCACTCATTTTTTAATGCTATTACGTTATACGACTAACGAGCTAATTTTAGCTACTTAGTTTTGGAGTTTCGTTATTTTTTTAATTTGTATTTAGAAGTTAAACTTCTTAAGGCGCGATATGACAAGTAAATCAAATCTTTTTCTGACGGAAATAACGTTTTTAAACGGAAATGACATTCAGTAAAATAAATTATAATGAAACCACAAATCAGATTGTAAGACCCTGAATTTCCTAAGTCACATATGTATCTGAAATGAAAAAACCGAAATCAGTAATTTTCATCGAATTTTGTGTTCGATTTTTGATATAAAAACTTTTCTAGATCAAAAATAAAAATATCGGCTGACTGACTCTTACACATTTTCAAAATTTAACGTAATCCATTATACCGATGCCGATCGAGCAAAGTTTTGTGCAAATTCAGAATGCAGAGTCAGATGGTCCAAAACTTCATGGAATGGTTTTTAGGTTTTTCCTCAATTTGAACAATTGTGCTAGTTCGTCCAACAAATTGAACCAATTTGTAACATTTGGCACAATTTGTTGGATGTGGAGCACGACTGAGATTGGTAGATTTGTTAGAGGAATTTTTAGATTTATTTTTGTTGTGGTTACCAGTGAACAGGACAAGCTAAGTTTGTTTTGGTTTAATATATTTTCTCCAGTTTAAACAGAAATCTTGAAAGTCATTTTTTTTTATTGGCCGGTTTCGACTCTGAGCTGATCGGTTTGCTAGTTCGAGTAGCACTGCAAGCTAAAGTTCTATTTTGTTTAACACTGATATTGTTATATTACAGATGACGTCAAGGTCACTGTAGAATGTGCAATGTGGTTTGTCCAGATCAAACTGACCAAGAATTTGTTAAAATGTGTTAACCAAATCTAGAAACAGGAACAAAATAGACAACTATGGAGTATGCGGAAAGGTCTTCTAAAAAGTTTTAGGCAACTTCCCCGTCTACCCTCTAAAAACATTTGATATTGAGAGAGAGTCGCTGAAGAACTTGTCCACAGATGCATCTGTAACTTCAGTCAGTCTCTGTACCAAACCACGGCTCCGGAGCAATGAATTTTGAAGTGGCACCTTTTATGCAAGCAAAGAAAAACTATTTCCACCACAAAAACCAATTTTGATTGATTTGATGTCGTCTGAGCGTTAATTAAATTTTACGAAATCCGTTGAATGGCAAACAAGTCGGATTAATCTATGTTATGTGAACTGAACACGTAAACTAGTTCTGGTTTTGGAATTGTCCTGTTTTGCCTGTCTGAAATTTTTAGTCTTGAATTTAAACGGAACTCAGTAGCCTGAAAATCAAATTATAATAGCATTTTGTACCTAATATGCCATGTCTAACCCACGAGATGATCATCATTGTTCTTGACTTTACTTGACCTCTGTTAAATTGAGTGTAATACATTATTCTGCCTGAGCATTGTGTAATAGAGACTACTGAATCCCATTTTAATAATAAAAAGTTTCTTCACCTTTAACAATAAATTTACACTAATTACGCAAATAGACGCAATTCGTTATATGTTGAACACAAGCTTGATTGACTGTTGCATTATGATGGAGACATACAAAATTGGGCCTAACTTTAATTATTATTTGTATACTAAAAAGCAAATATTAACGGAGTTTAAGCTATCAGACTGTAGAGTATGATTCGTCTGTGGAGGATGATAATCACAAAAAAAAATTTGTATGTAAAATAAATTATGCCGATTGGACTGCGCCTTGTGAAATAGATTGAAAATGTTTTTCTGGTGTGTGATACCTTCTCCACCCTAAAAGCAGTTTTATATATAAACATACTCTGTATGAAGAAATTTTCGGCACCTCAACGGGGATAAATCAAACTGTCGAAAGATAAAATTCGTGATCTGGACGGCCAAGCATGAACCACATCATTTTGGATCGAGTTCATAATTGACATACACGTAGTATAGTTCAAATAAAAAATTATGTGTGTTTTTAGAAAAAAAAAATTTAAGTGTTTTATTTGAGAACAGCGTGTCCGACAAATTTCTGAAAAATCAAGTTCAGGGTAACTTTGAAATTAAGGAAAACGAAGCAACTTTAGTTTTATAAGATGAGAAGAAGTACTTAACCAACACAATTTGATTTTGAAGGATAACTTTGAACAACTGAAGGGACAAGTTGAGAAGGGGTAACCGAAGTGGGTTCGCACCTATCTAGGAAGTAAAATAACGAAGTGATTATATTTCTAGTGTAATATTTTATTAAAACTATTTAGAAATAGAATGCCGATTTGTATCAACCAGCAGCTGAAATCTCGAACTGTGAAGCAGTAAAGTGATACGCGTAATAAAAAGATATGATGAAATTTTTAACATTTCACCGCTTTACACTTAAAGAATTTAGGGGCAGATCAAAATCATTCGCTGTTAAAATTCAAATATAAATATCAAATTTAAGTGATTGTTTAACAAAAGTCTTCGAACTGTAACATATTCGGAATCATTCACTTTAAATCAATTTGCAAATCAAAACACAATAAAGACTTTCCTGAAGTAATTAATGTAAAAGATAATACAATAATACAAGTTAATTAAATTTAGTAATACTAACTTTCTCATACTGTCCGTTGTTTGGGTGATTTGTTGTTCGATTCAAGAAAAGCTTTTTTTGATGTTTTTCTAAAGATATCTGTTTATGAGCAATTTTAATACATATACAGTTTTCTGGAAATCATAGCAACGTCACTTGCCTGCATATCTTACATTTTCCAAAATCCAATTTTCTTTTGTTGAGATCTTTTGAAAAAAATTGTTTTAAAAAAGGGTTATTGCATTGTTGAGCATGCTACTTTTATATCTTTAAGCCATCTTTTATAATTTTTTCTAAAATTGTATTCATTTCATACCTATACCTCTTAACTGTAGCTAGTCTGTTATCTATCTTAAATTTTAACACACCAGTGTATAGGAAAAAATATTATAATACCGAGCCCAATTTACTCATATCAAATTTCTCAACCAAAATCATACAAATATTTGCCACGATCGGGTTCAAAATCATCAAATCGTACCCATAAAAATGTAAATATTTAAGTTCATCTTCATATATTTTAAAATCTCTTACAAATCTAAATAAATTAAACAGGAAAAGTTAAACGTGAACGTAATTTTCAAAAAAAAAACATATTCACTATCATATCTTATCATCCCATGTAATCCAATCATCCAATGTATTGAAATATCTTACAAAATTATTTTTTGTTTTCAATATGTGACGTCTACACTTACAACAACATTCAATTTCCTCCCGTATTCTGATCTTAAATATAAGCTGCGCCATTGAAAATTTAATTTACATAAAAACTTTTTGATGGTTATAAGGATAAGATAATGAAAATAAAAATCTCAACGAAGTACTTGTTATATTATTTCTTTTGTTTTAATAAAATGTAAATTGATGTTATCGTTATCTTTTATCTTAAACGTATACGAAAAGTACGTAAAAGTTATGTAAACCAGAAAAGTAAAATATTACGCAATAGACTTTTAACAATATTTTGTGTTAACATCAAAAAAGTTTTATAAATTATGGTTTCGTTTATGAATTAAATCAGTTAAAAAAAAAACTTGTTGCCTGTTAGCTGCGATTGAACAAAAGATGCTTTGATTTTATTTGTAAGCAAAAATAAGAGATTCAAACGCAATATGGAGTACAAAATTAGTTTTTCTTTTCAATAACGGACAGTTTTTTAAGTTTCATTATCTTTTTCTTCTAAGGCTTGCAAAGGAAAGGGAAATATGAATCAAATTCACTAAACTTGTTAAAAAACAATACAACGTAATATACAGCTAGAAATGAAAGATTTAAGAAAGTTAAATATGCTTAAGTATAAACAAAATTAATTTGCATGGCAGCGTTTGAATTTTAAAAATTTGAAAAAAGTTTAAGGTAAAACGTTTTGCTGACAGTTTTGAAAAAAACTTTCACGACGACAAATTGCTTAGGGATGTGACATCCTACATAAAAAATCGATTATTAATTAATCGATTATTTTTCTTAGCATGAAAATTCGGGTAATAAATAGTCGATTTTTGAAAAAAAAATAATCAATTTTGTTATATTAATCGATTTTTTTAAATTTTTGAAATTAAATCAAAAATAAATGCCTGAAATATTTAATACTATATTTCACAGCTTTATTAATTTAAAAATACACAGCAGAAATAATTATAAGTTTTGAAATAATCAACACAAATTAAAGTTGTAGTCTTTAGATAATTAAAGAAAAAAGAAATGAAGTGCGTAATCTTTACACGCTGTTGAAGCAAAACTTCCTTGGCTACTATGGCAGGTATTACTCAAAATATTAAATATAAAATAAATATGTCAAATTGAAATTTAGAGTAGCATTTCTTGATAATATAATTTACAACAATGCGTAATAAAAAGCCATATTTACATTATGTTTTACAAAGTCTTACAACGTATTACAAATTAAATTTCACGATGAATACATGTCCACTTTATTCAACAACAAGATTTGGTAAAACAATTAATTCAGTTCAGCAGTTTTTCAAGAAATTTATTGAAAGAAAAGAAATTTAAATTTGCAAAGTAAAGTTTATGTTTCTCACTTTAGTCATCATAAACTTCTAATTTCATGTTTCAATTATAATAATAATTGAATTGAATTGAATTTGTAATACATTCTGTAAATATTACATTTTGTTACACATGTTGTAAATTATATTATCAAGAAATGCTACTCTAAATTGCAATGTAACATGTTTATTTTATAGTTAATCTTTTTAGTAATACCTGCCACAGTAGCCAGAGAAATTAACTTCAACCGCGTGCAAAGTTACATGCCTCCTTTTTTTATTTAACAAAACAAATTTAATCAATACGAATATTTTTATTTAAAAATAAACTTTTTAAAAAACGGCATATTTCTACTCATAGAAAACTATATACGACCACCTCGAAATCTATAGCAATATAATACAACTCAAACTATCCAAACAGATTTATATGTTTTGATTAAATCGCCTAAAATGCATATAAATACGGGTTTTTCCAATTTTCTGAAAACGGCATTTTTTACATCATAAAAAATTATGGGACCCTCCAAAATCAACCCAAATAGAATACGATTTAAATCATCCAAATCGAACGAGCCGTTTTTGAGAAATCAGCCAACATACTAGTGATGTGTCGGTCGTGAACGACCGAAGTTAATTGAACGGATCCCTTCAGTGAACCACGACCGATCGTTCAGTAATAAAAGAAACGTCGTTCGTCGGTCACTAACTTTTTATGTACTATTGACATTTTTTTTATGTGCAATGCACATCTTTTAGTATATAACATATTGGCACCAGTGTTAGTTAACAATTAACATCATGCAAACTTTTTCGAAATCCAAATGTTAAATTAAAAACGTAGTTTTGGATTTGAACATGATTTTAATAATACTCCTCAAATAAACCTTCAATAAAAAGTAATAATGCACCTCCAATATCACTTCGTCATCAGATTTTCATTACGATCAAATTTTGATTCCGATCATTGTGATATGCGAATTTGTTTTTCTCCTCTCAAACATTTATTCATTATATTCAACAACTTCGTATAAAAAAGTGACCTGAAAAAATGTATCTAACTAATCGTGCAGATTTTCATAACAACATAAAGAAACCAATACACATTTAAAAATTATAAAAAATATACGCACTTCATCTAACAATGAAAATTAAAAATTTTCAAACCTTTATATGAAAATAACACTAACAACAAAACAAAACTAATAAACAATGAAACAAAACCAAACTAACAATACCATATACATTATACATTTATTAAAATCAAAAAAATATTCTAACGAAAATTTTATCATAAAGAACAAAAACTAAACGGTTCGAATTTACTAATAAACAAAACAACACGCCCACCAAAAGAAATGACCTGCGTATAAAACGAATTAGTTCACAAAAAATATTGTAATGAAAAATTTATCATAAAGAACAAAAACTGAACTCGTTCAGCTCGGTCACCTCGTTCACCTCGTTCAACTCGGTCACCTCGTTCACCTCGTTCAGCTCGTTCAACAAATAAGCAAAACACAAAATGATAAAAATAAACAAAATTAAATATAAGTTCGTTCGGAAAAGAAAGAATGATTGAACGAACATAAAGAATGAAAAATAAATTTTTGAAGAAAATATAAATGACATTGAAAAAAAAGAAATGGATTTCATTCAACTTTTACAAATTATGAATAATTGTGAAATGAAAGTGGAAAAAAAATGATTATGATGAAGATGATTGTTTGTATATATTAATTATTAATGAATGATTATGAAAAAAAACATTTGTTTGTACATATACATATTTATATGTAAATTGATTTTATTATAAGTTTTAATTTTTGTTAGTAGATAATTACTAATAATAGAATTAATTTCATTTAAGTTTTTCAGATTTAATTTAATTTTGTATGCAATATTTGCTGTAAAAACAAATTGTTTGTTGTACCTTGGCTAAAGCTTTAGTTAAAAATTAGCAATTTACTACATGTCAGGACTTAAACATTATATTCCTTATTCTATAGTCAATAGTGCAATTTTGTTTTTTCCTTAAATTGTTTTTTCCTTAAATCGATATATAGAATGGATGAGGATTTTTTTATTGAATGTTAATTAGAGGATGAAATGTTAGACTGTATGGCTCATTAAAATGAGATTGCAATATGTTATAAAGGAGAATCCTTTAAGACAAACGGTAGAAAACAAACAAATACAGGGTGGCTTAAAATAGTAGATGTACTATAGTATAGATGTATAGATTTTTAAGCAATGATTTATTAATCTTTTTAAATAAATTACATTAGTATATGAGCAATATTTTTTTTAAACGGAAGAGGCTTTCTTCTTTATTTCGCTACTCATCCTCTTTGCGAAAAGTTTTGAATACCCTTCGCAACTTTTTAGACGAATTGGTCTTAGATCTATGGCGATTTTTGCTTGTTAATTAGGATGTGGTTCTTGACCTATTAACGAGGCATTTTTATTATTATTTTTGACTGAAATATTTAATAATTTTGCAAGTGATCGATTGAACGAAGACCGATGTTTTTAAATCGGTCAGTGCAAATGAACGATCCGGTCTGAACGGATCGCTAATTTAGCAGAGGTTACCCATCACTACAACATACATAAAAAAACCTACAAAAAAACACAGAACCTCCCTTTTTTTTTAAGTCGGTTAAAAAACTAAAATAATTCAAAATATAAATTTAAAAAATAACAAATCTCAAAATCGACCCATCCAACTAATATAACATTTAGTACAAGACTGAATAAAAAATATAATAACAATTAAAACATTTACAAATGAATGACAATACACACAATACACATAATCGAATTGTATCGTATATTTACCGAACATAATATTCGTTTGCCTTTTTACTTCATCGTTTTTTTAATTTCTTCTTTATTTTATTTATTTTTTTTTTTAAATGTTACTTCCGTTCAGAAAAGATTTGATTTACTTGTCATATCGCGCCTAAAGAAGCTTAACTTCAATAACTAAGTAAATTTTTCAATTGTTTTATAAACATACAATTCACCAATTTCTTGTAAGTTTACCATTGTAAATTGCAAAAACAAACATTAGAAAAAAAAACAAATTTATTTGATTTACAAATATGTGTTGGATTTGAATGAAAAAATTGTAGTTTTGTCAAAAAAAATTTTGTGTGTTGTATATTTATAAAAGTTTTGTAAAAGTTTCCTTTATTTTTTGTAGTGATTTCTACACCGTGGGCGATAAGTTTAGGAATTTTTAGAATTTTAGGGCAATATTTACATTTAGCATTGCCAAATTAAAAGAAATCGTCAGTGAAAAAAAATCGATTTTTTGAAATAAAAAAATTGCTTATTATAATCGATTTTATTGAAGAAAAATTCGATTTTTAATCGATTTGTTTTATAATCGATTATTATTTCACATCACTAAGCATAACGACAAAAAACAAGTTACATATAAGGGACGTTCTTTGTCAAACGGAACAACGCTCTGACCAAAATTCCGTTTGATAAATTTTAACGATTTTGGGCTTAAAATTGTCGTTTTTGAATTCGCTATCTTGTCCCGTTTGGCGATTTAGAAAATTTCAAAATGGCGGCTCAAAACTGAGGCTAGAAATCCAAGAAAAATCGAGTCTTCAGATAAAAATATTCGGTGAAAAAAATTTTTACAATTTGTTTTGTTTTTGTATCTCAAGTTGTTGGTAGCGGATGGCTCTAAAAAGTTGATATGATAGGCTGGTCAAATTCAACATGGCGAATCCAAGATAGCGGATCAAAAACTGATGTAGCTGAAAAGGTGATAACAATCAAATATTTTCTTCCAAACATTGCACAAAATTGGTTTGGAAGGCGTTTGTGGGATCGCTGATCACGAATCCATTTGTAGATGTCCAATTTAAAAATCAAACCTTTTTACACCAAATTTAGGGTATAAAGGGTTTTCGAGGTTGCTGAGTACGATTTTGAAGTCAGATTTCTAAAACTTTACATTTTAAGATGGCGGACCAAATATAAAAAAATAAACCTTTTACACAAAAATTTAGTGTATAGAGGGGTTTTCGAGGTGTACTATACTATACTATACTAAAATGGATTATGATAGAACCCATAGAAAACATTCAAAAATATTTTCCACTGCAACAACCATTTCTAACATTGCTAAAGCTCATACTTTCAAGGTATCCTCAAACAATAACCTTAATGCATATGTACTCTGATGCATCTGAAATATTATCAACTACAAATTATTCTTAAACAAAGTGAAAAATAATATAGTAATAGTATTATAAAAAAAATAAAAATATGTACAAAAAACAAACAAAAATTAAAAAGTTAATAAAACAATAAAAAAAAATTAAAAATAAATCAGAATTAACGTAATCATATTTTTATTAACAGAACTCATTTTCTTGATTTGCGAACTGTTAGAAATCTGCCCCCTACTTTTTTATAAGCAAAAAACGCCATCTTAAAATGTAGAGTTTTAGAAATCTGACTTGAAAATCGTATTCAGCAGCCTTGAAACCCCCCTTTACACTTAATTTGGTTTAAAAATGCAGTTTTTTTAAAATTCGGTCCGCCATCTTAGATCCGCCATCTTAAAATGTAGAGTTTTGGAAATCTGACTTCCAAATCGTATTCAGCAACTTCGAAAACATCCCTATACAATAAATTTGGTGTAAAAAGTTTGGTTTTTTAAATTCGGTCCGCCATCTTAGATCCGTCATCTTAAGTTCCGAAAACCTACATACGGATTCGTGATCAACGACCCCACAAACCCCTGCCAAACCAATTTTGTGCAATGTTTGGAGGAAAATATTTGATTGTTATCGCCATCTCAGCTACATCAGTTTTTGATCCGATATCTTGGATTCGCCATGTTGAATTTGACCAGCCTATCATATCAACTTTTTAGAGCCATCTTTTACCAAAAATTTAAGACACAAGAACAATGATATTGATTGCAAAAATTTTTTTTCACGAATATTTTTATCTGAAGACTCGAATTTTCTTGGATTTCTAGCAGCAATTTTGAGCCGCCATTTTGGAATTTTCTAAATCGCAAAACGGCACCAAATAGCGGATTCAAAAACGACAATTTTAAGCCCAAAATCGTTAAAATTTATCAAACGGAATTTTGGTCAGAGCGTTGTCCCGTTTGACAAAGAACGTCCCATAAACTAACAAAAATACTGTTTTTGAATAAAAAGATTTGTGTAACAATAGGTGTCACAACGACAGAGAAGTTTACTTTTAAAGCCTAGGTTCCACAACAAGTAACAACATACGTTCTCAGGTATTGATGGACCAATTTTTAAACCTTTAAGGATTAAGGCCACTCAAGATTATTGATTCGGGCAAAGCACATTAAAATTATACGCTGTTCTGGCCAAAAAGTCCTTTTGCATTCTACCATTATGACAGTGTAGGACTTCGACAGCTTATTTACTTGCACTAACATACTGGTAAATAGAACGGAGAAAATAATATATTTGAGGTATGGTGCATCGGAATCCATCTGAGTACTCTTTGTGATTATATTTGGAGAACAAAACAAGGTCAACAACATTGCGACGGTACTGTGTGGCATCAAAATTTGATGTTAAATTTCGATCACTCATCAACTTGTATACCACACTTTTGAACAAAGTCCAAAAGAGGATGAAAACAGATGCATACCCGAGTCGAACTTTAACTAGGAGCTAAGTAGTAGACGTTCTGAAATGAACCTATTTTAGTTTTCTTCATCCTTAGTTGCATATGTATAAGAACTTTTTACTCTCGTTAAACTTTCTACAAAAACTATAAAAATATTATTTAACATCTAATTAGAACTCAAAAAATGTAAATAATTACTTAACGCCTGTTTTTAATTTTAACCTAACTAAGTCAAATATTGCAAAGAACACTGATTTTGATTGAATTATTTTTAATATTATTTTAGACAGAATTAATGTTTCACTACTACTAATACATCATTTGGGCCGCGTAGGCAGATTTTCAGTTTTTGTTGATTTGTAATTTTTGTTTTTATTTTTGACCTACGTGTGTGACAGTCCTGCGTACTCCAGTCCCTTCTATAGACATATGAGTTAACGTTAGATATCACATACTAGTTGCAATGGCAGTGGTATGTAATATACCGAGGAACTGTGTAACGATCGGCCTTATTTTGATTCCATAAAATCAAAGTATTATCCTATTTTAGTTCTTACTCATATCAAAATAAAAAAAATCAAGGGCAAAAACATCCAAAGAAAGTCCGTTAAATTAATTTATTATTTTAATTTTGACCTTCAATAATAGAAATTCTGTCATATAAATGTCATATCAAAGAGAGAATATAAAATTTTTTGTTCAAAGTGTCCAATGTAAATAAGTTTGCGATTGTTCACAATTTATTAAATGTGAAACTGTAGCCTTTGATTTTTGCGTAGATGTGTATTGATTTTTTTGTGATATGAATAGAAATGGCGCGATAAGAGATGTGTGTTTGATAGAAAAAATAAATATGGATGATTTTTCCCTATTTTTCATTTCTATTCATTAGGTCTTCAGAATAAAAATATAAGAGTAACCCGATCCCTAGATTTGATCTCACAACTCTTGCGATTTGACTCTTTCAACCTAATGCCATTCTTGAAAAACGCTCTCGCGCACTTGACTACAGATCTCATGTGCTCCATGAAACTATTCGAAATTTTTTCAAACATTCGAACAAGTCCACCCCACTCTGTTTAAAAAATTTGATGGCTACGATAAGAAAAAAAATAATTATTATAATAATGACTGATCAATTATTTTCCTCATCTGAGGGTAGACGCTTCACACAGGTGTGACCCACGCATTATTTCACGTTTTCGCACTTCCAGAATTGCTATTTCACATAAATTTACAATTTAATATATTCATACTATCATTATTCTTTTTAAAATTGTATTTATTTGAACTTCTTCACTATTAACCAAAAACAGGTTTCTCTTTTGAATAATTATATTTATTTTTCCGTCACCAATTTTTATTAATAATAATTATTGCATAAAATTTTCATTTTATTTATTCATACGAACATCACATTTAAAAGTAGCATTAATTAAATTCACTTTTACGACTTACTTTTTGATTTACATGTAATCAAACGCAGACGCATCTATACATAAATTGATAAGTCCTGATTGGCTTGTTAATCTATTTTTGTGATTTATCTTATAATATTTCTAATAATTGACTTCATCGAACCAGATTGCTAGATGTTTTATGAACGAAAATTTTCTATCTTCATTTCTTTTTTTATATACATTGATCACTTTTGCACCCAATAATTATTCAGCATTCCCCTCACATGATTTCAAAATACAGTTAAATGAGAGAAAAAAAGGAAAAACATTTTTTTCTCTATCAAGGCACATAATAATAATCAAGACACTCTTATCGCGTGACACTCTTACCAAGACAATGTTTCTACACATGTCACAAAAAATCATACAACACAAAAATCAAAGGCTTTAGTTTCACGTTTATTAAATTATGAAAAGCCGCAAACTTATTTATATTGAGCACTTTAATGAAACTTTGATGATATTTTTTTTACCCCATTTCTATTATTAAAGGTCAAAATAAAATAACAAATTGATTTACTTTACTTTGGATGTTTTTGCCTTTGATTTTTTATTTTGATATAGAGTAAGAAGCAGTGTTGCAAAACGAAAAAAAAATCATAACGTTATGCGTTTGGTTTCAAACGAAAATTTACTTTTCCGATACGTTATTTCGTTATGAAATAGAAAAATATTATATTTCATTATGTTATAACGCTTTAGTTACGTTATTTTAAAATTAAATGTAATCTAAAATATATACTTCAAATTTTACAAAATTCTCATTATTTTGTCACAAATACGTTTGCGCTTTGCGTTTTTTGCGCTTTGTTTTCATATGATCATACAAAAAGTCATCCAAAAAAACGAAATAAAATATTAACGTTATCGTTACGGTTTACGTTATTGTAACGGAAATTAATTTTTAAAATGTTATGAAAGTAATTATTATTAACAACGCTATTTCATTTCGTTATTTTGTTTTAGCGTTATGTTACGAGTAACTTTTGCAACACTGGTAAGAAGTGAATAAGGATAATATTTTCTTTTTATGGAGTTGTTTTTTAAATGGTTTTAATTGTTAATTTAGAGCAGGAATCGAAATAGGGCAGATCGTTACAGATTTAGCCCCGAAACATTCAGTCCACGGTAGCACGCCATCATAAAGGAGTATTGGAATATTCCTTAATGATGTTACGCTATTGTTTGGTTACAGAAACGAGGCTTCATATAGTTTTATATTTGGGTTGTATTCGTTGAGAAAGACTATTCGTCATATAACTAGATTATTGGCAACCGATTTATTATTCGTGCAACTTTCTCTAAAAAATTTGCCTTTTACTTTTTAATTAATTGATTTTATTTTGATTTCATTTATCACGAAATTTGGTCTATGTCATATTTTATGTGTTTATTTATTGTTTAGCTCCATAAACACCTTAGAACGCATGTTGTTGTAGGACCTTGGTCTTAAAAGGTTTTCATGTGTTATTGTGACAAATCCCAATTAGCAAGCTTACTTCTCAACTTTGAGTTATACCAGCTTTAGCTTCAATAAAGCTTCGTTAAAGCTTTTAAGTGGAAGCTAGTTATATTTTACTTTTATAAAGTTTCGAAACAACTTCCACAGAGAAGTTCTCCCCACCTCCGGAATGAAAGCTTCTAAAATACTTCTATGTTTAATATTAGAAGCTTTACCAAAACTTATCTAAACAAGTCACAACACTAAATAAAGCTTCCGAAAAAAGGTTATAGAAGTTATAGCTATCATTAGGATTGTAGTTGTTTTGGTTGTAGCTGTTAGCTAAACCAAAGCTAAAGTCTAAAGTCTGACAGCTAAAGTCTAAAAATTGCTACTATATCTGAAACGAAATATGTCAAACTGACGGAAGCTATTGCTTCTATTATATCAACTAAATTTAGATGTAGAAAATATAGTGTAATTCAGGGGCTTACTTTTTTGGAAAAAAGGTGTGCGGCATGTAACTTCAATGGGTTTATACGAAATTGAAATCGTTTCATTTTTGGCAAAAAAGTATTGTGCATAAGATATTTTTTGTTTTTTAATCCTTTATTTAGACATATTTTGCACAATATAAAATATTCTTTAATTAGAGTCTTGAAATAGACAAAAAAATCAATCAAAATCATAATCAACTAGACTGGAGAATCAGAATCAAAAATCATCTAGAATGGAATAGAGAAAATTTAAAGATTATTTGGCTAAGTTTTATAAATATTGGTATATGAATTTTCTTTACATTTCTGAGAGAAAACTCGTCAGGAAGAACTGAGGCGATACAGAGTTTCATGATTTAGTCACTCTACTAAAATAATTTACAGGATGGAACAAATGGATGGGTGTGATATATCGTTGCTTCTCTTGTTATTGTTTTATATTTATATAACATGTTTAAAAATTAACTGCATTCATCAGCACATTAGTACGCATGTTGTTGTGACACCTATTGGAAATTAAATTACAATACTTTTTATTTAAAAAAAAATATTGTTCAAATAAAGGTGTACGCTAAAAGTTAATGATTGAAAAAATACAACCCCTTAATGTTGCTATACCTAAAACCCTAGAACTAATAAAACAAATGTAAAAAAGATTTGTCAATATTCATTTACGTCTATTAAAAAGAAACAATATCTTTTAAGGACGTAAATCACAGATTATGATTTCATCGTTAAAAAACCCATTGAAGTTACATGCCACATACCTTTTTCCATAAAAAGTAAGCCCTTGAATTATACTATATTTTTTACATCTAAATAAAAAAACTAAACTCTATGGAAATTTTATGGAAGCCTTATAGAAGCTTTTGTTATTATAACTACTATCAAAGATATTTATTGTTTCTTAACATTAAAATTAACCGATTGGATGCGTGAGGGACAAACGATCGAAGGAGCCGGGTTCGAAACTTGATGCGACCGTAAACAAAAACTAAAATCAAAACACAATATAATACTTTACCGAAGCTATAACTTGTGGAACCATAAATTCAATTCAGCTTACATAACTGCTTACAAAAGACCATACCGAAGTTATTCCAAAAGTCTTTTACAAGTCATAGCTTCGTTAAAGGCGGGGAAATTTCTCCAAATGGCCTTTATCGAAACCGCTTAGAAGTCTTAAAGAAACTATGAAGGTGGGAAGCTAGTTTCGGTAAGACTGTTTAGTGTTTTTAAAGAAGTTAAAATGCTAGTTGGGACATGTATTGTAATTCCGACTACACAACACATTTTATTAAAAAAAAATATCAGAACGTAAAAGTCCACAAATATTTCCCCGAACTAAATAGTTTAGGTATGCAAAATTTCTGATAGAGTGAACATTTGGTTTAACCACTTTAATTTTTTCAGTCCCAGCAATATCGAAAAACATTTAAAATCAAATCAAACTACTTTTCCTAGGAAAAAAAGTCTCAACTCAAAATTATCATGGCTGTTAATAAATAAAATTTTTACCTAAATCCTTAATCAATCTAACGTCACCTTCAATTTACCTTTTCAATTTTCGGGATAACAAGGATTACAAAACATTTTATTTTATTTTTACAAACATTTAAAACTTAAATAGATGGAAAAAGGTCGAATTTGTTTTGATTTACATTTTATGTTCAAATAATATTGAAAATTCAATCCATCAATTTTTGATCAAAATGAAAATTTTTTGTTTGTTTGAAACAAAAAAGAAAATTATAGATTTTCTAAAATTTACCGTAAAGTGTAAACGATATTCGAATTTATTTTTCCTCTTTCCTCAGATTGCAGGTACAGCTTTTAATAATGGTACAGATAGATTTATCAAGCCATCTTTTTCCAGTGGTTAAAGTGTTGTGGTCGTAAACGGCCTTGCTAAAATTTAGATAAACATAAAAAGTGCGTACCCGATCTTCTTTCAGACTAACATCACAGGCATGGGCTCATGCGTTTTTTGATTAAAAGACCTTCTTTTTTCACGAACAAAAGGAGAAAGTTAATATATTTTTCGTCCATTTTGTAACGAAAAAAAAAATTAAAAATAATCAAATGTTGGATTTACACCCAAGCCGCCACAGCAAAACGGTTGATGGCTCTAAAAATTTTTTTCCCCGCTGATACTCCTTGTAGGAGTGTAGATTGTTAAGAGTGGTTTTTCCAATTTATAGAATACTAATTTTCGGTTAATTGAAACTAACGGGATGTTGATAGTTAATACTGTTTTTGATGAAAAACAATTTGACTTGAATGGAAACCGAAACATGGTCCTTTGAGTTTAATCCAACTATACTTAACCACTCAACACTCCAATAGTCAATACACAACCCTCCACTCTAATATTTACGTGATAATAGATTAAAACAGTCTAAGTAACTAGTCTAATTTGAATAATATAGTTCTAAACCAAAGTATTGATTAATATCTAGAGTAGTAAACACCAACACCTAAAATTTATGCAATACTCTTCGTTTCACTAAACTGGAATTAATACAATAAAGGAAGTAAAATCACACATAACTAATTGACAATAGTCTCAGATCAACCTAAAACTTTTTCAATTCGTCATAAAAAGGGGTTTGCATACCTTCTAGTTTCCGGACTTGGCACGAACGTGTCCAATTTTTTGATTTTTGGTCAAAAATAAAAAAATATTCAATATCTCGGGCGAAAGTTAATGAATTTTCATAAAAATAGGTAGAGGGGGTTTTTTGGGTCGCTGATTATGATTTTAGTCTCGGATTTTTCCAGAATACCCTCAAACTTCAAAAACTACCCCTTTTTAGGGTATTTTTTGCTATTTTATGGACGTAGAGCTAAGATTATAAATAAATGTTTAAAAGAATATTTAAGAAGAATTTAATTTTATTTAATTATATGTCAAAATTGGGTCAAGTGGGCTAATAAAAGGGGGTTAAAACTACCCCCGAAATAATAAAAAAAATTTAAAAAAATGATATGAAAGTATTTTTCTTACTTTTTATTTTCTAATAAAGTATTATAAAATTTTTTCACTGTAATTTTATTTAGGGGGTGAAAACTACCCCTAAAACGAAAAAATTATAAAAAAGGTTATTAAATTTTTTTTTTAAGATATATGTTTTATAATCGATAAACTAGAATTATTTTCAGTTACAAAAATTGTTTCCTTTCCCCACCACCCCCAGGGAGTGGAAAATGCTCTGAAATTGATAAAAAATATACAAAAAAACGTCTTAAAAATGCCTAGAAAAATAAAAGCTGATAACTTTTAAAAATGTTTTTGAATTATTTTAGTAAATTTTGGATAATTTGGTTTTAAATAATGACACAATTACGTTTTTTATTTTTATTATACAAATAGATACAAGATGTATAAATCTGAGTTATTAAATGCATTATTTATCGGTTGTGTTGTGAATCAATTCCTAAAAAGAAATCATTGACTTCATTACCAATTTCCTCGTCACTTTTGCTGAAAATTTCTTGTTCTGGAGGAGTAAAATTAATATTATTTCCTTCATTTGTTGAAACATCATTTTCTTCATTTATTGGCGAAGAGTTTGTACAACTACTTCCACGACAGTGAGTACAGGCAGTCGAACATTCTAAGCCTTTCTTTCTGCAACCGCAAGCTTTACCAAAACCTGTTCGCGTACTCAACACGTAATTCGCTATCCATCATTTTTAATTCTAAAAGTTGTCAGGATTTCAAAATTTTGAAGTTTTGACAATTGGACTTTAGTATTTATTAATAAAAATGTAAGTATAATAAGTATATGTAATGTAAGTATAATTGTAAATAAAACTTCTTGTTGTAGTATTTCCAATTGAGTCGACTACAACAAGAAGTTTTATTTACAATTATTCATCATGTTTCGCCAAGTACCAGCGGTAAAATCTATCGAATTTAATGAAAGTATATTAAAATGCAGAACTATCAGATTATAACAATAATAAAAAATTAAATAATGAAGTTTGCTGATTTTTATATATGTTATTTACTTTCTGAACAAGCATTACCAACCTCCAGAAAACACTTGATATCCAAATCCAATTCTATGGTGCATTTGAATTGAAAATTACGTATTGACAGCTCAATGCGAATTTCGATTGGGCAAATAAAATACTACTAATATGTTGCGTGAAAAATATATATAAACGAAAAGTTTGAAAAAAATTAACTTACTTCTTTTTCATTTTTTTTTTTCAATTTAGGGGTAGTTTTCACCCCTTAAATAAAATTAGTGAAAACATTTTTAATACTTTATTAAAAAATAAAAAGTAAGAAAAATACTTTCATATCATTTTTTTTTAATTTTTTATTACTTTGGGGGTAGTTTTAACCCCCTTTTATTAGCCCACTTAACCCAATTTTGGCATATAATTCTTCTTAAATATTCTTGAAAATTGCAATAATTTATAATCTTAGCTTTACGTCCACAAAATAGCAAAAAATACCCTAAAAAGGGGTAGTTTTTGCAGTTTTTAGAGGTTTCTGGAAAAGTCCGACATTAAAATCATAATCAGCGACCTAAAAACCCCCCCTACCTATTTTTCTGAAAATTCATTAACTTTTTCCCGAGATATTAAATATTTTTTATTTATGGTCAAAAATCAAAAAATTGGTTACTTTCGAGCCAAGTCCGGAAACTAGAAGTTGTTTAAAGTACTTCTGCACACCTTTCTTGACGAATTAAAAAAAGTTTTAAGTTGATCTGAGACTATTGTCAATTAGTTAATGATTTTACAAAAAAAATTACTTCCTTTCTTGTATTAAATTTGATAAGTAAATTTTTTTGTTGTATGAACCGATATCATTTTGCAATAACAAACTAAAGTAAAATACAAAAACAAAATTTCCACTAAACCAATTGAACTTTATCCAGTTAATTTTCATTTAGTTATTACATGAAAATCTAATTTTTTCCCTCAATTTCGTTGTTTGTTTTTCTTATTTCTTTATAAACATTTTCTCGATGAATTTAAGGAGGGGTAACATAATATTGTAAAACATTTTCATTAAATTTTGATTTTATAAAAATTTTCCTAAATTAAAATCATGAAATGGAAATTTTTCAAATCATTTCTTGTCTAACAATTTAATTTAAAAGGGGATTTTTGTGTTATTACTTTGATACGATGTTGTTTTGCAAGAAGGATGAAGGTGCTTATATATTTGTTGTTTTACATATTAAATTTTTTTTCTAATTTTAACAAAAATTTCATAAGTTTGGTATAAAAGAAATTTATTGGCTTATTAAGGCTTGTACGGCAATTATATTTGCTTAGTTGAATAGTTGAATTAATACATATATGTTTTAACAAAGCAATACTAACCTGTAATAATCCACAGCTCTCTAAGGCAGTCCTCGCGACTTTTTGATATCGACACAATATTTTGATTTTTCATTGGAACTTCTAATAACGGAAATATGAATGCACCAAAAATTGAATAAAAAATCACTAACACCACAAGACCCGGTGTCGAAAATAACAATTTTACTGTAATGTTTTTAATTAAATTCTTTTTTGCACAGTTTTCCCCATTTTCACAATTGTTTAGGTTACAATTATCATATGATTCACTGTTTTCAATTGATAACAATGACAATGATTTACTATAATTTGATGGATGGTTTGACGTTGTTTCATTGATTGAACTTAGAACAATATCACCAGATGTACTTGTCATTGTATATATTTTTGATTCTCTAACAGTTTCATGAGTTTTTCCATTTAAATTTTCAGGAAAAAAGCTTTTTATTTTAAATTTCCTTTTGTTTTCATTTCCTTAATTCACTTCTTCACTACAAAAAAAAACAAGGTAAAATAATTTTTCGAGTTGTCATATAAATGTCAGTTAATATGACAGTTTTATTCTAGTTTTGTGTTCCTTCTCCTTTCTCCAAAAAAATACAAATATATTTAATTCAATTTATATTTTTAATGTCACCATTTGTTATCATCAAGATACCTTATGACATCCAATTTCATGAGAAGCTGTTCTATTTTGTTTTCTGGAATAGAGTAAAAAGAGAAATTAAATTATTGTAGCATTTCCAACGCAAATAAAATGATCGTATGACTGAGTGGAAATAAAAATGTTGATGTTGATTGTATCAGTGTTATTCTTCTTTTTTCGTTTTTATTCAATTAAACTTTTAAAGCTTTTAAGCTTTTTGTTTAAAAAAATTTAGTTAAACCAGCAATATTTTAACACGTTTTGTGAATTGTTTTTTTTTGCATTTTTTATAAGACATTTTACGATTAGAAAAAGTTGAATTTGGAAAAAATTAAATTATGTTCTAACATAAATATTCATGTACAAATTATTTAAATTGTGCGAATATTTGCTTAAATTTTTTGATTATTAAGAAAGTGTTGTAACTGTATTTTGTTGTTTTTTATAATTTCCAACTTTCTAATTAACTGTTTCTACTACTAGTTGACCTTCGTAAACATTGTAGTAACGATCTACACCCCGAACTGGCGTTACTATTTAATTTGTTAAAACGAAAAGATCTTATGTATGCTTATCTGTGTTATAGCTTATCTGTACTTATCTTTGGAATAGCATACTTGAGAAAGGTGGTGAAACGTACGTGAACGCCTAAGACATCTCAAAAGCATTTGATCGAATCTGGCATGCCAACTTGATCAACAAGCTCGTTGCGTACGGTTTTCATCCCGCAGTCGTGAAGTTGATTCAAAATTTTCTGTCTAACCGATACATCTCGGTATCTATAGATGGCTTTTCTTCTGAGTCTAAATTAATAACCGCTGGTGTAACCCTAGGATCAGTTTTATCTCCCACTTTATTTTTAATTTATATCAATGAACTGTTGCAAATCACCAGTAACCCAATAAATAGTTTTGCAGATGATAGTACACTGCACAAATCATTCGTCCCGCTATCTTCAAAGGGTAAAATGCATGAATGAATAAATCCCGCGCAGAGAGACGCTGCCATAAATGTAAACGACGACCTAAAAAAAGTAGCCGATTGGGGTGACAAAAATTTGGTCAATTTTAATTCCACCAAAACACAGCTGTTGATCGTTTCCAGATCAAAGACCGAGTTTCCCAACGATATTTCAATTAATATGTGTGACGACCAAATAGACGAATGTGAAAGCATTCGTTTATTGGGAGTCACAATATCCAATGACTTACTTTGGAACGATCATATAATGGCCATGGCAAAGAGCGCGTCAAGAAAACTCGGCCTCCTCAATAGATGTAAAAAATATTTTACTTCGCATCAATTATTCCACATTTATAAGTCCTATATTCGTCCCTGTATGGAGTATTGTTGTCAAGTTTGGGGTGCTGCATCTGTTACTATCCTAGCTCTTTTGGACTCTGTTCAAAAGAGTGCTATACGAATTGTTGGTGATCGAAATTTAACACTAGATCTTGATTCCCTACAACATCGTCGCACTGTTGCTGATCTCGTTGTTTTTTTATAAATATCGTCACCAGCAGTGCTCGGATGAAATCAGGTCCATTATGCCTCAGACGTATGTTTTTCCCTGTTTTCGTAAATCGGTTTGTGCGGGCGGTCGGACTGTCGAGATTACTCACTGTCATAGTAATAGAATGCAAAGGGATTTCTTTGTGCGTACATCGTACAAATGGAATGCTTTGCCCGAAATAATAGTCTCGAGCGCCTTCAATCCACAAAGATTTAAAAAAAGCGTCCACCTATACCTCAAGACGCATGTTGTTGTGGCACCTGGGTCTTAAAAGGTATCTATGTGTTGTTGTGACACATTCTGTAATCCTACTACACAACACTTTTAAAAAAAAATCGTTAGTTTTATTACATTGATTAAAGTCCATTTACTATGGGGTTCATAATTCAATATACAAATAACCTTATTTTCCATAAATGTGAACACAAGATTTCAACTTTATGAATTAATGTTATGAGAAATAGCTGCTTGGTATAACATCTTGAAGATATTTTTCAAATACATTTATTTCACTATATACCTCCCCCACATAAAAGGTTGATGTAATTGTTGATTTTTTTATGGGCCTGAATTTATTTTGTCATGTTTTCATAATACTGCTTATAAGGAAATAATTGTTGATTGGAATAATTTATTGATTTTGTTTCTATATTATTGACGTAGAAATTTTACCGGCTAAGATTATTAAACTATTATTGATGGAATTAACTAATAATGTTAATGCAATATGCGGTACATCTGAATTTACCTGAAATTTAATTACGTAACTTGTATTACTTTAAAGCAAAATAATTTTAAAATATTTTTTAATTTTGCAAAATATAACCCTTATTTTTTTATGGCGTTCAGAATCCATCTAGGAGTGATACCAAGCTAATCAGCTTCGAGTATTCAACTTGTCATTCGCCACAGCGGTTTAATCACCATGTTAGCTAATTTCTTTAACCATTGATGAGAGATCGACTGAGGTTTGCTATCAATTTATCTAATATTATTCCTCCGCGTAACAGAACCGACTTTATAGCGAAACTAATTGCATCGGTTGTAAGTTAAAAGTGATTGAGAAACGTTTTTTTAACGTAGGAGGAAGGAAGGTACACTGAAAGAAAAGTTTGTTAGCAATGTGGTTGTGAGGATTAATAAAAGGTTATAGTAACAGACTAGCAGTTATAACAAGCAAGATTCTTTTAAAGTAATTGCGATTTGTCCTTTATATCTGAATTTGGTGTTGATAACTCAAATTCGGTTACACTAAATGAATAGGTAATTCGTTTATAGATTGCCAAAAATTCTTTGTTTCTGATTTAGTTGTCACAACTACGGCATTAATCTTGAAATTGGTATGTTCAATAGATTTATTCGGCTGCCACACCTAATATCGTTTTTTTATGATTATTTGTTTTTGACTTTTGTTTATTCTTTCTCTTCTTTAGTTTGAGATGTAATCTTTGTTAAAGTAAACATTCCATTTTGTATTGTGTATATATCGTTCTATTATAGGAATTCTTTATAAATCGTTTTATAAAAAATTATTTGATTTTTCGAGTAATGTTTAAATTGTTAACTAGTTAACATAATTAAATTTTTTGTTTAAATTGTTGAACTAGTTAACTAAGGAAGCTAAACCCCGCCTCTAAAATAACCTTAAACCTTTGTAACTTTATATTTCATATTCACGCACTTTTGGCATAAGACCATTACCGCTCCCGACACTCCATTCCATATTTACCTAAACTACCACTGAAACACTTAACCCGAAGTTAATAATTATCATATTCAACAACAGTGACATTTTTTTCACTATAAATTATTTTTTCGGCAAACGGCTGTAAAGTTTAACTTTACTGCCACTGGGGGTAGCTAAAGTCTTACTTTTTATCAGGCGGCTGCAAAAGTAACGCCATTTTTATTTTATCTGCCGGCGGCTGTAAAGTAACTTTCATATTTTTACGGCGGCTGTAAAGTAATTTTCATATTTTTACGGCGGCAGTAAAGTAATTTTCATATTTTTACGGCGTTAGTAAAGTAAAACAACATGATATTATTAACTTGTTCAAAACAGAATGCATTTCAGTTCATTTTAATCAATTAAAATCAATTTCAAAATTAATTTCAGAAAATTTATTATCTAAAACATATTTATAAAAAATTTGATGCATTAATTTCATATTTTTAAAAAATTTAAACGTTTGCCGAAAAAATAGTGTATTGAATTCGGAGCTAAAGTGACTTTTTGTGTTTCGTCTATAATTGTCAGCCTCTCTACGGTCGGCCGCCAAACTATAGACTCAACACAAAAAGTACGACTTTAGCTCCTAATTCAATAATATACTATTATCAAAAAATCAACAAGAAGAAATGAACAAAAATAAAAAAACTTACTTTAGTAACTATTAAAAAAATAAAATGTTATGTATGAGCCAGGGGTCAAAAGTATCCAATACAAAAATTCTATCTCCGGAATAAAAAAAATGCTAACCCTGGATTAGTACACACGGCACTGGATGACCATACAATAGCTGCCATCGCCATAAGTGCTTGATTTCTCACCCTGTTAGTAAATTAGAATTTTATAAAAACAACACTGGGAGTTCTGGCTGCGCAAATCTCTTATGTTACACTAGTTTACAAATTTTGAACTTTTTTTGTCTCCCTGAATAAAACCCAACTTTTCTTATGGATTTGGACCTTCTGAACACGAATATCATATTCATTTTTTTTTGGTTAGCTCTTGTTTTTGAGATATCCACGAAAAACCAATTTTTTCGGTGATCAAAACTGTTGTTTCGGTTTTTGGATCTCATATTTTACAAAACAAACAAATTAAATATATTAATAAAACAAGTGCATAGTAAATATGCCAACAAACATTTTGAGTTATATTTTGTAAAAATCCGTTAAGGATTCTGGAAGTTACAGTCGAAAAAAGTTGAAAAATACGAAATATTCACGTTTTTTTTAAATTTTTCCATTTTCAGCACCATAAATTTTGAACAAATAAAGACACTAATTTGTTTTAATTTCTTGTAGTCTATAGTAACTTTAATTTTCTTTCTTTTAAGCTAAAAGTCTTACTTTTAAGCGAAATGTCTTTTTTTGACAAAAGTTGTATTTTATTTGTATATGATTTTTCTCGAAATTGAGATTTTTTTTGTTAAATTTTTTGACATGATCTAGCTCCTTCCCCCTCGGACTTATTTAGGAGTTGACAAATATCAGTTAGTTGATTATGAAATGTCTTTTTTGGACAAAAGATATATTTAATTTTTATATGGTTTTTCTCGAAATTGAGATTTTTTTGCGAGGTTTTTTGACATGATATAGCTCCTCGCACCTTGGATTTATTTTAGGAGTTGGAAAATATCAGTTTGTAATGAAGATAGGCAGTTCTTATAAATGGGGTGATTCTTTTAGCAGTATGTATTATGTTACTTCCACAAATAAAACAAAATGAATTTGGGCTATTTTTACACTTGAAACTTCTTGACGACGCCATTTAAATAAACTAGACCTTACACTTTACTAACAATTTATGTTGTTTTGCTTATAGCTGACTATCACTATTGATTTATTGATTTTTAAAAACAAAACACTATTTAAAATTTATATTTGCAATATTTTTTCGTTTTTAATTAATATTTTTACTTGCATGTTTAGAATTAAATTTATCCTCAGAGAGATTATATTTGCAACTAATCATACGACAACTATCTACTTAAAAAGAAATCAAACTAATTAAACAAAAGTTGGCAAAACCGAAAAACTATTAAAAAAGAGAAGTAATTGCTTTCTTAAATTAAACTTAAAATGATCATAAATGTAAGGAGTAACACAAGGTGGGCGGTGATAGAAAAAAATTTACATTATCAAAAAACCAAAAACAGAAAAGAAACAAACCTTACAGGTATTAATAGACATAAATAGGGGCTTAACTTTATGGTGCTTGAACCAACTTAAATAGTTCTGATGTTTTGCCTCTCCTCACAATTCATTATCTTTTGTTTATATTTTTCTATATACGTCTCATATCGATCCAATTCCCAACTTCGAAAAAAAAAATAAAAATTATACTTTACTATTTTAAAATAATTCTTTACTGATGTTTGAGAACGACTGAACATGTAAAATTATTATTTATGGCACAATAAATTAAGTAAAAAACTATTTTTTCCAAATTTTGAGTTTTGACTTTTTTTGGGGAAAACTTGAATAACTTGGTGCAAACTGCACCAATATTCGTATCTTTTAGCTTAAAAGAAAGAAAATTGAAGCTACTATAGGACTATAGGCTCCAAGAAATTAAAAAAAATTAGTGTCTTTATTTGTTCAAAATTTATGGTGTTGAAAATGGAAAAATTTAAAAAAAACGTGAATTTTTCGTATTTTCTCAACTTTTTTCGACTGTAACTTCCAGAATCCTTAACGGATTTTTACAAAATATAACTCAAAATGTTTGTTGGCATATTTACTATGCACTTGTTTTATTAAAATGCTCAATTTGTTTGTTTTGTAAAATATGAGACCCAAAAACCGAAACAACATTTTTGATCACCAAAAAATATGGTTTTTCGTGAATATCTCAAAAACAAGAGCTAACCAAAAAAAAATGAATAAAATATTCGTGTTCAGGAAGTCCAAATCTATAAGAAAAGTCGGGTTTTATTTCGGGAGATTTTTCTTGTAAACTAGTGTTATCACAGTTAATTAATAAATATTCAAAAAAAAATGTATCGACAAAACGATAGTATCGACAAAACAAAAAAAATAATTTAACACAAAAAAAAAAATTCACAAACAAAAAAAATTATTTAAATCAAATCAAAACATTATATAATAGTAGTTTATGTAACAAGTACGCAAAATATGGTTTTAGCGGACGAATCGTAATGTTTCCGGACGAGGCGCTAGCCAAGTCTGTAATATGAAGATGAGTCTGCTAAAGCCATTTGCGTACGTGTTGCATACAACGTTTTTTTGTATTAGCTCTCAGGATTTTTTTTCTAATTTATTGCTTAATTTGTATTCTTGCGTACCTAAAAATTTCATTTTTGAACAAAACTTATCAAAGCAATTGTGATTATAATTTGAAAATAATTATAATATAAAATGAAAACAAATTTTGAATCCGCTAAAGTGTTGTCATAACGACTTTAAGTACTAGGCCGCTAAAATACAATTTTGCGGACTCTAAACAGTTCTAAAAGTAATCACTTTTTGCAGCTAATACTAAAAAATAAATTAAACAAAGGTTACATTAAAACTAGGTAATAGATGATCCATTAAAAACTATTTGTTCAACACAAACGCAAACTTTGATAGTGATCCCATTCTTAATCATATCTCTTAAGCCGCTTCTACACGATGCTACAACGGATCAACACCTTCCAACGTTGGACGCATGATGGTTTTATACATCATCGCACCATGCGTCCAACGTTGGAAGGTGTTCGTAGCATCGTGTAGAAGCTGATTTATAAAGAAACTAACAGCTTCATATCTGCACTATAAATTCCAATTTCCTTTTTTCTTTAACACAAACTATTAATTTATCCAACATTCAACCCATCACAGCCAATATTTCGAACACAACCGGTTAAACATATTTCCTTTCACGTTCCAAAAGAAGATCTTCAATATCATCATATAAACGACCTATCTTATTCTTTTCATCATTCTGATCCACAATACTTATACTGCATTTTTTTAAAATATCGTTTTTTTAAACTTCTCAAAAAATAATTTTACTTCGGTTTGAAAGACCTAAGTATTACATTCATGAGCCAAAAGTGAAATTCTTACTCCCACTTTTTTGGCATTTCTCGACGTTTTAGGACCTGCCGATTCTAAAAAAGCAAGGAAAAAATGTATGTTCGTCTGCCGGCCGTCCGGCCGTCATTACCTACGGAACCTAGAAAACCGCAGGAGGGATTTGAAAAATAATTGTTTTTAAAAATAGGTATACTCAAGGGACAGGTCTGAAAGGACGCTATGTCCGATAACTGTACCGGAAGTGTGTCAAAAAAGTTATTATGTGTGTCAAAAATAGCAAATTTTTATATTTTTGGCTTAAAAAACTTTAGTTTTAAGCAGGGTTGTTAATATACACGTATAAAACGTTTTATACGTTACACGTATAATACGTGACGTATAAAACGTATAAAACGTATACAACGTATAAAACGTATAATATGATTTTGTTTTTGAAACTCATTCATAAAAAATTAAAAATGCTTCTTACTTCAGATATTAATTATATTTTTAGTAAAAATATATATATTTTAGTAAAAATATAATTACGTAGTTATAAATTATTTATATATTTTATAATTTATAACAAAAACTATTTAAATTCTAGATGTTATTTGAATGTAAATTTTTATTTCCTATCGTCCCTGGTTTTATTGGTAGTAAAATTTTCACTTAATACTCTGAGTATTAAGTTCAAAAGAGTGTTCAGGATAACACATAAGAACTATACTGAAGAAGGTCCCAAAAAAGGACCGAAATATTTATAATAAAAAAAAGACATTTTTGATCTGAAACTTGGTGTTTCATTTGTAGTGAAAATTTTACTACCAATAAAACCAGGGACGATAGGAAATTTCATCGCGTAGATCAGATTCGGTGTATGTACCAAAGGTGTATACATTGAACAGGAAAGCTTGTAGTAAATTTTTATACTTTATACGAAAGACTATGTTACTGTACATTAAACTGGTTAATAATCTTTAATTCACTAGATTTGAATATTGAAAATTTTGAATTATATATTAGAGATTTTTTTGAGCACATTAACTCAAGCAATTAAATTATTTTTGAATTTTTCAACACGTAGGTATACTATATGATTTGCTTTCATTTTGATTCCAACATTTACTTAATGGGAAACATTTTGGACTAGAAACATTTGGCTCATGAACTTAATTATTTGGCAATATGAAATGTTATTGAATATATAAAATATGGTTCAATTCAACTTCAGCTCCTCCCATCTAATAAGAACAGCTGGGAAATATTATGTTATTGCAGAATAAATGTCGTTTTTTTCATAGCAGTTAGGAAAATTATTACAGATTATTAGAGAGATGTTTTTTAAAAAAATTTGTTGTGTGAATCCGGGTTGCACCACTTCCAATTAATAGACACAGTTTGAAAATAACAGGCTCTTGCAGATCAAGTCTTCTTTTTATACAAAAGTTGTAATAGTTAAAATATAAAATATTTCTTTGGTTTTCATTTATTTTTATTTTTAATATAAGGGAAACGCAAGAGAATACAAGACAGTATACAGTTAAAATAAGTATTTACGTCAAACGAAAAAGTTTAGTGGGAAGTTTATTGAGTAAATTCAATTTTGGTCATTGATGAATAATAGGTATAGTTGGAAATATCAACTTATTGCAGACTAAATTTGTTTTGAAAATAAATAATTATATTTTGAAAAGAAGTATTTACGTTAAATGTGGAAGTTTTCTGAACTCATGGGAATTAAGAAATTATCATGACGACGCTATATTTTCTAAAGCAGCTGTTCCTGTTAGTCCCGAAATCTAGGCTTTATAAATATTAAATATCACGAGTACGATGAATAATACGCCCGCGATAATGTTATATAAATGTAATAAATAAATGTTATTTTATTTATAAAGGATTCTTCTTTTATACGGTATAAAACGTAAATAATTGTGTGTTTTATACTGTACGTTTTATACGTTACCGTATTATACGTTACAACCCTGGTTTTAAGTGATTACGAGTAGGAACAATGAATTTGGAGAAATCTTGATGGTAGGGATTGGTATGTGAGATCCAAAACTAGATTATTGTATTAGAAGTTTGTCAAAAAAATGTTATCAAGTGTGTGTCAAAAGAAAGATTTTTATTTATTTTTTACACAATTTTTTGGACAAAAATGAAATTAATTATTTGTATGACATGAAATATATTTGTGTGACATGAATTTTTATTATTATTTTAGAGAATTATGGTATTATAAGCTTGTCAAAAAAATGTTGTCAAGTGTGTCAAAAGAAAGATTTTTATTATTTTTTTTGCCATTTTTTGGAAAAAAATAAAATTACTAATTTGTATGACATGCAATTTTATTATTATTATTGAGAATTATGGCATTATAAGTTTGTCAAAAAAACGTTGTCAAGTGTGTCAAAAGAAAGACTAATTTATTTTTTCACCCAATTTTTAAAAAAAAATTGAATTAATTATTTGTATGACATGAAATTTTATTATTATTATAGAGAATTATGGTATCATAAGTTTGTCAAAAAAATGTTGTCAAGTGTGTCAAAAGAAAGATTTTGATTTACTTTTTACTATTTTTTGGAAAAAAATGAAATTACTTATTTATATGACATGAAAATTTATTATTATTCTCAAATTCTCAAATTACGGCATTATAAGTTTGTCAAAAAAATGTTGTCAAGTGTGTTAATAGAAAGATTTTTATTTATTTTATTACCCATTTTTTGGAAAAAATAAAATTAATTATTTGTATGACATGAAATTTGATTATTATAATAGAGAATTATGGCATTATAAGTTTGTCAAAAAAATAATGTCAAGTGTGTCAAAAAATGATTTCATTTATTTTTTACCCAATTTTTTGGAAAAAAAAATTTTGTTGTTTTTATGACGTTAATGTAATGAACATGAAGTTGGACATGGAAATTTTTGAATTTGTTATAGTTTTTGAAATATTATTGGAATTTTGAAAAAAGTTTGTATTTTTGATTTTGTAATAATTTTAGCTTTATTTTTATATTATTGCAAAAAGTTTTAATTTTTGATTTTGATATAATTTTTGCAACATATTTAGAATTTTGAAAAAAATAGAATTTTAGAATTTTATATATTTTTTAGAATTTTGAAAAAAGTTTCAATTTTTGATTTTGTAAGAATTTGGGGAATATTTTTGAAATTTTGAAAAATTTTAAATACCCATTATAATTTTTGGAATTTTGAAAAAGTTTCAATTTTTGATTTTGTAATAATTTTTGCAATATTTGTAGAACTTTGGAAAAAGTTTGAATGGAGTGGAATTTAGAAAACGTTTAAATATTTGATTCTTATTCTAATTTTTGGAATATTGTTGGAATTTTGAAAAAAGTTTCAATTTTTGATTTTGTTAACATTTTTAGAATTTTGAAAAAAAATATAATTTTTGAATTTTATATATATTTTTAGAATACTTAAAAATTTTAAATTATTTGATTTTATTACAATTTTTGGAATTTTGAAAAAATTTTTAATTTTGTAATAATTTTTGTAATATTTTTAGAATTTTGGAAAAAGATTGAATATTTAAGAATTTTCGGATCATTATTGGAATTTAGAAAAAGTTTAAATATTTGACTTTATTTCAATTCTTGGAATATTTTTGGAATTTTGAAAGTTTCAATTTTTGATTTTGTTATAATTTTTGCAATATTTTTAGAATTTTTGAAAAAAAATTTAATCTTTGATTTTGTAATAATTTTTGGAATATTTTTAGAATTTTGAAAAAAGTTTGATTTTACTTAATTTTTACAATATTTTTGGAATTTTGAAAGAAGTACGAATTTGTGATTTTGTAATATTTTCTCGAAACGCTAAATGGAGAGGTTTTTGAGTAGTTTGCTGATTGTATCATCTTTTCATTACATTATGTTAATAGGTATATGATCTATTATAATTTTCCGACAACGTATTGATGTTTCGTGTTACTTTTGTAATACATATCTCAACAGAGATAAAAAACACATGTACTTTAACAAAGAGTTATGTTTGATATACATCACTGCCCAAAACTAAAAACCATGTCCTCATAAAAGTTTTTTGCCGAAAACTATATCAAAATCCTTAACCCAGACCGAAGTCTTGATATCTCAGAGCTTGAGATTTCAGCCCCTCCATATTTTCTTTTGTTAAATCTATAAACAATTATTTTATTATTTATGTTGTTTGATGTTAGTTTATTATTTTTTATTTAAATTTACACAATGCCTATGTATATGTTTACAGATCGAACTTCCATTTCCTGTCCTTCAACGATTACAATTTCTCCTATTATTCCAATAAACCTTATGGGCCGATTGTATGAAATGAACAAGGATGGATAGAAAATAATCCGAGACTAAAGTTTTATCTTCATCCGAGGATTTTTGTTTTTATTGCAGTTAATAGCAGTAAATTTTCTAAGTGTCAATACTTTTTCTTTTAATTTTATAAGTGGCAATACTTCAAATAAATTTAATTATAAATTAAAAAACATTATTTCAAAACTTAAATTGAATATATTAAAATTATTTTAAAAATGTTATGTATTTTACTATTAATTTATATCAAAAAACAAATTTCAGAAACGCAGAAATTTAAATTTAAAAATAACCACAAATTCAAAACAAAATTATCCTGCTTTGCGCATGTCAAGAAAAAAACAAATTGTTTTATCCTTTGTTTCATACAAGAAACTGAAAGAATAAAATTCTATTCTCGAATTTATTTGTTGTTCTATCCTGATTTATACAATACATACAAACGATTATTAATCCGAGGATTTATTTTCTATCCACATTCATAGAATCGGCCCTAAGAGAAAATATCTCTTCTACCGACATCAATTCTTTTTTTATAACCAGAGTCAAATTTTATTTTAGAGTTAAATTTAGTCAATTTTAGATCCAAATTCAGAATAAACCTGTCGTTATAACCCAATACTAAGAATACTTCCTCTTTGATCCACTCAAAATATAAAAGAAACACAGATATAATAATTTCACTTTTATTTTAAATCATTCAACTTCTAATATTTTTTACAAAAGACAGTTTAAAATAATCCTTAAAATAATCCAAGGTTAAACAAAGAGGATTTATTTTATAATAATTTTCTCACAACTCGTCTACTCTAAAAATCACATCCAACATTGATGTCAAATCTCATAAATCTCGAATGCTAGTAACGTCATCTTCTCGGAAACGGCCTGAACCTAAATTGGTATAGTTAATGCATTATTTATAATGAGTTTACTAAATCCACATAAAGATAACGTTAATGATATAATCGAAAATTTATTATCATAATTATATATGTGAGATTGATTGACATGTCAATATTTACAAACATATATCGATAAATTTAAGGAATATTATATTTACCAAAATAATTTATCAATATCAATAATCTAACTTAATGAATTTTAATTTTAATATTATTATTTTTATTTTAGGATCACCGTTCAGGCGTGAACACTACTTCTGGATAGTAAACCATCCTTGAAGCCCAACATTGTTGAAAGACTAAGATCAGCTACTATATCACTTTACTCGTGGTATTGGACGAAGATGGGGTCTAAAGTCCCACGTTGTATACTGGGTATAAAGCTCCATGGTTCTACTAATTTTGCTGCATGGGAATGGGGTCGCAGTTTGGTAGCCAGCCCAGATTCCACGAATAAAACGGTCAATCAGAAAACCTTAATGAAAGTTCAAAGTTCCGCATCATTGTGGATTAGTGGAGCTCTACGGAGTACGGATTACACCCACCGCAACACTGCACAATTCTCTTTCATCTTGCTGCTATCGACATCTTAGTCAGACAGATGGGCACCATCGTGGTAGTTAGGTTAGCGTATAGCAGACACTAACAACATAAAACGAAACACAAAAACAATAGATATAAACAACATTAAAAAACGACAAAACTTATTTTACACTCTAAACAAAAAATTGTTTTAATTATTACATACATATGTATTAAGTTTTATATTATGTACAAATTTAAGTATAAAACAATAAATATTAATCTATAAAATTCAATTAAAATCGAGATCTCAATCTGTTTAAAGTTATTTTTACTATAAATAAATTATAAAACTAACATTAAGTTTATATGTTAGTCCAGTGTTTAGAACGCCTCGAGAACATAAAAAGCGTCTATCGGGATGTGGAGCTGTAGTAATATATAGGACCCTCCTTAATTATGATAGTGGGAATATTCCTTCGACCAGAGACTATTCCATTCTAAAATCATCCTCGGAAGTAGGCTTCCAACTGTTTTTCCTTCCATAGAGATCCGGGAAACTGAATGAAACAATCCATTGTTGTCAACTTCTACACGGATGGGTCTAAAATGAATGGAAGGGTTGGTTGTGGAGCAAAGAACTAAATCTAAACCTCTCTTTTGTCGTACATGATCACTGTAGTGCAGCGGTTTCCAAATTGTGGATCGCGACCCACAGGGGGGTCGCGTAATAACCTCAAGGGGGTCGTGAAGTTTTTAATTTAATAATAATAATTTAATTTAACAATAAATAATAAACATATTTCATAAATTGTTACAAAAGTTGTAAACTATATCAAAAACAGTCCTTTGAAAGCGAGATTATTTGGAAAGTTGTGTGAAGATATGGGAGCTGAATATACATCACTCTTGTACTATTGTGAAGTACGTTGGCTATCTCGTTCAAAATATATTCAAAGAGTGTTCGAACTTAAAGACGAGATTGCGATCTATCTTGCTGAAAATCACAAAGATGAGGCATCTTCCTTTCGCAACGATAACTTTATTCTTAAACTTGTTTATTTATTCGAACTTTTTAAAAAATTAAGCGATTTAAATAAACCAATGCAAGGTCTACAAATGCATGCTCTGATTCAAAAAGACAAAGTCACGGCATTCATTAAAAAACTGGAGCTATGGATATCCAATTTAGAAAAGGATTTATATGACATGTTTCCAATTTTAAATGACGCCGGTACCAGAAACAATATTAAAGCAAACAAAATCTTTTTATAGGACATTTGCAAAGTTTACTAAAACATTTTTCACACTACATGCGTTCCTTTGGAACAAATAGCTGCTGAAAGCAAAGATCAAAGCAAATTTGAGTAAGTTTGATTTTCAATGATTATTTCAACGGTATTGATTTTACAAAGATATTGATTTTACATATTGATTGAAATATCTTGCGATACTTCATTGCAACAGGAATTTGATAGTAAAACTTTAATTCAGTTTTGCACTGAAAAAAACATGTCCTATTTCCAATCGAAATGCAATTGTCTCAACCTCACCGTGCGGTCACATATGGCGAATCAAACTACGAAATTGCTTCAACAACTCTACAATTATGAATCGATGAAGTTGAGAAAATCACACGAAATATTTATGTGAAAATAAAATATAGTTCAATTAATCTCAAATACTTAAACTTTAAAATGAAAAATTCATGATAGATATAAGGCCAAAGAAAATTTTTTTTAGAGAAATAGTTATTATCTTTATTCAACTACTGTTATATTGGATATAACACTTTATGTTTTAAATAAACCTCATTCTGTTGTTAGGAATATGTTATCGTGTAGTTGTCCCAATCACAGTGAAATTGTTTGCAAATAATTTTTTTTTGCATGAATAATGAAACTTACAAAATTTGCTAATATAAAACGTAGACATAAGTTATTCATGTCTTTTATTTTGCCCCACTTACTTTCTTGTGATGTTGTGTTGTATGGAATGCTTGAAAAATGTATGTATAAATTGAAGATGTTGTTCAACGCATGTGTTAGGTATGTTTTTTCTTTACGAAAATATGATCACATTTCAGCATTTGCTGATAAATTATTAGGTTGTGGCATTAAAGAGTTTTTTGAGTTTCGAATTTGTGCTTATATTCATAAGATTTTACTCATGAAAAGACCTCCGTATCTTTTTAAAAAGATCCAAATGGCGTGCTCTTTGCGCACTGGGCATATAATACTACCGGCAAATAAATCAAAAATTTTTAACTCTTCATTTTTCGTCCTTGGGTTGAGTAAGTACAATGAACTTCCATTTAGTTTAAGAATTTGCTCATCTATGTCAAAATTTTTAAATATGTATAAAGCGCACTTTAATTTTGTAAGTTGTATTTAAATATTTGTATGATATTGTTATTTTTTGTTTTTCTTTATTATATCTCTTATTTTTAAATATGTGTCTGTGATACTGTCGTTATATGTATTGTAAATAAAAGCTTTCAGCTTACTTACATTGAAATAAATAAATAAATAAATAAATAAATAAATAAAATAAATAAATAATCAACTGTCAATTTCGAGATGAGGTTGTCATGAACTTCAATTTTTTTTTCAGTGTGGGTGGAACGAAAAAAAGATTATATTACTTTGTCGGACAGAGCTATAATAGTGCTGTTACCATTCGTAACATCATATTTATGCGAAACCGGATTTTCTGCTTTAACAGCCATGAAATCGAAATATCGAAATCGTTTAGTAGTGGAAAAAGAACTTCGGGTGGCTGTTTCAACAATAACACCACGATTTGAGGAACTTTGTGCTAACAAACAAGCTCATCCATCACATAAAATTTTTTTCCATAAATATAAATACTAAATTTTTATTAATTTTTGTTGTTTTATTCTATGAATACAATTACTTTTTTTCAACTTGAAAATGTGCTTATATTATTTTACTGTTTTATCTAATAAAGGGGCCGCCAATTTTATTTTTTTCTTATGTGGGTCGCAGTATCAGAAAGTTTGGAAACCGCTGCTGTAGTGTCTTTCAGGTTGAACTTGCAAGTTGCAGCTATAAAATTAGCCTCAGACTTGTTGAAGTATAATGTAATATATTCAAGGGATATTGGCATCTTTACAAACAGTCAGGCTGCAATGAAAGCTTTAAAGTCGGTCCTCACCAGGTCGAAAGTAGCCCGAAACAGTCTGGCATCTCTTAATGAAAAGGCTGAGTAGTTCAATATCCTCTTTATCTGGGTCAAGACACTTTCTGCCTTATATCACTAGGTATGGTTAAGGTGGAAATACCACTTGCTTCACATAAATTGCTACTCCAAAAGAAGACGATATACGATCATAGTCAAATATAACAAATATAAGATGGTCCGGGTTCACCACTTGTGTGATTGCCATACAGAACTGATCAATTGATATCAATAAATTGCAAAGATATCAGCAATTAGCATGAATGTGGGTTTCCTTACAGAACACTATCTTATACGAGCAAACTGGATATTTTCTCCCATGATTACTATCGCAGCTGCAATGACCACTAGAAATTGAAAACGGTTCTCTATCTTCTCTACTCGTCCTGGGTGCACGAACCTTACAGGATCTGATGGACGTCTGCGAGTGTAACGTCAGAGACATTTGCCGCTTCTTGAAAAGTTCTGGTTAGTTTCCGAAAAAGTAGTGTTTTGAACAGCAAAAATTCTTTTCATGGTATGGTCACGAACCGATAGTTGCCTCGTCCTTTATAATGATAACTATAACATAACCTAACCTAAGGGATTTGCTGATAAAAGCTTATTATGGAACAACGAAATTAGCTAAATTAATCAAAAGTTATAGCTATAAATCTGCTAATAAGCATCTCCCTTCGGGTACGTAACTGTTCATCCTCGTTGACAGACATAGTTGTATGCATGTAAAGACGTGTGGTGAAATCAAGCGAGTGCAAGAAGAAAAGATCGTTGGGTTTTCTCTGGACGGAGTCTCATACAACTGGCATTACAAATTTCTACCGATAAAATATTTATATCAAAGAGTTTGCTAAAAACTATTCACTTTTTACAGAAATACTCTTAAGTATAAAAATAAAACATAGGCTTTAGCAGTCGTCTTACTAAAAATTCGAAATTTGATATTCCTATTCCGTTTTTGATCAATTCTTAATTTTTGCTTTATCCATACCAATCACATATTTCAGGTTTGCTACGCTTGTCTCACTTCTACCTTACCTTTTCGTTCTAGTTTCTATATGAACGGTTTTAACTTAATTTTTTTATACGATATGTAAACAAATCTGGGAGTCGGAAATATATATTTTGTTATTTTAAATTTAAGCATAAAGCAGAAATATCCTTATAAGCAATTCACAAGACTTCCGTATTAATCCTGAATCTAATTTAATTTTGCTTTTGGGAAAAAAGATTTCTATTTAAATTTCATTCAAATTTATTATATATATCAAACTTTTAATATGAGTTTATTAATATTAGCATTTTTTTATCATATAAGAATTTTTTATAAAAATGTTTGAGTTTCAAACTAAAAAATCGATATATGTATTGAAAACTGTAATTTAATAAAAATATTAAAAATTGTTGATCCTCTTTGAAGTACACAGTTAAGATAAAACTTTTTTAGTTTTGACTTGATTACATCTGATCAGTTAGAAAAATTTAAATGAAATCAAGGGCTAATCTTAAATTGATATTTTACAACCCCACCCCTTGTCACATATTCCTGGATACCTTTAATTTTATTCTAGAAATTAAAATTAAATATTAATTAAACATGTTTCTTGCATTTCCTCTACACTTACTTTTATCTTACACTTTGCCATAAAACATCGAATTCCCTCCACCCACTTTAGGAGGTGATGTCGTTTTTTAACAACGTTTAATCAACCTTGACTTGCACGTTTGACCTTTAATTGTTTTTGGTGGTGGTGCTGTAACAAAACTACGTTACCAAACCCACAAAATAAACAAATATCAAAATACATATCGTTTTCACACAATATTTTGTGCTGTTTTTCAATCCATCATTTTCCATTTTCAAACCCAAAAAACACGTTTTTTACAACATTTTGATATATAGTTTAAACAAAAAAATTCCAAATAATGCATACATGAACTAAAAACGTACCTCCTCTTAACTCTATAAAAGAGGACAGTAACAAAAATTTTTAATTTTTGCATCATTTTTATTTAGAATTTATCGTCCATGTTTATGATTAATGGTTGTTGGTACAAAAATAATAATAAAAAATAAATTTGAAATAAAAAACGTAAATAATGTCACAATATAACCATTTTTATTATCCTGGAATTTCAATTTTCATTTTAAAAAGAAAATTAATTTTCGTTGGTTGATACAGTACTTACTTGAAGAAAATTTGATTGATAGACAAGTTCCAGGTGATGAACGGGAAATTTTGTCAAAGTGGTTTTTTTACGATCTGGCTGTAAAATGAGATTATCGTTGTTGATTTTATTTTTTTTATATCTTGTTGTTATTGTCAGTTTATCAGTTATTAGCATGTGATATGTAGTTATTCTTCAAAACGATTAAATTTGATAGTCTGAAAAGTCCTCTGCTACGTTATTTATTCTTACTACTTTATTTTATGTTCAACAACTACATATCTTGTGTGAAAAAGTCGATTGCTTTTTTCTGGTTTTGATTGTTTTCTCTGCTAAAAACCGAATCTTGATATAAACGGAACCATCAGTTTATTTGTCAAATTTAGCGCAGTTGTTGTTGTATTTCAATTATGGAATGCTACACCGCTTCAAGATAAGCCGATCACACAAAACCATTTTTTAGAGTGCTTGTAAATCGTCCAATCGTATTTTTGTTGGTGGTTTTACTCTCGGCGAAACCTAATTTCTTCCCATAGCCGTGCTTATTTTTTCGTTCGATTAAATGTTATAAAATTATTGCTAGTTTTTTACCTACAAGAGAAAAAATTCCACATCCAAGAACAGAAAAAGTTACATATTCCATTTTGTTATAACCAAACACAGTTTTTTGAAATTTCATCAATGAATAATACATTCGCCAATAATGAAAAAAGGTTTCAGCAAATGTTCATAATGTACTTTGAGAAAAATTACAAAACTTCAATGTTTTTTATGCCGTTAGAAAATAATGCTCGTCCTTTATAATAGTAGATTCTTGTATGAGCTAAGAATGAAGGCAATTCTTCACGAGGATGAAGTTTCCCGAAACGAGCGTAGCGAGTGAAGGGAATCATCCGAGTGAAGAATTGCCATCATCCTAAGCGAATACAAGATGCTATTTTATCCACGACTGTAAAATATTTCGTTTAATTTCCAATTTTCATGCAAAAATTTGTATCGCCATATTGAAATAAATACATCAAAGATAGCGAAAAACAAAACAAGTTTGTTGTTTAATTTGTTAGGGGAATATTTAATAAACAATAGAACTGTTAAAGAATTTTAATCAAATTCACTGGTTTTGGGATGAATACAATTACAATGGAAGACATACGCATTAGGGTGGAGTGAAGATGGCCCAAAAAAATTTTTTTTGTTTTTTTAAATCTCCTGTATTGTTAATCGATGACCCTACATAAGAGCTTAATTCATGCAAAAAATCAAATCCTTACTACTTTATTTGGAGGTGGCGCACGAAGGCTGAAGTTTGAAAAACATACAAGGTATTACTACTATGTACTTTTTAAGTTGTAGTTTAGTACCATTTAAAAATCGTTATTTTCTACCACTGTAAACAGTGTTAGCAACACTTAAATTTATATGTACGTAAAACGTAGTTGGGGAATCCCCTTGTCTTAATGCTATTTTGCTACAGTTTCTTCATAAGAAAGTAAAAGTGTTTCTTCATAAGAAAGTTAAAGTGAAACAAAAACTTAAAACAAAGCATACGTTTAATCAACGAATAATTGTTTTTCTTACTTTTTAATAATTAAAATAATATTGGTTAAATTGTAACTTCTGAGTATTCAAAGTTTTAAAATGCCTAAAACTCGGAAGGATTTGCGTTGCCCTGTATTTGGTAAACCACTTATACTAAATGTCAATTTGTTACCAACGTATTGTGATGTTATTAAATACTACCTATGGATAAAAAATGATTTGCTTGAATTAAACAATGCAAAAGATCCTTCAATAAAGTATATATGTGAAATAATTGCTACTGATATCGAACAAATATGGAAGAAGGCATCGATTCCAACGATTAGTCATCAACAAGTTGTCGCAAGATTGATTTCGTATTACAACAAGTACAAGAGTATGAAGAAATTACGCAGTGACGCCAAGAAGCAACATTTTTTCATGGACTCCCAAGAAAAGTTATTTGACATCGCAACATGTAAGTGTGCATCCAGAAATGTATGTAAATGCATTACTAAAGTACCTGCTGCTGAGGAAAACTTTTTAAAGGACCAACGAAATGAGCGAAAAATGTATATTGGTTGTGTGGATAGGGTGACAACAAAATCTTTACGACGCAGAGAAGTAAGAAAACGAAAATATGATGAGTTTGCGCATAAAAACGTTACTACAAGTGCTTCTTCATCTATGCCAGTAGTAGATTGGTCATCCAGCAGCTCTTCAAGCGGAACATCAGAATCGAAGGAAGATGAAAGAACAAGAACAAGAAAAGGTCAAAAAGAAGGAAAACAAAAAGAAAATAAGCAGATGAGACATAAGTTGCAAAGTCTTGCTTTAGCATGTGACAGGACCGGAGTTTCAGATCGATCTGCAGCATTTATTGTTAATGCAGCAATGCTTGATTTAAACGTTATAGGTGCCGAAAACTCATCATGCGTAATAGACCGAAGTAAAATACGTCGAGAAAGGAAAAAAGTGCGCAAAGAGCTGAAGTCTATTGGTTACGAAAAACCTGTAACGGCTATTTATTTTGACAGTCGTAAAGATAAAACTTTAGCTTTGACTTCTATTGAAAATAAGTCACATCGGAAGATTATTACTGAGGAACATATATCAATGATATCTGAGCCAAATTCTGAGTATATAGGTCATTTCTCGATAGATTCAAGAAAAGCGGCTAATATTCAGAAGAATATTGTTGGCTTTATGGAAGAAAAGTTTGAGTTTCGTTCATCTTTGGTGGCAATTGGATGTGACGGAACGGCTGTCAATACGGGACATAAAAATGGAGTAATTGCTTTATTAGAAAAACATCTAAAACGACCTTTACAATGGTTTGTGTGTTTATTGCACGCAAATGAATTACCACTGCGCCATTTGTTTTTAAGTCTCGATGGAACCACTACAGGTCCTAATAGCTTTTCCGGCGCTTTACGAAAAAAACTCGACAAGTGCCTTGATTTTAAACCAGAAGCTTTTGAAGCGATTCCCACAGAATTGCAAAAAGTTAATATTAATTTGTTAAGCACTGATCAAAAATATCTATACGAAATATGTTCCGCCATTTCGGCTGGCTTAGTTTCACCAAGTTTAGCTAGTAGAGACCCAGGAAAATTATCACACTCTCGATGGTTAACTTGCGCTAATAGGATTCTTCGTTTGTATATTGGTACGGCTAAACCACCAGATAACCTAAAGCAACTAGCGCTTTTCATTATGAAAGTGTACGCACCAACATGGTTTGACATAAAGTCAAGGCCATCTTGTAAATACGGTCCAGTTCATGTTTTCAATATGGTGAAAAGAAGTTTATATTTAACACATGACCTTAAAAGTATTGTTTTAAAAGCTATACAGAGAAATTCGTACTTCGCACACCCAGAAAATATTTTGTTGGCTATGCTACAAGATGATGTATCACAAATAAGGGAATTGGCTCTTCGAAGAGTGTTAGAAGCCAGAAAAGGAACTACCACAGAGAAAGTTCGCGAGTTTCGTCTTCCAGAGCTTCAAGTAAATGCGACAAATTACTATGATTTGATAGATTGGATGAACGTGAAAGTAACAGAACCTCCAATAACCATGAAATATACTAATGCAGAAATTTCACAGTTGATCTGTTCGGAAAATAACTTCCTTGAATTTGAAAACTTTCCTTGCCATACTCAAGCAGTAGAAAGGTGTGTCAAGCTCGTCACTGAAGCTTCAATTGCTGTCTGTGGATCAGAAGCAAGAGATGGTTTCATTCGCTCCAGAATTAAAGCTCGGCAAGATACACCATTGTTTGAAACCAAATCTCAATTTTTCCAACAATGAGACTGATAGTGGATAGCAAAATAAATTATATTTTTTTTTAATAATACTTATTTATATGAATTGTATTTTATGTGAATAAAAAAAAGAGTGAAACAACTTGAATTAACTTCATATAAAAATGTTTTATACCAAATTACTTTTATTTCAATAAATGGTCTAGTTCAAAAATTAAAGTCCTCTGCGCCACCTCAAGACCTTGACCTAGGAAGCTAAAATTTTTTTTCAGTATGTTTAAGGCTATGGAGCATCGATTCATAGTACAGGAGAAACAAAATTCAAAAAAAAAAAATTTCGCTCCACCCTAATACGCATGGAAAGCATATATTCTTTAGTAGTCGTGGATAAAATATTTTACTGTAATAATCTCTGGAAATAATTCAATAAATTGAAATCACTCGCGTAATTATTGTCATTTATTTTATAAAAATTAGCACGGCATTTTAAATTTGGAATTATTTTTAATTTGAAAATTAATAAAAAGTTGGTAATAGTAAAAATAAACAATGAATAAGAAATCAAAAAGGAAAAAAGAGACATTCATTTTGATGATTTTGACAAATTTGCCAACACGTTTTTTTCTCTCTCTCTCTTCATACATTGTTGAATTCACCTTTTCTTTATATTTATATATCCTCTATGTTCAAGAGTCAGATATTCTTTTCAATATACTTAGGAGTAAAACAAAACGGTTCGTGTTTTATAATAACGTTTTCGTGTCTTATAATAACGTTACTTTACGTTTTCTAGTACCGTAATCCAGTATAGATAACATATTCTGAAATCAAGTAAGAGTTGGTTGGTTTTATGTAAATCAAGTTTTGTTTTAACATAAACAAATCATTTTGCTATTTAAACCAATAATAGGAGTCAAGCTCACTCTCAATTTGTAAGGAGTCTCAGCAAATTACTATACATAAAAATAGAGTTTTATTTGGTTTTGCAAATTGCTTTTTTCAGAAAATGAGGTCCCAACCTTGTATTATTGAGTAAGAACTAATCGTATTGCAATCGTTGTACCAATTATTTTAATTGTTAACATAAAATTTGTTTTGTTTTTTTGTCGTTGTCGGCATTGTTTGTGAGAAAAGCAAAAATGTAATTGCAATAGTGAATAAATTTTTAACAGTTTATAAGTCTTTAGATTCAGTTCACCAATAAGACGTCGTACAATTACTTTAGAATTTTGGAGATTATAAAGAAAAAATTCTAAATCACAATATCTTCTAAGGGCCGATTTTATGAACAAGGATGGATAGAGAAAAATCCGAGAATAAAGTTTTATCTTCATCCAAGGATTTTATTTTTCGTCGATTGTATGGAAACTTGAAACGGATAGAATTTTTTTTATTTTTGTTTTTATTGCAGTTTGTAGCAGTAATTTTATAAGTGGCAATACTTTTTCTTTTACTGTTCTATTAAATAAATTTTGTTATAAATTAAAATACATGATTTCAAAATTTAAATTGAATATATTAAAATTATATTAAAACTATTATTTATTTTACTACTACTTTATATCAAAAAACAAATTTTAGAAACGCAGAAATTTAAATTCAAAAATAACCACAAATTCAAAACGAAATTATCCTGCTTTGCGTATGTCAAGAAAAAAACAAATTGTTTTATCCTTTGTTTCATACAAGAAAAAGAAAGAATAAATCAGAGAATAGAATTTTATTCTCGAATCAATTTGTTGTTCTATCTTGATTCATACAATACAAACGACGATTTATCCGAGGATCTATCCTTCTATCGTCATTCATACAATCGGCCCTAAAAAAATCTGGTGCGTCATGATAAGATAAGTTGACCCAATTTTACTATGCAAAGCTTCCGAGACCTCAGGACTTCGTTCCTGAAAGTCTAGCTCTCTTTATATGTGTGGCAATAGTTACTATTACTATTACTACTTTCGAAGCACTACCGACTTTAGTAATACGACATATTTATTGCCATACGACCGAATATGGTATAATTGAAAAATTGTTTACGATTCAGTTTTTATGAACTATAATTTAATGAAATTAATTTTCTTTTAATTACATTTCACTTTATTATTTCAAATTAGAAAGTTTGAGATAAAATGTTGATCCAAATTTCAGAAACAAATTTTATATCACATAGCTGTGTTTTATCCCCAAGAATATTAAACGAGAAAAGACAACATAAGTTGGTCAAAAATCATAATAAATGGATATCATTTTATCATCAAAATATAATTAATGAATCCTCTTGTAATATCCAAAACCCAAACCATAATAATTAAATCAAATCGAACAATATGACACGAATATATATAATTTTTATGTATTTTTTTTTATGAGATTGTAAATACAAATAAGATTCTAGGCCATATCCCTAACCATTAGATTAACTCAAGTTTAATGATATAGTCAAATAATCTTAGGCAAATAGAAAAATCATTTTCTTTTGTGAATGACGTACAATCAAAAATAGACTAAATTTGGACATATGAAAAATTTTCTTAGAACTGAAAATAGACGCAAATGTAATGGTTTAGTCAACACGATTCTATAACAGAAAATGTTTTGTAGAATGGTGTAAGGTAGAAGATTATGTGAATTGTGATATGGTAAAAGCTATATAAATTTTAATTTTCTCATAGAAAAAGTCAATGTCTGATGTGTTTCGTGTACGGTTCGAACTGACACTCACCAGAGTCACCAAAGTTTGAAAAGCTGACGTGTTACACATTCAGTCACAGAGGTAATGATGAAACATATTTTATTTAATCAATCACGAATTTCCTCTAATTCATTTTCCCCTTATGTTGTGTATATGTATATGACAACAAATTGACCTTGTGTCAGTTTCCTACACCCGCAGTTGCAAACAACCAATAATATTACACTCGTTACTTAGAAAGTTTACTAAATAAAAATGTTCTTATTCTACGAAATCACACAATCAAACATAGTAATGTCAAGAAATTTACAAAAATTACCAAAAAACTATTAAATTAAGAATTTTCTAATCATGGATGACTGAATCAACTTATGAAAAATTCATATGATTTTAATAGTTACTTGTTACCCCATAAATTTCTTCATCTTTCTTTCCTCCTTCAAAATTATTGAACTCTTTGAACCCAAAAAATCAAATCAGGTCCATAATGCCTCAGACATATGTTTTTCCCCGTTTTACTCGTCAATCGGTGTGTGCGGGCGGTCGAACTGTCGAGATTACTCACTGTCATAGTAATAGAATGCAAAGAGATTTCTTTGTGCGTACATCGTACACATGGAATGCTTTGCCCGAATCAATAGTCTCGAGTGCTTTCAATCCACAAAAATTTAAAAAAAGCGTCCACCTATACCTCAAGACGCATGTTGTTGTGAGACCTACGTCTTAAAAGGTATCTATGTGTTGTTGTGACACATTTTGTAATTCCTACTACACAACACTTCTTATTAAAAAAAAAAAAAAAAAAAATAAAAATTTGTTTTGCAAAGTGAGTTTTATCTTAACAATTAGGTTGAAAAATTTGTCTGCTCGGATGATAATCGTTTCGAAGCATAGAAGCTAAAACGATATAACAATACAAGCCATTCTCCATGTGTCAAAAACCCAAAGAAGTATTTCGTATGTCACTTAACCACTCCTACCAAAGAAATAAAAAGTAATTGTATTAATCGTTTACCACTGACGTGATTTTCACTCAAAAATTGACAGATTTTTGGAAATGACATCTGTGAAATACAATTTTAAAAATTAGGAAAAATAAAAAAATATTATGGTATTTGTTTTCCATTGTCCACCCAAATCCAAAAAGAGGAAATAAAACCGATTCTTCCAACTATATATGCCGATTGCTATAGTTTCCATACTCTCTAAAGTAATGGAGTCAATAACAAATATTCATCTAATGACCTTCTTGGAGGATTGCAATTTACTGTCAGATCGCTAGTATGGACTTCGAAGAGGCAGATCTGCTAGTGATTTAATGGTGTATTTTACTGACTTATGGAATCGTAATATTGTTTATAAAGGTGAAACGCAAACAGTCGCTTTAGATATTTCTAAAGCCTTTGACCGTGTTTGGCATAAGTCATCGTTTGTTACGCCACTGGGCATTGCTAGTTCAATAGTCTCACCGCATAATACAGGTAGTTGTCGATGGCGCAACCCCTAACTCCCATATTCTTGACGCTGGTGTTCCCCAAGGATCCGTTCTTTCCCCACCCTATTTTTGATTTTCATAAACGATATTTTGCTATTCACTCTTAATCCTTTCCAGTTCATTCGTACGCGGATGACAGTACATTATCCTCTGGATACAATTTCCACATCCGTGCCCTCTTCATTTCAATCACACTCGCTTCAGAACGAGATGGAATGATGTCTTCTTTGTCACAGGACATCAATATCATCCTTAAATGGGGGAAAGCTACCCGGGTCGAATTCAATACATCTAAATTTCACGCTTGTCTTTACACACATAAACACGACAGACCAGACTTTTCACCCTGCATTGATGATTCCCCAATTAACAACTCTCTATCGACTCACATGCTCGGACTAGAAGTAGATTCCAAACTTTCTTGGGAAGACCATATTAACTCAACAGCCAAAAACTCAACTAAATGTTTAGGTTATCTAAGAAGAAGTAAATTCTACTTTACTCCTTCTGAATTGCTGATTATATATAAAGCGTTTATAAGACCCCATATGGAATAAAATTCCCATGTTTGAGCAGGGGCAGCAAAAACGCATTTATTTGCTTTAGATAAAATTCAAAACCGGGCATGCAAGTTAATTGATGATGCTAATATAACAATCTCTCTGGATTCCTTAGATCATAGACGCGATATAGGAGCCCTCTGTGTATTTTAAAAATAATATTATGGTAAGTGTTCAGCTGAGATAAAAGCGGTAATGCCTCCACGACGTAGTTCTCGCGCACTATTCGTCTAGCAACAAACTCCCATGAGCACTCGCTTGAACCATTCTTTGGCCGAACTGAGCAATATGTCTCGTCTTTTTTCCCATGAACGACCTCTTTATGGAGTTCTCTAAAATCCGCTGTTTTTCCGCCTATTTACAATCTTCAAAAATTTAAGCTTAACATAAAGAAACTAACTCTTTCACATCTATCTATATATAAATACGTTAGCAATATTTTTGCGGTACAATTTTAAAATATTTGCTCCATCAAAAGTGTGGCAATATGTATATCGTAGGATAGGTCTTGAGTAGTAGATGTGGCGAAAAATACTTAAATAAGATTTCAATCGATGCAAAATTTTTTGTATTATTTCGATTAATTTTCAGTTGAAATTACTATTGACATTTCCGAGGAAAAAATTCAATTGAAGTGTCTACACATCTGGTCCATATAAATACTTTGAAACACAGCTTTATGACAATTATTTTTGATATTTTGTTCTTCTTCGTTCACGGAACCCTCGGAGAGCGAATTTTATTCGCACTTGACCGACTTTTTTTAAAATTATTAACTGTCATTGGTGTTTTTCGGTATGTTGCAATTGAAATTTGCTTAGACAGATTCATCTTAAAGAACATATTTTTGGGCGAAGTTATTGAAAATAATGAATAAAAATCATAGATTAATGACCGACGAACGATTTTACCACTTCTAACTTAACGATTGGCCATCGTTTGCTAAAGTGTTACTTGTTAATTACCATCGGTCGTTCACTACCAACACATCTTCTCATCTCTATCTCGAACAAAAATAAATAAAACTAAAAAACTGCAAGAAAAATTCTATAAAACGTTTGCTGCTATAGCGGTGAATGATTCCAAATTTATTAATCAGCAGTTTTAAAAGAAAGAACATCCAGCACGGAAGAAACGATGTCATAATCCCAAAACACTCCCAATCCCAGTTTATTCAAAACTCCATTAACTCCATTAACTTAATGAAACTCCGTATGTAAATCTGCATCCCAATTTACTGTTTGTCACATTGGCTAAAAATAGTATATTAAGAAACTAGTTTCATAATCGACGATTTTATCGCACGCAATCTGTTTAGAAAACGACCCCCGCAGCGGAGAGTTTTCTAAAGGATAAGTGCGATAAAACGTTTTATGAAACGAGTTTTTTATACTATTTTTTCTATTTTGCATTTTTTGTCTTGAAATTTTAAAAAATGTGTATTTTACTAAAAAATAGTCAATTTGAAATTTTGTTATTATTTATAGTTACAGTTATAGTTAATTAAAATATTTAACGCTAATTTAGATATTCTTATTAATTTTATTTATACAATTATTCGTTTTAATTTTCACTGACGTTTGTATGACCTATGTGACGAACCTTGAAAAACAAAACTTTGCGTATAGTAATGAATGCCATTTCGATACGCAGTTGGGTATCGAAATTACTTTATTTTAGACGTACTATTAGAAAAACTTATAGAAAAACTATTTTTTGCAGTTCGTCTAGTTATCAACACCACATTCTACAATTACAGAGCAAGCATAATTTTGATGAACAATTGGTAAATGTTTCAATCAATTCACCATAAAAATAAATTAATTAACTGTTGGGGAATATTCCATAAAGTGAAGAGGAATTCCAATTTCTCACATTATGTTTTGTATGTTTTATAGCTTGTTATTCTCGCTATTGTGTAGAGCAAATAAAGTAGTGCAGAGTAGGGTAAACCTGAGTAGAGTTGTGTAGAACAGAGTAGAGATGTGGCGAACATTATAATTAAAAATTTTAAAAAATTAGCAGGCGATGATTTCCTTAATATTTATGAAAAAAACAAAAAAATATATTTTTATTATTCGGATTTTGTTTTCTTTCCAAACAGTTTTGATAAAATTCTTGATTTTCGTAATGTAAAAAAATGTTTGTGTAATAAATTTGTTTTAAATCTTATTTTTCACAATTCCAAATTTTAAATATTATAATAAATGTTTTACTGTTAACATGTTAAGTCAAAATGTAATAAAATAAATTTATGGAAATCAAATCAAGACACGTCATTAATTAATTATAATGAGAAAACAAAACCATTGATGATGTCAAATATTCACGTTCTCCAATATCTTTAACTTCAACCATTTCATCAGATTCTTTTACACAATTCTCATTACATAGATTCTGCCATTATTTAAGATACTTTAGAAAAAGATAATAAATTAAGTGATTCGATAACTGTTGAAGATAATATTGAAAAATGCCGGACAATGCAACATTTAGTGAATCAGGATATCAAATAGTGCTAAACAACAAATTCTCCTTATATTGGATACAACATCTCCAACAACATTTCGATCATCATTTTCATCTCCTGGAAAATTCAACGCCACTAGCAGCCAATCTCAATATTAAAATTTACCTCCACTCAACGCAGTATCATCCAAAACTGGTAACCCCGACTAAGAACAAACCTTCCAATGGAGTCAACTGTAAGAAGTATCAATTTTATTATTCAATTCAATTTTTTTTTCTCCTTCTTAATTTAAATTAGTGCTTGCCTCATTTTATTGTAAAAAATTTAATTTTATTATAATATTCTTTTTTTCACAGCAACACAACACTCTTCTCGTAGTGATCAGTCACAGTGATCACATATTCTTCCTGCTGTTTAGTTTAATCTTGTTTCGTCCTAGTGACACATTTTTTTTCTCTCCGAATTCTTATTTTTCGGCTTTGAAGCCAACTTCTTGTAGTGCGATTAATTTTTTAAAATTTTCTTTTTGTTTTTAGATCGATACCATGGGCCGAAGTTTAAGAGCTCTTTCCTTCGTAAGACCCACTTCATTCTCCGTTACTCATGGGCCGAAGTTGAACATATCTTTCCAATGTAAGACCCACTCCACTCTCCTTATCTTTTGGGCCGAAACAAACTTTTCGAATTTTCTGATTTTTAATTTCTATCCCTAACGTTACCCATATGTTACCAGAACATGAACATCTCCTAACGTTAACCATCTATCTGTTGACAAAACAGATATGGTCCTTATGGATATAAAAATCAGATTTCAAATAATTAAGCAGAAACTCCAAATATCTGATCTTAAAGGAATATCCTCAACGTTACCCATATGTTTTTACAACATGAACATCTTCTGACGTTAACCATTTATCTGTTGACGAACAGGTATGGTTCTTATGGATATTTAAAACGACATTTCGTCGTTAATCAGATATTTCTTCTTAAAGCAATCTTTTTCTATGGTACACGTCTCCAAGGTAAACATTAGTGTCAGTCAACTTTGTACTGTCAGACTTTACCAAACTTGTGTTATCATATGCACTCCTTTGCTTACTCTAAATTTCTGCTTATTCTTGCTTTTAACAGCTACTTTTCGAAAAATTAACTAATATTCACGTTTGTACATGTTAATTGTCTCAGTCAACTTTGATCTGTCAGACATTCAGCATCACCGACGTTACTTTTCTGCTTCTCGTATTTTAAACGAACCTTTTAACCTATGGTACGCATTTCTACATATATTGGTCTCAGGCAACTCAGCTCTGTCAGACCTATATCTCCACTCGTGTTACCATAACTCCATAATTGTTCGTTTCGTTTCTTTTTTTTTGCAGAACTCCAAGTTCGTAAGACCCATAATTTATTTTTTTCTCCACCAAATGGTATCGTTTTCTAAACAACATCTTTAAACTTTTTCTTATTCGCTACAACTGCTTAAGCAAAACTCTTTCCTTCTTTCCTCCTCAATTATATATCGTTCCATCTTCGATGGCACTAGGGGGGGAGTGTTGTGGCGAACATTATAATTAAAAATTTTAAAAAATTAGCAGGCGATGATTTCCTTAATATTTATGAAAAAAACAAAAAAAATATATTTTTATTATTCGGATTTTGTTTTCTTTCAAAACAGTTTTGATAAAATTCTTGATTTTCGTAATGTAAAAAAATGTTTGTGTAATAAATTTGTTTTAAATCTTATTTTTCACAATTCCAAATTTTAAATATTATAATAAATGTTTTACTGTTAACATGTTAAGTCAAAATGTAATAAAATAAATTTATGGAAATCAAATCAAGACACGTCATTAATTAATTATAATGAGAAAACAAAACCATTGATGATGTCAAATATTCACGTTCTCCAATATCTTTAACTTCAACCATTTCATCAGATTCTTTTACACAATTCTCATTACATAGATTCTGCCATTATTTAAGATACTTTAGAAAAAGATAATAAATTAAGTGATTCGATAACTGTTGAAGATAATATTGAAAAATGCCGGACAATGCAACATTTAGTGAATCAGGATATCAAATAGTGCTAAACAACAAATTCTCCTTATATTGGATACAACATCTCCAACAACATTTCGATCATCATTTTCATCTCCTGGAAAATTCAACGCCACTAGCAGCCAATCTCAATATTAAAATTTACCTCCACTCAACGCAGTATCATCCAAAGAGAAAAATAGCGCGGTGATTCTATTAACACTCGGCCATCCATCATAACTTGAATTTCAGTAATTTCTTTTTTGGCAGGTTCTATTAAATTTCCTGTCACCTTCTGATAATTAATCATCTTCATCACTATATAATAAAGAATATCCATTGCTGATTTTTAAATGTAATATTATATTGAAAGCCAAAGATGATTACAATAAATTTTTGAATGTTATATCAAATTGACATACACGAATAAATTTTAACTTATTTTCACATTAAAATAGTACCATTGATAGTAAAAATACGTGTCTATCTTATTATTATTATACAGAAATATGATTTTGTAAAACACACATAAAAATTGTACTTTTAATTATTAATTAGAAAATGTATGTTACGTTTAAAGCCGCAATTAGACTATTGCAGAACATTGCAGAGTTCTCTGCAATGGTATATTGTAAAATATTCATTGCAGAAAAGTTTGGCAATGAACTCATTGCAAAACATTGCATTGACTCATTGCAATGTTTTGCAATGAGTTCATTGCCAAACTTTTCTGTAATGAATATTTTACACACCACCATTGCACGACTATTGCAGAAAAGCTTTACAAAAGATAAACTATTTTTTGGAAAAAACAAAATCCGAATAACAAAAAAATTTTTTGTTGTTTTAATAAATGTTAACGAAATCATCGCCTGCTAAATTTTAAATTTTTTGAAGAAATGATTTTAGTTTTGATGTTCGCCACAGTTTTTCGTTAATACATATAGGTATCAATTTTGATGAAACTTTATCATAAGTTTTTAAATTTGAACGGTAAGCAATTGATCAGTTTTGGATGATATTGAACAATGTGATGGGTGGGTCTGTGGAGGACCTGCATATTTAAAACTTTAAACTCTTTTTGGATTTGCCACTTTTGTTAAAATTTTGTTGGTTATCTAGAACTGAAGCACACTATGTTTTCAAAAAACAATATTTTCAGGTTTGGTGATTAAAACGTAAAAATTCGTTGACTTTACTTATACTTTTTTGCAAACGTATACACTAGGGTGTTCCTTATATAGGTGTAATTTCTAATTTTTAATTTATCTCTTGGGCCGTTATTTTAATTTGTGCTATTAATAAAAAGAAGTTATTATGTAAAATTTGAGCTCAATCAGACAATATTTCGCTGTGCCACAAGACTTGCAAAAATTAAATAAAAAAATTGTAAACATTTTCTTTTGTTAAATAACTATTTATCTTAAAAAAAAATTTAATCTTAATAAAACAGTTTAATAAGCAAATTTAAAATGCAAATTAAAATATAAATCTTACAAAAACGTTTCTGTTTCAAGGAAATAGTTTTACTAAACTTGTTAATCATATTTGTTTGTTAATTAAAAGTGAAAATCGAATTTTTACAAAACTACTCGGCTAAGCTTTCTTTAGTGCATTTTCCACACTGTTTACGTGTGATTTGTGCTACAAGCAATAAGTTTTGTAAATTTTCATCTGATTTTACTGTTCCTAAGTACTCCTGGGTTAAAGCCACACCTCTCTCAGCAACATCATTTGTAACTTGTAAACAAGAAAATAATTGTTGTTTCATAGTCTTCCTGTTCATTCCAAAGTGTTGGATCAACATTTAGAAAATTATGTTTCAGTCCGAACCTATCAAAAAGTTTTATTGTATTAGGTGATACAAAGCTACCTAATGTTTGTTGAGGCCAATTATTGATATCATTTGCTGTTAGAGACAATCGTTGAAGACCAGAACCTTGGCAACCTTTAAACGAAAAAACTGAGTTGCTTGATTTTTCTTTTTAAAATAATTTTTTCAACCATTTTTTTCTTTTCTGATATTGTCACATTATTATCTAAAATTGCCAAACCAGCCAATTCTTTTGTCAAATACCATAGATGCCCTTTAAATTTTTTAATTGCCACATCGGAAACTATTTTATTGATGTATTTGTATAAGATTAAATCATTCATAAGTTAAAAATCGTTCTTAGGAGCGTTGATTGTATTGGTTGAATTAAACCAATTTCTAAACCGATTTCTAAACATGAATATCTTCAGACTGTGAATGGCTCGTGACATGAAACGAGCTTCGCTAATAGCTCCGGGTTTGTAAAATTTGATTCACCTGGGGGAAATTCCTCAAAGAAAGACAAATGTGAGCTCCAATAACTCTTTGTAATCACCACGACATTGTTTCTCCTGAAATATTTTGTAGACATTTTTTTCTATATTTTGTAGAATCTTTTTTATTTCAGTCCATATTAAACACTTTTACTATAAAAATAACTTAAACGCCACTAAAGTCATACGTAAAATACTTTTTACACTAGATATTAACTTGAACGTTGCGCGTTGTATTGATCTACTGCAATTTTGTGCAAGTTTAAACGCGTAAAATATTTATGCAGTCCATCACTTTGGTGTGGACATAGATTATTAGTAGACATAACTATGTTGTTATATTTTTATTATATATTATTATCAGATCCCAAAAAATACGTAAAGATACAAAAATAGTAATTTTTTATCAAGTATTTAATAGCTTGTCGCTGCCACGAATAATAACAAAGGAAACCGTCAAGATTAAAAAAGGGATGAACGGCTAGATGTTTCTTTTGTACCAGTCTATCATTCTTTGGAAACATTAAAAGTTTTTGAGTGTTGCAATAATTAAAATTAAGAGCCATAAAACAAAACCAATCAGACAATTAACATTTTTATGTGTATAATTCGCTAAAGTATTTATTTAGAAAATAAATTACGAATATGAACAACATTAAAAGACTTGTGGCACAGTCAGAAATTGACATATCGAGCTGAATTTTTGATACGACTTATTTAAGAGTATAAGGCACCAATTAAAACAACGGCCCTCGAGCTTTTATAAATTTGCATTTTAAGGGACACCCTAGTATACACTAACTTTCCTATCTAGCCTTCAAAAATACCTAATTTTTAAAAATTAAACTTTGTTTCATTAACACATGAATTTTTGTTAGATATCAAATCTTAATATAAATTAATTTCGTTGTAGTAACTCTTTTTCACTTTAATGACCATTTTCAAAGTCAAAGCACATAAATAAAAAATTTCTGTACAACAATTGATAAAAATATCAAATTCATTTTTAATTTGTTGAAATTGAAAATGAAAATCGTGAGGGATCGTATTTTTAACATAAATTTTGTTTTCCTATATAGGCTTTACCTAACATAAACAATTTAGAATTCTAAGACACTAGAAATGAATGTATTCAATTGAATAGAATGAAAAATTGCTTTGAAAAGTGAAAGATCCGTAACAAAAGTTTTATCTCAATTCCGGTCGGTTCGGGGAATCGAACCGGCGTCCCTCTGATCAAAGTTTATATGGTTAACCATTTAACCAACTCGAATTGAATACATTCATTTCTAGTGTCTTAGAATTCTAAACTACATAATGGTTAGATCCATTGCTAAACTCTTAATAAAATCTTGAATTTAAATTGGTTAGTGGCCATTCTCCACTAGTTGGGATTTGTCTCCCATATTCGTAGATCCATATGTTCTTCATTCAATGTCAACTTAGTTGAGGTATGAAGAACGGTAAAACGTGTTCGTAGAATAAATAAATAAGACAAAAATTGACATTAAAAAAATGAATTAAATAATTGTGATGTTAAGTCGATCGTCCAAAAACAAAATTTTATCTCGTCGCTGGTCGAGTTGGTTAAATGGTTAACCATATAAACTTTGATCAGAGGGACGCCGGTTCGATTCCCCGAACCGACCGGAATTGAGATAAAACTTTTGTTACGGATCTTTCACTTTTCAAAGCAATTTTTCATTATATTCAATTGAATACATTCATTTCTAGTGTCTTAGAATTCTAAACTACATAATGGTTAGATCCATTGCTAAACTCTTAATAAAATCTTGAATTGGTTAGTGGCCATTCTCCACTAGTTGGGATTTGTCTCCCATATTCGTAGATCCATATGTTCTTCATTCAATGTCAACTTAGTTGAGGTATGAAGAACGGTAAAACGTGTTCGTAGAATAAATAAATAAGACAAAAATTGACATTAAAAAAATGAATTAAATAATTGTGATGTTAAGTCGATCGTCCAAAAACAAAATTTTATCTCGTCGCTGGTCGAGTTGGTTAAATGGTTAACCATATAAACTTTGATCAGAGGGACGCCGGTTCGATTCCCCGAACCGACCGGAATTGAGATAAAACTTTTGTTACGGATCTTTCACTTTTCAAAGCAATTTTTCATTCTATTCAATTGAATACATTCATTTCTAGTGTCTTAGAATTCTAAACTACATAATGGTTAGATCCATTGCTAAACTCTTAATAAAATCTTGAATATAAACAATTTACCCATAAAAAAACAAAAGATTTTGAACTTTAGCCTTAAAAATTATTTAAGTGTTTACGTGCGATAGTCAACCTGTTTTGGATTATAGCTTTCATAATTCAGGAATTAATGCAATGCAACATATTGAATAAAATGAATAAAAACATAGAAATGGTGAAGATGATTATTATGATTGATTTTGTGTATTAAATATTAACAAACGTTAATAAAAAGTATAACGATGATGCCAACGATTTTTGCATAAAATATGTTTTTATTCGCCTATATATTAAAGTGGTGCTTTATTAAAGAATTTAAAGGTTGCTTTGATAAAAATTTCTATTTTTTATAGAATTTTTTTTAGACGTAACTATGACAACTAAATATATGGTTAAAAAGTGACACTTTACGGCCACAAATCAGATTTTTGGCCGTAAAGTGTCAATTTCTAACCATATATTTTGTTGTCATAGTTACCTCCAAAAAGTAAAAACCATTATTATTTGTTTAAGTTCTATAAAAAATAGAAACTTTTATCAAAGCAACCTTTAAATTCAAAATCTCAAAATCTCACAATTAAAATTATTGTTACTATTTTATTTTGTCATAGTTATACAATTATTTTGAAAAAAATGACAAATATTTTATCAAAGGTTACTTGTTTAACATATTTTCATTTCAAAATTTATGCAAAATTATAACATGATTTAGAATAAATAATTTTTTTTAAATATTTTGCTAGCGGCGAATAAAAAATAGTATATGACCCACGGACGTAAGCTATTTTGGACTTAATGTGGGAGCAAATCTCGGATAGCGCCTCAATTTGCAAGCTTTACATACGTCCAAAATCTTTAGCTATACGTCCTAGCATCATAATGTACTATTTTTGCATTTCTAATTTGAACGGAGTCACTTGGACTCCTATTTAAATAAGATATTCGTACCTTTTTCCTGTTAGTAATACTAGTTAAACTCTGTCCTTGTTGCACAATAAACAGTTATGTGATAGTGCTATGTATTATTAAATGTATAGTTTAGATAACTACCATTTTACTAGTTAAATATAATTACGTTGGAAATTAAATTTAAATTCCTCCGTTATTTTAATGAAATAAATTACAAACATTCCAAATGGTCCAAGTCGTCCAAATTAACTTTGTTATCAAAATAATTTAAATAAAACAAATTTTTAAAAAAACTTAAAAATAAATTAAAAGAATTTTCTGACGGCTAACTATTACGATGAAGTAATAAAATTGGCATTTTATCATCACATTTAAAAAAAATTCATAATACATAACATTTAAAAAAACTTTTATGTGGAAAGTGAAATAAAAACAAATGGAAGAGCTTTTTCTTGTGGTGGGTAAGTTGAATTATTTGTTCAATAATAAGTTGTTGAGGTTTAAAAAAAGTAAAAAATATATTTAAATAAACTTTAGTTGAATAATGTTTTATTGGTTTGAATGAATATGAATGTAGGTTTTCAAGAAAATAGTATATTTTCCTACAAGAGATAAAAAAATTGTTTTTTCGTGAGTAAACATATCTTTACAAACGAAAAACGTTTTTATCTCGCAATTTTTTCTATGATAGTATATATATATATATAATCGATATTTACTATAAATTAAGAAATAAGAAATCGACAACATAACATTCAAAATTCATATTCTATTTTTTCACGGTTGCGTTGTTTAAAAAAATTTAAACCATAGCAACTACAATTTGCTATTCTATTTCCATTAGTGGAAAAGAACCCATTTTCACAGGACATTAAGCGTGATGAAAATAGACTTTTTGTACGAGTAAACCGTAAAATGCACTTTTACAATTCATTCACTCAAGCAGAAAAGGCCTACTTTACGCCCACAATAAATACGTAAATAGCTATTTCATATGCTATATCATAGAAAAAGGATTGTGTTTCTTATAATTGATTTTGTGATTAATTCAATAAGTTTTACTCCATTTTTTCCCGAAAGAAAGTTTGATTCAAATTGATTTAGTTATTTAGTTGATTTAGGAACGGTGAGAGACGAGATTTTCTTTTATAAAGTGTTTAAAAAAATTGACACAATACTTCCTACCTACAAACAATACTAGCCCTAACCGTTCCTATAGCTTCATTTAATTAAAGAGTTGAGAAAGCAAAATACGATGCATGAATTTTAAATTGCATTCTCTCAAATTGTTTTATTCAGAAAATATTACACTCACTTGAATTTTATTTCATATACATACACTTAAAAATTTAATCATAACGAAACCAAAACTGTTTATTATTATGTTAACGCGAAATTTTCATTTGAAGCTATACTCTAGGTGTTTATTAAATTTGTCTGTTTGAAAATGACAATTTGATACATCAATTAAAAATCTTCTTAGACCATTTATTTTCACAATATCTTGTGCAACTTTGTAATGATCAAGACCGCATTTTGTAAATGCATATCATTTTCTCAAATTAATTTTCCTTACTTTTCTACCGCAGCACGTAGATCCAACTCGTGCATTCACCGAAGCACCTTTGATCTTCTCCTGGTCCTTGTATTAACAACAATTAACAAAAATAAAATACTATACAATGCGCTTGAACCAATTCTCATATTCATTAGATTTAATTTCTTATGAAATACAAAACTTCCTGTCGCACATTGTTCTATTCTATGTTTAATTTTATGACATTCGATCCTTCATAAAATAAATATTAATTGTTATCAAATACAATTTCATAATGAAGGATTTATGTGCGTTTGGGTTGATTTGGGATTAAGACAAAAAGTCCAACGAAAAAAATACAAAGATTAGTGCTTTGATATTTTTTGAGACAAAAAAAGGATACAATAAATGGTTTTTATGAGGTTGATCGATAGAATAAGAAAGATAGAGTTAACTTCAGCTAGCAAGGATTAGAAATAGTGTTGCGTGCATGATAAAATCATTCACGGACATTCGCGAACCACCAAACCTCTCAGTATTTGGATTTTTTCAATCTGAAAAAAGTTGTTCTGAAGACTACTAATTGTTTTTGTTTAGTATTTTCAATTGTTTGTGTTTTTGCGTACCACAAAATTGATCATTAACCCTTCAAGTTAATGTTTATCGGAGCCTACGATCTCGTGGACGCCAAGTTGAAGTAAGGGTTTTGTTGAGGAGGTCGGGGTGACGAGACAATATCAAGATTAAACTGGATTAGATTAAGATTAAACAACAAGATTAAAATGTTTTTGTTATAATTTTTGCAATATTTTTAGAATTTTGAAAAAAATATTATTCTTTTTATAGATAATTTTAGAATTTTAAAAAAAATTTTAAATTTTGATTTTGTAAGAATTTTTGGAATATTTTTAGAATTTTGAAAAACTTTAAATTTTTGATTTTATTATGATTTTTGGAATTTTGAAAAAAGGTTCAATTTTTGCAATATTAATAGAATTTTGGAAAAAGCTTTAATTTTTGATTTTGTTATAATTTTTCCAATACATATTTTTAGAATTTTGAAAAAAAAATAGAATTTATATGTACTTTTAGAATTTCGAAAAAAGTTTCAATTTTGATTTTGTAAGAATTTTTGGAATATTTTTAGAATTAAAATAATTAAAAATTATCGATATTATTATAATTTTTGGAATTTTGAAAAAAGTTTGAATTTATGAATTTATAAAAAGAATTATTAGAATTTATAAAAAGTTTAAATATTTGATTTTATTCTAATCTTTGGAATTGAGTAAATGTAATTGAACATGGAAGTTTTTGATTTCTTATAGCTTTTGAAATATTTTCATATTTTTTAAATTTTGAAAAAAGTTTGTATTTTTGATTTGTAATAATTTTTGCAATATCTTTAGAATTTTGGAAAAAGTTTTAATGTTTGATTTTGTTATAAGTTTTGCAATATTTTTAAAATTTTGGAAAAAAATGGAATTTTTTGTTTATGTACATATTTTTAGAATTTTGATAACAGTTTCAAATTTTGATTTTGTAAGAATTTTTGGAATAGTTTTAGAATTTTGAAAAATTTAAAATTTTTGGTTTTATTATAATTTTAGGAATTTTGAAAAATGTTTTTTTGCAATTGTTATAATTTTTGCAATATTTTTAGAATTTTGGAAAAAGTTTTAATATTTGATTTTATTTAATTTTTACAATATTTTTGGAATTTGGAAAGAAATGCGAATTTAAGATTTTGTAATATTTTCTCAAAACGCTAAATATGTACATCGCTGACCAAAACTAAAAACAGTGTCCTCATAAAAGTTTTTTGCCGAAAACTATATCAAAATCCTTAACCCAGACCGAAGTCTTGATATCTCAGGGCTTGAGATTTCAGCCCCTCCATATTTTTCAATTTTGAACCGCGTTAATTTATTTCCTTTTTATACCATTTCTTTTTGACATTGTCGATTACTTCATATCCATTGTCAGGCAATTACATGTAATTAAAACTTGTAGCATTTGTTTACGCTATTCCCTCCTATCTCATAAATGCACAAAAATAAAAAAGGGGAGAAAAAGCATTACCAATACTAACGTGCAAGTTGTTGAAATTAAGGAAGGAATGGAAACGGTTTACACTATTGGGAAATTTGAACGACTTATTGTGAAGCCACGACTATTCGAATTTTGTTCGAATTGCCTTGGTTGAGCTGCAAGTGTTTGGACATTGAGTGAACCTGACTGTACCCTTACATATTCAACGACTGCAGCTTAAACTATTGCCTCAACAATTGATTGAGACTAAATGAATACTATACCCTCTTGATAACGTATTGATAGTGTTTCTTCGTCCTTGTCTCTCTCTCTCTCTCTCTTCCATTACGGAATAAAATAAGTTTCCGAAACTAATTTAATAATTTACTAATTTAATAATTTGATCTAAGCCCAAGAGAACATTTAGTTGCCTCTAGTAAATATTGTCGGTTTTAATGTGCAAATATTGAATTTTAAAACTGGGAGAATGAGAGAGAGGAAAAGAGGCCGGGAAGAGGATGGACGATCAAAGTTGATCGAAGATGAATTTTGATTTTATTTTGGAGTTTTTGTTGATTATTCGGTGGTTGAGGTCTTTAGTCAGTGAATCTTTGGGTGTGGGCTTTTTGAAAGTGGATTAATTTTCTGCTTTTTGGATTTTTCTTCTCGAGGTTCGGCTTGGTGCATCCTCATGACTTGATCAATTATGGCGATGAGCCCAGTGGAAATTCGACCTACTTCAGGTGCGGTATTCTCTGATGGATCTCGATCAGACGCATACTCGATTTGCTGTTTAAACGACATCTGTTGTCATATTCCAAAATGATGGCTTTTCCTGATGTTTCCTTGTTTTCTTTCCTCCCATTCCTTCCTTATATTAACATTGCTTTTTTTGATGTTCTTTTTTCGAAAGTGGTTCATGTCCAGGGGGCATAATTTATTTTTAAAACTAAATTGGGTTATAGAAATCCAATTAAGACTCATCCGCTCAAGGTGGCTGTTTAGTCCGCAAATGGTATGAAGAGCAATTACCGGTGTTAGGGTTGGTTGCCAGTGCAGTTTTATTTTCGAAATTTTGGTAATTCTCTTTTCTGTCATTCTTTTCTACGCCAAATTTACCTCTTCGTTTGCGTGTTCTAATTAACATCTTTTTTTTTCGTATTAGTCATCAAACACTGTCTTAGCCTAGTGGCTCAGTTCGAATAGCATGGAAAGCGTAATTAGTATATGATTGTCATCTTGGTTGCCATTCGTTCTATCCCTTCAATTATCAGAAATATTTTAGTTTGGAGTTTTGGGACAGGTTTTCGAATTAATGGGCCCGTTGGCCAGCGTGAATTATATGACGTACCTCTCCATACGGCCAGAGCTAGTCTCAAACCGATTTAGTTCAGACCATGTCGCGCATAAACTCACATTTTTTTTAACTTTAAGGACTTCTATACGGAGTACCCTGGCGGCTAGAAACTTGAATAACTAAAGTTTTGTAACCGGTTTTCTGAAACTGGTTCTGTAATATTTTGGAGAAAATGGAAAAATTGGGAAGAAACCAATTTTTGACTCGTCGCTATCAGCCAGTCAGTGCACATAAGAAAAAGTAGACTTATTGAACATAAAATTTAATTACTACTCATCACTTTTTTATTTTTGTTTTGATGAATATCATAGATATTATGCGAACAGACATTTATATGCAAGATATGTAATAGAAGTTATGGCTTTAAAATATTAATGAACCATTTTCATCCTATAAGTAACAGAAAACCCAGAAAACCAAACTTAATCAAAAAAAAAAATGTTAAGGATGTTATATTTAACCAATATCTTCTAATTTTATTTATGATTAAAATAGTAACTAAAATAAATTTAAATGACACACTAAAATAAAAGTGTTCTCCTAAATTAAATTCACTTATCAGATTAGTATTTGATTCAATGTTTTCTTAAGCCAACCATACATTGTAATTTTTATTAGCATATAAAGGAGTGGGGAATCAAAACAAATAGAATTCTCCAAATGGAAGGATCAGTTTTTATTGATTTGTTAATTTTTTTTATTTTTACACCACGGGTGTGACAACGCGTCCGACGTCCGTACGCGTCGACGCGTACTACAGTCCCTGCTATTGGCATATGATTTAACGTGAGATATAACATACAACTGACAATAGTAGTGAGATATCACTAGCAAAGGTGGTATTTTAGAGGTGCTGCCGGTTGAACTGTTTTCAGTCAACGGTAGCATCTAAGCTATGGAATAATCCTTATAATGGCACGCTGTTGCTTGTTTGAAGAAACGAGCCTTCGTATAACTCTACATCTGGGCTTAAATTGGGGAAGATAGTGCGTCACATAATCAAGGATTATGTCAGTAGCTGGATTATTGGCAACCCCATTTTGTTTTGGTCCTGCAAATTTTTTATCTCTTAATTTATTTCTATTCTCTCTATCCTATCATGAAATATTGGCCTATGTCATGTTTTATATGTGATAGGATTTATTGTTTAGTTATCCATTATTTTACAAAAAATATAAAAAAAAACAAAACAAAAAAAAAAATCGGAAACCCTGACATGGAAATTCTCTTATTTACACTATTTTCTCAATAACAAAACACTATCGATAATAATTTTACGAACCCAAATTTTAGCTAACAAAAAAATAATAATTTAATACAAAACAAAAAAAAGAAAGACAAGTGCGACTAAGATTCGTTTGTCAAGGGTTCCGTGAATGTAAAAGAACACAATATCAAAAATTATTGACAAAAAGTTTTGTTATAATGTCCTTATATTTCCAGACCATATACGCATAACAAAATAAATATTAAATTGTAAATGTCAATAGTAAATTACAATCAAATCTACATTGATCAAAAATGGCAAAAAAAATGTCAATTCAGGTTAAATCTTATCCATAGATGTTTTGGGTAACTTAAGAAAGATTCAATCACACCAGCTTGTAAATGGATTAAATTTGATTATTTTATCGGTCAATCAAGTGGGGAAATTAGGGGGTGGAGAGGCTACATACTAAAAATATTTTTTTCCAATTACACAAAAACTATGCATTGCAAAATTCTAAAAAAATTGTAATGTTTCTTAAATTATGACACCCATATGACACCCCACTCATTTGGATCAAAAATGTTTTTTTTACTCTCCCCACACCCATCCCCTAAATACACAGATATATAATTATTTGAGTCTTCGCTGTGATTTTCATTCAAAATTTACCAATCTTCCTGTCTCTGCGAATTTTTTCAAATTTTTCTGTCAATCATCACTCATCGTCGAAACGTAGGGGGCGGAACGATCTGAATTTAGCACTTACTTGTCCATAACTCAAAAACTATGCACCCAAAAATTCTAAAAAAAATTGCAATAATTTTTAAATTAAGTGTTCTTTCAAATGACACCCCACTCGCTTGGGTCAAAAAAGGATTTTTTTACCCTCTCTAGCCCCGTCCCCTAAACACATAGAAATATAATTATTTGAGACTTCGTTATAATTATCATACAAAATTTACCAAATATCCTAGCTCTATGAATTTTTACAAATTTTACTGTCAATGGGTGTCGAAACGCGAAGGGGGAACGGTCTGAATTTTACACGTTTTAGACAATTACTCAAAAACTGGGCATCGGAAAATTCTAAAAAAAATTGCCATGAATTTGATATTAGAAGCGATTTCAAATGACACCCCACTCGCTTGGGTCAAAAATTTTTTTCCCTCTCTACCCTGGTCCCCTAAGCACACAGAAATATAATTATTGGAGACTTCGCTAAAGTTTTCATACAAAATTTACCAAACTTCCTAACTCAGAAAAATTTGTAAAATTTCACAGTTTTATGTTCTTATGTGCACTGACTGGCTGATAGCGACGAGTCAAAAATTGGTTTCTTCCCAATTTTTTCATTTTCTCCAAAATATTACAGAACCAGTTTCAGAAAACCGGTTACAAAACTTTAGTTATTCAAGTTTCTAGCCGCCAGGGTACTCCGTATAGAAGTCCTTAAAGTTAAAAAAAATGTGAGTTTATGCGCGACATGGTCTGAACTAAATCGGTTTGAGACTAGCTCTGGCCGTATGGAGAGGTACGTCATATAATTCACGCTGGCCAACGGGCCCATTAATTCGAAAACCTGTCCCAAAACTCCAAACTAAAATATTTCTGATAATTGAAGGGATAGAACGAATGGCAACCAAGATGACAATCATATACTAATTATGCTTTCCATGCTATTCGAACTGAGCCACTAGGCTAAGACAGTGTTTGATGACTAATACGAAAAAAAAAGATGTTAATTAGAACACGCAAACGAAGAGGTAAATTTGGCGTAGAAAAGAATGACAGAAAAGAGAATTACCAAAATTTCGAAAATAAAACTGCACTGGCAACCAACCCTAACACCGGTAATTGCTCTTCATACCATTTGCGGACTAAACAGCCACCTTGAGCGGATGAGTCTTAATTGGATTTCTATAACCCAATTTAGTTTTAAAAATAAATTATGCCCCCTGGACATGAACCACTTTCGAAAAAAGAACATCAAAAAAAGCAATGTTAATATAAGGAAGGAATGGGAGGAAAGAAAACAAGGAAACATCAGGAAAAGCCATCATTTTGGAATATGACAACAGATGTCGTTTAAACAGCAAATCGAGTATGCGTCTGATCGAGATCCATCAGAGAATACCGCACCTGAAGTAGGTCGAATTTCTACTGGGCTCATCGCCATAATTGATCAAGTCATGAGGATGCACCAAGCCGAACCTCGAGAAGAAAAATCCAAAAAGCAGAAAATTAATCCACTTTCAAAAAGCCCACACCCAAAGATTCACTGACTAAAGACCTCAACCACCGAATAATCAACAAAAACTCCAAAATAAAATCAAAATTCATCTTCGATCAACTTTGATCGTCCATCCTCTTCCCGGCCTCTTTTCCTCTCTCTCATTCTCCCAGTTTTAAAATTCAATATTTGCACATTAAAACCGACAATATTTACTAGAGGCAACTAAATGTTCTCTTGGGCTTAGATCAAATTATTAAATTAGTAAATTATTAAATTAGTTTCGGAAACTTATTTTATTCCGTAATGGAAGAGAGAGAGAGAGAGAGAGAGAGAGAGAGAGAGAGAGAGAGAGAGAGACAAGGACGAAGAAACACTATCAATACGTTATCAAGAGGGTATAGTATTCATTTAGTCTCAATCAATTGTTGAGGCAATAGTTTAAGCTGCAGTCGTTGAATATGTAAGGGTACAGTCAGGTTCACTCAATGTCCAAACACGTCAATCAGTGTCGAAACGAATTGGGGAGACGATCTGAATTTTGCATTTTTCGGAATATAACTCATAAACTGGGCACCGCAAAACTCTAAAAAAAATTTCAACGAATCCTAAATTAAGTGTTCTTTCAAATGACACCCCACTGGCTTGGGCCAAAAAAATTTTTTTCTACCCTCTCTACCCCAGTCCCTTAATCACACAGAAATATAATTATTTGAGACTTCGCTATAGTTTACATACAAAATTTACCAAATTTCCTAACTCTGTGTTTTTTTACAAATTTTTCTGTCAATCAGTGTCGAAACGTAGGGGGGGGAGGACAGTCTGAAAGTCGCACTTTTTTAACAATAACTCAAAAACTGTGCATCGCAAAATTCTAAAAAAAATTGATTTGTTTTCTAAATTAGGTGCTCTTTCAAATGACACCCCACTTGACCATATTTTAAATAGTGTTTTTACCCCTTCTCATTTCCACCCCCTTAATAAATCTAATTAACTACATATCTAACTTTTATATATTTTTTATTAAAATCTTACTAATTATTCTGTCATTCCAAATACATATGAAAATTTTCGACCAGTTAGGTTCGGAGCTAATCGAGGTAAGAAAACACGAAAAAAACGTCATTATTCAAAATTATACAAAAAATGGTGAGGCATAATATTCCAAAATAAATTTTTAAGAAATACTGAAATGAAGCCCTCTCATATGATACCCTACTTGAATCTATAAAAAAATGTATTTTCTCAAAGGTCTTACATCGTAGCCCTGTAAGCACAACAAAAACCAGTTTAGTTTTATTTGTATCCGTCATTTCATGTGAACAGATTAGTTTTATACGCACCTCAAATTTCAAGTTCATAGCATTCATAGTTTACGAGATAGTCGATATAATGTGAAAAACTCGTTTTACTCTCACCAATAGTGTTCCGTATAAAAAACGGAACCCTAAAGAGGAACTTAAGTACAAAAATTATATAAATCAAATGAAAAAGTGCTTACATTAATTTAATTGTTTTCTTCCAAATCCACTCCCGTGGAACATATGTTGATAGTAGGCTGTTACAAATTGCATTCCAAAAATAATTTATCCAAAAATCTGAAGCATCATCCATAGACGCTTTGTAGAATGTAAAACACTATGTTAATCACAACAAAGATGAACCAGCATGTCAATCATACTTAATTTCGCCAAAATACTGTGATATCACTAAAATGGTTAGCTGTTGCATCCTGCAAAGCTAAAAATTCCTCAAATACTACTTTGTGCTAAATACATATATTGTTTTTTATATATAATTAAATATATTGTTTTTTTAGGCGAAGAACTTTAGACGAGTCATTTTTACCTTTTTGAACACAATTTCGGCCATCTAATTCATATTCTTCTGTTGCATTTCTTTCAACTACTATCGATTTATTTGTTTCAATAACCGGAACGGTAAAACAACGGTTTAACTATCTTCAAAGCGGCTTTCTAATACAATACGCTCATATTTCAAAACACGAAACTATGTTATCCAATCACAAATAAAAATGTTGAAATTTATTTGGAATATTTGTTTGATTTTTCAACAACTGATGCTAGTAAAACCTCCCAATCCACTTAAAAGAAAATGTAGTAAAATTAACAATTTGTTCTTAAATACATCTACCAGATAGAGATTTCAAATTATCATAATTCACTTGATTATTTGAGTATTTAAAACAAATAATAATTAGATAATTACCAATTCCATTAACGTTATTCACATTATGAATAATTGATCCATATTTTCCATATTAATCTTCGATTAATATTAATAAATTCTATCCTATCAGCACAAAATCATGAACGATAACGTCCACCTGTCCATCACCATCCTCCCAACAAAAAAGTACCAAAAACGAATCAATAAAAAATAATTGAATGTGGTGTAGCATAAAAATAGAAAAACTTTTCGATTTGGTTTTTGTTGGTGCGTTGGATGATTAATATACGGACGATATAAATATATTCAGAATTTGAAGAACCACAGGTGCAAATCAATAAATGATTGTTAATATTAACAATAATATCATTGTAAAATATTACCAAAGCTTCCAATTCGTCTAATAAGAAATATTACATCTTACACCTAACAATTTTAACCTAAAATCATTCCCACTCCTAAATAATTCAACAATAATACATATTTTAGAGCTAAAATTATGATTCCTGTTTTATGTAATTTAACGTAAATAAATGGCTTTTCTACTCCAAAAAATTTGTTGAAAATATTTCCCCAGAATTTCTATTCATTTGGCTACTTTTATTTTTATAACGTTTGTCTCGTTTTTGTTGTTGTTGTTCTATTACCGCTGCGAGTGTTCAAATTTAACACCCATAAAATGGTTAAAATGTTAAATTTAAATATATATAAAGTTTTTCGTTGTTGTAGAACAACAAATGCCGCAAGGGTTATTCGAACAATAGAAAAATTGGTTCAAGAATATATAAAAATAATCAAAAAGTTATGATTTAAATATAAACTGAAAATTATAAATAGGGTTGGCTTCTTTTGACAGTTCTACAACTGACACACAAGAGTATTATTGAAACATAAATCATAGTATACTTTAAACTTTCATTTACTGGATTCAACTATCTTAGCAGTTCATTTATCTCTGAAGCTGCGGCTATATTTTTACTGCCAAAAACTCTGTGAAAATGGGTTTTGGGTCCCTAGTGTAAAATCATTTTTGGTGAATAACAAATGAAGTTGCTATGGTATTTTCATGTAATTTTACAAAGTTTTTGCTTTATGATATCGATTTCTAATCTAATAACTTATAATAAATATCGTTTATTTATGTATTTAATATCGTAGAAAAAGCTGCATTTCCTACGCGAGATGTAAACGTTTTACGTTCGTGAAATTACCCCACTCGACGTTAAATCGTCTCGTGAACAACTTTTCACTCATAAAGAATGTTTTCATGTCTTGTAGCAAAACGTACTATTGTTTATTTTTTCAATCATTTTTAAGGTAATGCTACAATAGTATATTATTTAATTAGGAGCTAAAGTGTAGACGAAACACAAAAAGTCACTTTAGCTCCGAATTAAATACACTATTTTTTCGGGAAACGTTTAAATTTTTTATAAATATGAAATTAACACATCAAAATTTTTATAAATATGATTTTTTATCGCCATAGTTACTTCCAAAAATGAAAGAAAACATTTAAATGTGTATAAAAAAATTGTGGCTACTTGGCTACTTCGGCCTTTCAATTCAAAATTTCATAATCCAACCAAAATAGTTGTTATTTTTGTTGTCATAGTTATTCAATAATTCAAAATTTCCATCATACAATCAAAATATATGTTTTTTTGTTATTGTTATAGTTGTACAATAGTTCAAAATTTCATAATCCAATCAAACTGTTTGTTATTTTTTGTTGTCATAGTTATACAGTTTGCTTAAAAAATATAACAAATACCGTAAAAATATGAAAAGAAATGACGACTTTTTCTACCGGCGTAAAAATATGAAATTACTTCACTACTGCCGTAAAAAAAATAAAATTGGGGATACGTCAAAAAAATAAAATATACTTCAAAAACGCAAGACTTCAACCTTCTCCCATGCGTCAGTAAAGTTAAACTTTACAGCCGTTTGCCGAAAACAAACTTTTAATAAATTGATATTAAAAAAAAACAATAGTACATTATGATGCAAGGACGAAAAGCTAAAGATTGTGTCCGTGCGTCATATACTATTTTTTATTCGCCTCGAGCAAAATATTTAAAAAAAATTGTTTATTCTAAATCAAAGTTATAAATTTGCATAAATTTTGCAGTAAAGTAGCCTTTGACAAAATATTTGTTATTTTTTCAAAATAGTTGTGTAACTATGACAAGAAATAATAACAAATATTTTAATTGGATTATAAAATTTTGAATTTAAAGGTTGCTTTGATAAAAATCTGTATTGTTTATAGAATTTAAGCAAATACAAATGCATTTTACTTTTTTGGACGTAACTATGACAACAAAATATATGGTTAAAAAGTGACACTTTAAGGCCGCAAATCACAGTAATAAAGCAACACTTTAATATGTAGGCGAATAAAAAATACTTTTGATATATAGAGTGCCAAGCGGCGGAAAAGTAGTTAGTTATTGACCTATTGGCGGTCGTAAAGTTGAACAAAATTATATATGGTATATATGCAGGTGAATAGTTTTTTCTATATTGAACAGTTTCTGGTATTATTTCATTTCCAGAAAAGTTTTATTTAACGCGATTTTACAATAAATATCTATTTTATTATTAACTAGAACTTGTTAACCAGAACCTTGGAGCAGCTTTAAAAGTAAAATGTGTTTTAATATTCACGAAACTAGAAACATAATCATAGCACAACGGAACCATTTTACCTGGCAGCAAGTAAGAATGAAATAAAAAGCAACGAAAAGTCATCTAAGTAACCCACAATAATCGCCATGAAAAACAAAATATGATTTTCGCAAATTAGTCATTTGTTTCACAAAGATAAAAACTGATGTTGTTTTTGTAGTGTAGTAGTTTTGTAGTGATCTTACGAATCCTATGAAAATATAAACAGTGTTTTGTAACTGTAAGCTCCCATGGATGGTGTAACAACCGAAATCGATTGAGAAGTTAAATTTAAGTAAAATATTGTAATTATTTTTAATTATTAAATATTAACAAAATACTATTTTACAAAACAGAAACAAGTTTTTTTATTTCTTTTAAATTATTTATTATTTCATAAAATTTAATTTAATTTTAATTTAATTTAATTTAATTTAATTTAATTTTTTAATTTACAGCATAAAATCAACCCAAGCAAACATTTCAATTTTTTGTCAAATAATATATGTTATCAATTCTATATTCAAACTTTGATTTTTGCTTTGCATAGGAATGTTGATTAATTTACTTTTTGCTCTAGAAATCAAATTATTAGTTTTGGGACTGCTATACCATAACAACCAGATGCAGTACATGAATGACTTATTTCTTCTACAAAAAACTGTAATTTATAAATTAAAAAATAAATAAGAAACAATAAATTTGTATTTTTTATAACAAATGAAAATTTTCATATTCAAATAACCGCACGTAATGTAACGAATTAAACGCAAATGTAAATCGCCACATATATGCAAATAAAATATGAATTATTTTTTTTACCGATGTCGTGACCGTGAATTAAAAATTGTGTTTACTCTTTTGTACTGTGTTTTCATGTTCTAAGGGATAGCCTTCTTCCAGTATATATAGTGCAAAGAACCAGATGGGCAGTTTAATTAAGCTCAGTCACCAATGGCGAAGCCAACTACATGACGTTTTACGGATTAAACTTACCTAATCTGTAAAATGTAAGTAAATGTGCAGATGAATGCATTTTTTTTCTTTGTATACATATTTGTTTTAATTCAACATTTTTAAATCTGTAAACATATACACATAAACATATAGAACTTTCGTGCATAAATATTTTATATATGACATTCATGACTAGAAAATTCTGAAACTGTCTGAATCTTTCCTGGACTAAAATTTTTTGTAACGCTATTACGACAAATGAAGATTGCGGTTGTTTTTTTAAGTTTTTAATTGAAAATGTATGTCTGTGATTGCATTTGTAAATGATGCGTCCATTTTTTGCCAGATTTTGATAATAAAATTTAAATGAAAAAAAAATCAGTAATAAAAGAAATTAAATATTTGACTTACATATAAAGATTAATATAGTTTACCATAATTTTTTTTATATTATAAAAAAAAATTTACATATACGTAAACCGATATGAAACAAGGCAAACAAAAAATATTAAAACTGTAAAATAATTCTTTTAATCACTAAAATTTTCATTCGATTTTTCTCTATCATACGCTTAACTTCATTACTTTTCTTTAACAATTTCAGTAAAGTGAAAGTGATTAATAAATGATATATGATAAATGATAAATAATAGTAATTATTGTATTCTTTTTTTTCTTTTAAATAAATTTTATTGTAACAATTTGTTGTTTTTTCTTTTAGAGGCAAAGTTCCCACTATTGATTTTACGGTTTAAAAAAAAACGCTATTTATAATTAATAATATTTTTCTTTTTTATTTACTATTTTCTCTAACATGTTTCGAATAATTAATTCATCTTCAGAGAGATTGAATTTGCAACTGAAAAAAAAATTAAAATTTTATTGTGTTAACTAAAAAATTTCGAAAACTATTTGTTGCAATAAAAAAAGATCTTTTAATATATTGTTTTGAATTTGTGCTAATAATAATTTCATAAGTGTAAAAATAAATCAAAACAGGAAAAAAACAAATTTTTATTAGAATATATTGACTGTAATAATTAGAAATGAACTGTGTATTGTGCAAAAAACCTGTAACAGCAAGGTTACCTGGTGTGAAATGTATTAAATGCAACACACCATATCATAAAAAGTGTATATCTTTAACTGAAGATCAATACAATTTAATCTCAACTGGGTCGTCAACTTGGTTTTGCAATTTGTATAAAACTAAACACCCAAGGTCGAGTATTATTTTATCCTCTGAAACAATAGCGAGTGATTCTGAAAATCCTACTATGAGTATAAATTCTACAGACGTCAAACAACTGCATGATACTCTTTCTAAATTAAATTATGACCTAACACAAGTGGAAAAAAACTAACTCTGATTTTCAGTATAGTCTTCAAACCTTTTCTAACTTTATTGATGATTTAACTAAAAAAATGGAACGGTTTGAAGAGAAACTAAAGGAAATTGATTCGATAAAGGCTGATAATATAGCTCTAAATAAGGAGGTAAAAAATGTTAATATTAAATTAAATGATTTGGAACAATTTTCCCGCTACAATAATGTTGAAATATCAAATATTCCTCAATTAGGTAGCGAAAATTTAAATCTGATTTTACAATCAATAGGAACTGTAATTAACTGTCCAGTAATTGAACGAGATATCGAATTCATAACTAGAGTACAAAAATTTAATGCTGAAAAAAATAAACCAAAAAATATTATTGTTCGTTTTGTAAACAAAATTAAGAGAGATGATTTTGAGCAATTTCACGCAAGTTCAGCAAATTTTTGGGAAATTTTGACTTGACCCCTTTTAATTTTGGTTACTTTTTGTTTATAGATAGTCTTTGATAAATAAAAAATACAAGTTCTCTTAGAATTTTTTTTTTCGACCAGGGGTCTTCACAGGGTGCCCCTCAATTTTTTGTTATTTTGTGATGTGACTGCATTTTGACGAGCGATTGTAGAAAAACTACTGAATCGATTTTCATAAATGATATGTCGTTGAATAGGTATTAGAACAAAGTTTTTAAAAATGTACACTGTTAATTTTTTGAAATAATTTTTAACGGTGTAACATAAGAAAAAAACAGTGTAATTGAAAAAAAGATGGCATAGCCTCTTTTTTTTTTTTTTTTTTTTTAACTAAATTGAAGCTTATTTTATATCTAACCACTTGTGAAAGTTGAGGACACGTGTTATTTTTTGTTTTAAAGATAAAATTCGTTGTGCATATGACTGTCGGGAATCAGTTTTTTTTGTTCTGAAGGAAAATTATAAAAATGGCGTTATAAACTAAGAGATATTTTTTTTATGTTAAATATCAAATATTTTATTATTAGATGAACTTTTTAAAATATTATAAAAATTATATATGTAGTACAATAAATAAAATAAATACAATTGTTAAAAATGATTTACTTATTTTACAAACAGAAGTTTCTTTTGAATAGGAAAGCACTTCTGCAATTATTTTCTTTGTATTAGATGGCATAAAAAATGAAATGTTTATTTATCACTTTTAGTAATCACTTGTCACTCTTATAAAAAATAATTTGACAGTCTTGACTGCAAACAAAAAAGCCGTATAAACAACTAAATCTATTTAGGAACTTTTGACTGGAGAAGTATTATGTTCGTATTATGTTATTATGGAATCATAAAGTAAAAGATTGTTTTTCAACATTAAATTACAAATATTTTATTATTGAATAAACTTTTTAAAATATCATACAAATTATATATGTGAAAATAAATATAGTTATTAAAAATTATTTACTTATTTTACATTCAAAAGTTTCTTTTGAGTTGGAAAACATTTTTGCATTTATTGTCTTAGTATCTACTGGTACAAAAGAATAAAGTCTTTTTTATGGTGGCATAAGTTAATTAGTTAATTTAAGGTTGACGCTGAATGGCATTTTCATGCTACCAGCCATGGAAAGGGACCTTGTGATGGAATTGGTGGTACACTGAAGCGTGCTGCATACCGTTATAGTATGGCGAGCGAAGATAATATTATTGATACACCAAAAAAACTTTTCGAATGGGCTTTAAAATGGGAATCTACCATGAACTTTGGATACGCCGATAAAAATGAATATCAATTAACAAAAGAAAAATAACAAAATCGATATAAAATGCGATTACAATAAGTGGAACTCAAAAATTTCATTCTTTTGTACCAGTAGATACTAAGACAATAAATGCAAAAATGTTTTCCAACTCAAAAGAAACTTTTGAATGTAAAATAAGTAAATAATTTTTAATAACTATATTTATTTTCACATATATAATTTGTATGATATTTTAAAAAGTTTATTCAATAATAAAATATTTGTAATTTAATGTTGAAAAACAATCTTTTACTTTATGATTCCATAGTAACATAATACGAACATAATACTTCTCCAGTCAAAAGTTCCTAAATAGATTTAGATGTTTATACGGCTTTTTTGTTTGCAGTCAAGACTGTCAAATTATTTTTTATAAGAGTGACAAGTGATTACTAAAAGTGATAAATAAACATTTCATTTTCTATGCCATCTAATACAAAGAAAATAATTGCAGAAGTGCTTTCCTATTCAAAAGAAACTTCTGTTTGTAAAATAAGTAAATCATTTTTAACAATTGTATTTATTTTATTTATTGTACTACATATATAATTTTTATAATATTTTAAAAAGTTCATCTAATAATAAAATATTTGATATTTAACATAAAAAAAATATCTCTTAGTTTATAACGCCATTTTTATAATTTTCCTTCAGAACAAAAAAAACTGATTCCCGACAGTCATATGCACAACGAATTTTATCTTTAAAACAAAAAATAACACGTGTCCTCAACTTTCACAAGTGGTTAGATATAAAATAAGCTTCAATTTAGTTAAAAAAAAAAAAAAAAAAAAAGAGGCTATGCCATCTATTTTTCAATTACACCGTTTTTTTCTTATGTTACACCGTTAAAAATTATTTCAAAAAATTAGCAGTGTACATTTTTAAAAACTTTGTTCTAATACCTATTCAACGACATATCATTTATGAAAATCGATTCAGTAGTTTTTCTACAATCGCTCGTCAAAATGCAGTCACATCACAAAATAACAAAAAATTGAGGGGCACCCTGTGAAGACCCCTGGTCGAAAAAAAAAATTCTAAGAGAACTTGTATTTTTTATTTATCAAAGACTATCTATAAACAAAAAATAATCAAAATTAAAAGGGGTCAACTCAAAACGTTGTTGAATCTTCGTGAAATTGCTCTTTTATTTCTTCATTTCGGAAATTGACAATATCAGCACGTTTAAAAAATTCTTAAGTAATAATCGACTTAAGTAATAATCAGCTCTTAATGCAATGCAAAAATTATGCAAAAGAAAATAATATTTCATATGTTTGGGTTAGCAACTGTAAAATTTTTGCAAGGAAATCCAATAACGAGATAAGCAAAACTAAACTAATTAAAACTTTTGATGATATAAGTAAATTAATTATTTAAACTGAAGCTTTACACTATATAATATTACCATAAAAGTTATCGTTATCTAAATCTAACTTTGATGGAGATTTTTTATCAAAACGTTCGTGGTTTGAAAACTAAAACACATACCTTTTACACAAATTTAATCAATATAGATGCAAATGTTATATGTTTATCGGGGACATGGCTAAATAATGATATCCTCAATGGTGAATTGTTTACAGATCAATTTATGATTTATAGAAGAGATCGGGATTTACGTTTAACTTAATTGGTTGCAATTGATTCATATGTATTTCCTAATCATCGTAGAAGGACAGAGTGGGAATTTCCAGCCGAAGATATTTGGTTGACAATTAATCTAAAATCAATTAAAATTCATATTTGTTGTACTTATATGGATAAAAATATTCAAAACTTAAATGCTCATATGGCTGCAATCAAAAGCGTTTGTCTGGCTCACCCAAAAGATAAAATTATTATAGTTGGTGATTATAATATGTCAAACATAAAATGGGACGACCTGCTGTCATCTACGTTTAATGAAAGGACTATAGGTTATTATCTAATTCACTAAATCTGTGTAATTTATGTCAATATAACTTAATAATTAATCAATCAAAATAATGTAATCCTTGATTTAGTTCTTTCAAATTGTAACGTAAAAGTATCAAGAAATAATTTACCATTGGTGCCGCTAGATTTGCATCATCCTTCTCTTAAGGCTATTATCGATTTTTAAAAAATTAAGTTCGCGAAAGTTAAAGTGGAAAAACAAAAAATAAAATTAATTATGATCTTTTATATGACCGTTAAGAGCAAATTAATTGGGAAGAAGAATTAAGATTAGAAGATGTAAATCTAATGGTTCATAAGTTTTATGATATAATCTTTGAAATTATTAATTGTGCGGCTCCCGATAAAACAACTTCAAGAAGATATCCAAGCTGGTTTAATAAAGAAATTAGAAGCATGTATACAAGAAAGAAAAAATTACATAAGAAATGGACAAAATATAAAAGAGCAATTTCACGCAAGTTCAGCAAATTTTTGGGAAATTTTGACTTGACCCCTTTTAATTTTGATTATTTTTTGTTTATGGATAGTCTTTCATAAATAAAAAATACAAGTTCTCTTAGAATTTTTTTTTCGGGGTCTTCACAGGGTGCCCCTCAATTTTTTGTTATTTTGTGATGTGAGTGCATTTTGACGAGCGATTGTAGAAAAACTACTGAATCGATTCTCATAAATGATATGTCGTTGAATAGGTAGTAGAACAAAGTTTTTAAAAATGTACACTGTTAAATGTTTGAAATAATTTTTAACGGTGTAACATAAGAAAAAAACGGTGTAATTGAATTAAAGATGGCATAGCCTTTTTTTTTTTTAAACTAAATTGAAGCTTATTTTATATCTAACCACTTGTGAAAGTTTGGCACTTGCATTATTTTTTGTTTTAAAGATAAAATTCGTTGTGCATATGACTGTCGGGAATCAGTTTTTTTTGTTCTGAAGGAAAATTATAAAAATGGCGTTATAAACTAAGAGATTTTTTTTTAATGTATATAAATTTTTTATTAACAAGTTTATTTATTTCAATTATTTCCATTTAGTTTTAAGGTATTTACATTTCACAGTTTTAATTTTAAAATAATACATAATTTTGTTGTAAAGCATTTTTAAATTTACATGTGACAAAAATTAAAAGAACAAAAGGAGTTCGTATATGTTCGTATATAAAATAAAAAATATAATAAAATATATAATATTTTACTATATTTTTTAATAATTATTAATTTACATAGTTAAACTAAAAATATATATAATTGATTTGAGTTTAGCAAATCAATAATATATTTATATATTTCTTTTTCGCCTTTCAATGTATAAAAATACTTTTGGATAAAATTCAAAAATTGGTTGCTGATTGCGGATTTTTTAAGTTGAATAAATAAAATATTTTGAAGCACACATCAATTGCTTTTCATGTTGTATAAACTTCATACCATACACTATCAAAACATACTAGTATTGGCTTTGTTATAGATCCAGTAATTAACAAAATGGCTGAATTGGTAATTTTTGATCTAAATAATTTTGTAACGTCTCTTCAATATTTTGAACAGTTTCACCTATAATGGCAAAACTGTTTTGAGAATCTCGAACACTGTATTTCTTATAAATTTTATGCTCCAAAGTTTTGTTGATTGGACGGAGTATCCTGTGCAGTAAATACATAGTTAATAGCAGAATACCATCTAAATAATATAAAACAGAAAAATATTATTTATTACAGAATCAAACATTGAATAGGTTTAATTGTTTTCACTCAAAAAAATTACAAATGACATGTCCAAAAACAACTTTTTAACTTACAACCGGGAATTCAAATACATCAGAATAGGGAATACAATACCGATATACCGGTATACCGAAAACCGAGATATCGCTAAATTTTGACCGGTATTCAGTGATTTGAATCCCGGTTTTCGGTATTTATGCAATAAATTAATACAACCAAAAATTCTTGGAATTCACTGTAACGTTTTTAATTTTTCAATCGTTTTTGTTTGTGAATTTATTTTACTTATGAAGGTAAGCAATTTTATATGTATTGTTGGATGAACTAAATATTTGCTTTTCTTTCGTATATATAATAATTAAGAGTAGTTTAAGCAATTAGTGTTTAATGAGATAGTTTATTCTCAAGCAAAAGTTAAAGCAAACATTGTAATTTCTACTACCAAACACATTTTATTTAAAAAAAAATAGCGTGTCATCATCAAAGAATATTCCATAACTAAGACTAAGGGATGCTATCGTTGATTGAAAAAACTTCATCTGCCAGCACCCCTAAGATATCACTTTGGCTAGTGACATCTCACTGTTATTGCCAGTGGTAAACGATATCTCAAATTAACTTGTATGCCAATAGCAGGGACTAAAGTACGCGGGGTTGTCACACACATAGATCAACAATTTTAAATTTTACAAATCTTCCTGCGGAAAGCTAAGTATTAAACTCATTGGTATTAATGCATTGTTACCATTTGAAAATCATTATCGGCGAAGTGCCACCATTTTTAATTAGTTAATTGATCATGATTGCCATCCATGTTTAATCATACATAAGCTAGCTTCTTTGTATAGTATTTGTGCGAATTCGGTCTCGTAATTATGAGTTTTATATCGATATAATCGATGTTATCAACTATCTTCACTTAATTTTAGAAAAATGTATTACATACTATTGCAAACCAACAACATATATGGTGAAGATGGTAAAATTTGTAACATCATGATGTGTTAAATTCCAATACATATAATTTTGATATACACAAATGAAATTGTTTCAGATTATACTTTCATTTTACCAATTTCATAAAAATTATGCTCAGCCAAAAAAAACATTGATCTAACAAACTAATTCCGTATAAAACGATATTTAAATAAAAGCCAAATCAAATAATTATCAACGTTTAGGCAAAATCCCTTAAGATAATTATATTAATAACTTTAAAAAACTGCATTATCGATCAATTTTTTAAAATTCGTAAAAAGAAATTTTTATGATTTTTATGAATTCATGATTAACTCGAGAACTCGAATATATAAATGTTTCCCCATACAAAATTGCACAACGCGCCTAAAAAAGTTTTCACTTCAAAATGACTGAACTTTCGGACCTCATAAAAAATCTCCATCCAGCGTAAGAAGAAGATTTTACCACAAATCGGAATTTGGATAGTAATCTCAAGTTTCAGCATATTCCGAAAAACGATATAGTGAAGTGTCTTTTATGATGGCCCAATGATGAGACCATAGAGGAACTCGTGGAAGATAATGTCGAGCTTATAGCAAAAATGGAAGATGAAACTGAGTCTGAGTTTGGAAGTAAAAACTTAATGAAAAAGAAAATAGATCAAGCGATTTGTAAAAAAACTGAATTACACAGTTGCTGAGAAAAAAACTCGGTTAACATAAGATCTAGTTAAGGGCCTACGAAATGAAATGATTCATTCTGAAGATGAGGGAACAAGGGGAGTATATTTGCAACAATTCTATGAATTGTTTCTTACGGTTCAACCAAAATTTGTTTTCATCTTATAGATCGTTTTCATGAGCTTGTATTTTGCTAAATAAGCTGAGATCAAGACTTGTTTCATTTTAATCAATTAATGTGATATGTTGTGTTATTTATTATTTTTTTTTATTTTGAATATTACGTAATATGTTAATGATTAATGAATTTATGTTTTTTATTTCAAATAAAAATTGAAACAACATTTTTTGTATGAAAATTAAATTTTTTTAAATACCTGTATTAAAACCGATATACCGGTATTTGTATTTTTAAGTACCGAAATACCGGTATTCACTTTTACTCCGGTATTGTATTCCCTACATTAGAAACAGAATTTCATACAAATTTGACAGCAAAAAATTCTGTTGCTGTAAAATTTGAATGGAATTCTGTTTCTGTTGTATGTGATTTTCAAGTTTTTGGAGCCAAAACAAAAACAAATTAAAAAACTTACTTTCTGTAAATTGAGAAGCTTTTCAACAATCTCTTTTAATTTTTCATCTTTAATTTGTTCTTCAAAAATGGGCTGAGTTTTCTGAATAAATGTTGGTAATTTACAACCAAAATCGTTGGCTTTCTTAAACATTGCTTTAAAATAAATGTCTATCTGAAAATTTTAAAAGGAATATTAATATAATTAAAATGTTATTGAAATATACTAATATTGAATTATTAATTACCAGTTTATAACCAAGCGGTAATTTAAATTGCTTCCATTAGGTTAAAATTTCCGAAGTTGATTTTAATTTTGAAATGTCGCTGAGTCTCAGTTGTTTAGTCCTGTCACATGCAGACTCAATTTCAACCCAACTACTCTGTTCATCGAACAAAATTTCTACATGTTCTGATGAATCTGCTTCAGGAACTGAAAAATCATTTTTTTTAACACGGCATAGACAGTACAAAAATTTACAAAGTTTCACATACCAAACGTATGAATTCGTTTACTTGCCAACTATTTGTTTTTGTTTTAAATCATAAAATTTCTTATCGTTTAATAAAAGAATTTTAATTTTTCAATTTTCTTAACAACACTTTTAGCTTTTCACAAAACTGCTAAATATTTTGTAAAGTTGTTGTTTATTCAACGTCTGGATATAAACTGTGATTCTTACCAAGATTTTATTAATCGTTATTAAAAATAATAACCTATGGTTAGATTAATGTATACTATTATTAATCTAATAACCTACGTTTTTAAAGTAAAAACCTCGATGATTAATCTAATAAAATGGTTATTAAAATTAACTACAAAAATAATAATTTATGTTTTTATCTTAATAGCTCTACGTTAATCACATGATTTTTTATTTGATTGCCTGAATTCATTATTTTAATAAGAATTGGTTATTAGTTTGATCAACCGTTGTGATTTTTTTAATAATATTGACCGTATTTTTATTTTAATAAACATTTTTATGAAAATAATAACAAAAAGTATTAATCGAACGAATGTGGCAATTACTTTAATAAAAATCGTTATTAGATTGATAAAATAACTTATTACACATTTTTAAAACGGGCGGTTATTAAATTTACTAACAAAATTCTTTGAGTGCACAATGGAATACATGGAGACTTACTTAGATGGGTGGCAAGCTATATAACAAATAGAATGCAGCATGTATATATTAAGGGGTTTAAGTCAAAGGAAATTCATGTCAAATCAGGGGTTCCACAAGGATCATATTTAGGACCTCTTCTTTTTATAATATGCCTGAATCCAACAATTACATTTTATATGCTGATGATATTAAAATATTTAAATCTGTAAAATCCATTTCAGACTGTTTAGAATTACAATGTGATGTTGAAAGATTTGTTGCTTACTGTAAACAATTTTGCTTAACATTAAATACAACGAAATGCATGCGTATGTCCTTTACTAGAAATGTAACGAATGTTGTGAAATTTAACTACAAAATCTATAACGATGATGTACCGAAAACGAAATTGATTAAAGATCTTGGCATCTTCTTTGATAGCAAACTCAATTTCATTGATCACATAGAGATAGTTGTGAACAAAGCCTTAAAAATGTTAGGTTTCGTTATAAGGTCATATTATAAATTTTGTAATGTTGGAACGTTAACAACTTTATTTAAATCGATTGTTCGAAGTCATTTTGAGTATGCATCAATTATATGGTCTCCATTCTATTTCACGCACATAAGTAATTTAGAAAAAATTCAAAAAAAGTTTATCAATCATTTAAAATATAGAAAACTAATTCCAAGTGATATGCAACAAGCGCCCTATGATGAAATATTAAGGAAATTAAAATTAATGAGCTTTGAGGAACGTAGATTAATAAATTCAGTCTTATTTCTTTTTGGATCTTTAAGAGGTAGTATAGACTCCCAAAGCTACTTACACTTGATTAACCTTAATTTGCCTAATAAGACAACTAGGCAAAATCATCTTTTTTATGTTGATTTATCTAAATCGAACAGAGGACATTTTCCACCCTTAAATGGAGGGATCAGTTTTTTTGTTTTTTTTATTTTTTTTTATTTTTGATCTACGGGTGTGACAACCCCGCGTACTCCAGTCCCTGCTATTGACATACGGGTTGACGTGAGATATCACATACCACTGGCAATAGCAGTGAGATATCACTAGCCAAGGTGACATCTTAGGGGTGGTGGCGGATGAACTGTATTCAGTCAACGGTAGCACCCTTAATCTTAGCTGTGAAATAATCCTTGATGATGAGACGCTTTTGCTTCCTTGAAGAAACGAGCATTCAAATAACTATGTGTGGGCTTTTATCTTTAAGAAAGACAGTGCGTCACAGGATCAAGGAATATGCAACCGGCTGGATTATTGGTAACTACATTTTTGTTTTGTTTCAGCAAATATTTGTAAAAATTTGCTATTTACTTTTTAATTTACTTTTGTTTTCTCTATTCTATCATAAAATATTGGCCTATGTCATATTTTATCAGTGATAGGATTTTTTGTTTAGTTATCCATTCTTTAACAAAAAATATAAAAAAACAAAAAAAGAAAGATTTACGTCCATCAACACCTTTGAACGTATGTTGTTGTGGGACCTTGGTCTTAAAAGGTTTTTATGTGTTATTGTGACACATATTGTAATTCCTACTACACAACAAATTTTATTAAAAAAAAAAAAAAAATACAATGCTTAGAAATTTTATCGAGGTATCTCAAAAAAACCAAATGATGGATATTTTTCTTGATAGTTCTACTTCCTTTAAAAAAAAGTTACTTAATTTTATCAATTTGTAGCTAAAAAAACTAAAAAAAAAAAAATTAAAAAGCTAAAGAAAAAAAAATTAATATACTAGAAAAAAAAAGATGGAAAAGATATTAACAATTGTTGTTGTTTTTTGCTTTATTGCTTTATTATGTTTAAGAAAACTAAATTATAATTTATATTGCTTATTCTTATTTATTTTACTTATTAATTGTCTATTAATTTTTGCATATGTTAGTGTATGATCTTGAAATATTTTTTTTATGTTAACTTAACAGTAAAGTGATACATGTTTTTATGGAAAACTAAAACAATTTTCCGTTTTTGTATCTAAATTTCAAATTAAAAAAAAAAATAAATTATTCAATGTGCACGTTTGTTTTTATTCTCTTCATAAATAAATTTCTTTCTTATATAATGTTAGATAAAAATATGATAAAATACATTAATTTAATCATTACGAAAGTATTATTTCATAAAAAGTTTACTGAAACCCACCATTTCAGAAACTTTAAAAAAGTTTTAATTTTTACATGCTCTCAAAATTTTTACAAGCTTCTATATTCTTTTGTATATAATATTTTGATCATAATATTATAATATTTATTTAATAAATTTTTTTTTAATTATGTGTGTGCATATTTGTGCTAAGGCGTTTTACGACATAAAATGTATATGGTATGGTGCACATCGTGTGAATGTCATGTATTATGCACAATTTTGTGCACGGGGCTTTTGTAACATGCACAATTAATGCACATTTCGTGAATTTCTTTCAAAATTGTTTTTAAATATTTAATCCATATATACAGACATTCTCAAATTTCAATATTTTGACGCCATCGAAGGAATTGAAATTTCAACTCAACTAGAACTTGAAGAAGTTGAAAAATATTGAATTGCTAGTTGCTATGAGAATTTAAAAAAAATTGTTGTATACGAAGAAAAATCCAAATGTTTTACTTATTATTTAGTGATTGCACCAGAAGATTGAGGAGAAAGATTTAACAATTTGAAGAGTAAGGTCAATTTATGAAACGTATTTTCGGAAATTCAAATGTTTTGATCTGTAAAATACAACAATTAGAAGTTAAAACAGAAGTAATAATTGATAACAATTTGTTAAAATAGAACATTGCTGAATACGCTCGAATTAAAGTGATGTTTTGGAAAACTCAATTGTCGATTTAAGAAATCAACTTAAATAGAACAATATCGTATAATATAACAATATGTAAATATAGTTAACAAAATTTGATTGTCTCCCGAAATGAATGATGAAACAAATTTTGGAACAATATTCAACTTTTAATTGCGAGTTGCGACCTACATTACAGTGCACAGCTTAAAAGAAAAAATGAGAAGTTTACAAACGTTTTAACTATCATATTTGGATAATTGGATCAAAATATTTCAATAAATTTCATAAATTGAGCCAAATGAGCCAAAAGTGAAAGTCTTACCCCTACTATTCTGGCATTTCTCAACGTTTTAGGACCTACTGATTCTAAAAAGTAACAAAAAAATTGTACGGCTGCATGCCCCACGGCCGGCCGTCATTACCTACGAATCTAAAAAACCGCTGGACAGATTTCAAAAATTTGTTTTTCTAAAAATAGGTAGTATACTCTATGGACAGGTCCAAAAGGACGACATGTTTGATAACTGTACCGGAAGTTTGTCAAAAAAATTGTCAAATGTGGCAAAACAAGGAGATTTGCTTATTTTTGGCATTAAAAAATTCATTTTAAGTGATAATGAGTAGTAACATTGAATTTTGAGAAATCTTGATATTCGGAATTGGTTTGTGAGAAAAACTAGATTATTGCATTATAGGTTTGTCAAAAAAATGTTGTCAAGTGTGTCAAAAGAAAGATTTTTACCCAATTTTTTGAAAAAAATAACATTAATTATTTGTATGACATGAAATTTTATTATTATTATAGAGAATTATGGTATTATAAGTTTGTCAAAAAAATAATGTCAAGTGTGTCAAAAGAATGATTTTCATTTATTTATTTAGAAAAATATAAAATTAGTTATTTGTATAAAATGAAATTTAATGAACATGATATTATTATTATTGAGAATTTTATTGCATAATAAGTTTGTCAAAAAAATATTGTCAAGTGTGCCAAAAAAATGATTTCATTTAATTTTTAGCCAATTTTTTCGAAAAAAAATGTTGCGAAAAAACGTAATTGAACATGAAATTAGGCATGAAAATTTTTGAATTTGTAATAGTTTTTAAAATATTTTTGGAATTTTGAAAAAAGTTTATATTTTTGATTTTGTAATAATTTTTGTAATATTTTTAGAATTTTGTAAACAGATTTAATTTTTGATTTTGTTATAATTTTTGCAATATTTTTAGAATTTTGGAAAAAAAATTGAATTTTTGAATTTTATATATATTTTTAGAATTTTGAAAAAAGTTTCAATTTTTGATTTTGTAAGAATTTTTTGAACATTTTTAGAAGTTTGAAAAATTTTAAATTTTATTATAATATTTGGAATTTTGAAAAAAGTTTCAATTTTTGAATTTGTAAGAATTTTTGAAATTTTTTAAGAATTATTTTATATTTTGTTATAGTTGTTTGTAATTGACTAGAGTATAACAACAATAGTGATCACTAGAGAAATAAATTCACCTGAGACCAACCCTGAATCTAATAAATATATGTTTATGTAATTTTTTTGTTTTCTTATACTTCGCTAGAATAGTAAACTGATTTATGGTTTATAAGCGTTGATAGTTTTTGGTAGTATATCTTCGATAGAGTTTCCAGAGCTTGCATTCAAAATGTTTCAATTCATGCCAAATAAAATATGAATTCTGTAATATTATTTATTGGGTAATTTTTTATTAATATATTTTATTTTCGAGCTTAATTTTGCAAGGCGAGCCTTGTAAATTTACGAGGGAATAAAATTCAATAAACACCAACCCAATGCTACATTTTATCCTTATAATCTAAACTGAATTATTTTAAAATTCACAGATAAAAAGAAATAAAATAACAACTAATTTTTCCATATTGAAAATTTATTTCAAACAAAGTATAAGAATGCCTTTGACCTTTTTATTCGTGAGAGAAACATGCGCATTAGTTTGAATTAATTGCTATTTATGTAATCTATAACATAACAGCCGTTAGTCTATCCCTCTATACGATCGTAACCTTTCAAACTGCAATTTGGATAACGAGGTTGAGAGGTCAAATCCTGGCGTAGAGCATTTATATCGTTTTTTTTTAATTTTTCTTTAAATAAGATTAACATTATCGTTTTTTATTCATAAATACTTAAAAATCATAAAAGTTAAGTTTAACGAGTTTTAAATTGATCGATAATGTAGTTTTTTAAAGTTATTTCTCCTGTCTTTTCCCGTTTCGTTCAAATTATTATCATTTCGATATTAATAAGAAGCTTAATTATTTTTTTGACAGGCAGTGCTAAAAATCATATGTTAGTGCCGATCATTATTTTTCATAATTTCATTCCCATGAAATAAAATAAGGAAAAACAAAAACTACTATTTAAGTTTGTATTTCTATTTCAATACGAGTTAATATCTTCATCACAAAATACTGATTTAAACAGTTTAAGGCTGTGGACAATGTACGGTATTTAAATTTATCGATAATGTAGTTTTTTAAAGTTATTGCTATCGTCTTTGTAGCACAGTGTGACAGTGTATATCTCATCAGATGTTTGTAAACATTTTTTAACGTAGATAAAAATAACAATTTAAACAATTGGTATAATAAGAGCTTTTGAATCTATTTATAATTTGTGCTAAAGCCCGGCTAAAAAAATGTATTTAAAAATAAACATTTTAATTAAGTTTTCAATACCTTTTAAGTTTTTGGAGAATACTTTGTTCAATGTTTGAATTCCTAAACTTAGTTGCTGGTATTTGATTAACATAAAATCTAAATTTTTACCTGTCATTTTAATCAGATTCAAAAAGTCAAATGGAAAAGTTATAACCATTATATAAGGTAAGTTAATCAGATTTGTTCGTTTAAAATTATATTATGTAGTCAAGGTAAAACTAGTTTAGAAAACAAAGAAAATCTTTTGAGGGACCATTAAAATTGATAAAGTTGGAAATAAAAGGGTTAATATTCTATCCGTAATAGTTAGGTTAAGCACATAGAAAATTTAATTAAATCATTTCCTCAAAAAAAATCAGATAGACTTGACCAATTTTTTTCCCTTGGTTATTTATTCTATATTTTCCTTTTATAATATCAATGTATTAAAAAACTCAATTTAAGAATAAAGGGTACGTTATAAGCATGAAATATTTTAATCTTACCACGATTTGCGTCAACATAATTAAATTTTGTACTAAATGTAAAAAGCATACTATGTCCGTTATCTAGTTTTTCAAAAACTAAAATTAAATTTTTTTAAATAGGATTAAGTAAAAGGAATTATGATTTCATATTTTCTTTCATTCAATATAAAACTTCTACCAAATTCAACTTATTCAAATCTCGTTAATCTTTTTTAATGAAAAAACGGAGCGTAAAATAAAACAGTAAAAGGATGAAAATAATTATAACACAAGTTTTCTTTTGAGAAAACTATTGTTTGATATGAAAAACTTGAGGCACAAACACAGTAAATGTTAATACAAAGCGAGCTCCAAGACTATACACTTCTTTATTTCCAATAAACATTCTGAAATATTGATTCATTTTTTCTTTTAAATTCGCTTAAATTCTTAGTTGGTTTTTTAAAACTTTTACGATCGTGTTTTAAGTCAATTTAAAAGAAAATGCTTTTTGTACAAACAAAATTTTTATTATAATTTTTTATAAAAATAACAAAATCATATATCATATACATTATTCAATTTTTTGTTCATTGTGTTTTTTTTGTTCTACTGTTGCTACTTTGTGTGTTAATAACCCTTTCGTGATATATCAAAAACGTCAATTTTTTTTTTACTTTTAAGAAATTGTTGGTTTTTTTCATAACCAAAGCTTTGTCAAAATACGTAAAAAATTCTGATTCTTCGATTTTTCTAGAAAAATTTTTATTTTTGTTTATTGAATTTTATAATTTTGATTTGCCGTGGAAGGAACCGGTATATAAGTTTGTGCTAAATATATTTGTATAAGTTTTAATGACGCAATAATTCACTAGACAATAGAAAATTATTTGCATTGAAAAAATGGTTCGAAACTATTATATTCAATATAAGCATACGATCTGGAACTAGAACTAGCACTTCTTTCAATCCAGTCTCCGTTAAGAAGTTAAGGTTTATGTCATGAACGTGATGTGCACCATGCTGTGCCCATATCGTAAAACGCCTTAGCACACAAATCCACACAATGTCAACCGCATGTTTTAGAAATAATTAAAAAACGAAATTTAATTAATGATAATAATAATAAATAAAAGAACATGGAATGAAAGAAAGTAAAAATTGAAAGTTGTTTTACATTCTCTAAAATGGCCTAATACTTTCGTAATCAATAAACTGATGTTTTTGTTCTAAAATTATGTGCGAAAGAATTTATTTTGTGAATAAAATGAAAACAAACGCAAAAAACAAAGGGTCACTTTGAATAATTAATTTTAGTGATTTAAAAAATCATTATATTTTCCGTTTGGCTTGTTTCATGTCGGTTTACTGTTATTTAAATATTGACTTTTCATTATATTAAAAAAATTGTGGAGATCAATATTATTTTTTAAAGGTTAGTTATATATTTATATCTTTTGATTTCTGATTTTTCCCTGTGATACCAGTAGGTACCAGGAGGTACACAGAGTTTCAATAATGACGTATACACCTTATTGGTAAAATTCAACAGCTCCAAAAAATTATGTCGAACACACGTTATAAATCAAACGTTTAGGAACCTTGCTCACGACACTGAAGAATTGTACATATCTGCTGTGAATGGCCTTATTGCTGTCCAAAGCGTCAGCCCACAGGTGAACAAAGTATGCCAGACTTCACCGACCTTGAAAACAAACGTCGATGACACATCAAAAAGACGCCAAAATGGAAATGGTGAGGATATGCGAGTTCAACTGCCTTGGCCGAAAAAAGTAAAACGGTCAACAGGATCTTGAAAGAACCTAGATCAAGATCCGAGCAGAACGTGATCAAGTCGAAAAAACAGCAGGCCGAGCCTATGAACCAAAACATGCTCCCTGTGGTAGCATTCAAAACGGAGTGGCAACGCGTGAGAAGACGTGAAAGGAGGAAGCCTACGCGAACCGAACCACATAAACCTAGGAAAATTTCACCACGGTCGGATGCTATAATAATATCTAGGTCCGGTGAAAAAAACTAGCCACAAATGTTAAATGAGATGAAAACGAACCCTGGATTTAAAAAAACTCGGTGATTGGTGTCACTAAGATTAGGAAGATAGTTGAAGGCGAGCTGGTTCTTAAACTTAAAAAAGACGGACACAATCAAAAGCTGAAAGAACACGTAAAGCTAGCACTCAGATACTCGGCGAGTTTAAGGTTGATGTGTCTATCCAAACCAATGCAATCAAATCTTTGAGGATAATGCGAGATGGGGCTCAGACGGGAATAATCAGTCTCCCTGAACGATCAGCACATGCGCTCGTTACGTTCAGGCACATCGGAATTGGAAGGAAAAGATGCAGACTGTGGAGCGAATCACTCCAACACGCTGTGTCAGATGCCTTAATTACGATCATGTAGCAAGGCACTGTAAAAGTTACAAAATGTGCCCCCAAAATGTGCTCTTTGCCTGCAGGGACAAATGGCAGGAGGGAGTAGATCCCCAGCCTACCAAAGAGCACTAAAGCCAACTTCTGCCCGTAATGGTTAAGTGTATCCAGAAAAATCTTAACCACTGCGAGGCTGCACAGGATCTACTGACACAGACTGTTAGAGAACAAAAAGTGGACGTGGAATTGATTTGCGAACAATATAGAACCCCTGTTGGCGATGGGAACAGGGTTGAAGACAGGACGAGCAAAGATGCTATAAGAACCAGCAATGCTCTTTCTTTTGAACGCAGAAAAGTAAGTCACCAACAGTAATTGCGGATGATTTTAACGCTTGGACCGTTGAATGGGGAAGTAAACGTTCTAACCTTAAAGGTAGGGCATTACTTGAGCATTTTCCAGACTTGGTCTGGTACTGCTCAACCATAGTACCATGGTACCACGGAGAAATTTAATAAATGAAAAGCATGTTCTCGAGAGCAGCGAAATGGAGGGTATCTGACTTATACACACATAGTGATCATCGCGCTTTTTTGTATTTGAAACCCAGACACCACAGCGGTTTGAAAGGCGGCAAGTTAAGCGCAAGGAAAATGGGTGGCAAATCAAAAATTTGGACATGGAGATGCTGTACTACATGGTTGAATGTATGCCAATACCTGAGAAAGGTGCTAAGAAAGGAGCCAAATTTATAACGAGATATCTTAAAAGCACCTGTGATGCATCTATAATGTAAATGCAATAGTAATGGACGGTACCAAGTATTCTGGTGGACTGAAAACATTGCTCCTTTGAGAAAAGACTTTCTCAAACTCCGGAGCTAATGTACACGGAGAAGAAATCATGAGCAATATGAGCAGTTCTAAAGTGATTTCCGCGAAAGACGGAAAGAATTGCGTAAATCGATTGCCAGTAGTAAGAGCAGATCATTCCAGTGTCTTAAAGTTGAAGTTCAGAATAACCCATGGGGAAGTGCGTGCATAATTGTCCTCACTAAACTAAAGGGTATTGAATCAGCTGCAACAGTGTATCCATCCAGATATAATGGCTAAAATTGTGTCTGGCCTTTTTCCATACCACGTTGACTTCTCCCTACCTCGTGGGCTGCAAATTGAGGATAATTCAATTTCGGGTGTCACCACCCTTAGGTCATAAAATCGATGCACTGATTATCCGTTAATAGAACGCCCGGTCTGCATCCCAAATATCGTTCTAAAAGCAGCGATAAAGAAGAAGCCGATGATTTTCGAAATATCTACACTGCTTGCCTGAGAGAAGGGATATTTCCTAAGGAATGGAAGCGCCTACCCCTTATCCTTATACCAAAAGGTAACAAACCACCAGAAGAACCCTCTTGAGCAAGGGGCCTTGCTGACCGGCATTTTAATTTTAGAAAAAAACGCTCTACCATTGATGCAATCTCTGCAGTATGTGAGATAGCGCAAAGGGCTTTTAGCGGTAGAAGATGGCTAGAAGGTGATAAACAATATTGTGCTGTTGTCACTCTGGATGTTAAAAGTGCTTTTCACTCTGCAAACCAAATCCTGAGAGCCCTAGACGAACTGCACGAATCTGACTACCTGATACGTATAATAGCCAGTTACTACACGGGAAGAACTCTGGTCTATGATACAGAAGCAGGTCCTCAAAAGTGAAATATAACAGGGATAGCATACCAAGGGCCATGGACCACTGTTATGGAAAATCATGTACGATGGTGTTCTCAGAGGACGTGTGCCGGAACAAACAACGTTTATGGGCTTGTCATTGGCATAACCGTCATAGTTGTTCTATCCAAGAACCTCACATTACTAGCAACTGTAACCAAATCGTAATTAGCGTTAGAACATGGCTAAACAATTACAGCTGTAAATTTACCGGTAAAATATTTTTATAGTTATTTTACCGTAAAATTACCGGTAAGATTGGTAAAATTGGTAAAATAGATAAAATATAAAACTGGTTCAAAAAATTAAATTATGGTTGCATTTTTAACTAATTCAAAATGTACGACTATATCACAATCATTTCTATAGGTTATAAAAACATTAGAGGGTCATTCCATGGAAACATAAACCTCAATGAAGTTTAAGTTGTGTGGAAAAATTAATCTAATTGGAAAATTGCCCGTCGTTATTGATACCAAAGATAGAAAGTAAACAAATAAATTGTATAAAAGATGGAAAAAATAAATAAGTAATAAAATTGTTGTTAGAAATACATTATTTTCTTAGGTGTTTTTTCTCTGTTACGTTGGTCACGTTACGTTGGTCACACAATTTTTTTAAAGGGAACCTCTTATTGTATTTAGCATTTATAAAAAAACATATGCATATTTAAAAACAAATAACTTGTGCTTTATAAAAACCTAAATTTGAGTTTATTGAAGACATGCTTTCAGAGAAATTGCTTTGAAAGTACGAGTAAGTTTTACTGTGGTACTTTTTTTGTTACGTTGGTCACAGCACTGAATTTTGTTATTATTACTTAATATATATTTAATTTACTGCTTTTTTCATTGATAGTGTATTTCTTACCTGCATAATAGAATAAAATAACATAAATTTCCTAAAATAACAATGTTTTTTATGAATAATAGGCAAAAGTATGAGTTTAAAAGGGTAAAAATGTTACGTTGGTCACAATGGAATGACCCTAGATGCAAATCAAATATATTTTTATTGAGTTAAATATGCTTAGGCAAGCTATTATGCAGAGTATTTATAGACAGGAATATACATAATCAGCAATGGAAAATTCTTTTATATCTAAAAAATGAACGAAAATCGGCTGTTGTTTACTTAGCCGTACATCTTGAAAACGGACAACACGTTTTTTGCACATCTTCAAAAATGGAACAAATACTGGACCAACTGGCTAAAACGATGACAGTTTTTCTCACTGTTATATGTTGAAGTTATGTGTTTGTAAGGACAATACTATATTCGGAAATGTTTAAGAATTAGTATTACACATGGAATGGAAGTATAAAAACATTTGAACGAGGGGGACAAATTCAAAAAGTGAGTCTACAGAAAACCAAGCATATTCATTGAAACTTAATATATGTTCAAACTATAAGCGATGCATCCCAATCTAGATAAATGCTACTTTCATCGCACGTGGTTGGAAAATGGGCCCGGTTCAACGTTTTTGTGTGATGTGTCACTTCAGATATGCCACAACCGATGATGGGATGGTTACATTAATTACGCGTGCAACAACCAAAATCTAATTCATTCATTGTTTCAGTGTTTCATTCATGCGATAAATATAAAAGGCAAATGGCTAAAAAAAATTTTTTTCTCAAACTCGAAACCAAAATTTATAATGAAGGGCTGATAATGTTTCGTTGCGCTGTGTGTTCTTAACCGTTTGAGAATTCCATCAATCTGCTGCTGTTGCTGCTTCGTTTAAAGTAAAATTGCAACGCGAACGAAATTACTTTCAAATTATTTCCAAATATTCTAACTTACTATAAGAATCACGATTTGTGAGAAAACGAACTATCCTTGCGGCCAACAATAAATACATCTATCTACAAACTTCACAATATTATTCAATCAGATATTCAAAGCGAAGAAATAATATAGAAATCCGTCTACACTGCTATAGAGCCAAATAAAGCATTTTGTTTTTAATTCACTCGAGCTGTCACAACCGGTACTGCAATTAAAAAACAGTTCACCGCAGTGTACCGATGAAATGCATAAGATTTACTCTTTTATTCGTATCAATTGCACGCCATAAAGACATACTGCTGAGCCAAACTGCATATCATCTGAAATGAAATGATTTGCTGGAATCAATAACCTTGGCTGGCGCCAATCTAGAGCTGTTTAAAAAAGTGTACATTACCTCAGATGGATTTTGGTCTAAGATCTAGGTTTTCAAAGGCATTTTGTTGTGATAAAATTCTTGTTGTTGTAATAAACATTCTAAAATTCCACAAAAAAAGCACAACCTTAGGTAAATCAAATTTTTCTGCAATTTTACCAAGCCTAAGTAATATTACATCACGGGACTGGCAGTCTCCGGATGACAACTATAACGAAACTATCAGCACCCATCCACCAACGGAACGGGAAGTTAGAGATGCCATACAGAAACTCAAGAATAACAAATCTGTTGGTACCGATAATATATCAGTAGAATTACTCAAAGCAGATGTAAACACAACAGCAGAAGCTCTAACACCACTGTTAGCTGATGCATGGAACAACGGTAAAATACCAACCAAATGGAAAGAGAGTTTAACCATAACAATTCCAAAGAAAGTTGATCTAAGAGAATGCAAAAATTGGAGAGGTATATCTCTGCTCAATACAACAATGAAAATACTAGCGATGATCATTCTCGAAAGAATATCTCCATCAATGAACATGAAACTAAGAAATGAACAAGCCGGCTTTAGACCAGGAAGAAGCTGTACCGATCATATCAACACAATCCCTATCATCATAGAGCAATCAAACGAATGGAATTCACCATTGTATCTCCTCTTTGTGGACTTCGAACGCGCCTTCGACTCAATCAACAGAAGCACGATATGGAAGACACTTTGTCAAATGGGCGTCCCGAAGAAAATAGTTGATCTAATCAAAGAAATGTATCGGGATGCTGGAAACAGAATACAATACAAAGGACAGCAAAGTGATAAATACTACAACCACCGAGGAGTGAGACAAGGCTGTGTACTATCCCTGCTACTATTCCTAATATTACTAGATAGTATCATGAGAAAGCTCGATGATGCAAGTCCAAATGGAATTCAATGGAACACAACAAGACGGCTCAATGATCTAGACTACGCAGATGAGATCTGTCTACTTACACACACACATACGGACATGCAGCAGAAAATACAGAAGCTATCAACCCTTGCACATGAAGTCGGTCTCAACATTAATATCAGGAAAACAAAGGCTATGTGATTGAACACCGAAACGATAACACCAATTAGCATAAACAATACACAAGTGGATGAAGTTGACAAATTTGTGTACCTTGGTTGTACTGTAGCAAAAACAGGCAGGACTGAAGAAGACATCAGCCAGCTTATTAACAAAGCCAAAAATATGTTTAGTATGCTTCACAAGATCTGGAATGCATCCGTCCTGTCAATAAAGACAAAGCTACGAATGTTCAATGCATGTGGACATACACTGAGGAAATCAGCTGAAGATATAACAAGGATGTCCCTAGAGTAGAATCCACAAGGTAAAAGGAGAGTTGAAAGACCACCCATGACATGGAAGAAAACGGTGCTAGCTGAAGCAAAACAAATTGGTAAGACATGGGGTGAACTGAAAGCGATTGCCCCCAACAGAGTCAGATGGTCCAGTCTAGTCCAGTCTAGACGCCCTATGCTCCTAAATGGAGATAAAGGGAAAAAAAGTAATATTACCAATTTTATCATGGGTAATATTACCTTTACATCTGTATAAACAATACAGAACTAGAATTGGCCGATCACAAAACGGAAGTCGTACTAATGAGTAGCAGAAAAGTGGCGGAAAGTATCGATATCCAGGTTAGTGAACAGATCATAACATCTGGCCAAATCTTGCAAGGGTTGTGCCAAACAATGGCGGCCTTAGACAAACGATCAGAAAGCTTCTCGGAAGCCTTAGTACATCAATATTGATGTATGATGCACCCATATGAGCAACATATGGGAGAGTCAATAACTCCGCAAAGCCTCATGCAATTTATTCATTAAACTTTTTTAGGAAATAATACTTTTGTAATGAATTAATTGATGTATTTTTTTTAATTTCATCTAAAATTATCTGTGCAAGAAATTTGTTGTGAAGGTAATGAACACAAACACAAAAAACAAACGGGCACTTTGTTTGGCAATTGCATTTTGTTTGTTTAGCAATTCATCCAAGCGATACGAGACTTTCACTGGTATTGCGAGACTATTATCCTCCACAATATCCTCTGTATAATCATGGATTTAACTAAATTTATTATCAATGTAGTTTTGTCTTAAATTTACTCTTATTGGGTTTTTGGTAGGGTTTCTAATCCGGATATCCGTATATCAAACTATCCGAATTATTCGACCAATTTTCACTATTCGATTATCTGGATACTTTTTTGTAATCATCCGGATATTAAAAAAACCTTTATTTTGTAGAAAAAATAATCAAATTGCGTTACAAAGTTAAAAATAAATATTTAAACTGCGTTGAAAAGTTTATTAGAGCAGTGAAGTGACTGTAATTTAAAAATTTATTTACAACTTCAATGTTATGAAAACTGTAATCTTTGAATATTTTATGACACACTTGGTCAATCTGCAGTGTAAAGGGTTGTTACAAATATTTATTTGATGCTATGTTGATTTCAAAAAATTAATGTTTTAAAAACATGCAGCCCATCAATAAAATCTGAAGTGCGCTAGTTTTTTATAGGTTATTAGAACAGGATTCTTTTTAATAATTTATATATTTTGCATCTGCTTCAATAAATACAGTAAATTATAACTATATTAGTAAATTTATTTAACAACAAACAGATTTCCAATTTTTAGAAGCACTGGCTATATACATCGTCAAAACGCTCTGACGTTTGGAATCATTTAAAAAAAAAAAATTAAAAAAAGACATGTTGCTTTCTGTTAGCAATGCAGTAAACAAATTGAATGTAAAGGATAAATCATTTAAAAGTTCATAAAATAATCATAAATTCAGCTTCAACTTTAACTTCAATCGATAAAATTCATGAATCATTTACATCAAAAAACTTAAAAGTGATTCCGGTGATGGTGGAATTACAAAATTCTTAAGAATGAAACACCGTATGAAATTTTGTCTCGATGTGTGACAGAAGATGAGTTTTCAATGAATGCTATAGTGGAATCATAGATATTGCAACGAAAAGTATTTTAAAACTTTATGGTATAGAGAGTTGTTAGATCTCTTATTTCCACTGGAAAAGGCTGTAAAAGAATTAAGCGAAAATTCAGCGACGCTTTTGACTGTTGCAGGCGTTCACAAAGTTGTTTTCAAAAAGTTAAAAGAATGTGGAACGAATTTTTCAAAAAAGTTAATTAAACAGATAAAAAATCGAATGGATGAACGTCGTGATAAATTCCTTATGACTATGTTAATCTTTTTACAAACAGGCAATATTCCACATTCCAATAAATATTTTCATTATGTTACAAATGGTGCTTTTATTGCATTGGCGGTAGAAATTTCTAGAAGAATACATCCACCTGTGATTATGATGACTCTGAAGAAATCACTGAAGAAATTACTATTGAAAGTAAGGATGAAGAAAGTCTAAGTAGTGAAGTCTGTAAGATATTGTCACTGCAGAAACAACTTGAGAATGCAATTCCTTCAATTAAACTAATGTGAGAAGCGAATGAAGAAAGTTCCACATTGCTGAAAAAATATTTCGTTTATTTAAATAATATAATAAAATATGACAGACAATTTAAATATTCCATATCGCGCATTATTAACATATATTAACTTATCTGGACTGGAACAGAGCGCGTATTTTCTATTGCTGGTCTCACCAGGACAAAAATTAGAACTCGACTCAATTCCGAACAACATTTAATGCAATAATTGTTCTAACATATGCGTTTTTAAAAATGAATCAACTTCGTTAAATTTATGATTAATTCTATTTTTTATTGTTATTTTATGATTTGTTACTATTTTTGTTATTTTGTGACTATGTATAAATATATATTAATATACATATACGAAAAATATGCATAAATGAATTAAATACCGCAAAATAAAAAGCATGTCTTATTATTTGTTTTAATTATCCGGATATCCGGATTATCCGAATAATTAATTTTTTATGTATTCGATATCCGGATAATAAAATAGATCGGATATTTAGAAACCCTAGTTTTTTGGTTGAATACGCCATCGCAAGAATTTAAGAATATGGAAGGGCCGCATAGCCTTGACAAATACTAGAAGTTATTCCAAAATAATCAAAAATTGAATCCTCGATTACTATTCTAAGTATCCATTATTAAAAAAGTGTTTAGAAAATTCTCGATTAGCGTTCAAAGCATATCCAAATTATCAAATGTTTGTGTGCTTAGCTTAGTAACTGTAAACTTCAACTTTCTCCTCAATATTTATTATAAACGATCAAAATATAATTTAATCACATATCCAATAAAAGATTTCTATACTGCATATATATTATTTCTCTTTCATCTAACATAATTTCAAAAATTACAATCACAATGGTAGGTTAACTACACAACAAAACACGGTAAATTAAGCCAAACATATTGTTCCTGAAAAAACAAATTCATTCTATTGGGAATTCTGAACAAAAAAATTATAGGGTTTACTTTATTCAAATTTAGATTAAATTTAGGCAGGTTTATTTAATGGAAAACTAAGGTTCACCTTTTTTGTATTTTATAAAAGAAACAAAATAAAAAACCAAAGTTTAGGTATGACTCACTTGTTCTAATAATAAAATTTATATTGATTTTATCAAAGATGTGACTTGTTAAGATTTATGAAAACCAGAAAATGAATTGACCGAAGCTGAAATAATAGGAGATTCTTGTATGAGCTTAGAATGAAGGCAATTCTTCACGAGGATGAAGTCGAGTGAAGAGTTGCCTTCATCTTAAGCGAATACAAGATGCTATTTTATCCACGACTTTTAAAATATTTGAAATAATATAAAGTTTTCATTTAAAACTTTATATCGCCATATTGAAATTAATTTATCATAGAAAACAAGAAAAACAAAACGTTTGTTGTTTATTTTAGATTTATATATGAGCAATTTCACGAAGATTCAACATCGTTTTGACTTGACCCCTTTTAATTTTGATTATTTTTTGTTTAATGATAGTCTTTGATAAATAAAAAATACAAGTTCTCTTAGAATTTTTTTTTTCGACCAGGGGTCCTCACAGGGTGCCCCTCAATTTTTGCTATTTTGTGATGTGAGTGCATTTTGACGAGCGATTGTAGAAAAACTATTGAATCGATTTTCATAAATGATATGTCGTTGAATAGGTATTAGAACAAAGTTTTTGAAAATGTACACTGTTAATTTTTTGAAATAATTTTTAACGGTGTAACATAAGAAAAAAGCGGTGTAATTGAAAAAAAGATGGCATAGCCTTTTTTTTTTTTTTTTTTTTTAACTAAATTGAAGCTTATTTTATATCTAACAACTTGTGAAAGTTTAGGACTAGCGTCATTTTTTGTTTTAGAGATAAAATTCGCTGTGCATATGACTGTCGGGAATCAGTTTTTTTTGTTCTGAAGGAAAATTAAAAAATGGCGATTTTTAGATTCAGATTTTTTTTTATGTTAAATATCAAATATTTTATTATTAAATGATCTTTTTAAAAACCAATTTCAGTCAAGTTCAGCAAAATTTTGCGACATTTTGACTCGACCCTTTTTAATTTGGTTTATTTTTAGTTTATAGATAGCCTTTGATAAATGAAAAATACGGCTTCAAGTAGAATTTTTTTAAATATAGATAGATAGACAACTTTCACAAGTTGTTAGATATAAAATAAGCTTCAATTTAGTTAAAAAAAAAAAAAAAAAAAAGGCTATGCCATCTTTTTTTCAATTACATTGTTTTTTTCTTATGTTACACCGTTAAAAATTATTTCAAAAAATTAACAGTGTACATTTTTAAAAACTTTGTTCTAATACCTATTCAACGACATATCATTTATGAAAATCGATTCAGTAGTTTTTCTACAATCGCTCGTCAAAATGCACTCACATCACAAAATAACAAAAATTGAGGGGCACCCTGTGAAAACCCCTGGTCGAAAAAAAAAATTCTAAGAGAACTTGTATTTTTTATTTATCAAAGACTATCTATAAACAAAAAATAATCAAAATTAAAAGGGGTCAAGTCAAAACGATGTTGAATCTTCGTGAAATTGCTCATATGTATTGTTCTTGTTTAAACTTGTTTATATTACTATACCAACAAATCAAGTTTTTAATTTGTTAAGGGAATTTTTTATAAATAAAGTGGAATGAAATAAATAAAAGAGAATTTTATATATAAATTGGAATGAATACAATTACAATGAAAGATATACGCATGGAAAGTATATATTCTTTAGTAGTCGTGGATAAAATTAACTAGTGTATATGTGAGTGGGAAACTTATAACCTTCGGATTACAAATACGGACACAATTAGGAGCAAGGAACATTTAAATGGTTTACATAAAATGTAGAATGAATATTTAAACAAATCTCTGAAATCTTAAAATTAATATATGAAATACTTACTATGGAAACAAAACTTAGTTAGCATTAGCAATGGGTTGAGTATAAATGCTGCTTACAACAACATTTACATGTAACGTGTAACTGATCTTGTAAAGATAACTCACTACGTTAACTCAAAAACCTGTTGTACAGATAGGCTTAATAGGTCCAATTGTTGTCTTGTTATGATTTTTATAATTCATAATTTTCCTCTTAAATAAAAATGAATTTGCAAAGTACTAAAATTTAATTCTCTATTATTAAGTGACACAAATTTTAAATTCCACATTTTAGAAGATTAAAAGATTTTCACTCCATGTGAATATTAGCCTGGTAGTGTTTAATATAAATTTGCATTACATAAATTTGCTTGAATAATGATTTTCGATTGAGTCAATATACAAACGTGAGGGTATTAATATATAAACTGATTAAGTTACAACAACGATCAAAATTATTTTCATATCTAAATTGATTCTAAACAATGATATAGTTAATAGTGATTCTAATATAATTTTAAGGAAGGGCATGAGGCTTTAAGAAACGCAGATTGCAGTAGTAGGACTCCTAAGCAATGTAGTTTATGAAGCGGTATTGAAAGGTTAAATATGGATTGGATGAGTAATCTGCTGAATTCATAAAATACTAAGCCCACTCAAATGTTTTAAATGTTTTGAATATGGTCATATGTCTTGTACGACTCAGAATGAGAATAGTTCAAAACGATATAATAGGTGTATGGAAAAAGGACACTGAAGGTTTGTCAAAGAGATCCTTAATGCATGATCTGTAAAAATAGTAGCAGAGAAAATATTTCTTAATCTTAATTATTTGACATATAGGGCGATCTAGAAATCTCAACTGTAAGGCGATCTAGAAATCTCTTAAACGGATGTGTCGATGAAAGTTATCCAACTCAACCAACGCCATTGTATTGCTACGCCAGACGGTGCAGAAAGAATAAGGTGTTACGAAGTTGTTTGCCCCGTAAAATTCATTTGTCTAAACAACTGTCTTATACATGAATTAGCGCGTTCAATGCAACTTATCGTCTTTTTATTCATATTTTTTGGAACCCTGTTTGCAATGATATTTCTTTTTTCGATTGCTGTCTCATTTTGATATGTTGTTGATTCATGATTTTTTTGTATGTTCTTGGACATTTGTTGTTTTTTTTTAATTCCATGAATAAAAAAAAATATTTTGAATTTTTTTATTTTCTCACACTTTTAGTTAGTTTGTGAATTTTTTTGTAACAGGACAGTTCTGCGTATATATTCAAGATCGAAGAAATATTAAAAACTTATTATGTGCGGTGTTCTAATTAGAAATAAATGAGTTTAATTTTGTAAGTAAGATTCATCGATTCAATTATATAATACAAATTTGCTTTTATTTAACAAAGACCACCACTTTTAGTGAATATGGTTTTCTAGTTATTCTGTTGGTAATTTGATAGTGCTGCCATGTTTATCATAAGTAATTTGTTGTTAAAAATTAGTCTAATTTAAAAGAGAAAATTTTGATATAAACTATGCTTCTAAAATTTAGATTTTAACCTCTTAACATAACTTAGTAATTCAGGGGGTTACTTCAAACCGCATTTGATATAATTTAAGTGTCTTGAAGTTTAATATTATTTTTGAATTGTATTTCTTAAACTTATAAGTTAGTAAATAATTAACTCGACACATCTGCATCATCTTTTTTTGGTTGATTTGTAAATGTTTTGCTAATTTTGGCGTGTTGAGTGTTTTAAAAAGTTTAATTCTGGACAACGAGGTTAACATCGTCAACAATTTATCGGAATATTTCATTGCCAACAATTTATTGATCAGCATTACCAACCATTTATTAGAACAATTTATTGATCCATATTGACAGGAATTAATTGAAGAATTTATTGGTCCATATTGACAGTCATTTATTGGAAAATTTATTGATCAACATTGTCAACAATTTACTAGAACAGTTTATTGGTCAGCCTTGTCAACAATTTATTAGAACAATTTACTGGTCAACCTTGTCAACAATTTATTATAACAATTTATTGGTCAACATTGCCAACAATTTACTATCACAACTTATTGGCCAACATTGTCAACAATTTACCATAACAATTTTTTGGTCAACATCGCCCACAATTTATTAATACAATTTGCTGGTCAACCTTGTCAAAAATTTATTATAACAATTTATTGGTTAACATTGTCAACCATTTATTATAACAATTTATTGGTCAACATCGTCAAAAATTTAGCAAAACAATTTATGGGTTAAGATTGTCAGCAATTTATTGGGAAACTTATTGGTCACCATTGTCCATAATTTATTATAACAAATCTGTTGGTCAACATCGTCAACAATTTATTAGAACAATTTATTATAATAATTTATTGGTGAACATTGTCAGCAATTTATTTGAAAACATATTGGTCAGCATTGCCAACTATTTATTAGAACAATTTATTGGTCCATATTGACAGCCATTTATTGGATGATTTATCGGTCAACATTGTCCACAATTAACTAAAAAAATTTATTGATCAATCTTGTCCACAATTTTTTGGTCAACCTTGTCAACAATTTATTATAATAATTTTTTGGTCAATATTGTCAGCAATTTATTGGAAAACTTATTGGCCGATCTTGTCAACCATTTATTTTCACAATTTATTGGTCAACATTGTCAGCAATTTATTGGAAAACTTATTAGTCAACATTGTCAACAATTTGTTGGTCAACAATTTATTAGAACAAGTTGTCAACCTTGTCAACAATTGGTTATAACAATTTATAGGTCAACAATGTCAGTAATTTATTGGAAAACTTATTGACCAACATTGTCAACAATTTATTATAACAATTTATTGGTCAACGTCGTCAACAATTTATTCTAACCATTTATTGGTCAACCTTGTCAACAATTTATTGGAATTTTGATTGGTCAACAATTTATTTACACTGGATTATATACTAGAACATATTACGTCGGTATGAGGAGTTGGATCTGGAACAAATAATGGGGTGAGCGAAACCTTTATCTAATATTTGTTAAATGTAATAATTGTAGTTATAGTGTTGTGTATGTGATTATCTCGGTTCGTTTGGCCTTAAGGGTTGTTAGCCCCTAGGTTTGTTCGTTGTCTTTGCTTAGTTCATTCCGTTTACAGCTTACACAGTCTCATTTACGTGCGTATCTGATTAATTATTTGTACTGAACTGGAGGAAGTTGGTTCTCGGATACACATGGCTGAAGCTTGCTGGAACAAAAACGCTAGCAGTGGTTAGCAGCCCTATCTAAACTGTGATGAAAACACTAAAACAGACAAATATACTACTGTACCAACAAACCTGGCTTTGCTTATGAGAATAGTGACCGCATTATTCCCACAGTAACAAGATGCAAATAAAAGTTTGTTTTCTGAGATTGTAATAGCACTTCCACAGATATCTTCAGTTACGCAGTAAGAAATACTGGATGCAATGCAAAAAGTAGGAAACACGAAAGTGCCAGGTTCACATAGTATTCCATACATTGCTCTTAAAACTGCCATTCAAGTGCAAATAGGGAGCTTTATCAATAAGTACAACTTTGCTTAAAAGAAGGGGGTTTTCCTGACGAATAAAAACGGTAACAATTGTAGCTGTTGTCTAAAAAACGGACAGTTACTAAAGCTATCTTTATATCACCCATTTTGCAGGTTAGATACAGTTGGCAAAATTCTTGAACGAATAATATGCAATACATTGGAACAGGCTATTGAAAGCAGTCCATCAATACGGCTTCCGTAAAAATCGTTCAACGGTAGATAAATCCCAATTAGTCATAAATATAGCAAAAATGCAAATGAGGGTAAGAAATGGCAAGGATGACCTCAGAAATATTGCGCCATTCTTACTTAAGGTATAAAATTCAGCACAATGGCAACTAATAATGGAAAGACTTTATCTCCTGGATATCTACGAAGAAGAATCGTAGCCGACTATTTCTGTAATAGAGTAGTAAAATACAGCACTGATGATGGTCTTAAGGCATACGCAGTTACTAGTGGTGTACTCCAAGGTTCAGTGTTAGGGCCTATTTTGTGAAATCTGATGTATAATGATGTCTTCAAGCTCCAGATACCAGAGGATGAGAAGGGAGTGGACTTTGTAGATGAAATTGTTTTGTTGGAGGGAAAATATTTATAGACAGAAGCCAGGTGAAGTGTAAGTGTGGCATGGTTGATTGATCTTATCAGAAAATACCTTATTGGAGTAGGTCTCGTGTTGGCAGAGCATAAAACTGAATTGATTCTTGTACAAAGAAGAGAAAAATGGGATACATTCACACTTGTAACGACGGACTATTTTCAATTTTTACTCTAAAATAAAAGTTTTCAAATTCAATGAAATTAACAACTAATTAATTTTTTTCAATTGTAATAAGCGTCGTCCCACTGTACAATGAAATATTTTTTTTATTGAAAATACAAGTTTGCATAAATGATTTTTTTATTTTTAACAAAACGAGAATTGCTTATTGGAAAATGAAACAGAAGATCGATAATATGCTATATAAAAGATCCAATTGTTTGGATCAAGGGAATTAGTATATAAAATTAAATCAAAATATAAGTGCTCAATAGTTATGTAAATTGAAATAAAATTAAACTCAGTCATGACTGAATGGTTATACAGTTTACTTTTGAGTAATTTTATTATAGTTAATTCTTTCAAAAATGTTGTTTTAAAACTAAGAAGAAAATAAATTTACTTTTCATTTCAATTATTGTGTTAATATTGTAAAGTTTTTTAATGGTTGTGAATTTAATAAAATGTCAAAACCTCAATTGCATCTATTAAAATATGTAAACGAAATATGTTTTACATTCAAGAAATAAAAGTTATTTATCAAGCAAGTGTATGTTATCAGTTTTTGCAAATGATTGTATAACTTTGTGAAGAAAAACACGTCTCGTCAAATGGTACATGAATTGTGATGATGACGAAAAACAAAAATTAATTGAAGTAGTTCATGCTGTTGCTACCGTACGAGATGCTAAACACAAATTGTCTAATTCTATTTGTAAAATAAACCATCAAGTCCGTTTATGAAATTTTCGTGCAGTGGTTTTATTATGTATTTCTTTTTAGTAGAGAAGCGGATTAGTTTCGGTTTGATATAACAAAACCTTTAATTAACCATCAAGACAAACGAAGACGTAAAATAAAATATGAAGAAGACAACATTAAAGAAATTGTAACATATGTATGACTAATCTAATTAACATACAATACATATGTTATTCTTCCCATTAAATTATCGTAAACAATTAAATAAGTCATCAATCATAACAAACAACAAATTATATATGACAAACTATGTATATCAAACTTAGCTCAAAAAATCTATTAATTCTCACAATATATTTTAAATGACGAAAATTAAATCACATAAAATTATATTAAATTTGATGACATTACAAAAATGAATTAAAGTTAAATTTATCGAAATAAATATAATTCCTGCTGAATAAGGCAATTATATTTATTTCATGTACGATTGACCGATATTACCTGTACATAATAAATCGATTGTTAATTGGTTAATCGATTTATTTATTAAAATAAATAGAATCCTAAGAAGGGATTATAGTGGAGAAACCCTTTACCAATTTCACTATAATACCGCATTTACAGCGACATAGCAAATTAGTAGATAGTATATTATAATCTGCATCTTGTCATATTTAATATGAATTTACAACGTAGATTGTAATTTGAATCGTAAGTATTTGAATCGTTTGTAATTGTAGTAAGCCTAGATATCAAATTAGTTGCAAGCTTTTAAAATAAAAAGTGTTGACAGCACAGATTTAAATTACATCTACGAATTTGCTATGTCGCTGTAAATGCAGTATAAATTAAACAAAAATTATAATGAAAGAAGAATCAATAAACTTTTCTGAAAGTTAAAGTATTAGTTTTACTTAAACCTTTAATCGGAAGAAAGTCTGCCCAATAGGCCTTAGTCTACGGGTTAGACATGGTTTGTCCAGTTACAAAGACTTTCTTCCCATCGTAAATATTGAGATACAAAGTGGACATCATCAAAAAGCAGATCAACAGATACGTCCACCATAAAATAAATTAATGTAAGCTTTTTATTATATTTTTATTTATATAATTTTTGATTTGTTTTTTACTAAATTATTTATTTGTTAGCAATTAATAAGTTTCTTAACAATTTTTCTGTGATTCATAATATATAAGAGATTTCCAAGTGTAATTAGTTTGTTGTAGATTCAGTTTTCATAGAGTTTTTTGAGCTTTCCGTTGTAGAGTAAAATTATATATTTGATAAAGTTCCAATTTCGTAACACACTCAACCTTGGTTCTTGATATATTTCTCCCTTTATCATAGTGGATTCTTTTGTTAATTTATTTTATCATCGCAATTTACCTTTGTATTTATTTTTTCAAAGTGTTTTTTATTTTTCACAAATTATCACAAATGATAAATTCAAGGAAAAAGATTGAGTTACAAAATCAATTCCCAAACGATGAGATTTTACGATATTGTTTTCTTCGAATTTTGTTGCAACAAACTTGTAAAACTTTAAACTAACAAAAAAAAAGAACAACAAAAGCTTAACTTAGTTTTCAAAGTTTACTTTTATATATTTTAAATTAACTTTATTTTTTATTACACGAAAACTTTATAAATTAAAAAGTTCGATTTAATTTTTACGCTTGTTACACTAAGATAATTTGATGAAAACTTTGCGAAAATTTAAAATAAATTTTCCGTTTTATTATATAAAATGTAATAATTATTATAAATAAATTGTTTTCTGTTTGACTTGTGTCACAAGAGTTGAAATTTTGTGACACCCGATCGTTATTTATTTTGTTCGATTTTGATTATAAAGAAATTGGTTTTCGTAGCTGTCAATTTGGCTTTTATGATAAATTATGTTGCATTTTTATATATACTTAATAGAATCTAATTAGTTTTCAAAATTATGCTAAAAATTGTAACATAATAAATATGATCTTAAAATAAGGTACATTGATAAATTAAAGAACGGAATTAAAATATAAATAATAACCACCTTTCAAAAATAACACAACCATCTTTTTCCTGTTTTCATTGAATTTTATATAAAACTTTCATGCTCTGTCATTTACTTGTTTTTCATTTTCATAAATTTTCCTTTTAAATGCCATACAACAATCACATAAAACTTTAAAATTTACAATGATTTTTTTCTCTTCGTTTTTTGTTAGTGTGAGATTTAATTTAACAAAAAGAAAAACAGGAAAAACTCATGCTTTTATGTTATTTTTTTTCTAGTTTTATTTTTAAGTCATTTTTCCTGTTTCTATGTTTTCCTATTTAGGTTACATTTGATGATTGTTTTAGAATTTATTTAGTTTCCAGTTTGTGTGATAATTTTTTGTTTTTTTTTTCTGAAGTTTGAGATCGTGATACAGATAAAAATTTATTGGATTATCCGTATTGAGGATATATTATAGTAAGACAAAAGGCATGTTAAAAGGAAAGGGACACGATAATGACAGTTTTTTTTTGTTTCTGTTTAACTTTAATAGTCTAAGACGGACATATGTGATATGTGGATTGAATGGATTTGTAATATGAAGACAAGAAAAAAGGTTCAGTGTTTTATTTATGGTTTTGGTTTTGATGAAAATAGATTTTATTTTGTTACGTGATTTTTCGTTTTACTTACCTTCAATTGATTTGATGAATATTAGATATGTAAGGTAGAATATAAATAATTCAGAAGAAGTTGGTTTTTGATGCATTTTTGATTTTTAACATAAGGTTTTCAGATTTTTTCAGCTCTACTATGACTGTTTAATTTATCAAAATTTGTTTGTAACAATATTAAATCGACTGGAATGATAAAACTAAAACAATTTTCAACTTTAAAATGATTAAACTTGGAGATTTAAGGAAAAGCAGTGAAGGAATTATTAATTTTTCAAACTTAATCGGATTAGGAAAACTGAATCTGATAAGATATATGTTTAGAACAAATATTCAGTATAGTGTCTTTATACCAGCTAAAAGAGCATTTCGAACCAAAACGAAGAAACTTTATGCTTCCCAAGAAAATAAAAGTTTTTTTGATAGGGATTTGTGCTTTCGTAATTCTTTTTTTCTTCAGTTTAGTTTGTTTGTTCTTAGAAGAGCTAACTGCCGAAGTTGATGTCTGTGCTTAACAGCCGACACACCTTTTGGTTAGCCTTCAGCAACTGAAATACTTTTAAGGCTTTGTTTGGGAATAGATATTATATCTCTTATTGATGTTCTTTTACCTAAACTTATTGATGCACTTTTACCACTCCCGTTAAAATTTTCCTTTTTTTATTTATTTTATTACCCTTTCACCAGGATGTTTATAAATGTTTCTTAAATATCTCACCCAGCTTACACACCATGATCTATTTTTTTCTTGCCATGTGCTCGACTATATATTAGTTTTGTTTGTTTTTAAGAATGTGGGTAATAGTGTACATACTTATTTTATAAGCATGTTTTACAACAACAGTATAATCTTCGAAGGGGAATCCGACCACGGACGTTTCGGGCTCAACAGCGAGTCTTGGTACGACAACATCTCTTAAGTGGTAAATTTTATATCTTTGTTAAACTATTTTGTAATAGTCTTTTTAATTATAGCTTTTTGCTAAATTATTATCATATTTATTTTCTTCACTTTGTCTTCATTAAATTAATTTATTTTCTTTTATTTCCACCTTTTTACAATATTACTTTTCTTTAGGGCTGCGCCTATCTGACTGTAGTTTGTTTTAAATAACCCTCACCCCCTTTCATTTCTAATTTTCCTACCAAAATTTTTACTATTTTCTGAATAGTCCTCATCGTCACCAATAGAAAATGTTGATTCCTTATATAACTGAAATTGCATTTTGGTACTTGAGGGCACTGTCCACACTCAAAAAAATAAAAGTTACTTTTACAAAATTTTTATAAATATACAACACACAAAATATTTTGATAAATTTACAATTTTTTTTCTTCAAAGCGAAAAATAATTTGTAAATCAAATAAATTTTTTGTTTTTCCAAATAATTTTTTTTTTGTTATCTACAATATTTTTGGTAAACTTACAAAAAAATTTGTGTGTTGTATATTTATAAAAAATTTGTAAAACTTGCTTTTACTTAACTTTTTTTTTTGAGTGCAGTAAAAGCATTAGATAGTTTTATTTATTTTTCTCAAAAACAATAATCCAATCAGGGGAGTCTGATGCGGGTAGAAGTAGATAATAACTCAAATCTGCCATTCGTTCCACAAACAATTGCTGGACAAGAGAGGGTCGAGAAGTATGGGACGTCATTTCATGGTCGTGATAGTCAATATTTTTATTCTTCATTACAAAAGAACTTATTTAATTTTTCAATCTCCACTTGTATCTATCATTTGACCCATTTGCAAATACTTACCAATTTTGTATTGCGACTTTGGATGGTGTTTTTGTGCTAAAGCCGATGTGTCTCAACTGAGAGATTTTCTTCGCGACATGACAGGTAAAACGATAATTTAAATACTTGCCAACTTTGCATTGCGACTTTGGGTAGTGTTGTCGTGCTCAGACCCGGTGCGTCTCAACTGAGAGATTTTCTTCGAGCCATGACAGGCAAATCGATAATTTAATACTGCTATTCAACAAGCCTTTCGCTTCTACGGACAAGGATACGTGTGCAAGTAATAGTCGGTAACATCAAGAATTTATTTTTTTAACATCTTCATTTTTTTTATCATAATAAAATTTGCTATTAAGTGGTTGTCTCATTGTGAGCATTCAACGAATGAACAACTTCTTTTTTTTTGTTGGTTTCATACAACAATGATTTGTAATGAGTAATTAAATAATCTGGCTGATTCGTTGTTTTTCTCTTGGTATTTATTAGATTTGTATTCTCAAATAACTATCAAACTGTTTATTTATCATCACTATTTTAAATTACTCGAGCTCCGTAACGATCAACAAAAATCTGTTCAGTAAACATTTTTTTTTTAAACCAAGAAACAAACAGTCATCACATCAATCACTCACATTTCATAAATAATATCTGACCGTAAACAATGTTTGACTGTATAAATAAATTCGTCTTTTAGTTTAGTATTTATAGTTTCGTTCCAACTCAATTAACGGATTTTATTTTTCGGTCTATAATCAATTGTGTGAAGTAATGCAATCCATCGAGAAAAAAAAACATATTAAATACCCCAAATTTTGTTTTTTCTTTTGTTTTGGCCCATCCTCTATCTAAATAGCCAATAAAAATTTTGGTGAATGTCTGTGGGTGGTTGGGTTCGTGACATTCCTGCATAGGATTTTGATGAAACTTTGGCAAATGATCCAGGCTCACTTGAAAAAGGAAAATCTGAAATTATTTCGAACTTGGACAAAATGGCGGGGGTATCTTCGGGGTTATCTCTAAATTTGAATCTTCCATAACTTCCAAGCCCGGCTTTCGATCTTAATGAAACATGGTACATATGTAAGGTTCTAGTACTGTTTCCAATATTTCTGCATATCAGCTTCCTGTTTATCACTTCCGGTTAAAAATGTTTATTTTCGGTGTTTATCCCTACTGTAGCCTACAATTACCAATCGATTTTCATGAAACGTTGGTTATAGGTTTCAAATAATAAGAGAAAGACTTCATTAGCAACATTCGTTCGGGAATGAATTTTGATGACACTTTGGAAAAAGATGCAAATATGTAAGGAGCTAATTAGTTTTTGAGCGATAGTGAACAAAGTTGTGAGGGTCCCGCCGAGCACCTGTTTTTCTAAAGCTTTAAAAAAAATTTCTTTCCCTGATAATCGAATTAGATAAAACTTGGTCCATAATCATTTAGTACAGTTCATAACAGTTCTGAATCCTAACTTCCGGTTTTTCACTTTCGGTAATTTTTTTTTTACTTTTTCTACGTACAACAGAATAACTGAATATTAGCTCACTATATACCCAGCACATTTTGTTTTCAGAGCTGTGGTGAAGTGAGCCTATGCATCAGCGTCGCAATATTTTTTAATGAGGAACAAATATATATGTTTTGTTAAACAGATAACGAAATAGCGTATATTGATTCTGCGCAGGTGTGTTGAACTTGGCATCATTAATACTTCATTTTGTGATGTTTGAACTGAAATATATTTGCAATATTAATAATTGATTAAATTTTGAAAGACCTTATTAATATGATTTGTTGGTGTGAGACGGTTTGTTTGAATAATTTTTCTCTGTCTGTTTCATTTTTTTTATACAGCAGATTTTCAATATATGGGTAATGTTTATTTGAAAAATGAGGCAACTAAACACAACGATGAGATAAATGGATTTCTTGTTTTTTATTAGCAAATAAAGTTCTGTAAAACGATTTTAATTATAATTTTAGTTAAAGTTTTAATTTCGAGGAAGATTCTTTTATAATTAATTAAGTTCTAGTTTGGTATAGGAACGGATACTTACATTTTTTAGAAATTTTGATAAAAAACTTCATTAGTTATATGAGATTTTTTGCATTAAATTTCTAGACAAAACTTTGTGTAAATTCATAAAATGGGGAACATTTCTATTCTAATTAACATCCTAAGTCACGATTGTATGAAATGTTCTCCATTCTTTGAATTCACACAAAGTATTGTCTAGAAATTTAATGCAAAAAATTCCATTTAATGTAAAAACATTTCCATAATTAACATAAAACATTTCCCATATAATAACGATGTTAGTTTTTTCTTTTTTTTTCTTTTTCTTCTTCATTGTTTAATTTTTTTTCTTATGTTAGGAATTGCAGGACTCAGCATCTGGTTTATAGATGCAGACATTTGGGCTGAAATCTAAACCAGCTGCTGAACCACTCTAGGTCTTACACATCGTTTCTGGGGAGAGTTCGCGAGTTCGATCTTCCTTTTTCGGTCCTCATTCAACAATACTTTTTTTTTATATACAGTTGTTATGCAGGTGCTTTTTATCACGGGAAGATCTCTATTACTAATGAAAAAACTAAATAACCAAATAAATAAATAAATAATTTTTTTTGAAATAAATTAAATAATAAATAATAAATATTTGATTTTTTTTAGATAAATAAATAAATAATTGTTTTGTAATAATTGAATACATTAATATATGAAATTTTAAATTTAGGTACAAACAGTTATATAACTAATTATTTTAGAAGTAAATATTTTGTTTGTACAAGGTCTCCATTTATCTCAGTCGTTTGTGGTCGCGATTAGTTTTCGTTTTTGGTTTTATTTAGGCAGATACAAGAGATTCTCCATGTTTCTCCTTTTTATTATTTTATTTTATTTTACATATATATTTTCTGAGGGTCTGGTCTTGAAATTATCAATTAAATTAAATTAAATCAGAGATTTTTCTGGGTCATAGGCCATATGTTGATTTTTTTTATATTTGTAACATCACGGTATGAACATAAACCTGTTTATTACAAGTTTTTATATAGTCACAAGTCTCCATCACATAGGCTAACATGGGTTGAGAGACCGGTCTTAATTTCATCACACCCCATTCCAGATAGGTAGGTCTGTTATCAATTCCTTTATTTTTTGCCTATCTCCCTTTTTAGCGGTTTAAGAATTTTTCCACATTCCATCTCGTCAGTGTCCAGTCGTCTAATATAAAATGCAAGACAATTTCACATGTGATGCAATTCAACGACGAAATTTAAACTGGACTATTTTCGATCGAATTCATTTATTTTTTATTTTCATACTTTATTTTCATCTAAGGATATAAGTTATTAGGATATAAGTTATTAAAGATATGCATCTCAGACCAAACATTTTAGTTTTACATGAAAACGTGATCTGCCAACGCTGAATCCTATCATTTTTGAACAAATGAATACTTGGCAGAGGTCGAATAAAAAACCCGAGTTTCCGGCAATTCAAATTGAATGTAACTTTGACTCAAATTGGAAGAGAACGCGTTCTGTACGCGTTTCTAAAATTTGTTGTTGTTATTCAAAGTTTCTCTCCTATATTCATGCTATTTTTTATTCATGCTTTGCATATTCATGCTATTTCTTTATATGAGTTAATAGATGGGGTGGTAGATAGTCAAGAGAAATTTTGTATTATAAGCACATAAAAAACATAAAAATGGTAACATTCCTCCTTCCATGTATGAACATGATAATTTTTAATTAGCTTTTGTGATCTGCAATATTTAATTATTTGCATAATCGAAGTTCAGAATTTAAAATATTGATCAAAGTATGTCATAAAAAAAATTTATATGAAATATGCGCGCCATCTCATATTTAATAATAGAACACTGTGTTATGGAGATGCATGAGACCAGCCGCAACGATGAAAAATCGATGTTTTCGATGTTATTAAAACAACATATAAATACTTGAATCCTCCTACGGCTTCCTTCTTCTATTTTTTACTTCTGACCGGTTGTGTTGTGAGAAAAGCAAAATTGACCGGTGCAGTTTAAGTGAAAATAAACGAAAAAGAAAAATTATTGAGACGGTGCACAGTGGATTTTTTGTGCAATAAGTAATTTTTTCGGCACATAAAATTTAAAAATGTAATGATGCAGTTTTGTAGAAAATTGATTCAGTATGAAGAATCCATAAATTGTATCCCAAAAAAACGTTTATTTGTCTTTGAAATAATGAAGTAAAGTCACATGTAAATTTTGGTCTAAAATATTGAAAACTGTTTACGCACTTCTATAGTGTTTGTACGTAAGATAACTTTATTGCTTTAATTTAAATAGTGATTATTTTCAAATATACCCCTTTCTGCGTATTTAAAAAAAAAAATTATAAAGTTCGCTCATATGGTTTAAAAGATATGATAGAATAAAATTTGTTCTATAATGTGCCGTGATTGCAAACTTCAATGGAAGAAAAAAAAGGTTGCTCGGTCGTGCTAGGTGCTCCCGCTATAATAAAATGAAAGGTAAGACTCGATACTATCAATTAAAAAAAAAAGTTTAATTAATAATCTTTTATAAAATCATAAAATTTATAATATCATAAAATCATAAAATTTTGGGTTCTATGGGAGGAGGGTAGTGGGCGTGGCCAATTTTTATGAAACTTTATTTTATTCTTAATTGAGGTAATAAAAGGCTCTGTGCCAAATTTCAAAAACTTTGGGCCAAAAATACATTTTGGGTTCTATGGGCGGTGGGAAGTGGGCGTCGCCAATTTTGATGAAACTTTATATTTTTCTTAATTGAGATAACCAAAGGCTCAGAGCAAAATTTCAACATTCTACGAGCACTCCTTATATTTTTTGCCAAACATTGTATGAACTTTTGAAGTTTTCTGTTTCTAATAAGAAAAAAAAATTATTTGTTTGTCTTATAATGTCTATCCAGTGAAAAAAAAAGAAAAACGAAAATTGAAATTAATGCCGTGTGTGGTAGTCAATTCAAATAGTTATTTATGTATCAAGGGAATTATAAGGATGTTAATTACTGAGGGAAACGTTTACTACCCGAGGGACTCTGGCCCGAGGTTTAGTAAGTTTCACAAGGTAATTGAAATCTAATAATTCACGTGATACACAAATAGTTATATTTTTACTACCTAAAACATTTATTAAACTAAAACATTTATTTTTATCAAGTATTTTTATAGGATGATTCTGCGTTTTAATTGATCTAGTTAGTTTTTTTTCACTATGGCTTGGCTTTATGTAAATAATTTTGTTTATAAATAAATAATTCGTTTATAACATTCGCAAAAATGAGTAACATGTGTAAAAATATTCCTCAAAATATATTAAAAAAGGCTGAAAAGCTTGATCTCTACGACGAACTCTATTGCCAACAAAATCTGAAGCAGGCGACAAAAAAGAATACGACATATTTAAATATGGATTAACAACAATCAATTGACAGAGCCGAAGAATTTAGAACCAGTTGTACTCCTCGCTTACTTTCAGGAAATGGAAGGTTTTCCTTTTAATATTTAATAAAACAGTAATTGCCATTCTGACTTTTTTATATTTTTTAAAAGTCTGAATCATATGCCCTAATTCCTTATGGTCTAAGTGGTCCATGCTAAAAACAATAATAGAAATTTACGATAAAGTAGATATGAAGCAGTTTCATGAAGTAGAGGCGTTCCTTAAGAGAAAAAGTAAAGGTTAGAAACCGAAAGAGTCAGAAGTTCTTACCAAAGACAATGTAATCAAGCTTTTAAGAGATGCCCTAATGATGACCATTTACTTCATAAGGTTGTTTTGATTATGGGCTACTTTGGTGGATGCAGAGGCCAAGAGCTGCTGAACATGAAACCAAAAGATATTGAGGATAGATGGTCTGTCATGGTAGTAAAGATCCCAAAAAGTAAAACGGACATTCAAAGACAGTTTACTATTGTGGAAGTACCTGAGTTTCCTATACTATTTTTAATCAGAAGCTATATGTCTCTACGAAAGTCCGGTATTGAAAGATTTTTCTTAACATATAGGACAAAACGGTGTACCACGCAGCCAGTTGGATAAAAAACGTTTGAAATAATTACAAGCAAAATTGCATGTTTCTTAGGTTTGCAAACCCAGATTCCTAAACCGGTCATTGTTTACGGCGAACTTCTGCCAATGCTTTAGTAAATGCTGGAGCAAGTATGACAACTTTAAAGAGACATGACGGATGGCGAAGCAGAACGGTTGCAGAAGGATATTTGGCAGATAGTCTGAAATTGAAAAATAAGACTGCACGATTGCTAGTTGAGATGCCTGATGGCAAAGCAAATAAATCATTGAACTCCCTTATAGAAGTAATAAACTCCAGTGCAAGTTCAGTGGAAAAATCGTTGATTTCTAGGGGTACAGAAAATTTATTTAATGGGAAGTTTGAAAATTGCCAGTTTTATTTGAACTACTCCGAAAATGAAGTTATTATAATTAGTAATTACTATTGTTCAAATTTTTTTTGTACTTTGAAATTATAATAAATTTTATAATAAAAATTAGGTTTATTATGAATCCATAACTCCCTCTTATAATTCCCTTGGGAATTAAGAATGTCATTATTATTTCGGTAACTAAGGTCTAAACGACTTACAGTAAATCAGTAAAACATAAATTAAATTATTGCCTAGTCAGTGAAAACTATAAATTATTGCTTAGTTAGAACAATTTGCATTATCGATCATATAGTAGAAAAACTAAATTGATAAAATTTAAAATAATATTTGTAGAGTGACGTCTGTAACTTATTGCATGTATAGTATCAAATTTATCTTAATGTTCGTTTAAAAAAAACTGTAAATTATTGCTTAGTTAATAGTGAATTCGAATTACTGTCGTGTTTTGAAGACAAAGAAAAATTTGCCGTGTCGATTGTAGTAATACATCTAAGATAATACTCAATTAGTGAAAACTATAAATTATTGCATATATATTATCAAATTTACTTTAAATGTCGTTTAGTGACGACTGTAATTTGTACGACTGTACTATACGACTGTACTATACATGCAGTATGAAATTTACTTGAATATTCGTTTAAAGAAAACTGTAAATTAAAGCTAGGCATAGACGTATATTGAAATTAAAAGAAATTTAGAATAAATACTGAAAAAAAAGAAAAAAATACAGAAGAAGAAATTTTTTTTAAAATGTATATTAGTTATGTGTCCGTCTGATTGGGAATTATAGAAGAACAAGAAAACGAGAGGAAAGAAATTCGTTTTTGCTTCACAGTAATAGAAAATAGAAAAGTAGGAGAGGAAGTATTGGTCGGCATATGGATAGTACCACAATTGCATAGTTGATCTATGCTACTTTTGATGTTTTAATGGAATTGCTCATGATCAAATAGTGCTTATCCTAGATGTGCAGTGTCTATTTTCTAAACAAATATATATTCTGCAGTATAAACTATTATAATTTCGGATAAATTTTAACAATTGCCGCCATCCTCTTGTGGTCTCCTGTATTTATCGTTATTGTAAAATTTCAACAATCTCCGGTAAGAGATGATCGGTTGAGTTAGAGGAAATGAAGAGTGGGATTCGGATCAATCATGGGGTGAGTCATATTTTTTTTTTCTTACATTTTATTCTTTTTTATATATACTGGTACTTATAAATAGGATTATAATAATAACGGTCTTGGCTTCTTTGTCATTGCGGGCCGCCAGAGCCTCTTTTCTCTTTTTTTTAATTTATTTATTGCTTTTTAGTCCATTTTTCAAAAAGTGTGTTTTTTAAATTTTTTTTTTAATATAATAACTGATCAGTTTTAGCTGCCGTGCCAATCAAATTGATTCTCTGAGTCGCCAAACATCGCTTTTACATTTCGTGTGACAAGTTGGAGAACGGTTGCTTTTCTCTGGGTCTGCTTGAATTTCCACTGACAAATATAAAAATCCAAATTCTTAAACGCATCCAATAAACATATATTATAATCTCAATCCTCAGTTAGCATGGTATCTTTGGTAACTTTAAATAAAAAAGAAAATTGTCTTTTATAGCTATCTCGAGAAAACAAAAACGCCTAGAGTTGTTTACACTCCTATTAAATTTAACGTTACTCACACTTTTGGTATTTTTGTCTTTTTAAATCAGGTCTTACGATGAACACTTCCAATTGCAAGTTTGTACAAAGTTTGTCAAGTGAAAACTGGATTTCACAGTTTTAGTAAGCCACAATTATTCACCTCTTGAAGAGAACATAATCCTTCAATACATTCCCTCAGAATAGATCAAACGGAACTTTCAGTTAGGTATATATCTCTTGTACAGACAAATATGTAATTATCAGCTTCACTATTCTACATGAAAGATAAAATAAAACGTAATAAAAATCTTAAACCATTTTTAAATATAAAAGTAAAAACAACATTTCAATGACGAAAAAAACATTATGTTGATAAAAGAATAAAAATATGTAATATAAATAATTTAAACATATATACGCGAATATATATGTCAGCTACATAAAATAAAATTTTCATTTCATAATACAAAAATTTTTATGAATACCTGGCAATTCAAACTCTTTACGTAGATAGAGATATTATAGTGCATTTAGATATTATGAATATTTTTTGTTTTTCTATTTAAATTTTCATAGTTTTTCTTTATTTCGTTTATTTTTTTAAAATTTTCATAAGTATATGAAAAAAATCAGAAAACAAAAATATGCAATTCATATTTTATTTAAAAGTAGAAATCTTATGGAGATGAAAACGAAATATCTTAAAGAAGTCTGTTATATAAGAAAAGAAAAAGCTCAAATATGTGTATTAATGTAATGATGGTTGAGATTTTTTTCAACTGTTAATGCTTGCATTTGCATATAAATGTATAAAATTAATAGCCTAAGTAGGTTGAAGATGACGGTAAATAAAAGAACTCCTTCCAGCCTAAATGAATTGTTCATAAAACCGAAACAAAAACTACAGGAATTGTTCATTTAGCAATAATGTGACCACATCTGTAATGATACTAAAAATGTATTTCCCCAAAAAGAACAAAAGTAATAAAATCTAACACTCTACCACCGCATGCACAAAATATTTCTTAAATTTTTCCTTACAAAATCACAATAAATTTAAATTAAAAATTAATTATGTTTTGTTTTATGATTCTCACGAAGATAAAGAACAAACACAATTTCATGTTTGTCTGGAAAATGTATATAGCGTGTATGTTTGAAGAAAGATGGAATTGTAAAATTTTAGATACATTTAACAATTTTCTTCGAAATTTTCGAAAAAGAAAATCAAAGATTGTGTGGTAACGAAACGATATGTATGGTAGGAAAATAGCTCTGTGGAATTTAAACATTTAGTAAGAAAATTATTTTCCTGTAATTAAAGAAAAATTTATGGTATTTCGGTTACAAATACCAAATAAGGAAAAAACAATATAAGAAGCAGGTGAGGTGATACAAATGTCACGTATTCAAAATAAATTTCTATATAAAGCTCTTCGAGGTAAATTATAAAGTTTGTGATTCATTCAAAAAGAGGTAAACTAATAAGTTAGCGCTACTAAACCCAGAATAACAACCGCTCTTTTGCTGCTGAATCCTTTGTAACAGTCAACACTTGAAAAACAACTCCGAATCAAAATTACAGATCGACAAGTTGTTTTGTTGTTTTGCATAATATTTTAGCAATATATTGTATAACAACTACAGGCTAATTGTAACTATGGTAAAGAATCTCTTATTCTTCGTGACAAAGTTAAATTCTTCATGTCTGTAGAATCCAATAATACTTTGACAGGTTTTCGACGAGATCTCAAAAATTCTTGTCATACTGGCTCAAAGTATATAAATGTCAATATCAAAATTTCGAGATAAAAAATTTTATGTTTACTGGGAAAAATATATTTAATTAACTCATAAGAATTTTGATATATCTTTACTTTTGAAATAATGTTTTTCAATTACGATTTCTATCAAAAAATTGTTGTTTACTTCGGAAGATAAGCTCTATTCTATGATCACATCATAACGTTGTTATTTAAGAAATATTAAAATTTTTATTAATTATAGATCCACCTTACTCACTTTTTTTAGCTCGAAAATAAAGTCAACGTTTTTTGAAAAGTTTCAGAAATGATGGACGCATCCTTTCGGCCAAAAAAAATTTTCTTTTTTTTTGTTATTATCGATAGATAAATTAGAACAAAAATAAAAAGTGAGCCGACCAATATTCTTAATTCTGATAATTCTAAGTTGATATACCCAACAAGCAAAGTTGCTTCTTAATTTAAACTTACACTAGCTAAAGATTAAATAAAGCTTCGGTAAAACTTATTAGTGGAAGCTAGTTAAATTTAACTTCTATAGAGTTTCGAAAGAATTTTCACAAATAAGCTCTCCCAACAACTCGAGTGAAAGCTTCCAAAATGCGTTTTTATTTAATAATAGAAGCTTTAACGAAACTTATCCGCACAACTCTCGATAAAGTTTCAGCAGAAATACTGTGGAAATTATAGCCGTCATTAGGAATGGAGTAGTTTCAGTTGTAACTATTTAAAGTTCTTATAGAAATGCAGCCCCCGTAGTTAAAAAAGTCCAAGCGGCAAGATGTCAGCTAGAAATAGGTAGATTTTGAGATCAGACAGTCTTGTGTACAAGTAGAATCTGATGTATCAGATTAGTTTAAACAAAACAAACTAACTACAAACAGATATCGAACAAATTTTAAAAAGAAAATTAGCTACATATAAGCAAAACTACATCTATCCAATTTTGCAACAAACATATATCGAATCTACCACAGAACACATATGTGTGACAATTTGTGACACTATATGAAAAACACAAGGCAAACCTAATCATATGTCGTGCAATTACTGCAAAATATCAAAATAGTTTATTTCTAAGAAAAAAAAATTAATTTCTTCTATTCAAATCTTTTTATTTTTTTTTTTCATCGACCGTTATAAGGTTTGTTGAGGCCGACAGGTCAAAAACCTTCAACTGCAGAGGTTTATATTTATAAAAAAGGGATTAAAATGTTTCCACAGATTCTACATTTATGAAGATTTTAAAAATATTAGTATCTAAACGGCCGATTTAAAAAACCAATTAATTCAGTAAATTATTTGAGATATAACATCACCCCGATGGAAAATCTCCCATCAAGAATAATATAAGAACTGAATCTAAATAATTATGGTGCAAATTATGAAACTTTTTGCAATCCATACAATTTTAGAGCGATCTAGTTTCGAACCAATGAGAAAATTTTAAACTTAAAAACAGTTTATCATTCTCATCAGGGTAGCCGACTAGATAAACTCTACCAAAAAATGTCAACGCTAATGAATATAAACCAAAAATTAGGTTACAACTCTAGCGAAGTGTAAAAACCAAAAATTTACATAAACACACATTTAATAAATTCAGGTTTAGTCAATTAATTTCTCTGGTGATCACTGTTTTGTTATACTCTAGACATTCTAGTATTCTAGAAACATTCTAGAAACTGTTCACTCCATGTAGGTTAAACTCAATTAAATATACACTATTTAATGCTCACGATATAGCATTCGGCTTAAAATTCATTCATGAAATCAAAAATAAAATGTTTTAATAGAATTCTGCCCGTTCTAGAAGAATCGATTACATTTTAAAATTCTTTTATCCGGAATGTTCTTTGAAACAAAAAAATAATTAATTTTTATTTTTTTTTCTGTTAATCTTCTAGAAAAAACGCAGTCCAACAAAAAATACAATACAAATATTTTTGTCGTGTTTTTCCTAGAAAATAATGACAACAAATGTTGTATTTGTTTTAATAACCATTTTATTGATTATGATGCTGGTGAATTTACTTTCTGGATGTTTTCATACCATTTGGCCATGTTTTTGGCTCTCATAATTGTTTCGGTAATCTGCACTAATTACCATTTTTGTTTTTTTTTTTAATAAAATGTGTTTTATACTAGAAAAAAAACAATATGTTTCACAACAACACATAAAAACATTTTAAGAGCTAGGTTTCACAACAAAATGCGTTCTATGGTGTTGATGACGCAATCAATTTTTATGACTTTTTATGCCGCTTCTTTAAAAAATGCATAACTAAACAATAAATTCTATTACGCATTAAATATGATATAGGCGGTTTTCTTGGAAGTATTGAGGAAGTAAAAAGAAAAATATGAAGAGGTTGAAATCTCAAAGCTCTGATATATCAAAACATTCTTTGTAGAAGCACAAAACAAAAAATGAATATTACAAAATCAAAATTCAAACTTTTTTCAAAATTCTAAATATATTCCAAAAATTTCTACAAAATCAAAAATGGAAACTTTTTCCAGAATTCCAAAAATATTTCAAAAATTATAACAAAATCAAAATCTCAAACTTATTTTTTATTCGCCTACATATTAAAGTGTTACTTTATCACTGTGATTTGCGGCTTTAAAGTATCACTTTTCAACTATTTAATTTGTTGTCATAGCTACGTCCAACAATAGTAAAAAGCATTTGTATTTGTTTAAATTCTATGAAAAATAAAAATTTTTATCAAAGCAACCCTTAAATTCAAAATTTCATTATCCAATCAAAATAGTTGTTATCATAGCTACACAATAATTTGGAAAAAATAATAAATATTTTGTCAAAGGTTTCTTGTTCCACATATTTTTATTTTAAAATTTATGAACATTTATAATTTTAATTTAGAATAATCCAATTTTCTTAAAATATTTTGCTTGCGGCGAATAAAAAATAGTATATGATGCACGGACGTAAGCTATTTTGGACTTAATGTGGGTGCAAATGTCGGCTAGCGCCTCGATTTGCAAACTCCACATCCGTCCAAAATCTTTAGCTTTACGTCCTAGCATCATAATGTACTATTCCAACCGTTCTTTTTATTCAAAAGTCGTGGAATCACACAAAAGCGTCGTAAACCACTGCTAAAACTTTGACGTCAGCGAAACAGACTATAAAATGGCGCCCAATATGGGTCTCATATGGGACATTTTTGTGAAGACTTCATTGGTCATGTTTTTAAATCGGAAGTGAAATCTGTACAGTTGATCCAAACATACGAAGTCTTCCCTAGTCTCTGTTCTTACATTTTATTTTAAACGAACATAGCCAGCAAGCACGTTTTTATTTCATCATTTCCTGTAACGGTCTGCACAAGTTCAATTAATTACAGAGCTTTGCACAAAAAGAACTTTGACTGTCTTTTATTGCTATTGTATATATTGTTAAACTCTCAAATTGGAAAAGATTTTTTAAGAAAACAACTGACATTATCAAGAACGAACTTGAAGCTCGAGACACACAGTTAACAAAAAATTATTATAAAAATCAATTTACAAACAAAACCGAATTTCAACAATTGCTTCGCACAAAAGCCATTCTTTTTATAAATTGGAAAATTTATACCGATTAACTGAAAATCTAAAGAAGAAAAATAAAACCATATAGCTCTACATAATGTAACCATTGATAAGCTTCATACCCACCTTCAAAGGATCTTTAATTTTCTTTTCATTTATGAAATAAAAATAATAAATCAGAATTCTGTTGAAACATATTTTCAAATACAAAATCTAAGATAATAAGATTTACGTTATACAAATAAAAAAATTGTTCTTGTCAAATATAAATAAAAAAATTAAAAATATTCACAATTTTCCATCGAAAGCTTTGTTTAAATTCCTACTCCTACGCAATGGATATACCCAAAGAAATCCAAAAAAAACGTGAAACGAATGCCTTAGACATTTCAATTTTTCAGTTAAATAAAATTTACAATTAATTTAGATTTTGTTCTTCTTTAAAAATTTTCCAGCATCATCGTTTTTGAATGAAAATGACAAGAGTCTTTGATGTATGAGTTTATGTATGACATTAAAACATTTAATTTTTATCGTCAAATCAATCAAATTTTTTTATAGACATAATATAAAATTGATATCCATGAATAAATCTAGTGTGATTGCTGTTTGATGTGATCATTATTTCATGTTGAAAGAATACTTTTACTTGGTTTGTTGCTTTACAGATACCACACCAAAAAGAAAATCAAAGCTTGATAACATGCAAGCTTTTTGTTAATAAAGGCAAAAAGGAACTGTGACTTAAGCATCACTCTGTGTATATGAATATAAAGGAAGTTAATTTTATAATAGGATTACATCTATCTAATAATAAAATTTATATTCAAGGATAAAATATTAAGATAATTTTACGTATATGATTTATCGATTGTTTGAAATAAGTTGTTACGCTGTTATGTCGCTGAACTGAATATGTATGAAAAGGGAAAGATTTTCTTAAGAAATTAAACGGTGGTTGATGTTATTATAATGACATAAAATTGATTGGATTACTTATCAGTGTGTTTTATTTTTGAAAATTTAAAAAATACACATATAGCAATCCGACTATAAACATTTGCGTTTCCGACTATAATCATTAGCAAACATTATGCATTTCAATTTTATATTTTAATATAATAATTTTGAAAACCAATAATATTTTGCGAATAGTTTTTAACATTTTAGTACTTTAAAAATAAGCAATTTAGTAATATGTTAGTACAAATCTGACATGAAGATGGCGTGCTTAGTTGAAAGTTGAAATATATTTTCAGCTCAAAATTTTTTTTTTATAATTGTTTTGATGTGTGACATTTATTTTTGACGTGCGACTATATTTTTAACCGACTTCCAAAAAGAAGGAGGTTCTGTTTTTCACTGTAGGTTTTTTTTTATGTATGTACACCGATTTCTTTAAAACGGCTCGTTTGATTTGGATGATTTAAATTGTGTTCTATTTGAGTTTATTCCCAGAGGGTCCCATAATTTTTTTTATGATGTGAAAAATACCGTTATTCAGAAAATTGGAAACACCATATTTTTTATGCATTATCATTGATTTCGTCAAATGTTATTCTGTTTGGGTGTTGTGGACAGTATTATATTGCTATACTTGTCGAGGTTATCGTAAATAATTTTCTATGACGGAAAATATGTATGCCGTTTGTGCAAAAAATCATAAAACCATAATTAATAGATTGTCACTGATGAAAGTTTTTCCTGTATTGGAAGTTATTACTTTTAAAACGCTTTCAAGCCGACTTTTGCTTTATGACTATACTACAAATAAAAAAATAAAAAAACCTTTTTGAAAAAAAATAGAACCGACTTCAGAAAAAACAAAAGAAGCCCAAAAAAGTGGAAAATAACTCAATTATGGCCTTTAGAGACAAAAATACGTTACATTTTGATTAATTTAATTTAATTATGCTTTACTATGACAAAAAAATTACGCTATTAAAAAAAGTTGCTATATTAATATAGTTACTTTTTAACCGACTTCAAAAAAAAAGGAGGTTCTGTGTTTCACTGTAGGTTTTTTTTTTATGTAGTACACCGATTTCTCAAAAACGGCTCGTTCGATTTGGATGATTTAAATTGTGTTCTATTTGAGTTCATTCCCAGATTGTCCCATAATTTTTTCTTCGATGTGAAAAATACCGTTATTTAGAAAATTAGAAAAAACCATATTTTTAATGCATTTTCGCTGATTTCGTCAAAACATATTAATCTGTTTGGATATTTTGGGCAATATTATATTGCTTTACTGGTCAAGGTTATCGTAAATAATTTTCTATCACGGGAAATATGTATGCCGTTTGTGCAAAAAATCATAAAACCATAATTAATAGATTGTCACTGATGAAAGTTTTTCCAGCATTTGAAGTTATTACTTTTAGAACGCTTTCTAGCCGACATTTGCTTTATGACTACACTAAAAATAAAAAAATAAAAAACTTTAAAAAAAAAAAATAGAACCGACTTCAGAAAAAACAAAAGAGGCACAAAAAAGTGAAAAATAACTCAATTATTGCTTTTAGAAACAAAAATACGTTACATTTTGATTAATTTAATTTAATTATACCTTACTATAGACAAAAACATTACGCTATTATACAAAGTTACTATATTAAAATAGTTACTTTTTATTATAATTATTATAGTTATTATAGTTGTTATAATAGTTATTATATTTTAAAAGTTATTTGTAATACAAAACTGTTCGAAGTCGGTGTCACATTGACAAAAAACCGACTAATATGTCTCGGACTTGGCACCGATTTCCTGCAACAGCTAGCAAAACAGAAAGTAAAAATCACTCTATATTTTTACCCCAAAATCACTAATAAACTGCAAAATGTTTTCTGGAAACACAAAATGGGTAACCAGGCCTTTAACACAATTAAAAAAATGTTTAAAAAACTTTAAGTATAGTGAAAATAAAAATAATAAATAAGGAGTTTACAAGATAGAATGCTTAGATTGTCCAGAAACATACGTTGGACAAACAGAGAAACGTTCTGAAACTAGATTTAAATGTAGTGTTTTTGAGCAACTGACATTACTGCTTTTGAAAGTTGCATCACTATAAAATGTTTCAGTGCTGTTGTTTATGGACTAAACACTTCACTTAAATCGTTTTCAAACATATTATTAACTCGGGCACTTTATTAGCACTTTATCATCTAATCTAACTATAGAAAATATAGAACTGTATTTTTTTGTTATTTTATTAATCCACCAGATTTCTTATTTTCAGACCGACTAACTGGTTGTTTACGAATTGGCACTGATTAATCACTGGTTAATTACTGACAGCCTGAAGCTTTAGTTTTTTTTTCAATTCACTTTAATTTTAATTGAATATTAAAATATCATAAAAATCATAATTTATTTATTTTAATTTTGTTCAAAACGGTTTCGCAATTTTTTTAAATAACGCAAATTTTTATTATTAGTCCAGTAACTTTATACATTACCGTATGCGTCAAATCCGGTAGTTCTGATTTTTTGCAGACTTGTTTATGATGTTGGCCTAATGAATAATCCAAGTTTGTGACCTCGAGCGCCGAACGCAACTTCGTCAAAAATCGCAAAAACCGCGAAAAAATCGTTATTTTTTCAAATTTTGGCGATTACAACCCTAAAGGACCAGTTTTTTCTTTAACCTTTCTTAGGCCGTTTTTAAAGTAGACTAAATTTGCTACAATATGATACTAGAACTGTCTCTGCAGACCCACTAGTTTCCGAGATTAAGCCTTTCAAAGTTTATCATTTTTTTCGAACTTCGCAATTTTTTGCAATTCTGTCGTTCTAAATGAACTTTGACCCTGAATATACTATCGAAGCCCTGTACTTTTATGATGGGATGTTAAAAAAGAAAATAAGAAGTGTGAACAGTGTGCACAGGTATGTTGAACTCTCGATACTTTTCCAAAATCATCCTTATCGAGAAAAGTGCATCGGTAGTACCTCGGACCCGCCGGAAACCACACTGATATTCTCCAAACAGTTGTTCAGCAAAAGGAAATAAATGATTAAATTAACAATTAAATCAATATTTATAAATTTTATGCATTTGTTACAAAAAATGGTGTGTATAACTAGTGCGAATGCGTTTTCCAAACGGGAGTTATTGCAGCACTCCCTACGGTCATGCTGCAAACTAACTCTTGTTTGGAAAACACATTCGCACTAGTAATACAATCTACTATTTCTCATTGGCCACCACATACACATCTATTTGTTAATACAATTATTAGGACAGGCATGTACAAAACTCTACAAAGGTATATATTGCAAAAAATTGCGAAGTTCGAAAAAAATGATAAACTTTGAAAGCCTTAATCTCGGAAACTATTGGGTCTACAGAGACAGTTTTGGTATCATACTGTAGAAAATTTAGTCTCCTTTGAAACTTGAAAAAAATTTTAAAGAAAAATTTAGTCCTTTAGGGTTATAATCGCCAAAATTTGAAGAAAAAAAAAATAACGATTTTTTCACGGTTTTTTCGATTTTTCAATTTTTGACAAAGTTGCGTTCAGCGCTCGAGGTCACAAACTTGGATTATTTCATTGAGCTAACATCATAAACAAGCCTGCAAAAAATCAGAACTACCGGATTTGACGCATACTATGAGAACTACCGGATTAGACCCCATACTCTCAGGCGACAAAGTTACTGGACTACATCAAAAAATTAAATTAATTTAGCCCTCTTGGAAGGTTCCGCTTGAGGTTCGTCCGTATCTGGATCGACGTATTGGAATGGCATATCCCCATCAGGGGATGGTGATGAATCGTCGACGTCGTGTGCCAACAAGTCATCCTCCATTTCGACATCGGAGGGATCGTCACCTTCTGAGATATCTGCTACTGCAACTACAAAAATGATCAGGTACAGTTACATAATCTTCTTTTCTCATCGGCCACTACACACATATATCTATTAGTACAATTATTAGGACAGGGATGTAGAAAACTCTACAAAGGTATATTGCAAGCAAGTGCGAAGTTCGAAAAAAGTGATAAACTTTGAAAGGCTTAATCTCGGAAACTAGTGAGTCTACAGAGACAGTTCTAGTATCATATTGTAGCAAATTTAGTCTACTTTAAAAACCTCTTAAGAAAGGTTAAAGAAAAAACTAGTCCTTTAGGGTTATAATCGCCAAAATTTGAAAAAATAACGATTTTTTCGCGGTTTTTGCGATTTTTGACGAAGTTGCGTTCGGCGCTCGAGGTCACAAACTTGGATTATTCATTAGGCCAACATCATAAACAAGCCTGCAAAAAATCAGAACTACCGGATTTGACGCATACTACCCCATACACTCAAGCGACAAAGTTACTGGACTATAAATGCAATTGCCAAAACTAAAATTTTACTCAGCGTTCGTTTTTGGATTACAAAACATTATTGAAATTGTTATTTTGGTGAGTTGTTTTGTTGTAGGAAAACGACGTAATAGGTTTTGCTACATTTCTCCCCACGAAAAAAAATTTATGTTCACCCTTTGAAAAATTCAGAAAAAAATGAAACTGGATAGTTAACGATGAACATAAATTTTACCAAATTATGGTAAAATTGAATTATTCTATTCTAAAAATCTTTACTTTCATTAAAAGTGACTACTTTTTTAACTAGTTGTTTAATAATAAAATATACATTTGAAAGAAATTAAGTAATAAATTTAGTTTTTTTTATTTATTTCGTTTTATATATATTCGCAAAATGCGTGAATAGATTATTGTTATTATTATTGCTTTTTGTTTTTAGTATTTTGTATTTTTAACTAAAATTTAATCTATTATAAAACCGTTAATTATTGATATTTATTAGATATTTGCAAGATACTTTATTAAATTTTTACTATTGTTACTTTTAATAATTAATAATTAATAATTTTCGTTTTTATTTTCTGTGTTATAATTTTTAAAATAATTATAAAATTAATAATTTTAGCTTGAGATTGAAATTGTGATAAAAATTTCATTTATTTTGTTATTTTATAAAATGTTATTAGTATTTATTATATATATTATTTTTAGAATAATCTAATGGTAGGGCGGGTGGATAAGCTCTCCACAAAATGTTGTTTAGATTTTCGTTAATGGTGCCTGTTTTCTTCTGCAAAAGGAAGAGTTTGTTCTATTTCGCCGACCTGGTCTAGTTTAATCTCCTTAGATGGCTGTTTTAACGGAAACATGGCTGTTTTAACGGATTAAAATCTATTTCTGTTTGTTTCGTCGACGAGTAGTATAGACGTTTGAATTTGTCTGTCTTTATTGTCCCTGCTTCTGCGTTTGAAAAACGCTCATACGAAAATTACCGTTATCTGTTAAGTATGTTGCTATACATTGTATTTTTATCTGTTTTTTTTTTTGGTTTTGATAATATTAGTTGATTTTCCAATATCTTCATTGAATCGTTGTAGTCACTTAGTTTGTTATTGTAGTTGTCGTTCTGCGTTATTGTTTAAATATTTCTCGAGAGATAAAACTCCACATTTCCCGCCATTTTGGTGGTGGATGTATTTGGTTTGTGGGTTGTTTTACATTTAGTTGCTTGTATGTTTTAATCTGATACAGGTGGTTACGGATAAGGAAGTCACAGTTTCGGTTATACTTTATCGTGCCATGTGTTACTAGAAGTATGTCTTTAAAACCGTATGTTCCGTTCTGAATACATATAAGGTCGTATTTTGGCTCTGTATTTTTGCTATTCTATTATTCAGGTTATTTATGCGATTGTAAATGCAATGTGTTGAATTCACTTCGGGACTGTGGTAAACTGTATACAGTGGCTATCTGCGCTTATTATTTTAAGAAACGATTGCTCGCATAGATTTATAGTCTGTTCCAGGTTTACTGAATCAATGTCATGTAAAAACATGAATTCTAATCCAAGTAAATTGTTGGCTTTTATAGTCCGTTTGAATTTCTAATATATACTTATAGCAAAAGTTTTGTCTGGCAGTTTTATCGCCAGAGTGTAAAATTTACTGAGACTGTATATAGAAACTTCTAGTAAAGGTTTTTCGATTTTTATTAGTAGTTTTTGGTTTATGTAACGTAAACGAAAAAAGCACATCATCTTCTCATGTAAATAAATCAAGTGATTCAGAACAAAGGTAAAATTAGAACATGAAATAGATAAAGTAAATTTGAAAATAATAAAAGCGGATATTCAATACGGATGATGCGATTATTACATCTCCTCTATTTAACAGCTAACAAAAATATTTTTGATTAGATATTAAATAGGTTTAAGACAAAACATTTACGTTTACGATATTTTTACATTTTTTATTATTCACGCCCACTAATTAAATTTTTTTTGGCTATGGGTTACATATTTTGGTCAATAGTTTTAAGTATAGAAGCATTATAATTAATTATAATTTAAGTTGTACGCCCAATCCAAAGTTGCGGGTGTGACATTTACACGAAATAAATTTCCCATCAACTAAAATATTTTAGAGCAATGGTTTTAATTTTTATGGATTTCAATGAAGATCACTTATATATACATTTAATACAAATCTGTTGGTTGCACGATATTTTATTTGTTTTCAAAAAAAATAATTTTTATCCGTTGCGGGTGTGACATAAAAAGGACATGCATTTTCATCTTTCAATACAAAAACTCAAAATTCTGTGAATTATAACAACTTTGTGAACTGGTTATTTTATATGTTGTATAGTAATACTTAAACAATTAAACTATGAAAAAATTAAATTACTAACTCAATTCTTGCTTGTGTAGGAAATATTCAAAACTTTCGTTACGGGTGTGACACCCCGTTGCGGGTGTGACATGTATGGCCAGTGAAATAGACAAAACAGATTAATTTTTAATTAACATATTATAAAAAGTTAATTAACATATTATAATTACATATTATTAAATAGATTAATAATATCAGATCAATCAAATAAATTTCATCTCTAATCTGGAATTAATAATTTCAAACAAATTCTGTTATGTGCACTTTCTTTTTTTCAGTGCTACATCAATTGTTCCTACATTAGTCGGAACAAAATGATGTACAAATTGTATATTTGGTACTAATTTGACTTTGTTCCAGCGTGCATCGAGCATTTTCACAACTTCTTTTGAAATTTCACCTACAGGAGAATAAATTACTTTTATTTTTATAAGAACCTTTTCTGCACACATGGCCAAAATCTGATGCTGAATTAATTGTTGCAGAGCGTTGAAGCAAAGCTAGCAATACAATTTTCTTTGCGAATGCACCGACGCCATCCACAGCTCCTTTACCGTGCGATGTTGCAAAATAAGACCCTGTGATTTTTATGTCATAGTCTTCTTGAATGTATGACATGGACAACATATTGTAACTATTTTTGAATTGGTCTGCGCAACCATCGGAAAAGACATGTAGAGTTTCTAATTTATGTACTTTTTTAAGGTCTTTGATTAAAGTGTCCAAATATACCTTTGATTAAAGTGTCCACACTGCATATTTCCCGTGCTTTAAATTGTCTGATACAATGATATATGATTGGTCCTTATCAAAGTATGTGGCAACGGCAGTAAATATAGTTACTTCCGTATTGCAAAAGATGTTGCGGGTGTGACTTTAATTAAATGTCACGCACGCAATAGGAACATGTCACACTAGGGTGGCCCTTAAAAACAAAAATTTTTATTTTTTGTACGGCACCCTCCCATTTCGTGTGAATACCCATAAAAATATTATTTGCAAAATCTGATATCAATCGGTCAATTCTGAGACGTGCCTCCGACCACTTAAAGTTGAGAAATTTTGTTCTGGACCCTAAAAAAAAATTTTTTTTTTTTTGTGGGACACCCTCTCATTTCGTGTCAATACCCATAAAAAAATTATGTGTAAAAATTGAAATCAATCGTTCAACTCTAAGGGGTGCCCCCGGCCACTTAAAGTTAAGAGGTTTGGTTGTGGCCATTACAAAGAAAAATTTAAATTTTTTGTACGGCACCCTCCCATTTGGTGTCGATACTCATAAAAATATTATGCGTAAAATTTGAAATCAATCGGTCCACTCTAAGGGGTGCCCCAGGCCACTTGGAGTTGAGAGGTTTTGTTGTGGCCATTATAAAGAAAAATTGAAAATTTTTGTACGACACCCTCCGATTTGGTGTCGATACCCATAAAAATATTATGTTTAAAATTAGAAATCCATTGGTCAACTCTAAGGGGTGCCCCTGGCCACTTAAAGTTGAGAGGTTTGGTTGTGGCCATTACAAAGAAAAATTTGAATTTTTTGTACGACACCCTTTCATTTGGTGTCGATACCCAAAAAAATATTATTTGTAAAATTTGAAATCAATCGGTCAACTCTAAGGGGCGCCTCCGGCCACTTAAAGTTGAGGGGTTTTGTTGTGGCCATTATAAAGAAAAATTTAAATTTTTTGTGCGACACCCTTCCATTTCATGTCAATACCCGTAAAAATATTATTTGCAAAATTTGAAATCAATCTGTCAATTCTAAGACGTGTCCCCGGCCACTTAATTGCCAGAACAAAACCTTTCAAGTTTAAGTGGCGGAGCACGCCTTAGAGTTGAACGATTTCTTTCAAATTTTGCAAATAACATTTTCAAGGGTATTCACACGCAATATGGGGGTGTCGTACAAAAAATTTAATTTTTCTTTGTAATGGCCAGAGCAAAACCTTTCAAGCTTAAGTGGCCGGGGGCACGCCTTAGAGTTGAACGACTGAATCCAAATTTTACACATAATTTTGTTATGGGTATTGACATGGAATGGGAAGGTGTCGCACAAAAAATATAAAAAAATTTTTTTTAAGGTCCAGAACAAAATTTCTCAACTCCAAGTGGCCGGAGGCACGTCTTAGAATTGACCAATTGATTTCAAATTTTACACATAGAATTTTTACGGGTATTGACATGAAATGGGAGGGTGTCGTACAAAAAATTTAAATTTTTCTTTATAATGGCCACAACAAAACCTCTCAACTTTTAGTGGCCGGAGGCACCCCTTAGAGTTGACCGATTGATTTCAAATTTTACAAATAATATTTTTATGGGTATCGACACCTAATGGAAGGGTGTCGTACAAAAAATTTAAATTTTTCTTTGTAATAGCCACAACCAAACCTTTCAACTTTAAGTGGCCGTAGGAACCCCTTAGAGTTGACCGATGGATTTCAAATTTTACACATAGAAGTTTTATGAGTATCGACACCAAATCGGAGGGTGTCGTACAAAAAATTTAAATTTTTCTTTATAATGGCCACAAATAAACCTCTCAACTCCAAGTGGCCGGGGGCACCCCTTAGAGTTGACCGATTGATTTCAAATTTTACACATAATATTTTTATGGGTATTGACACCAAATGGGAGGGTGCCGTACAAAAATTTAAATTTTTCTTTGTAATGGCCACAACGAAACCTCTCAACTTTAAGTGGCCGGGGGCACCCCTTAGAGTTGAACGATTGATTTCAATTTTTACACATAATTTTTTTATGGGTATTGACACCAAATGGGAGGGTGCCGTACAAAAATTTAAATTTTTCTTTGTAATGGCCACAACGAAACCTCTCAACTTTAAGTGGCCGGGGGCACCCCTTAGAGTTGAACGATTGATTTCAATTTTTACACATAATTTTTTTATGGGTATTGACACGAAATGAGAGGGTGTCGCACAAAAAAAAAAAAAATTTTTTTTTAGGGTCCAGAACAAAATTTCTCAACTTTAAGTGGTCGGAGGCACGTCTTAGAATTGATCGATTGATATCAGATTTTGCAAATAATATTTTCATGAATATTCACACGAAATGGGAGGGTGCCGCAAACTGCACAATGAAAAAAAAAATTCTAGTGTAATCTAAGGGCCACCCTAATGTCACACCCGCAACACATAAAAACTATAATTCAACTTTTAATAAAAAAATTTTTATCTGTGGAATTCAAGGTACCTTTATGAACTATTTTTGAAAATAAAGTTTCATAACTTATAGTCAAAGTAATTTTACTGTGGATGTATAAATATCACTGTTTGGAGATATACAGAATTAATTGTTCAGCTGTATGAGACCAGGAAACGTAAACATTTTTGGCTCAGTGTATTTCAGACAAACGTTCTGTCACTTTAATTAAAATAAATATGTTAATTTGTCAAAAATTCAATTTTTTTTTTCAATAAAATATGAAATAGTAAACTTTTAACAGTTGGTATGTAAAATTTCAATCATATTCAAAGAACTATAAAATTTCATTCTCATGTCCACTTTTTTGTGGATTGGGCGTGTAATACACTCAAAAAAAAATGTTCGTAAAATTTACAGAAATGTCCTTCGATTCAACACGCATTTCTGTTACTTTTGATCCTAAAAATTGTTCGTTGAATACAACAAATTAATGTCAGTTGAATTTATTTTACCAACAATTTTTAACGAACAGTTTGTAAATTTTACAGACATGTTTGTTAATTATTACGAACAAAACGACAACCGGACTGTTGAAATAACGAACATGTTTGTTGACTTTTGACATTTTATTTTATTAATTTTATCAAATATTTCCAAAACTATTAGTTAGATATAATTAGTTTATATTTTATTATAATACTATTAAATTACTTAGAGTTTTTCTAAAATGATTTTAATTAAAATTTACCGAAACAAAATTTACCCTTATAGACATCTTTAAAACAAAACTGTTGACTTTTACTAAATTTTTTAGAACATTCAAATAATTTAATTTCACTAAAATTCACCAAAATTTCACTCATGTTTTAGAAAATTTAATTGACACTAGATACTAGACATTAGATACTTTCAAACTTTTTCTTAAAACTATGCTTTTTAATTCAGTAAATTATTTGTGATATAACATCACCCCGATGGAAAATACCATAATTTTACCATAATGTTTTAGATTCAGTTCTTATACTATGCTTTTTATTTCACAAAATTTCACTTTTACTGTACTTCCACTAAGTTCACTATAAATTTCAAGCCCTTACTACTCGAATTTTTTCATATTTATACTTTATATTTTTGGTTTTTGGCTATTTTATTCAACAAACGAAAATCAACGAACTGCTTGTAAAGGTAGTTAAAAATATTTAACAAACATGTTTGTTGAAAACTGACAATTAACAAACATGTTTGTTAAAACAAAAGAAAATAAAATAATGTGTCCTTTAAATAAATTCAACAGACCATTGTTTGTTGTATTTTACCTACATTTTTTTTTCAGTGTACATACTTGAGGATAAAATTTTGAATATTGAAACTAGTGCTAAAATTAAATTACTTCGGTTTTGAAAAAACCTAAGTATTGCATTCATGAGTCAAAATTGAAATTCTTACCCCCACTTTTTATTGGCATTTTTCGACGTTTTAGGACCTACTGATTCTAAATAAGCAAACAAAATGTATGTCTGGCCGTCCAGCCGTCACAACCGACGAAATCTCGAAAACCGCTTAAGGGATTTCCAAATTTTTTTTTCTGAAAATAGGTACACTCAATGTTAAGAGCCGAAAGAACGAAGTGCTCGATAACTTTACCGGAAGTGTGTCAAACAAATCGTCAAGTGTGTCAAAACAAGGAAATTTGCATATTTTTTGCTTAAAAAACGTTCATTTTAAGTGATTACGAATTGAATTTGAAGAAATCTTGATGGTCGGGATTGGTATGTGAGACCAAAAACTAGATTATTGCATTATAAGTTTGTCAAAAAAATGTTGTCAAGTGTGTCAAAAGAAAGATTTTTATTTATTATTTTACCCAATTTTTTGAAAAAAAATATAAAATTAATTATTTGTATGACATAATATTTTATTATTATTATAAAGAATTTTGATATTATAAGTTTATCAAAAAAATAATGTCAAGTGTGTCAAAAGAATGATTGTCATTGATATTTTTAGCCAATTTTTTGGAAAAAATAATTAGCTGTTTTTATGACGTAAATGTAATTGAAAATGAAATTGGACATAGAAATTTTTGAATTTGTTATAGTTTTTGAAATATTTTTGGAATTTTGAAAAAAGTTTGTATTTTTGATTTTGTAATAATATTTGCAATATTTTTAGAATTTTGGAAAAAGTTTTAATTTTTGATTTTGTTATAAGTTTTGCAATACTTTTAGAATTTTGAAAAAAAATAGAATTTTTGAATTGGTGAATTTGTGAATTTTATATATCGTTAGAATTTTGAAAAAAGTTTCAATTTTTAATTTTTGTAAGAATTTTTGGAATATTTTTAGAATTTTGAAAAATTTTAAATTTTTGATTTTATTATAATTTTTAGAATTTTGATAAAAAAATTTAATTTTTGATATTGTTATAATTTTTGCAATATTTTTAGAATTTTGGAAAAAGTTTGAATTTTTAAGAATTTTTGGAATATTACTAGAACTTAGAAAAAATTTAAATATTTGATTTTATTTTAATTTTTGGAATATTTTTAGAATTTTGAAAAAAGTTTGATTTTATTTAATTTTTACAATATTTTTGGAATTTTGAAAGGAATTTGAACTTGTGATTTTGTAATATTTTCTCGAAATACTAAATGGAGAGGTTTTTGAGTAGTTTGCTGGCTGTATCATCTTTTCACTAAATTATGTTAACTTATGATCTGTTATGATTTTCTGGCAACGCATTGATGTTTCGTGTCAGTTCTGTAATAAATTTCTAAGCAGAGATAAAAAAATACATGTAGTTTAACAAAGAGGTATGTTTGATACACATCGCTCCCCAAAACTAAAAACAATGTCCTCATAAAAGTTTTATGCCGAAAACTATATCAAAATCCTTAACCAAAATCGAAGTCTTGATATCTCAGAGCTTGAGATTTTAGCCCCTCCATATTTTCTAATTTGATTTGTTTAAAGCAAAAATAAGAACAAAATACAAATTCGCAGAACGAATTAAATGTAAGGCAAATCCAGTTAGTAAGAATATTATTGTTTTAAATAAACATTTAAGTCTTATTAAATAGACTAAAATAGAAAGTGTACGATCTAATGTCAATGCTCTGTTCTGTTTATATTAGATTTTTCTACACTCAACTGTTTGAGTTTATTGAACAGCAAAGAGAATATTTTAGTGAAAGAATGCTATTACTGTAGTTGAGAAGCGTCGTATTCTAAATAGAACCTAGTGTTTACAACAATCCAGATAGTAACATATTTCTTGATCATGAGACGCCATATGCCATGACTATGATTTAGGACTCTAACCTTAACTGAAAAGAGTTTAAAGGCCAGCAGTCCTGTCAGAAAGGAACTGTGGTACATGACGTTATCGCACCTGTAGATCAAAAATTAAAATAACAAATTTACAAATCAACAAAAACTGATCCTTCTTCAATGATCGTATGATGTAAAATTAGGATCGTTTTTACAAATATGATGTAAATCTTAATATATCACAAATTTCTTATAAATCATTAAAGTTTGATATAGTCAACATTGCAGAACCAAGAGAAATGAATAAACATATGCTAAAAACATTTATGTATTGCTTAATCGACAGGAAGGTATGGTGCATTTGCTTTTAAAATATCCCTTTTTTCCTCCCAAAGTCAACTCCAACCTTAAACTCTAAATCTCGTTTCAACTAAAAGCTCTTTATAATAAAATCTTATTGCTTCTCATTAAATAAAATAAATAATGTCAATTTTTCATTCAAATTCAAGTCCTTTCAACAAAAAAAATGGTAATCTTTTCAAATTATCAACATATAAACTCAATTTATTAATTTCAACTGAACTGAATTTACTAAACTTTATAAGAAAAAAAAATCCTTTTCTTTAATCCAACTTAATCAACAAATTACTTATAATCTTGATCTCCCTCTACCCAAAACAACAAGAAACATAAATTTTATTCGGGAACTTTCTTGTCCTTTCTTTATTCATAGTAGCAAGCAACATAGTCATAATGTGAAAGAAATACATTTGTATCGTCTTTTATACAAAAAGATAATTGAAAATGAATTAAGTCGAAGAGAAAATATATATAAAAATAAAACAAAGTGAAAGTTAGTAGACATAAAAGGAATAACAATTTATTTATATCAAATTTTCTTAAAGGGAAATTCGATTTTCCTTCAAAACGGCTTATGTTATTTGTTTTTTCGGATACGAAACAATTTTTTTTTTGTTCAATTTTGTCTTAGCTTTTTACATTTTATCAATGATTTCCAATAAGAGAAAACAATAATTTCCATGATTTCCGTTTTTCCATTTGCTTTTTTTTTGTCAATCAAAATAGAGTTAAAATGTAAATTGATACTGATATCAATAAAATACAGCAGAAGCGTAACAAAAACTACATTCAAATCGCAATTTAAGAGATTAGATTGGAACAGAAGTGACAATTTGTATATGTTCCAATGTTTTGTTTGTGCTTTAATGTAAAACCGAGAGTTATTTTAGAGTGAGATATAGAGGATGTATTGGTTGTTTCAACATTGAATTTGAATTTTCTGAGCTTTAGTATAGATTTGAAAATAAAAGCTATAACTGTTTGTTAGATTTTTAGCAGATAGTAGAATGACAAGTTTATGATGTCGTTAAAATGAAAAACGAATATTGTATCTGACATACGTTGAGTACTCAGATACATTGAATTTTGAGTTTAATTGCTTGTAATTCTACCATTCAGTGCAAAAAGAAGTACAAGGGTTATCTTAAAACTATTTTTAAATACAATGGGAACGTTAATATTTTTTCTTACTTTTATTTTAATTTTCTCAAATTTTTTAGCATTTTAAGATTGGTGCTTTGCATTAAATGGAAAAACAAATTTAATTAATTTGGGCCTCCTGTAAAACAGTCAAACCACGTAAAGTGCATGGAAAACTAATTTTCGTATTATACTGCACGGTTATTTTACTGGTGTTCAAAAAATAGGTAATCCTTTACAAATAAACTCTCAACACAATAACAACAATTGTTGTTATATTTGCGTGATAATAATTAATATGTAATTAAAATCAATTCTCTATTTCATCAAATATTTATCATACAATGTTTTAAATACTTCAAAATCCATTTAAAATTCTGGAACTTTAATACCACTGTTACTTACTATACGTATATCAATATCGAATCCATAACAAAACGAAATAAAAAATTTAAATTCTGTTAATACAATTTCAATAAATTAAAAATGGGAAAAGTAGTAAAAAATGTTTTTTTATTCGCCTATATATTAATGTGTTACTTTATTACTATGATTTGCGGCCTTAAAGTGTCACTTTTTAACCATATATTTTGTTGTCATAGCTACGCCCAAAAAAGTAAAAACCATTTGTATTTGTTTAAATTCTATAAAAAATAGAAACTTTTATCAAAGCAACACTTAAATTCAAAATTTCACAATCCAATTAAAATAGTTGTTATCATTTGTTGTCATAGTAATACAATTGGTTTCGAAAAAATAACAAATAATTTCTCAAAGGTAACTTGTTCCACATATTTTTATTTCAAAATTTATGCAAATTTATAACTTTAATTTCGAATAAAACATTTTTTTTAAAAATTTTTTGCTTGCGGCAATAAAAAATAGTGTATGATGCACGGACGTAAGCTATTTTGGACTTAATGTGGGGCAAACTCCACATACGTCCAAAATCTTTAGCTTTACGTCCTACCTAGCATCATAATGTACTATTCCATTTTCATCAATTTTGCATGTAGATATATATTTATTTATCCTTTTCCCATAATCGACTTTTCATGTTTAAAGTGTGAGGAGCTAATAACTACAAGTTTTTTTTTGCAATCAATTAAAAAACAATAAAAGTTTAAAATTTTTGTGTAATCTAATTGTCTGGACAATGAATTCCAACCCCTTTTCTACACATTTGTGCCGTTTTATGTTTTTTATGTTGGCATGGTCATGAACCTGCTTTAGAATGGTCGGTCATGAATGGTATTTAGAATTATTTGTTTAAATTAAAATGATGAATTAGAGGAAGAATAGAATTTAATATGGAAAAAAAGGTTCTTACAATTGCTTCAATGTATTAGGAAGTCGATCTAATTCAAATTTTAACCGACACATTCGGTGGTCCTGATTCATTACTAATAAAATCCTAGCAATTAAATTACTTATTAGCTAATTATTACAACTGTCTTGCCGTTTCAGGCAACTGGTATCGATAGTGACGCTTGTTCCATGGATACGGTGCTTTCTTTATCGATGGAGATCTGCGAACTACCGCCCTACAGTATACTTTCTTGATGCAAGTGAACAGTTGGATGTTACGGTTGTAGAAGGTGAGAGAAATGTACATGCTAAAGTTTCTTCAAGTCGACCTCCACAACTGTAAAGAAGCTACCGCTGCTCATTTGCTAAAACTGGCAAAAGAAAAGTTGGATTTTGTCTTGATTGAAGAACCTTGGGTTGCTCATGTTAAACGTAAACTAAACATTTTTCTACTTACAAGCCATAGTGATGAAGACACAACGAGTAGATTTTCTGGATTATCTCAATTTCCTTACCATATGACGTGGTTTTGATCCCTAATCAGGAATGCTCATAGGCAAAAATTCGAAGTTATCCTGGAATGTGATGCTAATACACACCATAATATTGGGGCAACAGGAACATCAATATACGAGGGAGTTAAATCTAGATATTACTTTCAACAAACATCTGTCTATTTTCAATATGTATACAATAAAGCCACCTTTATAATCTCTAATAGACAAGAAGTATTGGATGTCACTTTTGTTTCCAACTCATGTTTAACAGAGTTCTTAAATGGATTGCTTCTGAAAAATGTTTCATTTGTGATCATCACTATCTGCAATTCAAATTGGACATCTCAAAAATCTCAGCTTTAGAAACGAGAAACGGAAAAAACTTGGACACATTTAGAGCTATGTGACTTGCTCAGTTGCAGTCCCAAAGACTCCTGAATGAGCTCGCGACTTGGATAAATTGGTAGACACTACAGATGTAAAAGTAATATTACCCATGGTAAAATTACCGGTAAAATTGGTAATATTACGTAATATTACTTAGGCTCGGTAAAATTGGTAAAATTGCAATAAAATTTAAATAATCTTTATTTAATAAAAAATATAGTTTGTGCTTTTTTGTTGACACTCCGTATAATTGAAAATTGCGTGCACATTGTTGTGAGAATATCTCAGCTGATCGATCGATTTGTAGCTGAGCACCCATAAGTGTAGGTAATTTTAACGTCTCTACGTTTTGCCACAAAGTAGAGTACTTTAAGCAAACACTTACTTTGTCTACTGGTGTCGATCGGTGGGTTGATATGGGTAGTTTTTTCACCTGGTAGCAATAACGCAGCTATTTTTATGAGGCAAAAGCTAAATCTATGTCATTTGGGGATCAAATTGCTGCCATGAAGAAGGTTTCTCCTACCCTGTTATATTGGCAGTTTGCTGAAAATCAGTGTTTATCACCCTCAAAGCTCACTCGTATAGTAATTTTGTTAACGATCTAATTTTACATTGAACTATGCAGCATTAACAGAACTGCAACGCAACGAACCATTATCAATGCTTCGTTATAAATTTTTGCTGCGAAACGCACGTTCATATTTGAATATTCCTTGCGTTTTTGAAGGCAAATATCTTCAGTAATTTGCGATTTATATTTTTCCATGAACGAGAAAGAAACAATGCATGAATTAGATTTTGATATGACGTGTTGCGCGCGAATTTAATGCATTTATTCCAGTGTGAACTGTGGCAAGTGTTGGTACGCGAAAGGTGACATATATAACGCCGTTGACAATTGCAGGAAATGCTTTAAGTCGGGTTTATTTTCTAACTACATGCGATGAAAGAAGTTTGATTGGGATTCATTGCGTACAGTCTAAATAAAGTAAGTTTCATTGAAAATGCTAGGTCTGTCAATTTGCTCTTTGCATTTGAGCCATCGAAATGCATTTCTACTTCTATTCGATGTGTAATACCTAAATATTTTCGCATAATTTACATAAAACGCATAATTTTACATAACAGTGAAGGAGCAATCGTTGAAGCCAGTGTGTTAAGGATTTGTTGCATTTTTGCAACTGTGAAAACTGTTTTCTATAGATGTCTGTTTCTGTAGATGTCCTTCTAAAAAAACAACAGCTAAACTTCGTTCATGTATGGATGGGGCATAAAAGATTTTGCCATCGTTGCATATGTACCTTTCTGTCTATAATACTCTGCGAGTGTAGATTTTACACTCGATAATAATATGTATTGTATGTATTTGTATGTATTGATTTGTATGAATTTGATTTGCATTTTATGTTTTCATAAACTAGAAATCATTGTGATAGTCATCAATTTTGAATTAAATGAAATAGCAACTATATGTAAATGTTTGAAATAGTAAATTAGGTTTTCTCCGTTCAATGTATACACTTTCGTATGTACATTGACACTGATCTCTTTGATAAAATTGTATTACCGTCTTTGTTTCTTATTGGTGGTTTCTGGCCACAAATAAAAAATCCAAGCTATAGATCAAAATATAATTTTTTATTTAAATATTTCGGTCCTTATTTGGGACCCTCCTCAGTAACTAAAATTAAAAATGGTTAACAATTAAAATCTTAATCTAATAAATATTACAACAATTAATACTTAACAAATATTTAATTTAGATACTTACATAGTCTATGTTTAAACTTATTATGAACTATTACTAATTTTATATCCATTAAAAACAAATTATTTATACTTTACAAAAAACAATAAAACCATAAAACAATAAAATTTGCCTATATACTAGAAAATAAATATTTTGAGTTATAAATATTTGAGATGAAAAAAAATTTTATTTATATAATCAATGAAAAAAAAACCTTATATATTACGATTTTATGTGAACAAGTTCGTTGCTCTATGACCTAATAATATCTACCAAATAGATTTGGTTCATATGTACTTATTGGATTTTTGCTTGTTTTCCTATATTCTTTAAAATATGTGCGTACGCAGGATTCAAACTATCCATATCAGATCTTAAATTGATAGATGTCGTTCTTCTTAAATGAATATTTATTGCTTCTAACGTCAGCCTTTTCTTCCAATCTGCTTCCTTCACCAGAATTTTGGTTCTATTATACTCAAATGTGTGACCTTTATCTATTACATGTTGTAGGGCTGCTGTTTTACCAGGTTTGTTTTTCTTGGCTCTCTCATCATACTTGTGTTGTCCAATTCGAGCTCCAAGTTTTTGACCCGTCTGTTCTATGTACTCTCCATCACAATTGTGACAAGGGAATGAATAAATTAGCCCATGTTGATCGTTTTTTTCTAGACTTTTATTCAGTTTACCTGTAATTTTCTTTACCGTCTTGTGCGCCTTGTAACCTATTTTTAGAGTGTTATTATTATGCTTTACCAACCTGCCTAAATCTTCTGATAGATGTCTCGTGTACAATAACGCTTTGTATATTGTTGATATCGGTTCAGTAACAACGTTCAATTCTTTACTCTGGATGTTTTCGTATTTCCTAATCATACCAGCAATCAAACCTATTGGGTAACCATTCGCTGTTAAAATTCTATAAATTTCATTGATGGTTTCTTCCTTATACTTGCTTGACGTTATTCCTAACATCCTGAATACTGTACCATATGCCATACTAGTTTTCTGACTAGTCGGGTGTTCTGACATGTAATTAAGTAGTCTATTTTTTGCGGTTGGTTTCTGATAATAACTTGTAGTTATCTTATTACCTTCTCTATGTAGCAACATGTCCAAGTATGGTAATGTTTTGTTATCTTCAATTTCATATGTAAATTGGATGGCTTCATTTTCATTGTTTAGCAGGTTGAATAGATTTTCAATTTCTTCTTTCGGCATCAGTATTAATGCATCATCTACATATTTTACTAACAGTGTTGGATCAAACCCAGATTTCTCGATAACACTTTCTAGAAGGTCAGTAATTACCAAGTCCGCCAGAATTGCCGACACAGGCCCCCCTATTGTTAATCCATCCCGTTGCTTAAACGCTCTGCCTTGGTATTCAAGATAATTACTCTCATTGACACATAGCTTGAGCATGTCTATGAACTCTGTCCATGGAATAGATGTTACTTTTTCTATATCCTTCCACCTTTTTTTGATCGATTCATACACCATTGTTAGTGGAATTTTTTCGTACATAGATACTATGTCAAAAGACACCATGTTGTCATCATCGGATAATGTGGTTTCATCAAGTTTTACTTTCAGTTCGTATGAATTTTTAATGTTATACTTGCCAGTATCAACCGCACTTGTTAAAATTTTATTAAGATATTTAGCCATTTTAAATGTAGGGCTATTGGTAGAGTTTATTATCACCCTGATGCCTGGTTTGTGTATCTTTGGTGTTGCTCTCGGTCTTGGGGTTTGTGCAGTGAACGTTGTTAGCTGACGTTTTGTTTTTTTATCAATATAATTTCTATCAAATAGGTGGGTAGCCATCATGTTGTTCCGCTTTTGTAAATTGGTTGTTGGATCCTTGGTTATCTTTCTATATTTACTTTCATCACTCAGGTAATCAATTAATTTAGTGTCATAGATTAAACGATCCATGAGAATTGTGACATTGCCCTTGTCAGCAGCTGTGATTACGATGTCAGGATTATTCTTTAGGAAGACTTTGGTGTTATTATACGCCTCATGTATCATCTTCTGTTGTCTGTTTAGTTTTCTATTTTTATGCATATAATTAGATATAATGGTTGCTGCTTTTCCTCTGATCGTGTTTCGTTCATCCTCTTCTGTTATTGAGACTACAATGTCCTCGATGTCCGCAATAATTCTACTGACTGGAACCTCATTGTTTAGCTGGGGTGCTGTGAATTTCGGCCCTAGCGCTAATATCATTTGTACATCATCTGGTATGATCTTTTCAGTCATAATCTTCAACCAATCTTTATCATACGTAATCATAGGTGTTTGTTCATTGATTAATTTCTTAAACTTTTTCTCTAAATGGTCTACTTCGTTTCTATTGATTATCGTTGATTTTCTAATGTGGTAAATAAAATTGTTGATAACATGTTGTGGTGCTAATTTGTACATCTTAGTATGTTTTAACTTCGTCCTATTGTTCAAGTGTGATATTAATCTTATAGTTTTGGCTATCTCAAAGTTTAACACTTTATTGTTTGTTCTTCTAATGAAATTTTGTGCTTTCCATTCTTTTGGATCAAGATCTCCCCCCATTAAGTTACTTGTTCTATTTAAAATAAATGTTGGGATTACACAGTTTTTTCGGCACTGAATTAAGAATTTTCTTGTTTTGATTGCTTTAGAGATGGAGTTGTAATTGTTGTGGTATCTTTTACACGTTCTTTTGCATGTTATCCCATATTCATATTGTAGTTCCTTGTATACATTTGCTAACATGTTAGCTTGACTTTATGCTTGTGTCAAATATTCAATAAGGTTTTTTTTTCATTGATTATATAAATTAAATTTTTTTTCATTTTTAGTTACTGAGGAGGGTCCCAAATAAGGACCGAAATATTTAAATAAAAAAATTATATTTTGATCTATAGCTTGGATTTTTTATTTGTGGCCAGAAACCACCAATAAGAAACAAAGACGGTAATACAAGTTTGAAATAGTTTTATATTTTACCAATATTACCAATTTTACCAATCTTACCGGTAATTTTATGGTAAAATTACCACAAATATATTTTACCGGTAAATTTACATCTGTAGCTAGACACCCACACAGATTTTTTTACTGAAGTCACTATTGCGCATGATCTCGCTCTCAGTAGACCAAAGGACAAATTTTATCCACCATGGTTGATGAAAATACTCCAGGCTTCAAGCCATGCGTGTGGGAAGCTTTTTATAAATGCAAAAATATACTAGAATCGTATTGGATTGAAAATCTCATAGGACAAACTTATAAATATGAGTTGAGAAATGTAAAGGATGATTCTGTAGGTGCTACTGTAATGAAATATAGTAATCGACCTGATGGTCAGTGGACCACTAGGTGCGTGGAGTCCTTAGATTTACTGCTGTAAATGCATTTTCTTGCTCTGAGATGCCCACGGTCATGACGCATGGTAATAGGGCTAGTCAGAACCTATGCCGAAAACATCATTACCACAGGTAAAACTTTGCGGGTTGTTTAAAATCTTCGGTCTGCAGAGTCGGATGGGATCATCCCACAAAATATTGAAGTTGCTATGCCATAGCTGCTAGTAATATTCCGAAGTAGCCTTGGACGTCACATTTCAAATCTTTAAACTTTAGAGAAATCTTTAAACTTTAATTAATATTCCTTGGTTACTTTCTGTGATATTGAGGAAGTCTTCAACAACGTTAAGGCTGCAGCGATCACTAATACGCTCGTAGATTCGCAGGGTTGTCAGACCATGTCTTGGTGAGTAATCTATTCACAGGTTCGTAAGAAGAGGCACACCGCACGATGGAGTACTGTTACCTTCTTTGGAACTTGATCATTAATGATCTGTTAATAAACCTAGAAGGACGTTGCTTTAGTTAATCATGGTACTCTTAGGGGTCTAATGCAAAGCACTCCAAAAAACTAATAGCCGTGGAGGGAGGCAAATTTACAGATGTCGGAATGGTTCTCTTCTCTAAGAAGCGCAAACCTCCTGAATATGACCCCCAACTCTGAACGGAGTTACTCTGAGAGCCACTGACAAGAATAAATACTTGAGGCTCATTTTGGATAGTAACATAAGCTGAATCCTATCGATATCTCGATATCTCATACGGTAGTGGTGTTGTAGCAACAATCGACACTCTTCAATCCTGGTAAGTAGGAATAATGTTTCAACCATAGATTATTTCATTCCAAAACCATTCCCGAAAGCTGCTTTCACAAATGTTTTTCCTTCCAGAAAAACCCGAGAAAGTAAATTAAATACACATATGTACAGGTGATGTTAATTTCTACACGAATGGGTCGAAAATTAATGGGCAGGTCAGTTGTACAGTATTTTGCAAAGAGCTAAATTTAAACCTCTATTTTCACCTGCCTGATCATTGTAGAGTCTTTCAAGCTAAACTTGCAGCTCCAAAAGAGGTCTCAGACTGGTTGAAGTATATTGTAATATCTGAAAGGAATATCGGATGTTTTACAAACAGTCAAGCTGCAATAAAGGCTTTAGAGTCGAGCCTCACCGCGTCGAAAGTAGTCCAAAACTGTCTGGCATTTGTTAACGAGATAGCTGACCAACTGAACATCCACTTCGGTAGGGCGCTTCGTAGCTTGTGTCACCAGTCTAGTTTGAGAATACCGTTTGCCTTGTACAAACTGCTACTTCAAAAGGAGGCGTATACGCCCACAAATACAACATGGTCAGAGAGCACCATTCGTGTGATTGCCCGGTGGATCTGGCCAGTACAGGACCGATCCAAGTTTGATCAATTAAAAGCTATAAATTTCAGATATATCAGCATGGTTATGGGTCTCATTATGGGACATCGACTTATCGGCGAACATGCTAGTAGACTAAAGGTCTTCTCTCATGACTATTGACGCAGCTGCAATGGCGAGGAGGAGGAACAAACGTTTCTCCATCTTCTCTGCTCGTGTCTTGGTTTGGCTTAGAACAGACTAAGGATTCTGTGTGCATGCACTTTTCATGATCTGACGAATTTCTACGAGATAAACGTCACAGATATTTACGAATTACAATAAAACCGCTTCAAAAAATTTAAACTCGCCCTAAATAGATTAATAGGTTCAAATCCCTTGGTTTCTGAACTTGTCATTATTACTTGTTGGATTAAAGTAAATCGTTGAATTCGATTGCGGATTGCGCTAAATAATACAAATGACAAGATATGGCTTCAATTCCATACAAGTTAGCTTTTAAAAGAAAAGACAATATACAAAACTATAACAAACTCTGCATTTGAACTTAGTTTCGTGTTCCTCATCAACCAAATGTCATCAAATTTCAACCTCAATTAACAATTATGGTTAACAAAATACCCTAAACTGGAATAACGATGGCATGCAACACCCAAATCAAATCATGTTCCATATCGAACGGTTTTCTTAAATTTTAGAAACGTCTTGCCGATACGTATCTATCCAAAATCTCTTTTTGAGTTGAAAAATATTTAAAATTAAGAAAAAACTTTGATTGCATCGGACAATTGCGTTTCTTATCTATCTGTTTGGTGTCAAATTTTAGAATTTTGTAATAAAATTTGTTCTTTACTGCAGATAAAATCTCCCCACAAACAACATCACTTGGAATAAGCTCAAAGGTTTCGAATCAATCCAACAGGTTCATTTTCAAAAAATTTTTTATCGAGAACAAATATTGCATTTCCCTTTTGCTATATGCTTCGCTCATCTGACTTTATGGTTCGTGTTCTGTATCTAAATTTTTAAAACGTCCCCGTAGTATTCTAGGTTGATTGTGACGGCCGACTCCCAGTAGACAAACGGACATTGCTGTTTGTCTTTTTTACAATCGTTATGACCAAAAACGTCGGAAACTGCCAAAAAAGTAAAGATAAAATTTTGACATTCGACTTAAAATTGTAATATTTAAGTCTTTCAGACCGAAGAAATCCCATTGCTAATTATTTTAATGTGGAAATTTAAAAACTGTTATTAATAATTCAAAATGTTATAATGTTGATGCGATTCTACATAAACACAATGAATTACAAAACATAAACTTCAATACTTCAAAAATAATATCAAGGTTACATTCTTTTCTTAGAATCAGGGTCAACATAAAATTGAATTGTTTTATGAATCAAATCAACATATTAGGTAAAAAATAATGTCATCGATTATTCTTAGATTGACCTCGAATAATCGGCAGTGACCTCGAATAATCAAAAAATTATTCAGAATTGTATATAAGGAATTACTTCTGGTAGGATAAAAATATTTTTAATCTGCGATGAATGATGTAAAAAGTGCCATAATGAAAATATTTTGAGTGAAATTAATTGTAAACAAAAGTTGTACCGTGTACACAAAATCGTGTAAATAGAATTTATTTTTAAATTAGTTTTTGTAAATAAAGTTTAAAGTGTTATTAAGTAGAAATAATTTGTGAATTATTTTGAAATCTGTGAGCTGGAAATTTCTACAATCAACCGTTGGAGTTTCGAAGCTGTTGGAAGAATATTCTAGATAGAAATATTATTTCTGTATGGTTTTCATGTTGTTGTGGAACAACTAAGGTGTGGAACACTTAATACGGTGATACGGTAACAAAGTTGATAATACAAACAAAATCAAAACTGGAATAAGCAACACGATTTGACAAAGTAGGTAAGTATTCCAACAAACATAAATTTATCGAACTGTCGAAGTTTGACGATATATATTTAACAAAATTTTAAGCTAGTTTTTCCTGTAGAAAATATTTTGTACGACCCTCTTGTCAAAATTGGCTAGTGCGAACTCGTTCAGTTATATAGAGTAAAACTTTTGGCACTTGTTCTATACAATAATAATATTTTATGGGAGAAAGTAATTAAACTCAAGCAATTTTGTGAATCCTTTGAATTTTTTCAATTCGAAATCAGTTTTATCTGAATAAACCTTACACTTTATTACATTAAAACACATTTTTCTCGTATACGTGTTTCGGTTGGGATTCGAACTTACAACCTCATCAGTACCAATGAGATTGAATCTTTTGGTAGACACGCTTTCAACTGCACTACAGAGTTGATAGTTTTAGATACATAATTTTTTTTTTAATTTGTTTTTAATTTCAACTTATTTTTTATTGAAAACTTTTTCATCTTCATATTTTTAGTTGTGAAAGTTGAATTACTTGTTTTTTCATCGTTAGACAACTTTAGGTTGTTTTAAGATCAATTATAGTATGATAAATAATAAAATAATGGTGCTAGTAAAATTGGTCTTCATATAAACTACAGTAAAACCAAACATATGAATGTTTCAAGAGAGGCTGGTTTGATGTGCGGCGATGAACGAATTGAGGGAGTAGAATCTTTTAAATATTTGGGATCAATGCTTGACTCAAACTACAGCATACTTACAGATATAAAAGCTCGAATCGCTGCAGGTAATCGAACTTTCTACTCAATTAAACCTCTCCTTGGATCACCGTATGTATCAACTAACAACAAGCTCAAGTTATACAAGACATAGATTAGACCGGTTGTGATGTATACCCATACATCACAAACGTGAACCCTTACTCAAAATGACGAATCGCATTTATCTGTAATTGAGCGTAAGATCCTACGCTACATTTTTGGTCCACTTAAGACAGATGATGGAGAGTATAGAACCCGATATAACTTTGAGATCAGAGACCTTCTTGAGGGTCCTGATATAATAGGTTGTATCCGTTCTAATAGGATTCCTTGGTTTGGGCATGTTCTACGAGCCGAATCACAGTCTGGAATGATTAGAAAAATGTACGTTAGTACCCCAGGGAGTGGGCGACCGCGAGGTAGACCACGACTACAATGGGAGACTGACGTAATAAACGGCCTTAAAAAAATCGGCTGCCATGGTAATTATGTCGCTGTTGTGAATGACCGTGGTGAATATTCAAAGCTAATTAGCTTGGCAACGCTCCTACATGGAGCATGAACGCCGTTAAAAAAAAAATGTTGATGTATTTATTTCATATTTATAAAAAATTTGAACTTTTGCCGTAAAAATAGTGTATTTAATCCGAAACTAAAGTGACTTTTTGAGTTTCGTCTATAATTGCTGCCAAACTACAAACTTAACACTAAAAGTAGCACTTTACCTCCTAGTTATATAATATACTTTTATATTCGCCTATATTTAAAAGTGTTACTTTATTACTGTAATTTGCGGTAGTAAAATGTACTTTTTAACCACACATTTTGTGGCCAAAGTTACGTCCAAACAGGTAAAAAACATGCAAATTTGTATAAATTATATAATTAATTCAAAATTTCATAATTCAATCAAAATATTTGTTTTTTTTTGTTGTCATTGTTATACAATTTTTTTGAAAAATGACAAATATTTTGGGCAAAGGGGACTTGTTCTGTTTTTATTTCAAAATTTATGCAAACTTTTAATTTTTATTTGGATTAAACAATTAAACAATTTTGCTTGCGGCGAATAAAAAATAGTATATGACGCACGAACGTAATCTATTTTGGACTTAATGTGGGTACAAATCCCGGCTAGCGCCTCAATTTGCAAGCTTTACATACTTTCAAGAACTTTAACTTTACGCCCTTGCATCATAATCTACTATTTTGTAAAAAATACCAAAACAAAAACTATATTTTTTAGTGTGGTTGAAGAAAAAATTAAATTTAGTAAAAAATTTAGTACAAAATATTCTGGCGGCTCCAGATCTGTTAAAAAGTAGTTTTTGAATGGGTTGCGTTTAAATTGAAAAAGTCTTAAACCTTCCCCGATCTTCCTAATATTACTTGTTAAGCTGAACACAAATTGGTTGCACATCAAATTCAAAGAAACGCACTCTCACAAATGTTAGGTTCTTTGCGAATAAAGTTCCGAAGTTTAAGAAATTTAAATTTTTTCGACCAATTAGAACTACGAAAACTCACATCCTAGATAAAAGTGGAAAAAAAATTTTCCAAGAGAATCTAAAAAACTTAAAGTAAAGTACTTAAATATTTTCGTATCTCTATAAAATTTCAAACACGGGCTATAAATAGGTACTCGGATCCATTCCATGTCTTAGCACAACCTGAAACTATTTGAGGTAAACTATTAAAATTTTGTATATCTTTCAATTTTATTGTTGAGCTAATCAATTTAAAAAACTCAGCAGCATTATCATGTTGTTCTATAAACGTAATAATTGATCAAAACTTGACATCAAATCTTGATGCAGAGAGACTTATTTCTGTGTCCAAACTGCAAATAAATGGAATAAATTACCGGCATCAATAGTCTTGACTGTATTCAAGCCATAAGTATGTACACATGAAAGCACTATTGTAATTGGTGAGCTATTGCAAATCCTTTCTAAATGGTGGATTGATGGTGGAAAACCACACCATCAAAAGTATCGTTCTAGTTAAAGTACCAAAAATGTTCGAATAATTATATATTTTCCTTCAAAGCTAAAATATTTAACTAACTAAAATATTTGTTTTGTTTGTCCTCAATTAAAAATAACATCGGTTGAAAGATGTTAAATATACAAGACAAATAAAATACCTGACAATTACTTAACATAATATACTCACATTTTTTAAAATTAATTACTAACCACTATTCACCACGAACACAAAAAGCATGTTTTTTTGTAAATTACGATGATATTATAACGAATTCTATTCATTAAATAAAAGTTAACACGTAATACAACCTGACAAACTAACCATTAACATAAAAACTATTTTCATATTCATATTTTCCTTTTCTATTATATAAGCAATTCTTAATTTTTTTTGTAACACACAAAACCACAATTCGTATAAAAAACAAAACAAACAGAACAAGAAAAATCGAAAATTTTAAATAACTTTAACTACAGAAATTTTATTATTTAAATTTTCCTCTTCTTCTTCAAATTAAATTAAAAATTTTCACTCTTGATGTATACAAAAGACAAAAAAAATCGGAAATAATCCTAATTATTGGTTGATAAAACCACACACAAAAAAAATATCCACTGTAATGATATTAATAATAATAATAATAATTGAAAAGAGAATTTTCTTTCTTCAACACCAACAACAATAAAACCGAATAGATTTTCTATCGAAATTTATCTATCAAAAGCGTTGATATTTTCAAATTTTGGAGAATTTTCATTTGAAACGTCTCGTCCCGATGAAAAGAAAATTACAACTGAGGGAATTTTTCGAACAGTGAAAAGAAAATGTTTAACTAAAATAGAAACAATATTGAGGAAAAACATGAAAGTTTCATAACAACAAAACGTGGGAAAACTTTTCTGTTTTTCTTTTTTCACTTTATTTTTTTTTACTCAATCTAGATTTCGGTGTGTGTATTGAAATCATGGGTTTACAATGAGAAATAGTAAAATTAGTTTGTGCATGCGCAAAATTTATTTCTCCTTAAACAATTGATTTCTCCATAAAAATATTAGATTTAATGGTCTTTCGTGGTAAATTTTTGATTGGTTTGAATTATTTTAAAATGTTGTTGATATTTTACTTAATCGCAGTTGTGAAATAATGCAACCAGAATCAATATTTTGAAAAGTGTCAGCTCGTGAAGTGTGAGGATTGCTGTGCATATTACGATTCAGAACAGTTATGGCTCGTGTTGAAGCATGGTGTTATATCTCCGCCAAGAACAACAAAATCAGCATTTGGACCAAGTTATATTCGGACCAAATGGTATTCGTCTAATGCCAGTTAATGGTTGAAACTTTTTTCAAAAACAGAATCGACCAAATAACTTTTACGAAAACCATTCAAAATATGAAAACGACATTATAGTGATGTTGATGATAACCTGTTTATTGTCACCATTTGATCGTGATGCTGATGTTTGTTGTTGATCCATCATCAATTCACCTAGTTTAGCATCGCCATATTGTGTGTTGTATGATGCAACATTCCAGTATTTGTAAATAAATATTTTGTATGAATTTTATCTTCGTTATAACTTATGTATTACATATATACTGGAATTTATTCTGCCGGATTAATATACCACTGTTATTTCTTTTATTTCAGGTATCTACCACCATGTGATTCCACGATCACGAGAATATTCTGCACAACGTGGTACGTGTTTACAGGAATTATAAAACCACGAGTTGTTCAAATAAGAAATAGGTAATTCGTTTATTAATTCACTTTTATTTAATGTAATCCATATATAATTAATTGATTACATGAATTGAAAATATATATTTTGTTTGATAATTATTAACACGTTTTAGTTCTCAAAACTCTAAAAAACTCCGACTTGGGAATTCACGCACGATTCTATATAATACCAGCTTTGTAACATGAATAAGAATGGCATTTATATTTTATTTATACTAAGTTTACACCAGTATCTAATAGGTATATTTTTTTTTTTTTTTTTAATAAGAAGTGTTGTGTAGTAGGAATTACAAAATGTGTCACAACAACACATAGATACCTTTTAAGACGTAGGTCCCACAACAACATGCGTCTTGAGGTATAGGTGGACGCTTTTTTTAAATTTTTGTGGATTGAAAGCACTCGAGACTATTGATTCGGGCAAAGCATTCCATGTGTACGATGTACGCACAAAGAAATCTCTTTGCATTCTATTACTATGACAGTGAGTAATCTCGACAGTTCGATCGCCCGCACACACCGATTGACGAGTAAAACGGGGAAAAACATATGTCTGAGGCATTATGAACCTGATTTCATCCGAGCACTGCTGGTGACGATATTTATAAAAAACAACGAGATCAGCAACAGTGCGACGATGTTGCAGGGAATCAAGACCTAATGTTAAATCTCGATCACCAACAATTCGTATAGCTCGCTTTTGAACAGAGTCCAAAAGAGCCAGGATAGTAACAGATGCAGCGCCCCAAACTTGACAACAATACTCCATACAGGGACGAATATAGGACTTATAAATGTGGAGTAATTGATGCGGAGTAAAATATTTTTTACATCTATTGAGGAGGCCGAGTTTTCTTGACGCGCTCTTTGCCATGGCCATTATATGATCGTTCCAGAGTAAGTCATTGGATATTGTGACTCCCAATAAACGAATGCTTTCACATTCGCGTATTTGGTCGTCACACATATTAATTGAAATATCATTGAGAAACTCGGTCTTTGATCTGGAAACAATCAATAGCTGTGTTTTGGTGGAATTAAAATTGACCAAATTTTTGTCACCCCAATCGGCGACTTTTTTTAGGTCCTCGTTTACATTTATGGCAGCGTCTCTCCGGACGGGATTTATTCGTTCATGCATTTTACCCTTTGAAGATAGGGGGACGAATGACTTGTGCAGTGTACTATCATCTGCAAAACTATTTATTGGGTTACTGGTGATTTGCAACAGTTCGTTGATATAAATTAAAAATAAAGTGGGAGATAAAACTGAGCCTTGGGGTACACCAGCGTTAACTAGTTTAGACTCAGAAGAAAAGCCATCTATAGATACCGAGATGTATCGGCTAGACAGAAAATTTTGAATCAACTTCACGACTGCGGGATGAAAACCGTACGCAACGAGCTTGTTGATCAAGTTGGCATGCCAAATTCGATCAAATGCTTTTGAGATGTCTAATGCGATTACGTACGTTTCACCACCTTTCTCAAGTATGCTATTCCAAATATGTGCCACATAGTTCAATAGATCGGTTGTTGATCTTTTGTTTCTAAAACCGTATTGGCTGTCAGATATCAAATGTTTGTCTTCCAAAAATTTGGATATGTGTGAATTAATATAGTGCTCGTATATTTTAGACATGACTGGGAGTAAGGCTATTGGTCTATAATTTGAAGTATCACATTTCGTTCCTTTTTTTGGGACAGGCTGGACATTGGCCAACTTCCAGCAGGATGGATAAATACCAGATTTATAGTATATTTATATATACTATACTTATTAGGTCGACTATGGTCGATGTAAACAATTATCAAAAAAGTGCGTACCAAATATTTGGTAGACTGATTTGCTACGTACCAAATTAGATACGGAGCAAATAGGTATTATTTCTATGGTGTAAACATCAGCATTATCAAATTTTGGTATGACATTTCAAACAAAAAGTAAAAAAAAATTAATTTCGCGTATTCACGTTTTGTATTGTGATTTTTGAATTAAATAAAAATTATTTTTGTTTTTAACCGACTTCAAAAAAGAAGGAGGTTCTGTGTTTCACTGTAGGTTTTTTTTTATGTATGTACACCGATTTCTCAAAAACGGCTCGTTCGATTTGGATGATTTAAATTTTATTCTATTTGGGTTCATTCCCAGAGGATCCCATGATTTTTTATATGATGTGAAAAATACCGTTATTCAGAGAATTAGAAAAAACCTACTTTTTTTACTTTTAGAACGCTTTCTGCTTTATGACTACACTAAAATAAAAAAATAAAAAAACATAAAAAAAAAAAATAAAACCGACTTCAGAAAAAACAAAAGAGGCACAAAAAAGTGAAAAATAACTCAATTGTTGCTTTTAGAAACAAAAATACGTTACATTTTGATTAATATAATTTAATTATACCTTATGATAGTCAAAAAAATTACGCTATTATGCAAAGTTACTATATTAAAATAGTTACTTTGTTTTTATTATAATTATTATAGTTTTTATAGTTGTTATAATAGTTATTATATTTTACAAGTTATTTGTAGTACAAAACTGTTTGAAGTCGGTGCCACATTGACGAAAAAACGACTAATATGTCTCGGGCTTGGCACCGATTTCCAACAGTTTTGTACTACAAATAACTTTTAAAATATAATAACTATTATAACAACTATAATAATTATAATAAAAAGTAACTATTTTAATATAGTAACTTTGTATAATAGCGTAATTCTTTTGACTATTGTAAGGTACAATTAAATTAAATTAATCAAAATATAACGTATTTTTGTTTCTAAAAGCAACAATTGAGTTATTTTTCACTTTTTTGTGCCTCTTTTGTTTTTTCTGAAGTCGGTTCTATTTTTTTTTTTAATGAGTGTATAAAATTTTTAGAACATAATTGATATGGAAGAAGAAAGTAGGCGAAGGCGTACATTTCATATGTATAATTTAATTCTAAAAAATGTTTTATTTAACCAAAAGATTATGTGGACATTTTTTATATCCAAGCAGAAAAATCGTCGTAAAGGCCGTATATGGTCAAAACCTCGAAATCCTTCTTTGTGGGATGAAATTGTGCTAAAAAACATTTCAAATAAAGATTGGATATGTAATTTTCAGATGGACAAAGACACATATTTTGAAATTTGTGATATTGTTAGAGAGGATTTAACCAAAAAATATAATTTGTTAAACACAAGACATTCAATTACGTTCGAAAAACAAGTAGCAATAGCTTTATATAAATTAGCTTCTTGTAAATCTTCCGTCCATAATTGTGTTCGGCGCGATTTAAATTTTTTAAATACAATATTTTTTTATCTTGTCTTTTCAATATGAATTTCTGTTTCACTTGTATTTAAATAATTACAAACAATAAAAAGATTCGCTAAAAATTAAAATGTCATACCTAAATAAGATGAGTTTACACCAGCGTATCAAATATAAAAGGATTATGGTGAAAACGGCTATCTAATTTGATACGTAGCAAATTAATTTAATTACTTAGTATTAGCATTCAGCAAAATTGCCCAGCCGAAACTGTGTCATTGTATCCACGAATTATGACAACATTATTAGGCTGGTCGCCACAATATGATTTAACAAAAACACAAAAATCACATCATCTCAGCACGTCTCTCAAAAAAAGTATAAAACAGTCGGCTAGATCCTAGAACAATTAATCTGTAAGAATTCTCAAAAAATTTAAAGTTTTAAATCAAGAATACAACCACATTTGTTGCCGTGTATTCTTTGTAAATTGCTTTAATCAAAGAAAAATAATGCTGCTTTAGTGAGTAGGGCATTTGATTTAGATTTTTGTTTTCATGTCGGTATTATTTTAGGGCAGAAGCAACAACACAATTTTTGTAAATTTTTTAATAATATAAAAGATTAACTGTTTCTAAGTTCAGTCTCTCTCACAATTTGTTATGTTATTAAATGTAGTGTTATTTCGAATTTGAAAAAACATTAAATCGATAAAAATTAGGTTATGTTAATCCAAATAATATTCAATTTTGTATATTTGTTTTGTTTTATTTGTTATAAAATGGAAAAAAGAAATATTTTAAACAGTTGTTCAAATTAAAATATATCAAATTAATTGTAAAAATTTTAAACAAATCAGCCAACACAAGCAAACTTGTTACACATTATTTATCTCAAAGTTCAAACAGAGTGTAATTTTTATGAAGCGGTTATCCCTGAATTACTTTTTAAATATAATTTTACCGATCAGCTGGCAATGTAAACTCTTATTGTTCGTTCTATCCATAATAGAACGATGACTTCAACGGTTCTTACCTTTAATTTTTTGTTTTAAAATTTATTTTGGGTTTATTTAAAAAAATAAATTGGATTAATATTAGGTTAAAATTAAGAATTTTAATAGTTGAATAAAAAACATTTTAATTAATACATTTCATAAACGAAAGTTCATGTGCAAAAGTACTTTATATGTTATTTCATTGCTGCTGTTTTATTTATGAAAAGATGGTATGACATTGAAAAGGAAAATTTATTATAAAAAAGCCAATACGCTTAATTTTTGTTTGTTTAATCAATTATAATTTCTTACATCATATCGTAACGTAACTGTATCTTGATCGGTGAATCAATCAATATTAATTCGATGATTACTAATCGATGTTTGGGTTGTAGTTTTTGAGTGATATTGTCAAGTATCGGAATCCAATTAATTTATGCATTAAAACTAAACACGACCATGGAAAATATGAGCGATCAACAGCAATAGCAGTAATAAAAAAACCCATTTATTTTGGTGCAGCAATTGTATTGATGATTATACAATAAACATCATGCATTTACTTGTTTCATTTTAGTACAACGAATTTTTTGTATATAACGATAATATTCTTCAACCAACTGTTCATTTTGGTACAACGATTTTAGTTGTAACACTATTCAACAACCTGCTGTGTGTTTTGATGTAACGAAAATTCTACTTTCTGTAGTTGGATGACAGCACTCAACAGGTTCCGGTGTTATTTTATTATTGATATAAGGGGTTAAATTTACCTCAGTACGAATAATGGAATCAGCACGAATCATAGGGTAAGATAAATTTTTATTATTGAAAATTGAAAATAATCATATTTTGATCGGTGGTGATGGCCCTTGTCCTTCAATAGTGCTTTTTGGGTTGAGTTCTTTTTCTTTGTACTTTGATTACGTCCCCTTTTGAAACGTATCGCGTGTATTTGAGCATTTTTAGTGAGAGGAGGATAAAATTTACCGAACCCACAAACTGAGACTGGTCGAAACCAACTAAGGACGTGCGTATCGTTAGGGTGTCAGGATTACTTGTGGCAATCCTGACCTCTAACAGCCGTTCGTTGACAATGAGTATTTAAAATCTAATAAATATTTCTCATACTATCGAGAATATATGGTCTGTCTGCTTTATACATCTCGCACCAAATATGTTTATCAAATCGATGAAGTAGACATAAGTTCTTTAAATTTTTTAGATGTTGACATTGATTTTAAGAGATAAGCAATAACACAATTGTAGTAGATTTTTGTATGGGATATAAAATTCAACAATTGTATAAGTTAATTTTTTCTCACAATTATGTTTCTGTTAATAGTTACAGTGTTGATATATTAAAGAAAAAGAAAAAAACTGAAAATAGATTCACACCGTTTTCTACAAAATGTAGTATGTAATTGTAAAAAGGGAAAAAAGAAAACTTTAACCATTAGTTTAAATAAATTAAAATAAAGGCATATAAGTTCGAAAAACCATTCAAGTTAGTAGTGAAACATAGTTTTCCTAAAAATTAAAACTGGATCAACCAGCGTTACGATTTTAAATTGTTTAGCAAACATCTTATTAACTCATTCCTAGGACACCAGAATATAAGTTATTAACATATGTGAAATTTTAAAGATATTTTTGAATGATTGAGTTTATATAATTCTTGTTTTCTTTAAACTATATTTTATAAAAACATTCAAACTACAGATATTACGAAATTAATTGCTTCTGAGATGCGTTCCACGTCTGCGATCGTTTTAATTCAGTTTTGCATGCAATTTTATTATTTTTAATATAATTTGTATTCCTCACCAATTATGTTATGTGTCTTAACCGGTTTATCATATGAGGTACTACATCTATTCACTACGTCATATTAACTTCAGTCATCAGAAGTCCAGCTATTTGCGATTCGATTAGTTTTCAAACAAAATTGCTTGTGAATTTTTAATGTGTTTAATCCAGAGTTTACAATTTTATTTTATTCGAGCACTCATTTCACTCTTTAAAATAGTATTCATAAATTAAAATGTTTATAATTTCAATATCCTTCTTTCACGAAGAGAAATATTTTTAGTTTTTCGATTTCACTCCTTTTGAGTTTTTCTTTTATTTTTTTTTTCTTTCATTTCATTTGCAAAAGTAGAAAATTAGTACCTTTTCGTCGTCTTTTAACAAAACATTCTCAAAAAATATATTTATTTTTTGCGTTGAAAAGTATCAATTTTGAAGTAAACATTAAATCTTTGAGTATTTGAAAGAAACCATTTATTTCTATTCTATAAATATTTTTATCTTTTATTATTTCCACTCCTGTATTTGGAAGTATTATATTTTTTAAGTTACTCGCTCTGAAATAACGCAGCAAAGGAGTGATATAAGGAGCGTTTCAAACTCTGGTTTCGGCACAATTTCAAATTTTTGTAACATAAAAATTATGTCCGAATGTCGTCATGCCCCAGCAAAGACCATGGTCTTTTGTTTCAACGTCATTCTTTAAATTTTAATTTGTTTCTAGATTTTAATTCATACAATATCATTCATGTTTTCATTAGTCTTCGACTTAAACAATCTGAAACTTGTGTGAAAGAGAAATAAATCGGACTTGGGAAAAATCAGATTTAATAGCAAATCCAATCAATGTAAGTAATAGTTTAAATTAATTCAGTTCGCGGAGCTCGCAAAATAAAATCATGCACTTTTACTGCATTTAACTGGCAAATAAGTGATGCCTGGCCTTACATATATATTCACCATAGCTTAACTGTAGTCATATTACTATGTTTTGGCACAAAATTAGAACTACATATCGTAATTCCATATATGATTACTCTATAGGAACTTGATATCTTCTATTTAAACGGTATCACCGTGGTTTTCTTAGTATACATTTATACAACATTTGTATTTAAAAAACAATATTTTTATTTTATTTAGTTTAAATATGGAAAGCTCATTGAACCGTCGTTCTATTTTTATTCTTCTGTTGATCAACAAGTAGCATATCAACAAAATCACTACCACAAAGTTGATTAAAAATGTTCCAGACAAAAAATATTTACGATCCAATTTAAAATTTTGTAAAATAAAACTAGAAAATTCAATTAAATTTGAATAGCAGTTTATGGTTCTTTCAATATAAACCTAATGGAATCGAAAAAGGAATTGAATTATTTTTCTTTTTTGTTAAAAGCTTAATTTAATTTTTGATTGAATTTATCCCATATAAAATCAAATTGCATTTGTTGATATCAACAGGTTCGTCTTAACTTCATATTATAATAACATAAAACTGATATACATATTGGTTTTGTAATTCAGTTTGATTTATGGTTAGTAAAATTACATTTGTAAAAGGAATAATTAATTTGTTTGTTTCAATTAAAAATTATAAACGTTCAACTCTAAACCAAAAATTGTCTTCCAGACATTTCTTATCTGTCAGTCCTTCGCAGTTGATTTTTTGAAAACAAAAACGTATTTTGACCAAGAGATTAGTTTTGCAAAACTATTTAGTCTGAACGAAATAAAAATTTTCTTCCAACGCAATGATTCTGAGAAAAACATCAAATTCAATAAACAAAACGAAAATATGAATCAAGGGACCGAGAGTAAAATTATTTATAATATATTATGATTAATTTCAACAATACTTAGGTTATTGGTAATATCAATTGCGTTTTCTTTATTAAAAAGTATAACGAAAGACACACAAATCAAATGTGATAAACACATTTTTTTTTGTAACAAATCTTTACACCACACTTAAACCGAAAAATAAATTAAATTCAATAAAAAAGAAAAAAACAAATTATAAATCATGAAAATGAGAATAAGAAATTTGAAAATAACAAATGATTACAATTTATCTCACTCTTTTAACAATTATTTTATATTTAATATTTATTTAGCGTGACGATGACTCGAATATACAAATGTATCCCCATACAAAATTGCACAACGCGCCTAAAGAAGTTTTCACTTCAAAAATGGTACAACAATCACCAACAGAAAATAGAAAAAAACGAAAAAAGAAAACAACAACAAAAAGTATAAAAAAACAGATAGCCAAAAAACGTTTCTTTTAAAACGCTGATTAAAATATTGAGATATCGTAAAAATCCCCTGAATGTATTGTAAATTTTACTTCGTATTGACGTCACACTGTGTTAAAAGACCATAGCATTAACCTTAAAAAACAACACTATCGATAAATTTAAATACCGTATATTGTTCGCAGCCAACTGTGTTTAAATCAATCTTTTGTGATGAAGATGTCAACTCATATTGAAAGACAAATGCATACTGAAATAGTAGTTTTTATTTTCCCTATTTAATTTTACGGGAATAAAATTATCGAAAACGAAGATGGGAAAACCAATACTTTATTATTTTTAGCACAGTGTGTCAAAAAAATAATTAATTTTCTTGATAATATCGAAATGATAATAATTTGAACAAAACGGAAAAAAGACAGTAGCAATATCTTTAAAAAACTGCATTATCGATCAATTTAAATTTTAATGGTATTTAATAAAAATTTAAAAAAAAAGCACCACTCCAGGGTACTGACCTATAGAGCCTCAGTCGACCGCGATATCCATATTGCAATTTGAAACGTTTAGCGTGATGATAGTTCGATTTAGCGTGATGATAACTCGAATATATAAATTTTTTTCCTATACAAAATCGCACAACGCGCCCAAAGAAGTTTTCACTTCAAAAATTTATCATAAATAGTTAAATAATCATTGAAACTTCAAGCTCTGATACGCGACGTGGATGTCACGCTACGGTTACTATAAAGTTCTTGACTCAAATCAAAACAATTCTATCAACTCACTTTCACTTTTCACAGTGCGAGAAAATTGTAGGCACTTTTTCAATTGTAGTATTCCAGTTTGCATAGAAATAAGAGCTCTTCGTCTACTATGGACTTGGCATCCATAGTGGCTAGATTCTTCAACGTGTTATATCTGCTTAAAGCCTGAAGTAGAGGCATTTTGTAAATTTTTGTAATTAAAATGAGAATAAACTGTTAAAGAAGTTGACCTACTTCAACCCACAATAGAACCGATAAAATTTTGGACTTTATTGAGGGTGGTTTGTCGTGGTGAGATATCTCTCATGGAAATTCTATCTAAGTTTAACGAGGATCCGAACTCGATGGCAGGTATACTCTCGAGAGTATACTTAGTTTTTGCTTTGTGAGGCAAATTTATCAATATTTCTTAAAATAATGAGGAAAAAATGATCAAATTTGAAGAGGGGTGGTTGGAAAATATCTTGCCGATAAAACTTTCTTGTAAATAACATTAAAAAATATAATTCAAAAAAATAATTTTGAGGTTTTATAGTCAAAGGAAAAGCAGCTTTTGCAATAAAAATCAACACCTGGATGACACAGATGAGTCAAAGTTAATGTTATCACATACCACAGTAGGAAAATAAAAAATCATTTTGCATGGAACACTTTGAAACAATTAGAGTGCATTTCGCGCATATCCCAGGTCACAGTCTTTCAACTGACACCGAAGATATTTCCTTTGCAACTGACGGACGATGCGGTGTTTTCCAACCACGGTTGGTAAGATGTGCGGTCTCTAAAACTCCAGGTCAACAGAAGTGACTTAGTGACGGACAACTTGAATTATTTTTAACTAATTGGCTCCTCTTTTTTATATTTTGCGACCAAACAATGCTGTTTTCAATCGTTCATCAGCAAAAGAATTTAGGATGTTTTTCCAAAGTGGCCATTAAACTGTTTTTTCCACGAATTTTGACTCAATAATTTTGAATGACATTGTCGTGTTGATCAACTCAGCCGAACTCTTTGTGCTGCGAAACACAGCAATTGATCCGATTTGACCAATTTACTTTCTTCTTTTGGCCCTTTCTTTGATGCTTTAGTGACCTTTTTCCAACGCCGAATAGGGTGGAGTGGTAGAACCTGATCGTAAATTGTAGCAATGGTGACATACTTATTATCTTTCCAGCGAGAAAGAGTGATCTGGGTCTTGAGATATTTTTTTCCGGTCTTTATATTAGTAGTATCACCAGCTTTATTATTACAGCGAACAGTTCTAGTTGCAGAGAATCTCTTTTCTTGATAGCAAGCGCGAAAGGTAGGATAGGATAGGATTTGAAAAATTTGACGAAGAATCACGTGCAAGACCAACCTCTTTGTAGACAGTAGGGGAGTAACATATATAAAAATAAAGATAAACATCGCACATGTTTACAATGCATTAGACTGGTTAACAACGTAATATAATAAACAAAATCTTGGTTCACTCTAGACATTTACAACTGGCCTAGACTGAGCCCAAAAATAGCTAGGCAAGTCGTGGCGCGCCAAAATGGGCCCAAGTTTGGTTCGTTGTTTAATATTGGCAGCTCCTACCCAGGTTATAAAATTTTGAAAATAATTTATTTAGCGAAAGATCTTTCAGTTCTTCATAAAACTCTTTTTGCATATTTGCCAGCAACCTCAGTCAAAGCACTTGAATTCGAATTATCAAACTCTAGTCGGCTAATTCTTCATCCGGTTGTTCGTCTCATCTCTATAATATCTTCAATCTCTTTCATTCTTATTTTCTTTCAAATCTGGTTTTTAAATTCTGGAATCAAAGAAAAGCACATGTTCACACACACACTTGAATAAAACACTAAATGAATCTATGTTGTACTAGATTATCATCTCTTTTATCGAAAAAAAAACGATTAAACACAATATAAATGGGATAGATGCTGTCACATGGTGGTAAAATTTGACATTTTGTCTTTGAATATGATTTTATAGTATGTGATAAGCGCTAACGTTCGATTAATTTTATTTTTTGACATAACGGGGAAACAGGGGGGAGTAATTTTGTTTGATGGCAATTTTTGAAATGAGGTCGAAAATGGATTAAATCATTTTTGCTTATTCTAATGAGGAGTTTTGTTAATCAGGTGTTACAATTATACTATTAACCGTCGTAAAGATATAAATATTAAAATAGAATTAACACAAATTAAAGTATTGCTTAAGCACTATAGGCTATTATTGGTGACCCCAATGTGATTACATTTTCCATCCCAGAATCAACGCTTTTATTAGACTCATGCTTTTGCACGAAGTTTTAAAATCTAAGCTTCAATTATCTCTTATTCTCTCCTGTCCTACCATCAATTAAATACTTAACACAATTTTTTTCATAACTCAACTTTTAAATAACTTATAATTGAGCAATGTAAATTAACTGTACCTTTACCTTTCTTTCATATTCCATTTATCCAAGTTTCTTTTTTTATGTACCCTAAAAAAATTGAACAAAATTTTAATTCAGATAATTTTTTCTAAGATCATCAACTTACTTCTATTTTTCTTTATCTTTTTCACTTCATAAACGTATAAAACTGGTTCTTTATTATAAGTTCACTTGTGTATTGTAGTATTATGAAATGATTCTTTTCGTCTTAATTAAAATAAAATTGGATTTATGTTTAAATTAAATGCTACAATTTTAAAGAACACAAAAGTGGACGACAAAAGTGTCGGAGGGGATGTGAAAATTTGAAAGAAAATTTATAGAAAATTGGATTATAAGCTTGAGTGGAATTAATAGTTTTAGATTTTATGTATTTATATTATCTTGTTAATGAAATCTGTCTAGGATTATATTGGAATAATTTTTTTTTAAATTAAATTTTTGTACAGTAAAGTGAAGAAAATATAAGTGGTTTGTTACCAAATTGATTGGCAGGTGTACTGGGATGGTTTGATTTCTCTTTTTTATGTCATTATTAGATTAATTAAAAACCGATTAAGTGAATGCAAAAATGGAAATATACGTATACTTTTGATCTGTCATATTGTTTCAATATCAAAAATAAATAACCCTTTAATCAAAATATATACATTCATACAAACTCCAAAGCAACTTTAAGGTAATGAAAAACTTTTCATATTTTTAACCTTGCAATGAATTCTGTTCAAAAATTGGGATATATAGGACGTTGTAGTACATAATATATGTTTTGTGTAAAAGTTTTCAAATATATTATAAATGCCTACAAAAAATCGAGTTTAAAAATGCTTATCTGTTTGCATAAAGTTTTTATATATTGCTTATTATTATTTGACATAGGTTCAACAGACAAAAAAACTTATGCACATAATTCAAAGGATCGAACATCAAAACAAACGAAAATGAACAAGGTGTCTTACAATATTTATATTTAATATTTCATAATCCAGTCACGACCAGTAGTTTTAACTCTACTATCGTTTCAAAAAATATTGTCCCTTATTCCCAAGCCCAAGCGACACATTAAACCATTTCAATTGCTAAAATATTTATACCTTCATACATATCCAAACACAAAAAAATAAAAAAACTTTTGTTTTTGATCCTAAAACTTCTTTTAGCTTTTCCACTTGACCTTTTTTTCCTTTTTTTATTGTTTCTAATTGATTTTTCTCGTTTCGTATTTTTTAGTTTTAAATTTTCTCAAAATAAAATAAAGCAAAATCAATATGAGAAAAATGATTTTTTTTTTTGTATTTTTCTTTGGCTGGATTTTTTGGTTTTTATGAGCTTTTTGTGCTTTTTAAGTTTTAAAGTTAATAGAGAAATAATAAAGCAATTTCAATGGAAACCGCATCTAATGTAATTTTATATGTTCACAATCGGTTTCTACAGTAAACATTTTGCTTGTTAATTTTTGTTCTATGTTATATGATTTAGGATTGAAGTACGAAAACATGTTTGCATGCGGTTTATGTTTAAGCTTTAAAAGTTTGCAAATTCTGGCACTATTTGACAAGAAATAAAATAAGTTCTGTTTTATTTTTACTTGTTGTCGCAAAACTTTTAAGTGGGTTAAACAACAACAAAGCATCTGGTCTGGATAACATTCCTCATATTATTCTAAAAACATTTTTAAAAACCTTGCACTATAACTAAAATTTTCTATATAAGGTTTGAGTAAGTAATAAGAGTTTTATAAATCTGGTATTTATCTTTTACGCTCCCAGACAATTTTGAATATGACTATTTGATATATAATAGAAAATACGGTTTTTGATACAAAACATCAACAACTGATAAATAGAACTATGTAGCTATCGTAAGAACAGCGTTCTGGAAAAGGGTTGCGAGACATATCAAAAGCAAATGATCGAATCTGGCAGCTAACTTGATCAACAAGTTTATTTTTCAGCAACCTAAACATTTCGTTATCCAACGATGGCTTTTCTTCTGAGTCTAAATTTACTAGCGCTGGTGTAACACAGGCCTTATTTTTGTCCCCAATCTATTAATTTGAATCAACGATCTGTTGAAAATCACCAGTAACCCGATAAATAGTTTAAAATATGATGCCAATGCGGTAGATGTTGCACCCGTTTATAGGGAGTCACAATTGCCAATGAGTTACTCTTACTAAGCTTCTCAAATGCTAGAAAGATTCCAGATCAATAGAAATTATTTTATGTGATGGACAAAGTAGCCTAAACTAGAATAGCGTATGCAAGTTCCAACCAAATCTAATCATTTTGCATACCTTACGTATTTTGTAGGATTTAAAAAATATCGAGACGGTTTTGATCCATTAAAGATAGCTTTTTGAACAAGGAGAAATTACTGAAATGAGAACAATGTCGAAACCGACAGTTGTTTCGAATTCAAAGGTTTTCAACAAATTTTACAAAAAATGGAAAATCGAATCAAGATATTATTTAGGGTTCCGTTTTTTATAACGAACCCTATTGGTGCGAGTAAAACGTGATTTTCACATTATATCGATTATCTCGTAAACTGTAAAATCTACGGACCTGAAGTTGAGGTTCTTATAAAACAAACCTGTCCACACAAGATGACGGATAAAAACCTGACCACACAAAAAGACGGATAATAAAACTAACCTGTCCTCACAGAAAAAACTTTTGCCTTATATGAGTATTTGAAAGAGTACCTAATTTAAGAAAAATTGCTAATTTTTGGGAATTTTGCGGAGCACAGTTTTTGAGTTATTGTCAAAAAAGTGCAACTTTCAAACCGTTCCGAGTGGGGAGGATTAATAAACCTTTTTGACCCAAATGAGCAGGGTGTCGGCAGCAAATGTATGAAATAAAATATATGCAAAATAATAATATCGATTATTTTCAGATTTTCTCGAGTTTTCTTTGTAAAGACATTTTTGATTTACCTGGAATGTTCTCGAAATAAATTAAAATTGTGTTTAAGGAATTCCTTTTACAGAGTAGAAATTAGCTCAAATTAGATTGCGATTGTGTAAATAGATCAAAATAGATTGCGATAGTGTAAACAGTTTAAGTTGGATTGCGATTGTTATGCGATTTTTTAATTAATTTAAGTTTAAGTTGTATTAAATAGAAAAATATGGTGTAAATTTTGGACGCGATGTGTTATGCTGAAATTTCTACAATCCACCGTTGGAGTTTCTAAACTTGTTGAAGGAATATTCTAGTTTTGAAATTTTTTTTGCTGTATTTGCTGTTTTTCTGTTGTTGTAAAACAATAAAGGTGAAGAATACTTTAAATAAAACCGGGTGGTTTTATTAAGCTTACTGGGATGTGGGAGTTATTATTGATAATTTAGTACTGGCTTTACCTAAAACCTACGGTATAAGGTTAAATTGGTATTTGGTAAACAGCTAGCTCTTGAATATGACAAACTTCACTGAAAAAAAAATTAATTAAATTACTTCGGTCTGAAAGACCTAAGTATTACATTCATGAGCCAAAAGTGAAATTCTTACCCCCACTTTTTTGGCATTTCTCGGCTTAATAGGACCTAATGATTCTAAAAAAGCAAAAAAAAATGTATGTCTGTCTGCCGGCCGGCCGGCCGTCATGACCTACGCTGCAGGGAAAACCGCTGGAGGGATTTCAAAAAATTTTTTTCCATATAGGTATACCCAAGGGACAGGTTATTTTTTTTTTCTAAAATAGGTATACTCAAGGGAAGAGCCAAAAGGACGATGTGTTCGATAACTGTACCGGAAGTGTGTCAAAAATCGTCAAGTGTGTCAAAACAAGGAAATTTGCATATTTTTTGATTAAAAAACTTTCATTTTAAGTGATTGTGTGACGAGTATGAACATTGAATTTGGAGAAATCTTGATGATCGGGATTGGTATGTGAGACCAAAATCTAGATTATTGCATTATAAGTTTGTCAAAAAAATGTTGTCAAGTGTGTCAAAAGAAAGATTTTTATTTATTTTTTACCCAATTTTTTGGAAAAAAAATAAAATTAATAATTTGTATGACATGAAATTTTATTATTATTATAGAGAATAAGTTTATCAAAAAAATAATGTCAAGCGTGTCGAAAAATGATTTCATTTATTTTTTTGGCCAATTTTTTGGAAATAAATATGCAGCTGTTTTTATGACGTAAATGTGATGAACCAATAGGTGAATGTAAAAACATTCGTTTATTGGGTGTCACAGTTTCAAATGACCTACTCTGGAACGATCATGTAATGGCGATGGCAAAATGTGCGTCTAAAAAACTCGGCCTCCTAAATAGATGCAAAAATGTTTTGACTCCATACCAATTTCTCCATGTTTATAAGTCCTATATTCGTCCATGTATGGAGTACTGTTGTCAAGTTTGGGGTGCTGCTTCTGTTTCCATCTTGGCCCTCTTGGACTCTGTTCAAAAGCGGGCTATACGAATTGTGGGTGATTGAGCTTTGACATCAAAACTTGATTCCCTACAACATCGTCGCACTGTTGCTGACCTCGTTTTTTTTTACAAATATCATCATCAACAGTGCTCAGATGAAATCAGCGGCATCATGCCCCAAACTTATTCCTACCCCCGTTTCACTCGGCAATCGGCTACCGCAACAAGTGAAACGGTCGAGATCTCCCGCTGTCATACTGGCAGATCGCAGAAAGACTTCTTTGTCCGAACTGCATACAAATGTAATAGTTTGCCGGAACCTTTAGTCTCAGGTGGCTTCAACCCGCAGAGGTTTAAAAAAAAGCGTTCATTAACACCTTAGAACGCCAGTTGTTGTGGGACCTAGGTCTTAAAAGGTATTAATGTAATGTTGTGTTGTGACACATATTCTAAACCATATTACACAACACATTTTATTTTAAAAAAAAAAAAATGTTATTGAAAATGAAATTGGACATGGAAATTTTTTAATTTGTTATAGTTTTTGAAATATTTTTGGAATTTTGAAAAAAGTTTGTATTTTTGATTTTGTAATAATTTTTTAAATATTTTTAGAATTTTGGAAAAAGTTTGATTTTATTATAATTTTTACAATATTTTTGGAATTTTGAAAGAAATATGAATTTGTGATTTTGAAATATTTTCTCGAATCGCTAAATTGAAGGCTTTTGAATGGTTTGCCGAAAATGTAATTGGAAATGAAATTGTACATGGAAATTTTTGAATTTGTTATAGTTTTTGAAATATTTTTGGAATTCTGAAAAAGTTTCAATTTTTGATTTTGTAAGATTTTTTGGAATATTTTAAGAATTTCGAAAAATTTCAAATTTTTGATTTTATTATAATTTTTATAATTTTGGAAAAAGCTACAATTTTTGATTTTGTTATAATTTTTGCAATATTTTTAGAATTTTTGAAAAAAGTTTTAATCTGTGATTTTGTAATAATTTTTGAAATATTTTTAGAATTTTGTTTGAAAAAAGTCTTAATTTTTTATTTTACAATATTTTTGGAATTTTGAAAAAAATATGAATTTGTGATTTTGAAATATTTACTCGAAACGCTAAATGGAGAGGTTTTTGAGTAGTTTGCTGATTGTATAATCTTTTCACTAAATTATGTTAATTTATGATCTGTTATGATTTTCCGGCCAAGTATTGATGTTTCGTGTTAGTTTTGTAATAAATTTCTAAACAGAGATAAAAAAATACATGTACTAACAAAGAGTTATGTTTGACATACACCGCTGCCCAAAACTAAAAACAATGTCCTCATAAAAGTTTTTAGCCGAAAACTATATCAAAATCCTTAACCCAGACCGAAGTCTTGATATCTCAAAGCCGTGGGATTCCAGCCCCTTCATATTTTATCGTAGTCTCGATAAATAGTTATTCATTGACTCTTTTTCGTTGGGCCAACGTACGATTTATTAATATTATGAAAACATTCGTAACAGTAAACAATTGTTTATTGAGCCAAGGAAATTATTAACTAACGAACAATTAAATTGGATTTTTTTTAGTAACCAAAGATTCAGTTTAGTATCAATAATGTTAGGCCTGCATGATGATATGTCACAGGTATTTCTTTTATTTTGAAACTATTATTTTTTTTTTTTGTTAATAAAAAGTGTTGTGTAATAGGGTTCACAACAACATATAAATACCTTTTAAGACCCAGGTCTGGACCTAGGTCTAGACCTAGGTCCCACAACAACTGGCGTTCTAAGGTGTTGATGAACGCTTTTTGTAAACCTCTGCGGGTTGAAGTCACCTAAGACTAAGGGTTCCAGCAAACTATTCCATTTGTATGCAGTTCGGACAAAGAAGTCTTTCTACGATTTGCGATCTGCTAGTATGACAGCGGGGATCTCGACCTTTTCACTGGTTGCGGTAGCCGATTGCCGAGTGGAACGGGGGTAAGAATAAGTTTGAGGCATGATGCTGCTGATTTCATCTGAGCACTGTTGATGACAATACATAATTGTAAAAAACAACGAGGTCAGCAACAGTGCGACAATGTTGTAGGGAATCAAGTTTTGATGTCAAAGCTCAATCACTCACAATTCGTATAGCCCGCTTTTGAACAGAGTCCAAGAGGGCCAAGATGGAAACAGAAGCAGCACCCCAAACTTGACAATACTCCATACAGAGACGAATATAGGACTTATAAACATGGAGCAATTGGTATGGAGTCAAAAAAATTTGGAACTATTTAGGAGGCCGAGTTTTTTAGACGCGCTTTTTGCCATCGCCATTACATGATCGTTCCAGAGTAGGTCATTTGAAACTGTGACACCCAATAAACGAATCAACATTCACCTATTGGTTCATCGAGTTCACATTCACCTATTGGTTCATTGAGTATTTCAAGAGGCAACTTAATTTTGTTAGACGGTTTTTATTTTCGTAGGCGAAACATCACATTTATTGTTGTTTATTGATTTTATATCTTTTTTTAAATATAACAATTGTTTTTAACTGATTTATTTGTTTCTGATTCCTTGCAATTTTGTAAGTATGTTTGTATGAAAAAGTGGAAATCTTTAAATACAAGTTAATGCTTTGGAATTTACCAACTATGAGGAAATGCCAATAGTTTGTGATTATCTGCATATCTTTGCTATGGTGCATTCAGGCAGATAAACGAAAACAATAAAATTCGTTTTTTGGTTTTCAATGATTTTATTGTACAATAAACCCATCAGATTTAGTTTCACTATAGCTTGCGGTTTATCAAAGCATTAAGTCCTAAATCGGGTGTTGTACAACTTCCTTGCTTCCTTGCTTTTTTCATTGAACGAGAACTTCTCTCCCTATTATCATTTTATCTGTTCGATAGCCTTTTGGGAAAATAGTTTGAACTAATTAATTACTTGAACTTTTAAAAAATGATAAACTTTAACGTCCTTTCAAGCCAGATTTTAGAACTAATCATGAGAAAACCACAAAATATTTACAAGCGTATGTGATGCTTAACAATAAAATGTTATGAACAATAAAATAATAATATGCATTATATTTCTTAACTTTTCTAAAGTTTTTTTAAAGCCAACATATATGTGGAATAATAAATTTCTTCCGCAAATAGTGTTGCACAGGTCGTTGGTTTCTTGCTATTTATTTTATACTTTAATGAAATACTTATATGTACTGACCATTTCAATTCTACCAACAGCTTACGGATAAAATTTAAATGCAAATTTGATATCTGTAAAGAAATCTGCAGATGCTGTAAAATGCTGCTACTAGTTGCCTAGAAGTCAGTTTTTAACAAAAATATTATATCTAGTCATTGGCTCTGATGACAGATACCTAAGGCCTTAGGTACCCGTCGTCAGAGCCAATGTCTAGGTAAAATATTTTTTTTTAAGGTGGCTTCTAGGCAACTAAAAGCAGTCATTTTACATGTCGCCCAACGTGGGGCTGGAACCCACGACCCTGAGATGAAGAGTCTCATGCTCTACCGACTGAGCTAAACGGGCTCTGAACAAACAGAATAAATGTAAAACTTTCATAGGGAGGGTTAAACTACCGAATATCTTTAGTGTGAGAGACACCAAGATATTTACCTTGTGGGTTTCAGATCTTATATCCACCATTACCTTCTTTAGAAAGAATGCTAGCTTTAATAATATTCTCCAGTTTGGCGTTGAAATGTTTGGAAGGGTCTGTTTGAACAAAATTTCGTGTCCTGGTCTAAAATCGCGAGGACAACTCCGGTGATTGAATCGGGGTTCGTTAATAAGGTGTGCAGACTTCAGATGTTTAAGCACCAACTGTCTTGCAATGCTTAGATGGTTGGGTGGTGGTGTAACGTTTGTGTATCTTTCGTTCAACATATTGAAGTCACGCAGTAACTTGTAATTGCTCCATGCGAAACCATATTTTGACCAAATACCAAGTAATGAAGAGAAAAACATGTTGATGAATGTGTTGCATTCCTTAAACTATAAGCAATTTCATGCATATGTTCATCTCATTCATTCTAATCATCGGTAACATACGCTATGATAGCTGCAATTACAGATCTGTTGACTCGTTCTGAAGCGTTTGCTTGTGGAGAGTATTTGGGTGCAAAAATATGATGAACATTATAACGTTGGAGTAGATCTCGAATAATGTTGGACTCAAACTGACAACCATTGTCGGAAAACAATTTTTCGGTAACACCAAACATAGAAAAAATTCGATGTTCTAAATACCGAGTAAAAGTCACAGCCGTAGCATATTTAAGTGGTTCAAGCATGACAAATCAACTGAACTTATCTAGGACAATTAGGATATATTTGTTACCAAGTTAGGACCGCGGGTAAAGTTCAAGAAAATCAACGTAGCAAAAAGAGAAGAGACGTAGAAAAAAGCAAATTCTTCCTCAAAGACGCAAAATATCTCGGTTACGTGATTGGTGACGGTTGCATTCGTGTTGACCCAACCAAAGTCGAAGCAGTTGCTAACTTTCCGAAAACGGAAGTTCTGCTTGGTATCGTTGTTTTATTCCAAATTATTCATCAGTAGCAAGTCCATTGTTTGATCTTCTCAAAAAATCGGGAGCTACTCGATGGAATGATGGTTCAGAAAAATTATTTGAAGCCCTTAAATCTTTTCTTGTTACAGCTCGTGTATTAACAAACCCAGATTTTTTTTTTTTAAATTAAATATCGCAAAGGAAGTGATAATATTGTTTCTGCTACACTTTTTTTTTTTATTCAAAGTTAGGCATGTTTAGTGTTAATTATTATAAATTATAAGTTAACGTCTCTGAATATCCGAAGATACCATGCCAACTAGGGATAAGAATGGAATGCAAATTAAGATTCTCTGAGAAATTTATGAACGTTAACTTTAAAGCCTTGAGGATTAAATTCATCAGGGAAAACCCAGGAAGGTAAGGCATTCCAAAGATGAGAGACTCTGTTGAAAAAGTCACGTTGGAAGGCTACAGTTCTACACCTAATTATTTGAACTGTAAAGGGATGCGCTACTACGTTTGCTCTGGTGTGACGCGAAAGGTTTGCTGATTTAGGTAAAATCGATTTGATCCCTTCAGAAGCTCGTTCATCCATAATATATTTATAAAATATAGTCAAATCAGCAACATTTCTTCTGTGCTGCAAGGAATCAAGACCGTTAGTAAGACTTGGGTTACCAATGAGTTTAATAGCTCTACGCTGTACAGAATCAAGGCAGTTGAGACTACTCAAGTAAGCTCCACCCCATATGTGAGAGCAGTATTCCATGCAGGGACGTATAAAAGATTTATAAACTAAAAGAAGTTGTTCGCTATCGAAAAACTTACGACATCGCCCCAAAAATCCTAACTTTTGAACAGCATTCTTAGCCAGATTAAAAATATGAGAATTCCACTTCATATTATTTTCAATCTCAACTCCTAGAAGTCTGACAGACTCATTCTCTAAACGATTTTTGGGGCCAAACGTTAATGGAAAAGGATTGGGTGTCGTTATCCTAGAAAAATGACAAACCTGTGTTTTGCTTGTATTGAATTCAACACTGTTAGCAATACCCCAATCCATAATTGTTTTAAGATCAGTGTTAAGGGAATCTATCAATTTTGACCTACACTCACTAAGCGCTAAGGGTGTATATAATTTAGGTGCTTCATAAGACGCATGAAGCGTGCTATCATCAGCAAAACTATGTATAGGATGAACCGTTGAGTCCAACAAATCATTAATATAGATAAGAAAAAGAGTTGATGATAAAGCGGAACCCTGAGGAACTCCTGCATTAGTTGAAAAAGTATTCGATGATACACCTTCGAACTCTCGAGAGTTTTCATAGATTCCATCACACCAACCGATGAGACCGTTCTGCCATTACACGTAGATTCGGATTCTGAGGCATTTAAAAATGATGACTATCTATCACTTGTAAAAATGGTATAAAATTCAAGTGAAAATATCAACATTGTTATGCCCGCTAAATTACGTGTTATTAATATATCCTTTGAAAAAAAACTTAATAGTCCTGATCAACATGATTTTCCATTTTTCATACATGATGCGACATCATTACATTTTTCATTAACATTTTTTATTAACAATCAATCAGTATACCTTCTAATCGGACTCCCTGTAGAAGCATCAAGGTTAGAATAGTTTTTGTTATTGAATTCTCTTGGCAAATCGTTTCGAATTTTATTTTATTTGGTTAAATGAATTTCTTTGCTTGAATAGAAACAGAAGAGTTAATAATAAAATCAACTCTAAGCTCTCTTGTTTATATTAATTTTAAAAATTATAAATAGAAAAACATTTTTTCAATATTTCAATATTATGAGTTGTGATTCAGAACTTAAAAATAAAAGTTGATAATGCGATCGGTTTTTGTTCTAATATAAAATTAAAACTAAAGCTAAAGTAAAAAAATTATATTTTAATCGTAACAAAAAAAAATTGTTTAACTTAAATTTAAACTTTGTTGTCCAAAATTTTAAATGTTTTTAAGTTACGATATTTTATGGTGTTAAATTATTGTTTATTATTGTGTATTATTTTATTGTGCTAAAATAAAAATAATATACCTGAATAAAAAAAATTAAATGTTTTAAACTACATGACGGTGGTTCGAGAAAGGCAAGATGACGAAAATTTAAAAGGGCCCAACCTATATGAATATGGCTATTGCATCATTTGTTTGCACAAGGTGTTCCGGAATTTTATCGTTATAGTGTTTTAAATCGGAGAAGTACACCGGATGGTCAAACGACGATAATTTGGAGGGGTGACTTCATTCCATAATATGTTACATTTTTTTGATTGATATATGGAGTTGGAAATTGTTGCGGCTGTCAGCACGTTGCCTGAAGTCTATATTCGTGTGGAGATCAGTCCGTGGTATCATAATTAAACCACTAGACGAATATTTGCTTATTGCGAAAGTGGTACATTTTTGTGGCCTTGTATTTGCTGAAGATCTTCACGTCCACTATAATATCGTTATGTTAAATAGCGTTTAAGGCATAAATATAATTGTTGGCTGAAGAAAGCAAAAAAATAAACCTGTCGTATAATACATATTGATTGGAAGTTGACACCAAGGAAGACTACAATCAACAGTATTGTATTTTATCACTTCTCTTAATGTTAATTCTAGTTTGCATGTTAGACTAATAAATTATTTTTGTTTGTTATAAAAGTCATAATGCAACGTCTTAAATAAATTATCTTTGTTCTTTAGAGATCTTTGTTGGGTTAGAGTCCGCGTTTTAGTCCGTACATTCGTTTATATTTAAAATTAGTAAAATTCGCTTGGATATATAGATACCGTAGGTATCTATTCTATTAGTGAAAAGTCCTACGTTTCAACATGTGTGTACGAGATGGTAAAGTTTTCTTCTGCCCACAATTCCCACAGAATCGAACACTCGGAAATTATTTATACCCTAATCCTAAATCAAGTACCTTCTTCTTCAGGCCCATTATTCACCAAAACCAGCCCATCTTGGAGTTCCAAAAACTTTGAATATTTCACAACGAACTTTTTGTTGGCCCAATACGGCTTGTGATGTTAATTGGTTCATTTGATACGTGTAAAATGATTAAACCTGTAAACTTTAGTAGCCATTCGGCTACGGCTAACCGGCGTTGCGTAACAGTCTGGCAAACTCAGTTAGCAGGGACATAAACTCTTCAATGTTTGATAAACCTAAAAGATCATCAATATGTACGAACGCTCGATCGTGTAAATGCTGCGGGATGACTTTATACATCAGCTTACACATAGTCTGAGAAGAATTACAAAGTCCAAAAGGCCAAGACAGTAAATTGATACAATGGTCGAACAGGAGCTGCAAAAGCTGTTTTATCACTAAAAACCTTTTAAAGAAAAATCTGCCAAAACTCATCTTTCAAATCAAATCTAGATATGTATCTAGTTTGATCCATACAAGTTAACACGCCCTCGATTAAAGGTAACGGATAATCATTTTTCACAGTAACTTCGTTCGCTTTTCGTGCAACAAGACGTAAACGTACTTTGCCATATTTCTTTTTAACTAACAAAACAGGAGAACTCCACGCACTATTATTTTCTTTAATAACACCTAGATACAGCATTCTATCAAGTTCCTGGTACATTAAAGAGTGGATAGCAGAAGAAATAGAATAAAATCTTTGTTTGATTGAGCATCCATAACATTGATTTTGTGTTGAAGCAAATGGGGTTTGTTTAAACCTTCGATAGCAGAAGACGGAAACAGTTTAACCACCTCGGTTAACTGAATATTTTGTTCAAGAAACTACTCGTGTTGATCATAACCTAATTGATCTTGATCGACAATTGGAGTATTGCAGGGTGTTATTTCGTCAATTTTCGGAACAAGATCGATAGCAGACCTTTTATGCTGACTCATGATTCCTGACTTGGGAAATTTTTCTATTTTCCAAGTTCAAGTCGGTCAGTTTTTAGTTTTTATTGGAAGAAGTAGTTGGTGTTTTGTTATGTGGCAACTGAGTCGTAAAGTTAGTTGAGGAAAGATGAGTAAATCTTTGTACCGCGAATCGGGTTAGAGTTTTTTTTGTTTTGTTTGTTACTTAGATTGTTACTTGATCATTTGTTAATTATTTTGTTTGTGTTTAATGTTTTTGTTTAAATATTATTCTTTTGTTTTTTATAATTTTTGGAATAAAAATTGAGACTGTTTCTAAATTTTTATAATTGAATACATATTAAAAAAACATAAACAATTAAAATATTTCTCAATACAACTTAATTTTGTTGGTGCGATTTCTAGTTTAAAAAAAAGGCAGACAAGTTAGAATAAAATTCGCTCGCCAAGGGTTCCGTGAATGTTAAAGAACACAATTTGAAAAATAATTGACAAAAAGTTGTGTTGTAAAGTCTTTATATTGCCAGACCATAGACGCATAACAAAATAAATGTTTAATCGTAAATGTCAATGTCAATCGTATCTACATTGATCAAAAATGACACAAAAAATATTACTTAAGGTTAAATCTTATTCATACCTGTTTATGGTAACTCAAGAAAGATCACTTACACCAGCTTGAATTTTTGGTTTAAATTGGATTGTTTTTCGGTCAATCAACGTCGAAATTTAGGAGGACTACATACTAAAAATATTATTTTTTTACAATAACAGAAAAACTGTGCTTTGCAAAATTCTAAAAAATATTGCAATGTTCCTTAAATTAGGTGCTCTTTCATATGACTCCCCACTCATTTGGGTCAAAAATGGTTTTTACCCTCCCAACAGCCATCCCCTAAACACACAGAAATATAATTATTTGAAACTTCGCTATGATTTTCGTTCAAAATATACCAAACTTCCTGTCTCTGTCAATTTTTTCAAAGTTTTCTGTTAATCAGCGTCGAAATGTAGGGGGGAGGGCACGGTCTGAAAGTTGCACTTTTTTTACAATAACTCAAAAACTGTGCACCGAAAAATGTTTGCATTGTTTCTTAATTAGGTGCTTTTTCAAATGACACTACACTCATATTGGTCAAATTTTTGCGAACTAACCGTTAAACATTTTACATTATCCTGACTTAAGCTAGGCTAAGTTAAGATTTTCTACGTACTTTGATATGCGATATAGATGTATTAAAATTAGTTCCATTAATTCAAAAAAGTGTTCAAATTTGCAGCAAAAAAAATATAAACATAAAACATAAAGAGTTATATGAAGGGTTGTTTCTTCAAGCAAACAATAGCGTACCATCAATAAGTACATAACTAATATCTAGGGTGCTACCTTTACCTGAATAGAGTTTTTTCACCAGCTCTCCTGATACCTTGGTTATTATTTTCTAACTAATATAGCCAGTGGTATGTAATGTCTACCGTTATCTTGTACATACTTTCGTAATAACTTAAAACCAATACAATACTTAAACCTTAAAGGAAAATAAACGTACAATTGTGAATAAATATATATTTCTATCTTGAATAAATATTTTTTTAAAATAAATATATTTCATAATCTACTCCATTAAACCTTTTCCTTTTACTCCATATAAAAAACGATTATAATTTTTACTTTTAAGCTAAAAATTTATATCCGGTTCAAATAACTGATGACAAACAAATATTTTCATACCTTACACAGTCCAACAAAATTATTTAAAAAAACATACCCTTAAAGCAAAAACAGAAAATAAGAAAATTGCTTCTCAAAGCCTTCATAATCTATGTAAAGTACCCAACGAACCAATTAGCTAAATTTGAAGAAAAACATAAATTTAGAAAATAAATAACCAAAGAGATAAAAATTAAATAAAAAAAATTTGTCGAGTTGAGAAAAACATCTATGAAATTTATTTAAAAAAAATGTGAACGTGAAAATTTACTGCTCAATGATGAGCGGATTCTATAAAAAGGAATTAAAATGCTCATCCCATTTGTTTTTTTTTATTTAATTTTTTTCATTACAGTCATTGAAGTTTGAACCGACATTGCCAATAAAATTAAATTGAAGGAAATGGAATTACAGAAAAATGTTAAGTCTGCGATGAAAATTTTCATCTATTTATTTCATTTTATTTTTATAAATTTAATTACTTTTTAGATGGATTTATGTCTGTATATTTATTGTATTTTCGTTACTTATACAATGCATTAATTTTGCTAATTGCAGCATTAAGGAAGTAGAGACGCAAGAAAATATGGACGCAGGGACAACGTTAATTTTTGATGAACTATAACATGCTAACCAGAATAATTTATTTTCTTTGAACTGTATCTCTCGTTTTCATCAAACAAAATATTAAAAGTAAACAACAAAGTTTCTTATCCAAAAATTTTCAAATAAAAACAATTCTTAACACCTTCCTTATCTTTTATCAAGCATAATTCAATTTTATTGTAATTTTAAAATAGAATTTTCATTTAACACAATAAAACATGAACAAAATCAACATTATCACACCATCAACATTTTCACACGACCAATTTTCATATCCTTTTACAACATGAACACAACAAAAGTGTAGAAAACGTAATGAAAAGTAAGTTCATGTTACGTTTCTAAGGACGAAAGTACTCTTGAGGATTTGTTTTTTTAAAGTTGGTCTTAAAGAAAATAAACAAAATTATCTAAAATTAAAATCTATTTGAACCGGTCAAGTAAACAAAATTTTTCTGTTTCCTTTTCTTTGTTTTTTTTTCTTTTTTTTGTTATTCAAGTCGTCTTATATTTTCATAAAGAAAAATCAGTTTAGATTACTGAAATCAACTTCTAAGTGTTAAGAAAAGAAACAGTTTTTCTTTTAATTTTAACTTGATTTTATCGTAGATTGTTTGTTTTTGTTATTTTAATTTTTTTCCACTTATTCGTTAAGAGATGGTGTTGCAATATAATTTTACTGAATTGTTTAAAAATTGTTATTAAGACTTGTGTAAATAAGAGTATAAGGTTCGGATATAGAAATAAAATATTAAAAGCTTTTAAAAAATAAACGCAAAAATTACACAAACATCTTAGAATTTAATTTAATTAAGATGAATTGATCATGGAAATCTGGATTGAGAGAGAAGACGTGCTGGAGGGGGTGCTATGTTTGATCGAAGTTGTGCAGGGTTGCAGAAGCGAGTCCAAAAAAAAAATCAAAAATCAAATCAAGTTACTTCTAAAAAATCAAAGGGACCAAGGTATTTTTTTTTAATTTTGAAATTTTAGTGTGTGACAAAATATAAACGAATAATAAATAAAAATAAGGAAAAAAGGAAAAAAAAACCAAAGGGGGGACCAAGGTAAAATTGAAAGTTTGATAACTTTATAACTTTTGACCCCCTCATTTCCGCAAATTTTTTTTTCATAATTAGGATGCAGAGGACCTAATCTTTCTATTGATCTGAAAAAAAACGCAAATTTATTTGGGGGGATAAACTACAATTGTACCATAATATTTTGGAAAGCATGCTACAGTTTAGAACAATCCTTGAGAACGATCCTTGATGTGTTATAATATATTACCTACTGTAACTTCCACATAAAAATACAAAAAGTTATTCTTAATTGACAAAACAAAATTAGTACTGGGGAACCATAATTTTTTTAATTCTGGTATCAGATCTATAGTCTAAAATGAATGTTGAAGCAACTGTTCGCAAGGTTTTTTGTTAGGTTAATCAAAATCGTCAATGACTGTTTGAATCAGCTTTACGGGGCCTATATTTTTGTGAATTTTTTGGTATCTCAGAAAAATATAAAAGAGTTTTAATATATTTACTTTCATATAAAAGTAAAGAAAAACTTATGATTGCGTTTACCCGTATAATTAAAGTTAATGAAAGAATATGGCCTCCACACTAAAAATTAATTTAAATTACTCGTCATATGAGTCAAAAAAGAAAAATATAATCTTTTACAAAATATAAAATAATATTTTAAAAAAATTTAATTAATTTAATTACTCTGTTGAGTAAAATAAAGAAACAAAACATGAAAACCTGAACCAGAAGGAACGTAAGCATAACAAATTAAAATTTACTTTTAAATAAATTGTAAGTAAATAACATGAAATTATATTTAATTCTTTTAATTTAAGATAAACTAAACTATGCCTTCAACAGATCAGCTATTCATTTGTCAAAAAAGGAAACATAAATAAAAATCAAAGAAAACAACATTTACAATGCTAAGGGAGTAAAAACATGGAGAAACTGATAGCATCTTAACGTTATCCAATTAGGTACGTTAAATAAACTTTATTAAATAAAATTATATAAAATGATTTCAAAATACGTTTGCTTTTTATTTTTCTCTTATTATTATTCCCAGGAAAAAATATAACACAAAAATAAATTTTGGTAAACAAATATTCAAGATGTTTACAAGCCAAAACAATTTTTTATAACATTATATATACAATTTCTTACCCGTAAAACAATTTTTAAAAAGTTCTTGCAATGTGGATTAATTGTTCATGTTACAAAATCTCGGTGCACAAAATTGTGCTGGATACTTGTCATGCACACGATGCGCACCATACCGAACGAAGCGAAACGCAATTTATTTAATGATAAAAATAATAAAAAATTATAAAAATAATTCAAAAAATTGAGAAGTGAAAATATGGAGGGGCTGAAATCTCACAGCTCTGAGATATCAAGACTTCGGTCTGGGTTAAGGATTTTGATATAGTTTTCTGCAAAAAACATTTACGAGGACATGGTTTTTAGTTTTGGGCAGCGATCTATATCAAACATAACTCTTTGTTAAAGTACAATTATTTTTTTATCTCTGTTTAGAAATTTATTACAAAACTAACACGAAACATCAATACGTTGCCGGATAATTATAACAGATCATAAATTAACATAATTTAGTGAAAAGATGATACACTCAGCAAATTGCTCAAAAACCTCTCCATTTAGCGTTTCGAGAAAATATTACAAAATCACAAATTCATATTTCTTCCAAAAATATTTTAAAAATTAAATAAAATCATACTCTTTTGAAAATTCCAAAAATATTTTAAAAATTAGAATAAAATCAAATATTTAAACTTTTTCTATATTCCAATAATATTCCAAAAATTCTTAAAAATTCAAACTTTTCCAAAATTCTAAAAATATTGCAAAATTATTACAAAAATTCAAACTTTTTTCAAAATTCCAAAAATTATAATAAAATCAAAAACTTAAAATTTTTCAAAATTCTAAAAATATTCCAAAAATTATAACAAAATCAAAAATTGAAACTTTTTTCAACATTCCAAAAATATTTCAAAAATTAGAATAAAATCAAATATTTAAACTTTTTTTAAATTCCAATAATTTTCCAAAAATTCTTACAAAATCAAAAATTAAAACCTTTTCCAAAATTCTAAAAATATTGCAAAAATATTATTACAAAATCAAAAATACAAACTTTTACAAAACAATACTAAAAAATGTAGCTGTTTTTATGACGTAAATGTAATTGAAAATGAAATTGTACATGGAAATTTTTGAATTTTTTATAGTTTTTAATTTATTTTTGGAATTTTGAAATTCCAAAAATAAATCAAAAACTATAACAAATTCAAAAATTTCCATGTACAATTTCATTTTCAATTACATTTAAGTAATAAAAACAGCTACATTTTTTTTCCAAAAAATTGGCTAAAAAGATAAATCAAATCATTTCTTGACACACTTGACATTTTTTTTTTGACAAACTTATTTCATTTCAAACAAACAATTTTATTTTTTTCCAAAAAATTTGGTAAAAAAATAAAATAAAAATTTTTCTTTTGACACACTTGACAACATTTTTTTTACAAACTTATAATGGCATAATTCTCAATAATCACCTCAATAATCACCGTTAAAAATTATTTTAAAAAATTAACAGTGTACATTTTTAAAAACTTTGTTCCTACCTATTCCTACCTATTTCATACCTATTCAACGACATATCATTTATAAAAATCGATTGAGTAGTTTTTCTACAATCGCTCGTCGAAATGCACTCACATCACAAAATCACAAAAAATTGAGGGGCACCCTGTGAAGACCCGTGGTCGAAAAAAACAATTCTAAGAGAACTTGTATTTTTTATTTATGAAAGACTATCTATAAACAGAAAATAATCAAAAGTAAAAGGGGTCAAGTAAAAATTTCCCAAAAATTTGCTGAACTTGCGTGAAATTGCTCATCTATATAAACTAATTCAATTTTTTTTAATGTAAACAGATTGAAATCTTTATGAAGGTAAGTTGCGAATTTGATCCAAAAAATCGCTGTGTTGACCTCAAATTTTATAATTGAAACAAACAACTTCAATCGCTAAATAATCGCTTATTTTATTTCAGTATATTACTATTTGTTATTACAAATGAATACTAAGTGATTTAATCCTCAAATTTATCGTTCTTATATACTATGGAAAATCATTTGAACCAAAAAAAATTATATTAACAAAAATTTTATTGATCCTAATTTGGCGCGTGAATATATACCATAAATTATATATTCATTTATCTATCTGAACGTAGATGTCGCTACTAAATACGTCAAACGGAAAATTATGATAAAAACAAAAACATAAAACTTGAAGTAAAACCAAAAAAAATTTAATCTAAAAAAAATAAATAAAAAAAATTTAAAAAACACACTTTTTGAAAAACGAACTAAAAAGTAGAAAATAAATTTTGCATTAACACCAGCGTTATGTCTTTTATAATTATATTTCCTTTGAAATCGTTAGAAGAAAAACTATTTCAATGGTATTTAACACATCTTAGCATAGATGCAAATATTAAATTTTTGACTAATTTAAAATGCTAATTTTCGATTTGTTACATAAAATAAAAGTGGGTGACGCATACATTAATATAGAAAAGGAACAAATGTATTCTATGTTAATCTCTAACAAGAGAGACTACCAACGTTTATTCCCTTTCCTTTCTGAATGCGCCACCCACTTTTATTTTATGTAACAAATGGGAACGGAAAACTGTTTGTCAATCGAAAATTAGCATTTTAAATTAGTCAAAAATTTAATATTTGCATCTATGCTAAGATGTGTTAAATACCATTTAAATATTTTTTCTTCTAACAATTTCAAAGGAAATATAATTATAAAAGACATAACGCTGGTGTTAATGCAAAATTTATTTTCTACTTTTTAGTTCGTTTTTCAAAAAGTGTGTTTTTTAATTTTTTTTTATTAATTTTTTTATTTTAGAGTTTTTAGTTATATAATTTTACCTACAAATAAGTTAACCACATTATTTCACAGAAAATACACCATAAGTCAAACTAGCAATTAAATCACTTACCGAAAATTTAATATTCTTTGAAATTTAAAGTAATTTTAATAAGGTTAATTGCACTATAACAATTGTAATTTTGTTATTTAAACATCCAGTGTAAAATTTTAGTACGTTTCTTTGCTCATTGTATTAATTTTAAGTTGTACATAAATTATTAAATATATATGTTCGCCCAAATGTCAAGTTTTTTTCGGAAAAAAGGTCTAAATTATTTTTTCCTTAAAATTCGAATCGTTATATTACTGTATGTAATTGACAGATTACATACAGCAATGATAATTAGAAATCGTTAATTATGTATTAAAATGTATTGAAAAAATAATAATTATGCAACTATAGTAAAAAAAACTTAACGAGAACACAAAACAATCTGGATTTAGAAGAAATAACAATTATTTAAAATTTTCGAAATCCAAATCACTCATTATTAACAATTTAAGGCCATTTTTTCGTATAAAAATGACAAAAATGTGTAATATGTCCTCTATTATAATGAGATACTCAGTATGAGCAAAATTTCAACGCGTTAAATGGGTATTCAGATCTTATGGATTTTCATATTTTCATACATAATAACTGATTTTTAATTATCATTGCTGTATGTCATCTGTCAAATACACCAAAATAACGATTGGAACTTTAAGAAAAAAGGTCTATAAGCTTTGAACGAAATGTCATACTTTTATTTTTTTTTGAGTTCATTATTTATAATGTAAGGCCTTTTATCCATATGAGATGACACAAACATGTATGATGTCTGTGATTATAATGATATGCACAGTATTACCAAAATTCCTTCGCTCAAAATGAGTCAACCAGAGGATGAGGATTTCAGTGCAATTGTTTTAGGTCTTTCAGAAGGAAGAAAAAATTTAATTTTTTTTCTTCAGATTTATAAAGTTTTTTGCTTCAAAAGTTTTAGAAATACGTACTGACTGCTTCAACAAACTTGTCTTTTCAATTTGGGATCAATCACATAATGGGAAGTTACTGAAAAATGAATCACAAAATTCCACCCATCAAAGCTCTCAAGAGTCAAGTTAAATAAAAGTGTGTAAAAAGAAATTACTTTTGTTTAAGTAAACATACTCCACCCCGTTAACGACTCGTTAACAATTTGTTGGCAGCTTGCAGATCTTATTGGTCTCTTTAAAATGGTGGTTGCTGTTTGAACCGTGACGACACGAACCATACCATCATCATCAGGATACGTTGAGATGACTCTAGCTAAAGCCCATTTACATGGCGGTAAGTTGTCTTCCTTTAGGACCACCAAATCGTTAATCTCAATATTTTTGGTTTGTGTTTTTCATTTGCTGCGTTGCTGTAGAGTATTTATATATTCCTCCGAAAATTTTTTCCAAAACGATTGTGTGCGTTGTTCTAATTTCTGCCATATTCGTAGTCTCGCTTCAGGTATCCCAACCAGGTTTTCCTCAGGGATAAGTCCAGCTGCCGTGCTAATTAAAAATTGTGATGGTGTAAGCGGCTCATAACTAGTGATTGCAAATTACCCGATTTCAAATTACCCGGTTACTCGATTAGTATTTTCCAAATTACCCGGATTACCCGGATAACCCGGGTAGAGTTATACAAAAATTAAAAGATGAAAAACAATAAAAAAAACCTCACAGTAGTAAACTAAAAATTGATCATTTTTTAATTGTAAAGTAATATTTCAAAAATATTAAAGCATTTACGGTAGCTGTACTCATCGTATTTTTTTTAAATTCCTGCAATAGAAAAAACCCGCTCCGATAAAGTGGATGTTGGCTTCACGGTCAATAACGATTGATTTAAATTTTCTATCATTTTTTCGGTTTCCTTTATTTACGTACAACATTTTCAGCTCTTTATCAACTGTAGTACCACTGTTATCTATAGTAGATCTTGTGTAGACAGCAATACATTTTTGTAGCTGTGCATTTTCAAAATTACTACTAACCGCATCATTATCCGATTTCATTTTTTGTTGCTGACGTATTTCCCCATTTAGTTGAAATTATTCATGCGCATCCAACTACGTGGCACCGAGATTTATCTGATGACATTTTCTTGAACTGGTCTCAAACTTTCGATGACACTTATTTTAATTATTAGCTTAAATCTTAAATAAAAACTTATCATAATATATTTACCGTTTCTATTTTAAACTAAATATAAACAAATAACCAATGAAGATCCTTAATTTTTTATGACTTAATTTTAATTTTAATAAGAACTAAAATTCCATAAATTTTGTTATGTGTTCTTCATCGTTTTTCTGTTGTTTTCGTAATCCAAACAATAATAATTAACTAGAGGGCAGTTTAATGTCTGCGGATGTGGTTGGTTTAATGTTTATGGACATACTGCAATTTGTATGGTTAGAATAGAATCATTTGTCAACAACTAGCATAAAGAATAATTCAAATTTGCAAAAAGAGCTGAATTTTATTTTGTAAATTTTATTGCGAAAAAACTGGACCTTTTGTTGTTCGGGTATTCGACCAAAATATCCGGATATTAAATACCCGAAAAATCTTCCTAAATATCCGGGTACCCGGGTACCCGGATACCAAGATTGCAAACACTACTCATAACTTGAATCTTCATTTGTGATTGCACATAAAGGTCTTGAATTTAAGATCGACTCTATCTGACAGAGCAGAGTACTCATCTCCTCGAACGTCAAAGTAATGCCATTTGTAGCCCTAACCAAGCTTGATTTAACAAATTTTACAGCTGCCTCCCATAATCCCCCAAAATGTGGTGCTACTGGTGGGATAAAATGCCAGTTTATTCTGTTTTCGTTGACAAAGTCCGATACAACACTAAGTTGTTCCTTAGAGTTTACCAGATGGTATACGTCCTTAAGCTTACGATGAGCACCAGTAAATGTAGTTCCATTATCGCTATACATGTCGGCAGGAATTCCTCTTCTTGTGATGAACCGTTTTAAAGTTGCGATAAATGCCTCTGAAGTTAAATCACTAACCAATTCGATGTGAACTGCCTTCGTCACCATACACACGAATATAGATATGAAACCCTTGCTTGATATTAAACCCTTGCTCTTCCTCTTTTGGTCGCTATTTGAATTGGCCCTGCATAATTCACCCCACATTTGCTAAATGGTCTCGCTGGTGTGATCCGAGCTTCAGGAAGATTTCCCATTAGTTGCTTTGATGTCTCTGCTCGATATCGCGTACACGTTACACACTTCCTCAGCTCATTTCGGATGAGACTTCGACCGCTAACAATCCAAAATTTTTGTTTAATTAAATGGGATATAAAGGATGAGCCAGGATGGAAATATTTTCTGTGGAAGAAGGAAATAATCAATCTGCTCAAGGAATGGGAACTCGGCAGAATGATCGGGTGCTTAAAATTATATTTTCCATTCATGTTATCAAGACGTCCGCCTACTCGCAGTATACCTTCTTCATCAATGAATGGAGTCAGCGATAAAAGTGTACTACTCCCTTTGATTGTTTTATCATTTGACAATTGATTGATCTCGTTCTCATATTGTTGTTGTTGTACATTTTTAATTAATTTATTTTCGGACTCCGTAAGTTCTGCCGTTGTCAGGTATTTGTTTCGCATCAATACTAATTTCTTTTTACTGGTAAATCGCAGCAGTATGCTAGTACTCTAATTAATTTGTTGTAGTTTGAGTATTTATTTATTAAAATTGACACAATATTAGTTATAATTAGTTTGTTTTGTTTAAACTAATCTGATACATCAGATTCTACTGGCACACAAAACTGTCTGATCTCGAAATCTATCTATTTCTAGCGGATATACGTGCCGCTTGGACTTTTTTTAAATACATTGCAATTTTGACATCTGGTTTTTTTGAAAATACAAAATAATTGTTTTTTCTTGCAATTCAAATGATTTTGGGTTGTTTTTAAGTTATTTTTACTAAATGGTAAGTTATTTAAATTATTATTTTGATATTTTATTACTATAAAAATAACATATTCAGGATATATTTAACTAAAAATCTCACATGTAGGCGTCGTGCGTGCCAAGCACACAAAATATTTTGTGGTCATATGTGCGGAAAAGTAGATTTTCCTTTTATGTTATTCTAGTACAAAATGGAATATTTTTTGTGCATGTGTTACAAAAAATATATTTATTAATTCAGTTTTTTTTTGCTTAATCAAAATTTGGTATTAGTTTTTGGCTTAATGTAATTTTTAATATCGATGCTTAAAGTTCTGCAGTCAATCTGGCTCGCTTTGCAGTTTTATTCATCTTCATTTGTGAAAAAATGTGTTCACATATGTAAGTGCTACCAAACATGTATAATATGCGTAAAACAAAATGTCGAGTTCTAGGACGGTCTGCAGATAAATAATCGTAAAACTCTGGAATACCAATTTCCTTATATTTTTGGTTTAATAGCGTGTCGTATCGTAGTTCTATAAACACTCCGAGCAGAAATTTGTTAGGGTTGAAATATGGCCCTGATAAGGTTTGCCCTAGTTTGATAGGGCCCTGATCATGAGTGTAACGCTTTTTCCCAATCAGAGTCTGATTGCGATAGTCATATCAGGGCCAGATAAAGTTCGCCATAAAAAACTACAAAAAGGACAAACCCTAGTAAGGTATTTTGTATCAGGCCCTGATAAGATTGCCCAAACAGGAGTGAAATACGAAAAACCACATCAGGGGCGGATATATTCAAATAAGGTTAACCTTAAAAGAGTTTTGTAGTTCAGGCCCGGAACAGGCCCACATCAGATTGCCCTAATAGGACTTACCATTTCTGACCCTGATCACACCCTGACTGTTTTCATGCTTTCCCAAACTAATTTCTACTCGGGCCTATTTGCAAATTTTCGTCAATATTTTCAATATGCTCCGCACTGTCACCAACCTTGTTTCTACTATACATTAATGATTTGCTCATTTCCACAGTGCACCCAATCCATAGTTTTGCTGATGAAAGCACATTGCATGCATCTCATGCATCTCCTAAATTTCGATCTCATACTGCAGTTACCACTGATAGAAATCTGCTAATTGATTCTATCAACAAAGATCTGGAGCGTATAATGGAATGGGGTCTTGTTTCCAATCCAACCAAAACCAAACTATGCCGTCTTTCACGAATAGAGCGACATAAAAAGTTACCTATTAAAATAAACCCTGAGGAATTGCGTGCGGTTGAATCAGTTAGATATCTTGGAGTGGATATTCAATATAACCTGAAATGCAATAAACATGTGTTCAACCTCGCTAAATCTGCAATGCAAAAATTAGGATTCTTGAGTCGATGTAAAAAGTATTTCAATCCCGAGCAAATTTTGCTAATCTTCAAGTCCTTTATTCGTCCCTGTATGGAGTACTGCTGTCATGTTTGGGGAGGTGCTTGTCGGTCAACAATAAAATGTCTAGACTCTGTACAGAGAAAAGCAATACGGTTGATTGGTAATACTGAACTAACGGACCAGCTTGATTTACTCCAGCACAGAAGAAATGTGGCTGAATTGTCAATCTACTATAAATATAACTTTAGCGAGTTCCCGTCTAAGGAAATTCAAAATATCCTTCCATTGTGTGCGCAGCATAATCGACAAACAAGAGCTGCCGAGTTATCTCATCCATTTGTTGAACAAATACCTAGTTGTAGAACTAGAACGACTATTTTAATAGTGACCAAATTGTGAAACTCAATGCCTTCCTCTGTATTTCCCGATGAATTTTCCCCTCAAGCATTTAAAGAAAATGTCTATCATCATTTAAAACAATTAGTATAGTTATCCCTATATCCCCATTCCTTCCATTTTCCCCATCTCCTTCCTTTATAGTTGACATGGTATCTTCGGATAGAGTCTAAATAATGAATATTTCATATTTAGTGTGCTAAACATGTCTAATTAATAAAAAAAAAAATTCGTAAAAGCACCATTCAAGAAGCTGCTAAAAATGCTAGCAATAAAAGTACCTAGGTTTACCTTAAATTTAAAGAGATATTAAAAGAATTTTGACGAAACATTAGAGAAGTAAGAAACGTTGATTGACTTTTTATGTCAATAATTTCGTTTTCACCTCAACCCTTTAAACTTTAAGGTTTAACTAATGTGTACATTAAATTTAACATTTGTGCACATTAAATTTAACACTAATTAAAAGAAAACCTAAATAACGTTATGTTTACTGGTATATGCGCCATTAGCGTAATGAATTTTTAATGATGACAAAGAAAATTATGACTTGTTTTTGTTCTACAAAGTGCGGTTGACCTTTTTTGGTAACATTCATTTTTGTATCTTATATTTTTTTATGTTGGTTATTATGACTACATTTTTAATATCGAAAAAAATTTCATTTCGTTTTAATTAAATTTTTATTGAAAAGAAGGAAGTAAGGAACGCAAGGTTGCAAAATACCTTTAGATGTTTTACGTTATTTCTTAAATACAATTTTAATTGGAATATAAAATATGTCAACAGCTAATTGTTTTTTTTTTCTAAATTCTAAATTTACACATAGCTCAAAAGTGTTTGTTTAGAAAATCAGAATATCAAATATTGTCAAAACATTTTAAAATCCAAAAATACACAAACCAAAAACCTCACAATAAAATTCCACACTTTCATTATTTTTGATAAACAACTGAGATGAGCAATTAAAATATTTTCAACACGAAATTTTTAATGTAAATAAGAAAAGGAACAAGAAAATAAAAGATCCTAATTCAACAAAAATATAACTTTGTAACTTTATTTGTTTGAGTTCATCGATTCGGGTGTAAAAACAAGCGACTGAATAAATATCTTTATTCTTTTTAACAGTTATTTCATTATCATTATAACAATAACAATCATTAAAATGATCTTTTATCACAGCTCCGGCAACAAATACCTAGAGAACACTCAAACATAATTCCCAGTCCTTAAGACTTTTAAAAATTTACTTTTGTATTTTTTGTTTGTTTTTAAACGATAAAAAATGAAATTGGATTTTCCGTTATATTCTACAAACAAAATTAAAATGAAAAACAAGAAAATGGAAAATCAGAAAAACCAGGTAAATTATTTGTTTTTAAATTAATGTTAAATGCTATTTCGCTATTTTATGTTAAATATGTTGGGGAATGTTTCGAAGGTTGAAATATTTTTATAATAATGCTTACAGTAATAAAAACTAGAGGTAAATTCACTTGACTGAAATAATATTTCAAAAACATAATTTCTGTGTTTTGCTTTGTTTAAGTGATGATTAAGCAAAATTGGTTTGTTAATGGGCTTTTTGAGGGATGCTAAAACTGTTCAATTATTCGTTTAGGTTATGAATTTTTCAAAGAATATATTTTCATGATATGCTAAGCTGATCAATGAAACTGACGGGCTATTAGCGATTAATTTAGTGTGTAAAGGTTACCCATATACAAAAAACTGCAATTCGGGTATAAAACTGGTTTAATGTATAAACAATTAATCTAATATTTTCACTTTAATCTAATATTTTCAATTAATTTTAAAGTTATTTAGAGTAGATATATCTACATACCTAAAATCTACAAAAGAATGTTCAAAAATGTTTAGAAGCGTTTAAATGGTATAAAAATTTCAACACAAATATTTCAGATTTTTATCTAAAAAATATGAAAAAAATTGAAATTTGAGTATTCTTCCAAAAGTGTTACGAAATATGTTCACGTAATTCTTTTTAACCTTAGGATTGTGTGTTTGCTATTAAGTTTATTTTTCTGGTTTCGTCTGATAACATGTCAGGTTTCTGCAGTTCATGGCTTTATTTAAAAAAAAAGCGTGTTTAGTTTATTTTAGATTTTATTTTAGTTTTATTAAACTTTAAAGATCGTTGAAGTGGTTTTTACTTCACCACAATTTTAAATTGTGTGAAGTAATGCAATCTATCGTGAAAAAAAAAATCTTACATACCCCAAATTTTATTTTTTCTTTTGTTTTGGACCATCCTCTATCTAAATAGCCGAAACAATTTTGGTGTACGTCTGTCTGTGCGATGGTGGGTGGGTGGGTGGGCGGGTGTATGGGTCTGGTGGGAGGGTGGCTGTTTGAGTTTTCTGCATAGGATCTTGATGAAACTTTGGCAAATGATACAAGTGCACTTGAAAATGGAAGATCTGGATTCATTTCAAATTTGGACAAAATGGCGGGGGGTCTCCCGAACACCTCTAAGTTTAAATCTTGAATAACTTCTGATCCCGGGCTATGATCTTATTGAAACTTGGTATATAAGGTTTTAGTACTGTTTCCAATATTTCTACATACCACCTTCCGGTTTGTCACTTCTGGCTAAAAAGTTTTTTTTCAGGTTTTTATCCCTACTTTAGTCTACAATTACCGATAGATTTTCATGAAACGTTGCTAAAAGCTTTTAAATAACATGAGAAAGATTTTATCAGCTTTTGGAGCACATTGGATAGAGGGTTGGGGGGGTCCACCATACAACAGGTGGTTTTTTCCACAAAGTTTTTATGTTTGTTCGGAGCACACAGCATTCGTTCGTGAACGAATTTTGATTACACTTTGAAAAAAGATGCAAACATGTATGACAAAGAACTGATTAGATTTTGAGCGATAGTGAACAAAGTGGTGGGGGGTCCCTGGAGCACCTGTTTTTTTGAAAGCTCTATAACATCTGTACCTGATAAGCGAATTGGATGAAACTTGGTACATGAAAATGTAGTACGGTTTACAATAGTTCTGCATCCCAACTTCCGGTTTTTCACTTCCGGTAAAAAAAATTTGTTTGTACTTTTTTGACATTTTTCAGGGTCTTTATGCACACTACATACAATAATGAAGTGATTATGATGAAACTTATGGAATAGGGTTCCAATTAGTGTGAAAAGATAATTATCATGTTTTGGGACACATTGATCAAAGTGGTGGGGGGTCTACCATACAAATGCTGACTTTTCACACTTTGTTTTTAAAGTTTGTTGGGAGCATACAGACTTCATTCATTAATTTATTTTAATGACACTTTGGAAAAAGATGGAGACTTAAGTAACAAAGAACTGATTAGTTTTTGGATAATATTGGAATAAGTGGTGGGGGTCCTCTCGAACACCTGTTTAATGTGTCACACTTTTTTCAATGTTTGTTGGGAGCACACAGCATTCGTTCGTGAACCAATTTTAATGATACTTTGGAAAAAAATGCAAACATGTATGGCAAAGAACTGATTAGTTTTTGAGCGATAGCGAAAAAAGTGGTAAGGGGTGTCCCATACACCTGTTTTTTTTAAAGCTCTATAACATCTGTACCTGATAATAAAATTGGATGAAACTTTGTACATAAGCATTTAGTATGATTTACAAAAATTATGCATCCCAACTTCCGGTGTTTTACTTCCGGTAAAAAAAAATTTTTTTTAATTGTTTTTTCAGTATCTTTATGCACACTACAGCCTACAATACTGAAGTGATTATGATAAAACTTATGGAAAGGTTTCAATTAGTGTAAGAAGATAATTATCATGTTTTGGGACACATTGATCAAAGTGGCGGGGGGTCTACCATACAACTTTGTTTTTAAAGTTTGTTAGGAGCATACAGATTTCATTCATTAATCAATTTTAGTGGCACTTTGATATAAGATGAAGACTTTAATGACAAAAAATTGACTAGTTTTTGGACAATATTGGGATAAGTGGTGGGGGTCCTCCCGAACACCTGTTTATTGTTTCAATGTTTGTTGGATGCATACAACATTCGTTCGTTAAGTAACTTTGATTACACTTTGCAAAAAGATGCAAATATGTATGGCAAGGAACTGATTAGTTTTTTTAGCGATAGTGAACAAAGTGGTAGGGGGTCCTCCAAGCACCTGTTATTTTGGAAGCTCAATAGCTTCTGTACCTGATAATCTAATTGGATAAAATTTGGTACATACACATTTAGTACGGCTTACAATAGTTCTGCATCCTAACCTCCACTTTGTCACTTCCGATAAAATTTTTTTTTACTTTTTCTCGTACAACAGAATTTATGTTTGTTGGAATACTACTGCCTGCTTTAATATTTTTATTATTAGAACTACGAAGTCCATAATATTTGTTAGCTTTTAATTAAAGTATTTTATGGATATTAGCTCATTATATATCCAGAACACTATGTTTCCAGAGCTGTGGTGAAGTCAGCCTATGTATCAGCGTCGCAATATTATTTTAATAAAATGTGTTGTGTAGTAGTAGGAATTAAAATATGTGTCACAACAACATATAATAACCTTTTAACGCCAAAGTTCCACACCAACATTCGTTCTTAATAATGGATAAATAAACAATAAATCCTATAATAAAAGTCCAGATATAGAGTTATATGAAGGGTTTCTTTGAGCAGTCTCGTCACTTGGTGCAAACAATAACATGCTATCATCAAGGCATATTGCACAACTAAAATTGAGAGTGCTACCGTTGAATGAATACAGGTCATTTGTCAGAACCCCTCAGAAATAATGAATCTTGGGTAGACATATATATCCCTCCCGAAAATTCTTGCAGGAAACTTATATACGAGCTTACATGATCATGCAATGAAAAGTTCTTGTAGAGGATTAGGACAAGAAGTTTGCAAGATCTTACAAGAACATATAAGAAAAATATTTCTGTGATAAAAGTATCTTTCTTTTAAGAACATTGCAAGATCATGCAGGAACACATTTTGTATAAAATAAATGTTAAAATTTTATGAAATCTATGAAATCGAGTTCGATTTTGTTAAAAAGTAAAGGTAAAAAAAAATGGAAATACTTTTGTCATTTACATAACTTTATTTGTACAATTCCTCTCCATAAAAACTAAAAACAATTGCATGATAAAAATTATCTTCCAAAAACAATACACAGAAATAAAACCATTCGCATGGGACTAAAGTTCTGACACCTCTGAGCCCGAGCGATTTTAGTTCTAAGTATTTTCATATTGGATATCAAAGCGATGCGGTAGATCGCTGTTCATGAAAAAAATAGCGATTACTACTTTGCTTAATTACTCTGAACCTAGTAGACATAACCTTAAAAAAATGATTTCATCTAACGTTGTTTAACATATATGAACGTATGACGAGTTTTGTAACATAAACTCATCTTTAAATTTTAATTTGAAAATATGGAGGGGCTGAAATCTCACAGCTCTGAGATATCAAGACTTCGGTCTGGGTTAAGGTTTTTGATATAGTTTTCGGCAAAAAACTTTTATGAGGACATGGTTTTTAGTTTTGGGCAGCGATGTATATCAAACATAACTCTTTGTTAAAGTACAAGTATTTTTTTCAATCTCTGTTTAGAAATTTATTACAAAACTAACACGAAACATCAATACGATGCCGGAAAATTATAAAAGATGATAAATTAACATAATTTAGTGAAAAGATGATACAATCAGCAAACTACTCAAAAACCTCTCCATTTAGCGTTTCGAGAAAATATTACAAAATCACAAATTCATATTCTTTCAAAATTCCAAAAATATTGTAAAAATTATAATAAAATCAAACTTTTTTCAACATTCTAAAAATATTCCAAAAATTATTACAAAATCAAAAATTGAAACTTTTTTCAAAATTCCAAAAATATTCCAAAAATTCTTACAAAATCAAAAATGAAAACTTTTTCCAAAATTCTAAAAATATTGCAAAAATTATTACAAAATCAAAAATACAAACTTTTTTCAAAATTCCAAAAAAAATTTAAAAACTATAACATATTAAAAAATTTCCATGTCCAAATTCATTTTCAACTACATTTACGTCATAAAAACAGTTACATTTTTTTCCCCAAAAAATTGGCTAAAAAAATCAATGAAATCATTTTTTGACACGCTTGACATTATTTTTTTGACAAACTTATAATGCCATAATTCTCTATAATAATAATATATTTTCATGTTATACAAATTATTAAATTAATTTTTTTCCAAAAACTTGGGTAAAAAAATAAATAAAAATCTTTCTTTTGACACACTTGACAACATTTTTTTGACAAACTTATAATACCATAGTTCTCAATAATAATAATAAAATTTCATTTCAAACAAACAATTAATTTAATTTTTTCCAAAAAATTGGGTAAAAAAATAAATAATAATCTTTCTTTTGACACACTTGACAACATTTTTTTGACAAACTTATAATGCCATAGTTCGCAATAATAAAATAAAATTTCATTTCGAACAAAATTTTAATTTAATTTTTTTCCAAAAAATTGGGTAAAAAAATAAATAATCTTTCTTTTGACACACTTGACAACATTTTTTTGACAAACTTATAATGCAGTAATCTAGATTTTGGTCTCACATACCAATCCCGACCATCAAGATTTCTCCAAATTTAATGTTTCTACTCGTAATCACTTAAAATGATCGATTTTTAAGCAAAAAGTATGCAAATTTCCATGTTTTGACACACTTGACGATTTTTTTGACACACTTCCGGTACAGTTATCGAACACATCGTCCTTTCGGCTCTTCCCATTGAGTAAACCTATTTTTAGAAAAAAATATTTTGAAATCCGTCCAGCGGTTTTCTAGATTTCGTCGGTTGTGATGGCCGGACGGACGGCCGACAGACAGACACACATTTTTTTTTTTTTTGCTTTTTTAGAATCAGTATGTCCTAAAACGTCGAGAAATGCCAAAAAAGTGGGGGTAAGAATTTCACTTTGAGCTCATGAATGTAATACTTAGGTCTTTCAGACCGAAGTAATAGATTTTGTACAATAAACAAAATTAATTAAAACAAAAAATTTCGAAAAAGCTTTTCCAATTATGTAAATTTAATTTGAAAATATTTTTAAGAAAAGAAAAGTTGTCTTATTAATTTGCATCCATCTATTGAACGCTTTTTATAGTTAACAAAAGTAACATAAAAAGTCAATTTTAGCTACAGAAGAGGTTGCGTGATTGTTTCGCCCTTTTCTCGATTCAGTCAATCGTACAATTATCGAATCCCACATTTTCATTCGTATAGAAATAAATCAAATTTATTATATGGAACTTTTACTAGAAACTTTTGTTTTAATACGTAGCTAGTTGAAATTGTTTTATTCAAACCTCTAATTCAAGTGACAAAGGAAGCATTTCGAATTATGTAGAACACTTAATTATTTGAAAATGTTTTGTTTTACACTCATTTCTGCTTGACACAGGATATCACTTCATTTTTGTAGTGGGTAGATAGTTTTGACTATGAAACAGTAAGCTGCACCATTTTCACGAACTAAAATTTAAATTTTTGATGTTTTTTGGAGCAGATATCACGATTTTTTGTAGTTTATTGTTACGATAATTATTAGTTAATAATTATGGATTTACAATTTTTGCGACATACAGCTATTATGACGATTGCGGTTTTTGTCATTAAAATAAAAAAATCTAGCTCGTATAATTCGATTCGCTAAATACCTCGATAGATTACAAATAATGTAATCAAAGTGATGCGGTAGATCGCTGTTCGTGAAAAAAATAGCGACTACCACTTTTGCTTATTTACGCTGAACCTAGTAGACATAACCTCAAAAAAAGGTTTTGATCTAATTTTGTCCATATAATATAAGCTTATGGTGACTCGTTTAACATAAACTCACCTTTAAATATTAATATGAAATGAACTTAATACACATGACTGTAAACAAAATTTGTTAAAATATAACATTTTGAAAAAAGTTTTGAGTTTTGAGAAACTAATGTTAAAATAATTTTTAAGACGAATAAGTTTCATACTGTCTTTGGCTCCATCTATTGAACGCTTTTTACAATCAAAAAGAAAATCAACCAATGTCAATTTTACTCTGATTCTGTGGTTAAGAAAAAATTAGAAGGGAAACTGTCATAAAAAGTAAAAACTTTATTATCATTTATTTTTACTCTGATTTTGCATAAAAAAGCTAAAGCAAATTAGCTAAGAGTTAAGACCAATTTTAAAAGGGAATGTATTTGGTTTGTAGTGTGACATAAAAACATTACATATTAGAATTTGTTCTTTTAATGCGTATGGACATTTATGGACATTTGGGTGAAATATGTGTTTTAAATAAGAGCGGGGTAAATTATCTAGGAATTTGTTCCAAATAATTTTTTTTCCTGGATTGCAATATTTTTTTCTAAAATTTTACTCTAAATCTGCGTAAAAGGTTTTAACAAGACAATTTTTTTTAAAAAGAAGTGTGTTAAGGTTTACGTGTGTAGGTTGTCATAAAAACATTATTATAATTTGTTTTACTGCGAATGACTGAATATTTCCAAAAATTTTCGGGATTCAATTTTAATAAAATTCGTTTAAAAATCTCTACCGTAATGTGCCAATAGGTAGACCCTACAACAAAATATTGGAGTGTATTATTTAGAGCCTTTGTCCCAAACAATAATTCAGAGTATGCAATCACTTTTTCTAGAAATTTTAAATTATAGAAATTATGGTTGGTGTATTCGTTTTATATTCTTCAAAAATATCATTTAATGAAATTTTACTATGATGATTCTGGTTTTGACTAAGAAACATTAGAAAGGAAGTTATCATAAAAACATTATTATATAGCTTTTTTCTTAAACATATGTATTTATCGATCTAGCTTAAATGAAATTAAAAACTGCACCGTAAAGTGCCGATCACTAGACCCCTACAACAACACCGCGTGTGCTATTTGACGCTTTTGTCCCTAATGATGTTCCCGGGTATGCAAATACTTTTTCTAATAATCAACTTTTATAGCTGTCAAAATTTTTTCAAGTAGGACAGCATAGTTTTGGTCGATTGCATAGTTTTAGTCGATTTGCAGATACAAATAAACAAAAATTTTCACCGTAACAAGTGGTTAAAAGTTTGTTGAATCTTATTTTGAAATATGAAATTACATACTCTGAAAATTATTTTTTATTCAAAAATAGTTTTATTAAAATTAGTTTCTAGTTAAATAAAACAAAAGTGAGACTATATAAATTCAGTATTTGTATACTGAAAAATCACATTGAAATTAATCTTAATATTAAAACAAAATTTGAAATTAATATTAAAGCAATGATACTTGAACTAAATCTGTTACTTACATTTTTTTATAGTTCTAAGCCATGTTTAATATCGAAAGTTCATCTGAAGGCGATAAACAAATTATTGTAGATTCTGGACCAAATAGCAAACATGACGAGAATTATATTTTGGTTTTACATCATATGCTTAAGCAATTCTAGTATACTCCTCAAAATATTTGGTGCCAATATGCGAGATTTACCCGTAACCAACCCACACCACTAGATAAATCTTTGGCCCAAATTATATATCTTGCGGATTATTGGGTATGTTATTTTCATGAGCGCAGAAAAATTGGAAATAATTCAATCAATCGTTAAAGTTGGTATACTTTTATTATTTATTTCATTATAATCCAAGCTTATAAATTTATGATTTACTACAAAAACTCGTGATATCAGTTACAAAATCAGTTTGGGGGAACGGTCTGGAATTTGCACATTTTTTAGAATAACTCCGAAACTGTCTACCGCAAAATTCTAAAAACAATTACAATGTTTTTGAAATTCGGTGCTCTTTCAAATGACACCCCACTCGCTTGGGTCAAAAAAATTTATTTTTTACCCCTCCTTACACCCATCCCCTAAACACACAGAAATATAATTATTTGAGAGTTCGCTATAATTTTCGTTCAAAATATAGCAAACTTCCTGTCTCTACGAATTTTTTCAATTTTTTATGTCAATCAGTGTCGAAACGTAGAGGAAGGAACGGTCTGGAATTTGCAAATTTTTTAGAATAACTCCAAAACGGTGTACCGGAAATTTCTAAAAAAAATTGCAATGTTTTGGAAATTTGGTGCTCTTTCAAATGATACCCCACCCGCTTGGGTCAAAAAAAATTTTTTTTACCCCCCTGACACCCATCCCCTAAACACACAGAAATATAATTATTTGAGAGTTCGCTATGGTTTTCGTTCAAAATATAGCAAGCTTCCTATCTCTATGAATTTTTTCAATTTTTTCTGTCAATCAGTGTCGAAACGTAGGGGGGGGAACGGTCTGGAATGTGCATATTTTTTAGAATAACTCCGAAACTGTGTACCACAAAATTCTAAAAAAAATTGCAATGTTTTGGAAATTTGGCCTTCTTTCAAAAGATACCCCACTCGCTTGGGTCAAAAAAAGTTTTTTTTTACCCCCCTTACACCCATCCCCTAAACACACAGAAATATAATTATTTGAGAGTTCGCTATAATTTTCGTTCAAAATATAGCAAACTTCCTGTCTCTATGAATTTTTTCAATTTTTTCTGTCAATCAGTGTCGAAACGTAGGGGGGGGAACGGTCTGGAATGTGCACATTTTTTAGAATAACTCCAAAACGGTGTACCGGAAATTTCTAAAAAAAATTGCAATGTTTTGGAAATTTTGTGCTCTTTCAAATGATACCGCACTCGCTTGGGTCAAAAAAAGTTTTTTTTTATCCCCCTTACTTTTTTTTTTGAAAAAGTTTTTTTTATGCTCTCCCCACACCCATCCCCTAAACACACAGAAATATAATTATTTGAGAGTTCGCTATAATTTTCGTTCAAAATATAGCGTATTTCCTGTCTGTGAATTTTTTCAATTTTTTCTGTCAATCAGTGTCGCAACGTAAGGGGGGGAACGGTCTGGAATTTGCACATTTTTTAGATTAACTCAAAAAATGTGTACCATAAAATTCTAAAAAAAATTGCAAAGTTTCTGAAATTTGGAGCTCTTTCAAATGATACCCCACTCGCTTGGGTCAAAAAAGTTTTTTTTCACCCTTCCCCACCCCAATCCCTTAAAAACACAAAAATGTAATTATTTGAGAGTTCGCTATATTTTTCGTTCAAAGTTTATCAAACTTCCTGTCTCTGTGAATTTTATCAAATTTTTCTGTCAATTAGGCTCGAAATGCAAGGGGGAGACCAACTTTTTGTGTCACTTTATTGATAATAATTCAAAAACTATGCATTGCAAAATTCTAAAAAAAATGACAATATTTCTAAAATCAAGTGCTCTTTCAAATGACACCCCACATGACCTGGTTTTAAATGATGTTTTTACCCCTTAACATTCCCACCCCTTTAATAAATATAGTTATTAGTGTCTGCCACTTTTCTATATTTTTCATTAAAAACCTACTCAATTTTCTATCATTCCAAATATATTTCAAGATTTTCGATGAAGTAGGGTCGGAGTTAATCGGGGCAGTAAAACATCCCGAAAACGTCATTTTTCAAAATTATACAAAAAATGGTGAGGTGAAAAATTCCAAAATATATTTTTAAATAATGCTGAAATGAAGCCCTTTCATATGATACCCTACTCGTCTCGCTAAAAAAATGTATGTTTTCAAAGGCTTTACATCGCACAGTGGGATTTGTTCATACAATATTTGGCAAAAAATATAAGGAGTGCTCGTAGAATGTTGAAATTTTGCTCTGAGTCTTTGGTTAGCTCAATTAAGAAATATATAAAGTTTCATCAAAATTGGTCACGCCCACTACCCCACCGCCCATAGAACCCAAAATTTATTTTTGACCCAAAGTTTTTGAAATTTGGCACAGAGCCTTTTATTACCTCAATTAAGAATAAAATAAGGTTTCATAAAAATTGGCCACGCCCACTACCCACCGCCCATAGAACCCAAAATTTCATGATTTTATGATTTTATAAATTTTATGATTTTATAAAAGATTATTAATTATTTAAACTTTTTTTTTTTTTAATTGATAGTATGGAGTCTTACCTTTCATTTTATTATAGCGGGAGCACCTAGCACGACCTAGCAACCTTTTTTTTCTTCCAAGGAAGTTTGCAATCACGGCATATTATAGAACAAATTTTATTCTATCATATCTTTTAAACCATATGAGCGAACTTTATAATTTTTTTTTTGAATACGCAGAAAAGGCTATATTTGAAAATAATCACTATTTAAATTAGAGCAATAAAGTTATCTTACGTACAAACACTATAGAAGTGCGTAAACAATTTTCAATATTTTGGACCAAAATTTACATGTGACTTTACTTCATTATTTCAAAGACAAATAAACTTTTTTTTGGGATACAATTTATGGATTCTTCATACTGAATCAATTTTCTACAAAACTGCATCATTACATTTTTAAATTTTATGTGACGAAAAAATTACTTATTGCACAAAAAATCCCACTGTGCATCGTACCTCCTTAAAACAAACGAACACAACTTTATTTATTTTTTAACCCGCCATCTTGTGTGGATAGGTTAGTTTTATAAGCACCTCAAATTTTAAGTTCATCGGATTAATGGTTCACGAGGTAATCGAAATAATGTTAAAAACACGTTGTACTCTCACCAATAGTGTTCCGTATAAAAAACGGAACCCTAAAAACCGCGACCTCCTAGCTTCTTCGCTATTGAATTTAGAGGCATTTTAATTTGATAAGGAATAAAAAAACCAAACAAACCGTTTTCCGCGAAACAAAACAACTATTCGCGAAATGCTTGAATAAAAGTTGTTAGCGCTATTCCAAGGTATCCCCAGTTGACCGGTGGGACAACTTTCGTGGGACACCCTGTATGTTAAACAAAATTAGATCAAATCATTGTTTTAAGGTTATGTCTACTAGGTTCAGAATATTTAAGCAAAGTGGTAATCGCTATTTTTTTCCACGAACAGCTATCTACCGCATCGCTTTGATGGCTTCTTTTCAATAGATTGTACGTTCGTTTGTTACCGTGTTTTACTTCTTCTGGTTCGCTTTTTTCTAAATTGGGTTTTTATTGTCGGTTGTGCACTTATTGGCAAAGGAATTTGCGAAGAAATAAAATTTTCTATAGGAAAATGTTCATTACAATGCTTTTGCAACAACTTTAACAGATGCAGGCGCATTAGTTCTCTTTTATAATTAACTGTTTCTGGTTTAATACCGAACAACAGCAAAACAGCAAAAGCAATAGCAAAAACGCCACAATTAGTCAAATTAACCTGCGACTGTACTTTAGGGAATTCGATAGAGATTGAATGAAAATGTTGAAATAATTTTTGCAGAAATAGTATATGTTGGTCGTCCATGAATCCATTGTCCATTGAGTCATATATATAAATTGAATTAATTTTACAGTTGTAATAACAACTAACCCAATGACCACGACTGGGTAGTATTTGTATATGACTTAGGTTAGGCGAAATGGAATTCACTTTTTTTAAATTTTGAATGTATGTTGTCTCACATGGCTTAAAAACCGTTAAATTCTAAACAATGGCAGTAAATGCAGTCATATGCCTATCAGTAAGACAATTTTCACTGTTGATAATAAACTTACCAATATTTGTTAGGAATTGTAAGCCCAACATAGGTAATCCCTGCCATACAATTGTTTACCTTTTTACAGGCTCTGCCAATAGTTCGACACGTTTTTTATGGATTAGCTTTTCAACAGTACGATTTTCTGCGATCTGCAGAGGTATGATTTGTTCGTACTGGATACATTGCGGGAAATTTGTGATTTTGCCAAAATTATACATTTGAAGCAAATGCGGACGTATAAGATTATGTGCATAACTTAAAGATTCAGGTTTTACGTTATATAAACAAGAAACAGCAAATTCAATGGCATAAACACCACAGACATCGCTGTTAGGTTGCTGTTGAACGATTGGAAATGCAATATCTTCCAAACTTATGCTTTGAAAGAGTCTTTTCAAAATGAGTTTTAATTCTATACTCAAAATACATCTATTGATAGAATCGTAAATATAAACATATTTTGTATTATAAAAGCAACATACCCAATGATCCGGAAGATACATAATCTGGATCAAAGACTTCTCTATTGGTGCGGGTTGGATGAACTTCGCATATTGCCATGAAACTCCTTGAGGAGTTTACCCGAATTGCTTTAGCATATAATGGAAAACCAAAATATGGGTCTCAAGTTTTCCATTTGGTCCAGAGTTAACAATGATTTGTTTATCCCTTTCCGATATACTTTCGATATTAAACATAGCTTAGAATTATAAACATAAATATAAGTAAAAGATTTAGTTCTAGTGTCATTGATTTAATATTTACCTGGTTAATTTAACGAATAAGAATAATTTCAATATTTATTTTCAGTACACAAATACTGAATGTATATTATGTATATAATAACATAATCACAAATTATGTATAATCACAAATTATGTATATAGTTATATAACTATTTTATATAAAATTTGAATTAAATATAATTTTCAGTTATTTAAACAAGATTTTTTCAAACTCAGCTTTTGCAAACGTTAATCACTTGCTACGATGACAAGTTTTGTGATTGATTTTATATATATTTATAAAAGATGTCGTTTCACATTTCTCCGATAAACTAGAAATCTGCAAATCGACTAAAACTATGCAGTTGGGTGTCCTCAAAACATCCTATGTTCTTCATAGCCCTCTTGATTGACGTCATACTTAACACATAATGAACATTGCCATTGATCGCATGGAGGGATCAGTTTTTATTAATTTGTTAATTTTTTTCTATTTTTTTGATCCACGGGTGTGACAACCACGCGTACTCCAGTCCCTGCTATTGGCATATGAGTTAACGTGAGATATCACATACCACTGGCAATAGCAGTGAGATATCACTAGCCAAGGTGATATCTTAGGGGTGCTGGCGGATGAACTGTATTCAGTCAACGGTAGCACTCTCAATCTTAGCTAATGAATATTCCTTTATGCTGGAACGCTGTAGCTTGCTCGATGAAACGAGCCTTCATATAACTACATATCTGAGCTTTAATCATTGAAAAATATACTGCGTCCCATAATCAGGGATTATGCCATTGGCTGGACTATTGGCAAACCAATTTTAGTTTTGTTCCTGCAAATTTGTAAAACAAATTTGCTTTTTATCTCTTATTTTATTTTTATTTTCCCTATCCTATAACGAAATATTGGCCTATGTCATATTTTATATGTGATAGGATTTATGGTTTAGTTATCCATTACTTAACAAAAAAATATTAAAAAAAACAAAAATAAACAGATTTGCGTCCATTAACATCCTTAGAACGCATGTTGTTGTGGGACCTTGGTCTTAAAAGGTTTTTATGTGTTGTTGTGACACATATTGTAATGCCTACTACACATCACATTTTATTAAAATAAAAAAAAAAAAAATATGCAAGAAATTGGATTATGTAGTGTTTTTGAATTTTTTTTATTGAGTTTTAATTTCAAAATGACGCTACAAGTTCACGACTTTTCTATGCTAAAAGATGAAGCAGGCTTATGATATTGGAGGTTTCGGTGTCCTGTATAATTTTCGAAGTTATTTAAAAATAAGATTTTTTCCAAATGAGATTAAACAAACGCTAGCCACTTGCTACGGTGAAAATTTATGTTGATTTGGTATATTCATATAATACACCCCGATCTTTTGATGTAGGGTCTAATAATCGGCACATTGCGGTATACTTTTTCAAACAAATTTAATTTAAAGTGGAGATTGGATACACACCTAAACCTAAACACATACTATTTATAAAAATCTGCTTTGACTAGGATATTTTTACGGAGCATCAGCAGTGTTGCCAGATCGAGGGATTTTTTCCCGTTTGCGGGATATTTCATATAAAACGGGAAAGCGGGAAAAAACTTGGAAAGTGCGGGATTTTTCACATTTAATAATAGAATCGTTTTAATTTTGAATTTTTATGATCAATTAAACTCAAGTAAGTAAAGAAGTAATTGGAATTTTTTCAATACAAAAGAATCGTTTTAAATTAAAACTTATCTTGAAATGGTTGCACCAACCAATTTTTTACCAGGCTTCAGGCCCTAAAAGCATATGCCATCTATCGGCTTTAGTATTGTCAAAGCCTTTTGCTGTTTAAATATTTCTTAGGGAGATAGTTACGTTTTGAAAACCCCAACGGACCAAAATGTTATCTGAATTTCAGGAATATTTTGATGCTGCTAAACGAGAAATGAAATCGCCTGGAACTACAAGTTGGCTCTCTATGCATCCATCCTTTTTAAACATATTAAAAAAATTGGGATGTTTGGCATCACTATTTTATTTCTGAGCAGTTGTTTACGTATCGAAAAAGAGCTATTACAATTTTTAAATTTTTTGAAAATCATAAAATCAAGACATATTTACTTCTTTTAAAAAATTTTGCTTCTCAATTTTAATAGATTTTATTTTTCAAGGAAAATTTTACGATGTGAGCGAGGTATAAGCGAGCATTAAAAATTTTCGAGAGAATAAAATTCATTAAAAACGAACCCAATACAACGTTTAATCCTCCTATAGAGTAACATTTATTAATTTAAATTGAATTATTTTAAAATTTGTTGATAAAACAAGTAAAACGAATAAAGAAAAACAATGAATTTTATTGTATTTTTTGAATAATTAATTCCAAACAATTAAATAAATTTGATTCAATTTCGATATCTATTTAATTATTTGGTATTTTGAAAATGAAAAGTCTATAAAAAGCCTAATGAAAGCCCTACCTGATGAAAGACATCAAATTTTATACTTATGAGAAACCAAAAAACAATCTTTTGGAAATTTTATTCAATTTAATCATAGTAGTCTTTGTCTTTTACAATATTCGAGAGAGGGACATGCGCCTCAGTTTGAATTGACTGTTTTTTATATAATCAGTAGGTCTATTCCGGCATTTCTCTGGGAATTGTGAATTGAGAAAAAAGTGCAATAAATGAAATAACGAAATATTTTCTAATACGAATTTGTTATTTCCCGCGGCACGGAATACTAGTTATGAAAAATTGCTACAATTTATTGGTTACAGGTCGAAAATGTTTGCTTTTGATTTTTTATAACATGCAATCAAATTTTTATAAAATAAAATAAAATTTATTTCAGCATTCAATACAATCAAATAAATTGTTTTATTGTGTTCCGCCACATTCGCGGTACAGAATAAAATTAACAGCTGTTTGTTTCATTCTATATATTAAGACTAATAACGTACACAATCATAGCCGTAAAAAACAGAGATAAACCTATATTTATAGTTGTCGGAAGGATAAATATTGTTATAATTGTGGTGGTTTTTGAAGTTTTTTTCAATAAATAATTCAATTTATATGTATATTTTTATTGAAAACTTGATGGGAATTTCTGAGGGATTTTTTCCTTAAAAAAACGGGAAAAATCGGGAATTTTGGATACGTCAACGGGAAATTCGTTGTTGAAAATCTGGCATCACTGCATCAGACCTAAAATTACATTTGATGATATTTGCGTAGACAAATCTTTATTAGCCAGTTTATGAATCACCCTATAAAACATGAAAACACATATTTCTAATCAATCGTTCGCAGTAAAAGAAATGTTAATAATGTTTTTATGATAACCGACACACCTTCTAAACGCAATCCTTCTTACAAAAAAAATCTTAATTAAGAAAGACTCAGAGTTAAATTTTTTAGATTCTAGAAAAAGATATTGCCAACCCGCGAAAAATTATTAGGGATAAATGCGTTAAATAATATTATAACAACTTCCGTTTTTTGTTTGACTTAGTCAAGACCAGAACCATCAAAATAAAATTGACTTTTTATGTTATAGTAAACTATAAAAAACGTTCAATAGATGGATGCAAATTAATAAGACAACTTTTCTTTTCTTAAAAATATTTCCAAATTGAATTTACATAACTGGAAAAGCTTTTTCGAAATTTTATGTTTCAATTAATTTTGTATACGGTTTATTCAATTGTACAAAATCTATTTCAAATTAAAATTTAAAGATGAGTTTATGTTACAAAACTCGTCATAAGTTCTTATATGTTAAACAACATTAGATCAAATCATTTTTTTAAGGTTATGTCTACTAGGTTCAGAGTAATTGAGCAAAGTAGTAATCGCTATTTTTTCACGAACAGCGATCTACCGCATCGCTTTGATTTCATTTTACATGTGCCTATAATATATAAAATTTCAATTTAGTTTTTATTTAAAATCCCTAAATATAAATAGAAAACAGAACACGTATGTGAACAATATTTCACTATAGCATGGTCAACTATAAATAGCGACTTTGTTAGTGGATCATTTTGAGGGCAGTGGTAAATGGCTGTTTACATATTACCTAACGAAATTTTTGCCGTTTCAAGTAGATGAACCACTTAAATATACAGCTTCAACATTGAAGTTACACGAAAAAATGGATGCCCCTATTTGAAATGACAAATTGTGCGGCAAATGTTATTGAATGTTCATATAACGTCAAAAAAGTCATAAGGGAAATAAAAATCTATGAGGCAACTGGTAAACGAATAGAAAGTATTACCAATTTATAAACGACATCGATTGCAGCCGAGTGAGTTTTTCCGCATCCAGTTAATTTATAATTAAAAATAGAATACTTCACTGAGTGGTAGTTAAATCGATACCTTTTGTCTCCACTAATGTCTTGGGCAACAAATTTTTACTTGGAACAACATTTATAACTTAACACCTTTGGTACATAAATATCTATAAATTGTTAGAGTTTATAGTTAAAACACACTTTATATCTATATATTTATTATGGACCGATCTTTTTTTTATTCAAAGTGTTTAGTTCGAAAAAAAATTATATATTAACAACTCTGAATAGTCGAAGATACCATTCCACTAGGGATAAGGTTGGAATGTATATTAAGTTTCTCTGAGAAAACTATAAACGCTGACTTTAAACCCGTGGGGGAAAACCCACGAAGCTAAGGCATTCCAGAGATGAGCGACTCTGTTGAAAAAGTAACGTTGAGTGGCTAAAGTTCTCCACCTAATTACTTAAACCGTTAAAGGATGGGTCACTACAGTTGCTCTGGTGTGACGAAAGGTTTGCATATTTAGGTGAAATCGATTTAATCTCGTTAGATAACCGTTCATCCATAATAAATTTATACAAAATAGTCAAATCAGCAACATTTCGTCTGTGCTGCAAGGAATGAAGTTCTTTAGTAAGATTTGAGTTGTCAGTTGTTAATGAGTTTAATAGCTCTTCACTGTACAGAATCAAGCAGCTTTAAACTACCAAAATATACTCCACCGCATATGTGAGAACAATATTCCATTGACGTATAAATAATTTATATATTAAAAGAAGTTGCTGGCCATTAAAAAACTTACGACATCGCCCTAAAAATCCTAGTATGAACAGAATTCTTAGCCAGATTCAAATTACTAGCCAGATATAAGAAATAAACTTCTTCTTCACTTCACCCTTCTTCAAAAAATATATTGAGGATGCAGTGTTTTACTTGTATATATTTAGTTAGGGAATACTATGCCGACACATCCTAAGCGTAGCGTAAAGATACTGTAAAGATATGTTACAATCCATCTGCAGATCGTAGCCCAAGAAAACAAACATTAGATTTATTATAAGGGAAATGAGAAAGCGTAAGTTCATCGAGTCAAAAAATCTAGAGAATACTTTTCTTGAGATATCTAAATTTGGAATGGTTAGACAGTTCAACTTTGATACGTTATACACACGATGAAGATGTAACAATAAAATATTTGGCACCATTGATAACCTACCGTACGAGTCAGTTAAACAGCTATTAAAACACTAGGCGTCTATGCCATCGCATCCAAAATAGTTGTGTGAAAAAGCTAAACAAGCGTCAAAACAACAAAAACTTTTGCCCGCCAAAAACCCAATTGTGGGCAAGGAACGAACTTAATCCAGGTAATCAGAAGAATGAAATTATGAAAGAATGCTCTGATACCAGGAATAATGCCACTGACATAAAGTTGGTCTAAGGAATTAGTTGAATTCTTCAGTCAAAAGATAGAAGGAATGGGTGAATCTTGATGTTATGCCCGCCAAATTACGTGATATTTAACTGGTAGCATTTATAATAAAACCTTCAATCAACTCCAGAACAAACTTAAGTTCGGTATAGGTGAGGTGACAGGAAAATAGTTCTTTGTAGTTCAAATCTAACAGTAAAGGCTATTTTCCTGATCAAACACCATACTTTTCCATTTTTTGTTTATAATACGACTGCATTGCATTTTTCATTAGCATTTCTATTAATAATCATCGGTACACCTGATTTTTTTTCTTTGACCCACTCGAAGTACATATCAAGGTTATAATAGTTTTTGATTATATATGTGCATTCTATTTACGTTTTGAATTTTGTTTATTTTCCTTGTTTTTATAAAAATGAAACAAAAAGAATTGCTAGCGTTTAAATTTCTCTTTTTCATATTATAATAAAACAGAGAAAGAAATGAGTTGTTGCAATACATAAACATCTCCAGTTCTTTTTGCTTGTATTCTTAATTGATAAATGGATGGTTCTAACTTTTGTTTATGTTTTATAAATAGAAAAAAAAGAAAAACGTTTTGGAATAAAATGAAATAATCTGTTATTCACTGGTTTTGTTGTATTGTATGCAGTCATATGCACGACGAGTTAAAGATATGTGCAATCAACTCTCCTACTCCCTCTTTTTATTTATTTTTTTAAAATAGATGAAAAAGAAATATTCTTGAAATTTTTGTTTTGTAATTGAGATTTAAAATAGAAATCTTGTGCACACTCGTGATAGAAGTTTATCTAAGTCGGGATAGAAGTTTATTTAATGGTTTAAAATCATTAAAATTAAATTTTATCGAGTTACAATTGAATGTTTCAAAAACTTGTGATAGAGTGGTTATATCCTCTGGGTATTAAATTAAGAAAAAAAATTATTAGTATTTAGTTTTTGAAAAAAAAAAAAAAAAGTAAAATTTATTTAAGAATGGGAAAAGAAAATAAAGTTTTGTTATTTATATGTAAAGTGGAAACAAGTTTAGAAGAAAAAGAAAATTCAGAATAAAGAAAAAGAAATAGCAGTGTAGTTATATGTGTTGTGTGTGCGAAATGGTGAAATTTAACAAATCTTTTATAGGGTGGTAACTAATGTTATCATTCCATTCTGTCATCATAATTCATAGTGTTGATTTAGACACAAGAGATGTTTCCAAAAAACTAAATTTGGGATTGAACTTATAAAAAAAAGGTCTGCGACCACCGGAGTATGATTTAGAGATTAAGTGTAAAGTTCATCAAATTCGTAGTAAGATACATGCAGCTTACGTATAAAATTGTATTTTTTTTAATCATTCCGTCCAATGATGTACATATCTCAAAAAGATTTAACATAATATATAATTACCTCAAGTATACGGATTTTTTTTGGCTTATGTATAATACAACAATCAAGACATTAAGTTAAGTTTATTTTTTTTACTATTTAAATATTCATTAATTTTTGTTTGAGTGTTTTAAACCATCATGGTCTTGTAAATGTAAATTTTTTTTTTTTTTTTTTTTTTTTTAATAAAATGTGTTGTGTAATAGGGTTTAGAATATGTGTCACAACAACACATAAATACCTTTTAAGACCTAGGTCTAGACCTGGGTCCCACAACAACTGGCGTTCTAAGGTGTAGATTAACGCTTTTTTTAAACATCTGTGGGTTGAAGCCACCTGAGACTAAGTGTTCCGGCAAACTATTCCATTTGTACGCAGTTCGGACAAAGAAGTCTCTCTGCGATCTGCCAGTATGACAGCGCGGGATCTTTACCGTTTCACTGGTTGCGGCAGCCGATTGCCGAGTGGAACGGGGGTAAGAATAAGTTTGAGGCATGATGCCGCTGATTTCATCTGAGCACTGCTGATGACGATATTTGTAAAAAACAACGAGGTCAGCAACAGTGCGACGATGTTGTAGGGAATCAAGTTTTGATGTCAAAGTTCGATCACCCACAATTCGTATAGCTCGCTTTTGAACAGAGTCCAAGAGGGCCAAGATGGAAACAGAGGCAGCACCCCAAACTTGACAGCAGTACTCCATACAGGGACGAATATAGGACTTATAAACATGGAGCAATTGGTATGGAGTAAAAAATTTTTTGCATCTATTTAGGAGGCCGAGTTTTTTGGACGCGCTTTTTGCCATCGCCATTACATGATCGTTCCAGAGTAGGTCATTTGAAACTGTGACACCCAATAAACGAATGCTTTTACATTCACCTATTGGTTCATCACACATACTAAATAAAATATCTTTGGGGAACTCGGTCTTTAATCTGGAAACAATCAACAGCTGTGTTTTGGTGGAGTTGAAATTGACAAGGTTTTGGTCACCCCAGTCGGCGACTTTATTCAGGTCTTTGTTCAAGTTTATGGCAGCGTCTCTCCGGGCAGGATTAATTCGTTCGTGCATTTTACCTTTTGAAGGAAGGGGCTCGAACGACTTGTGCAGAGTACTATCATCTGCAAAACTATTTATTGGGTTGCTGGTGATTTTCAACAATTCGTTGATATAAATCAAAAATAAGGTTGGGGACAATACTGAGCCTTGGGGTACACCAGCGTTAATTAGTTTAGACTCAGAAGAAAATCCGTCTAAGGTTACCGAAATGTGTCGGTTGGACAGAAAATTTTGAATCAGCTTCACAACATTGGGATGAAAACCGTACGCAACGAGCTTGTTGATTAAGTTGGCATGCCAGACTCGATCGAATGCCTTGGAGATGTCTAAAGCGATAACGTATGTTTCACCACCTTTATCAAGTATGCTGTTCCAACAATGCGCTACATAGTTTAATAGATCGGTAGTTGATCTTTTGTTTCGAAAACCGTATTGGCTGTCGGATATCAAATGATTTTCTTCCAGAAATTTTGAAATATGTGTATTAATATAATGCTCATAGACTTTGGATAGGACCGATAGTAAAGCTATTGGCCTATAATTTGAGATATCGGATTTTGGTCCCTTTTTGGGGACAGGCTGGACATTTGCCAACTTCCAGCACGAGGGAAATATACCAGATTTGTAGGATTGGTAGAATATTTTAGTTAAAGTTGGTGCAAGTTCTTTGGAAAAGGTTTTTAAAATAATGGGTGGAATATTGTCCATTCCTGATGCTTTGTTGATGTTTAACCCCTTTAAAAGTTTAGCGACTATTTTGGGTTTGAAGTGAAGTTCATTCATATTAACTCCTGAAGACTGGATTTGGGGTATTTCTTTAGGAGTTTCCAAAACAGTGGAGTTCAGAGCAAAGCGTTCAGCGAACAAGTTAGCTTTTCTTGCGGGATCATTGACGATTAAATCACCATCAATAATAGGGGGAATAGAAAATTTTGTACCAGAATTTAAAGAATTGATGGCACTGTAGAAACTCTTGTCAGAAACAGACATAGACGTAAGTTTTGAGGCTTTCGCTCTGTCAATTTCGGACTTTTCGTTTGAGATAATCTGATTAGATATTTTGTTGGCCTTTAGATATTGGGATCGATTGGCGGGAGTTTTGTTATGAATCCAAATATTAAATGATCTACGTTTGTTTCTAAGTGCCGTTTTGGCAGCTTTCGAATACAAGTATTTTTGTTTGGGTTTTACTATGGAGAAAGGGACAAATTTATTGATAGCAAATTGGATGGTTTCTGTAAAGTTTTGAGCAGAAACATTTACATTGTCAGTGTAAAAACAATGACGGTCGAAAGGGAAACCATGGAAAAAATTTTGAAGACCACTCTTATCCATTTTTGAGTAGTGAAATATTTTACGGGGTTTGGGAGTTGTAGTTTTAAGTAAATCAGTTTTGATAACTGATGAGATTAAATAATGATCAGAATTTCCAATACTACCTTTCGCGACATCGACACTCGTAATATCTGGCATTGTGGTAAGATAGAGATCTAAAAGAAAACTATTATCACCGCCATTACGGGGAGTGAAAGTCGGGCTTTTAACAATTTGGAATAGGCCCTGAGACGCGGCAAAAATTTCTGCCAGTTTTCCACTATTGTCAACATCGTCGGTCGATTTGGAGAATTCCAACCATGATTTGTTGTGGACGTTGAAGTCACCGGTAACGATAACTTCACAATTAGGGGACTTTGCTCTAATCTCGTCCACAATTTTTGTCAGTATATTAAAAAAGTTTGGGTTACGTTTGTTGGGGGACCGGTATAAAGCTATTGTAAAAAAAGTCATTTCTGGAAGACAAATCTTTAAAACCATTGTATTGAAGCCGTCACCGTGTAGTTCAAAATTTGGAAAGCGCGTGTACGCAACACTCTCATGAATGAATGCGCATACGCCCTGATGGAGTTTGAAAGCTGATTCGAGCCTATATTTGGAATTAAGCGATTCTATAAAGAGAAAATTTTCAGAAACTTGTGTTTCTGTAAGGAATAGAATGTTCGGTTTGTCGTGCTCAAGATGATGTTGCACGTGGTCATGGTTAGCGTTCAATCCGCAGATGTTTTGAACATGTATTTTAAAATTTTTTATTGATTCATATATGTTTTGTCCCTGCAAATTCCGTGGACGTGCCGCTTTATGGGCGGGTGGATTGCGCAAATTTGCTTTACCACTTGCAGACTTATTTTTTTTCGGTTGTACTGCCATATATATATATCAAAAAGTTTTATTTTATTTTTTTATGTTTTATTTTAAAATGCATAACTAAGTAAAAAATCCTATCATACTACAAAATATGACATATGCCAATATTTCATGATAAGATGAAGAAATAATAACAAAATAATAAGTGAAAAACAAATTGTGAGAAATTTGCTGAAAACAAAACAAAACTAAATGCCAATAATCCAGCTGATGCAGCGCACCCCAGACGCACCGCCCACCACCTAAATCGAGGCACGAAGCCCACACATAACTACGTGTTGGTCCGATTCCTCGGAAGAGCTAATGAGCGGTACCGCTATCGAACGCTGCCCAGCTAAGACTGGAAGTGCTGCCGTTGACTAATTAAAGTTCGTCCGCCAGCACCCTAAGATATCATCTTGGCTAATGACATCTCCTGCCATTGCCAGTGGTATGTGATATCTCACGCTAACTCATATGTCAATGGCAGGGACTGGAGTACGCAGGGTAGTCAGACCCGTAGATCAACATTGATCATAATCGATCAAAATCGATCCCTCCTGCGGGAAATTATATTAGTGTTATGTTGGAGATTTTCCTTGTTAGAGTCCGTGCGTCCGTATTCATGTATCGTTCTTAAAATTTTAAAACGCTTGAATAATAGATACCGGAGCTATCTATAATTAAAGTCGATTGCGACATTGCATAAGAACCTTTGGAATATAGCTTGTGTGCTTACTGCACACTAAGACGCCTTACAAATACATAAGTGCAGTAGAGATAAAACTGTAAATTCTATCAATCAAGAGATCAACAAATGCCGATATCATCTAGGAGTGAATTTCACTGATCGAAATTATCAACATACATTGAACCCTTTCAATATCCTAAAGATCCTAACATAAACTTGGTTATTGTTGTACCGACGAAATGTGGTGCTATTCTTTCATTCTTTATAAAGGTGGTGCTATTCCTTATGTTGTACTTCACTGGAGTAGCAATTATTATAACAAGAAATCGACAAGTTGACGGTAACAAAGTAGTTTTCGATCTCGTTAAAAAGAAGGGTGTAGATGTCGGGCTGTTTATTCACAGCTTACCTATTTGTTTTTGTTTTCCCTGTGAAACAGGGTTTGTTTCAATGTATGATAAACGCAACCAAAACAAATATGAACGCTTTTTAACTAAGGCTGTATACTAAAGGACGACTCATTTCTTTCATAAAAATCTAATTTGAAATATCAAATACATTTTATACTTAATTTAGGTTATATTTATAAATCTGATCAAATATTTAAATTAACATAATTAAAAATATTAATATCGTGCATGACTTTTCTGTCTTTTCTGATATAATATGGCGGCAAATAAGTCACGAATCAAATAAATCGTCGTTTGGAATGCAGCCTTAGTAATTAAATTTTTAATTTTCAGTTTTATTGATTTTTTTTGTTTATAAATATAAATATATATTACAATTTAATATACATTTTAAGAAATATAATTGTAAGTCAAACAAATAAAAAAATCGAAGGTTGTTATACAATTAACATAATTCCAAAAGTAAAACGATTTAAATTTGATAATAATTTTCAATAATAGTTATTTATTTATCTAGAACGAAAAGTGAAACTTTAAAGTACGAGCTAGTTGTTTACGGCCGAGGCGTCTAGCCGAGGACGAAATTACTAGTGGGTACCTTTAAACACACTTTTCGTTTGAGATAAATACAACATTTTATTTCATACTGGAGATTTATTAAAATATAGTAAAAAGAAATGAGTTTTAAATTTTGCTCAAAAAGTTGAACTTTAACGTCCTAGGACTTTATAAAATTTTATAAAGTCCTAGGACGTTATAGTTCAACTTTTTGTACCATAAATAATCCGAAAAATGTCGTTTTAGATATCAGTATGAAATAAAAAATATATGTGAACTGTAGGAAGCCTACATCGCTTAGTTTTTCTTTTGGTTTCTTTTAAGATAAAAATGTTTTTCGGCAAACGGCTGTAAAGTTTTACTTTACTGCCGCTAGAGAGAAGGTTAAAAACGTACTTTTTTTATGTTTATTCAAAGCGGCTGTAAAGTAACGCCATTTTTTTACGGCGGCTTTAAAGTAGTTTTTATATTTTTACGGCGGTAGTAAAGTAAATTTCATATTTTTATATTAGTAAAGTAAAATAACATGATATTATGAATTTGTTCAAAAACAGAATGCATTTCAGTTCATTTTAATGAATTAAAATCAATAAAAATTAATTTCAGAAAATTTTTTGCCTCATATTGCCTTTTTAAATCATATTTATAAAAAAATTGATGCATTAATTTCATATTTTTAAACAAATTAATCGTTTGCCGAAAAAATTGTGTATTTAATTCGGAGCTAAAGTGTTCACTTTAGCTCCTAATTTAATAAGTTACTATTATTATGATAAAAAAAAATTGATAACAAAATGAAAAAAAATAAAACATAACCTTAAAAATATTAGAAAATAGAAAACAACCTAACAATATTATTTATAATTTTGTGAATTATTTTTTTTTATTTGTTTAATTCATTTTCATTTATCAAAATGATGCGAATTCGTGCATTAAATTTACAATTAATAAATTTAAAAACAAATAAAAATATGTTTATTTATATATTTGTATTTTTATTTTATTTATATTTAATTTCTTTGCTTATTTTATATTTAATTTTTAACGGCGTCAATTTTTTCATTTGCTGCTGTTTTCCCTTTTTCTAGAGTTGCAGCAGTTTTATCTTTGGCTTCCACAATTTTATCACCGGCTTGATTAGCAACATTTTTTACTTTCGCCGCTCCATCTTTGGCTAAATTTTTAGCACCTTCTGCAGTATCTGACAACATAATTTTTGAGTGATGCTAGAAAATAATTAAAAAAAAAACTTGTTATATTTTCCATTGACGTCATTTAATTTATAAGTTTTTTTAAAAATATTTTATTTTTCTTAGATGAAAACGTTGTTTAAATTGATTTCTTTTGTTTTGTGTATTCTAAATTGAAACTAAATTAAACAATATATTGACCATGCAAATTTTAATGTTGAAGAAATTCTATGTTTTATCTTCAAAAATAAAATTTTATTTTTAGAAGCCTTGAATTAATCCATAAAAGATTTAGAACAATCCAGCAGCTACTCAATTATGTTTATTTATGTTTTCATGAATCATGTAAAAGTTATAATAGTATTTTATTGCTGAAATATTTATTGAACTGGTTTATTCTCGAGCAAAAGTATTGCAAAATTTTTGAGCAAATAAAACTCATGCAATAAGGAAGCAATACAATACTTTATCCATTTGACAAAAAACATATGTTTATTTGATTTAATTTCGAAGAGTTAAGAAACACTACATATTCTTTTGATATAATTTTAGATCAGAGCATGTGGATTCATTTTAAATATTTATATTTGCCATGTTCATATAGAAACAAACAAAATTTTTTTATTCTGTGGCGCTAATTCAAAAATTAAAGCGCAACACAATTAAAATTTTTATTATTCGTGAATGTAAGAAAATATACAATAATGCATACTATTATTATTTTAAAAATACACAAATAAAGTTGGTTTTAATACCGTAAACTAGATAAAATAGAATTATTATTGTTTTGCGATTTAAAATAAAAAAGAAAAGAAAAAAAATACGTTCTTCTGTATCAGTAACAATTAACATCACAAGTATTCTAAGAAAATTGTATAATTGGGTGATTAGTGTATCATGCATCGTTTTACTTTGCTTACAAAGTTGATCTCTTCGATTTTAACGTTGAAGTTATCTTTATTTGTAACCTATTTCAGCATTGACGATCATTAAAATGATTAAAAATTAGTTGCTCACACGAGATAAAATGCAACTTACACGGCCGGCTAAATTTTGACGAAAATAAGTTCATCGTAGAAAAATTATGGTAATCATTCAAAGTCAAATTGACATTTTTCCACTTATATGAAAATTGAATTTGCTTAGAGGTCTATTTTCCTGTGAAAGTAGCAATTTATGAAAGCACTATGAAAATATTTTCATCTCTAGTGATGAAAATTGACAAGGCTTATGGAGAGCACTGTATTTTTATTTATCGGAGTTGTAACGACCGGCTAGACATGTGAGGATGAGACAACTGTTGTTTCCAATAAGCTAACAGCTGAAGATTTTTTTTTAATATCTATGGGCTAATCACCCATACAATTGATACAATTGATACATAACAATTGATTTAATTAAGTCTTCAAGTGAAACTCAACCAGAATATTTATTGAATTGTTAAAATTAATACAAAAGAAACTCCAGGACAGCCTACCCTCCTATATGGAACGTCAATTACCCAAAAACAAAGTTGATGACAAAACTCAGGAGACTTGTAATTTGATGATATGTAATACATTTTAGTATGTGTACGTTCTAAAGATTATAATTATTTCATTAATGACATAATTAATATGAAAACTATTAACACCATTTGTATAGTTGCTTATTTTTCTAAAAACATCACAAATAAAAACCAAACTGGTACTTATAATTCTTTTGAATCTACTGAATGCAGTCAAAATCAAATACAATTAGGTTTACACAATTTGAGTAAGGTAAAACACAATTTCTGTCTGTCAATTTTAAAATTTGTGCAATAATTGTGGAAGGGTTATAAGAACAGCATTTGTGCAAGCAAAACATCAAATTAAATTTGACACATTGTACATGTACAAAAATTAAATAAATTTAAACTAATTTCAAACTAACTTAAACAAAATATATCGAAATTGTTAAAAAAATTATATTAGCTCTGAATTATAAATAAATTAACAATATTTAGCACCAATTTTAATTTGTTTTTGTTTACATAACCTAAATAACTTATTTATTTTGGCATAACTTACGTCAAAATTACGTCAAAGTTGTGAAAAATTTCTTCTCATTAGGGCATTCGAGTAAATAATGACGATTTCTCAAGTTAGTAGTTAAAAATAGTACATTATATAACTAGGTTGAGAAGTAAGCTATTATTGACCGAGAACTTTTAGTTCCTGAGGCGCGTAGCGCCGAGGGATATAATGTTCGAGGTCTATATTAGTGTTCTCAACCGAGGTATATATAGAATTTTTTTAACTACTAACACTAATTATCATATTTGCTTTGATTAGATTTTGATATTAGTCATTTTCCATTTCATTTTTTAAATATCTTAAAATATCAAGTAGCCTGGAAGTTTAGTTTCATACAAATAAAACAAAACAAAGAAATGCAATTATTATTTGTTTGTGTTTTTTTGTTCATTTCAATTAAAAATAAAAGAAAATTTCTCATTATTAACCTAGGTAATTTTTTGTTATTATTATTGACCTAGGTTGAGAAAAATTACTTCTCATTGGGGCATTCGAGTAAATAATGGCGATTTCTCAAGTTCGTAGTTAAAAAAATATATTACCATTCATATGGAACAAAAAAAAATTCTTTGCAAAAGTTTGAAATTAAAAAAATAAAATATCACTCCGGGAGTTGGAAAGTAATAGAAAAATTAAACAAAAATTAAAATGAAGTGAAAAGAATGTTAGACGGACATACCACTTTAATAACTTCTGTTTATTTAGCGTTAACGGTAGCAGAGTAAGCAATTTTCAAAAATTGTATATGCTACAATAAAGAGGTCAACTTAAGGTGAAAACAGGTAGGAGAAAGTAAATTAAAATCACTTCTCTTCATTTATTTAAACATCTGACTCACTGTTCCTTTCCTAGAAAATAATCGTGCTATAGTAGTCAAGCTAATAAGCCGGTATATCTGGGAACGGAATGTAACAACACAGATTTTAAAATTCGTTTTTCTTTTATTCTTTAGATTTTCAGGAACATTCATCAACACTAACCCCTGCATTACCTCGAAAAATTAGTCCCAAATAGAAAGTGGTAATTTTGTTTTGGAAATCACAATTTTCATCTAGGCCATCTTCGGTGATTTTCGGAGTCTATGATTACGAATTCGATGTCGAAAAAATTGTAAATAAAAAGTACGAGTGTGTTAGCATCTTTGTCGTTATTTTTAATTTAATAAAATGTGTACATGAAGTGTGTTAGGAAATGAAACTCAAATTTATCCATAATACGTGTTACCCTATGATAACAACCTTTCTCCCACAACTGCCACTTGCATTTCCTAAATCCTGTCCAAAACCTTCGTGGTCATATTTCTTTTGTTCTTTAAAAAAAAACTGTCTCATGATTAGGGCCGGGAAAAAATATCGATATATCGATAAATATCGATAATTATCGATATATCGAATATCGATATCGGATTATAATATATCGATATATCGATATTATCGATATATCGATATATTGATATTATCGATATATCGATATATATATCGATATATATATCGATATATCGATATATATCGATACTATCGATGTATAGATGTATCGATATTATCGATATATCGATATTATCAATATATCTATATATCGATATTATCGATATATCGATATATTGGTTTTATCGATATCGATATTTTCGATAATTTTTTAAATATCGCCCGGCCCTACCCCTCTAGGGCCGGCAAAAAATATCGATATATCGATAAATATCGGTAATTCTCGATATATCGAATATCGATATCGGATTAAAATATATCGATATATCGATATTATCGATATATCGATTTATCGATATATCGATATTATCAATATATCGATATATCGATATTCATCGATATATCGATATATCGGTTTTATCGATATTTTTTTGATATCGATATGTTCGATAATTTTTTAAATATCGCCCAGCCCTACTCATGATATATGAAGTTTTCATAGACAATTACCTCAACGGTGATATTTGAATAAAATAACCTTCAGTTGTTCCTATTCAATTAGTCTGCAAGTGGCGGAAATGGTTTTTTATTTCTTAAAAATACGAAATTTTTATACTCCATAATAAATTTTCTCATCAAAAATTGCAATACTTACCATTTCTTTCGTTTTTTTTTTTTCAAAATTATAAAAATTAAAAAAACTAAAAAGGAGTGAACTACAATGATTAATCGAATTAATCTTGAATTAATAATCTTGATAAAACGTTTTTAAGTTTGATGATAGTGATCAAAAGATTTTAAGTTTGGGATAAAAATATTCACATTGTATAGAATAAAAAAAAAAAAATTCAGTTGCATTAAACGGACTAGAATTAAGTGTTTAATTGGTAACCATTCAAAAAAAAACTAAACTAAACTTGGTATCTATAAATGACACCTATTAAGTAATTATCATAACTTTTAATAATATAAAGTCAATAAAATGTGAAAGAAATTTTGATGTTAATTATTTTATTTCAACAAGATTTAAACTAAATATTTAGAAAAATATATTACTGAGGTTATACGAACCAATCGCTAACCATCAAAAAGCACACCGCCCGAGGAACACCTACATTAGTGTAAGTAATAATATTTAGTGATCTTTTTTTTCTGTTTTTAGGGTTCCATTTTTTCTATACGGAACACTATTGGTGAGAGTAAAACGAGTTTTTCACATTATATCGATTATCTCGTAAACTATAAATGCTATGAACTCGAAATTTGATTTGCGTATAAAACTAATCTGTCCACATGAAATGACGGATACAAATAAAACTAAAGTGGTTTTCGTTGTGTTTACAGGGCTACGATGTGAGACCTTTGAGAAAATAAATTTTTTTATAGATCATATGAAAGGGCTTCATTTCAGTATTCCTAAAAAGTTTCTTTTGGAATTTTACACCTCACCACTTTTTGTATAATTTTGAATAATGACGTTTTTTTTTCGTGTTTTCTTACCTCGATTAGCTCCGAACCTAACTGATCGAAAATTTTTAAATGTATTTGGAATGATAGAACAGCTAGTACGTTTTTAATAAAAAATATATAAAAGTGTCATATACTCATAATTAGATATATTAAGGGGGTGAAATGAGAAGGGTTAAAAGCACTATTTAAAATGTGGTAAGTGGGGTGTCATTTGCAAGAGCACCTAATTTAGAAAACAAATCAATTTTTTTTAGAATTTTGCGATGCAGTTTTTGAGTTATTGTTAAGAAAGTGAGACTTTCAGAAAGTTACCACCCCCCCCCCCCCCCCCCCTATGTTTCGACACTGATTGACAGAAAAATTTCACAGAGTTAGGAAATTTGGTAAATTTTGTATGAAAACTAAAGCGAAGTCTCCAATAATTATATTTCTGTGTGTTTAGGGGTCCGGGATAGAGAGGGTAAAAAAAACATTTTTGACCCAAGCGAGTGGGGTGTCATTCGAAAGAACACCTACTTTAGAATTCATTGCCTTTTTTTTTTAGAATTTTTCGGTAGCCAGTTTTTGCGTTATTGTCAAAAAAGTGTAAAATTCATACCGTTTCCCCCCATACGTTTCGACACTGATTGACAGAAAAATTTGTAAAAATTCATAGTTAGGATATTTGGTAAATTTTGTACGATAGTTATAACGAAGTCTCAAATAATTATATTTCTATGTGTTTAGGGGAGTTATAGACAAGAAAGTGCAAAATTCAGAACGTTCCGCCCCCTACGATGATTGGCCGAAAAATTTGAAAAAATTCACAAACAGGAGGAAGATTGGTAAATTTTGAATGAAAATCAAAGCCAGGACTCAACTAATTATATTTCTGTGTGTTTAGGGGATGGGTGTGGGGATTGGTATGTGAGACCAAAATCTAGATTATTGCATTATAAGTTTGTCAAAAAAATGTTGTCAAGTGTGTCAAAAGAAAGATTATTATTTATTTTTTACCCAATTTTTTGGAAAAAAATTAAATTAAAATTTTGTTCGAAATGAAATTTTATTATTATTATTGAGAACTGTGGCATTATAAGTTTGTCAAAAAAATGTTGTCAAGTGTGTCAAAAGAAAGATTTTTATTTATTTTTTTACCCAATTTTTTGGAAAAAAATAAAATTAATTATTTGTATGACATGAAAATATATTATTATTATAGAGAATTATGGCATTATAAGTTTGTCAAAAAAATAAAGTCAAGTGTGTCAAAAAATGATTTCCTTGATTTTTTTAGCCAATTTTTTGGGAAAAAAAATGTAGCTGTTTTTATGACGTAAATTTAATTGAAAATGAAATTGGACATGGACATTTTTGAATTTGTTATAGTTTTTGAAATATTTTTTGAATTTTGAAAAAAGTATGTATTTTTGATTTTGTAATAATTTTTGCAATATTTTTAGAATTTTGGAAAAAGTTTTAATTTTTTATTTTGTAAGAATTTTTGATATATTTTTGGAGTTTTGAAAAATTTAAAATTTTTGATTTTATTATAATTTTTTGGAATTTTGAAAAAAGTTTCAATTTTTGATTTTGTAATAATTTTTGGAATATTTTTAGAATTTTGAAAAATTTTAAATTTTTGATTTTATTATAGTTTTTATAATTTTGAAAAAAGTTTCAATTTTTGATATAGTTATAATTTTTGCAATATTTTTAGTTTTGGAAAAAGTTTGAATTTTTATGAATTTTTAGAATATTATTAGCATTTAGAAAAAGTTTAAATATTTGATTTTATTCTAATTTTTGGAATATTTGGAATTTTGGAAAAGTTTCCATTTTTGATTTTGTTTAATTTTTGCAATATTTTCAGAATTTTTGAAAAATGTTTAATCTTTGATTTTGTAATAATTTTTAGAATATTTTTAGGATTTTGGAAAGTTTGATTTTATTTATTTTTACAATATTTTTGGAATTTTGAAAGAAATATGAATTTGTGATTTTGTAATATTTTCTCGAAACACTAAATGGAGAGGTTTTTGAGTAGTTTGCTGAGTATAACTAAAAACCATGTCCTCATAAAAATTTTTTGCCGAAAACTATATCTAAATCCTTAACCCAGATCGAAGTTTTGATATCTCAGAGCTGTGAGATTTCAGCCCCTCCATATTTTTGTTATGCGTCTATGGTCTGGAAATATAAGGACATTACAACACAACTTTTTGTCAATAATTTTTAATATTGTGTTCTTTTACATTCTCGGAATCCTTGACGAGCGAATTTTATTCGCACTTATCTGACTTTTTTCTATTAGATGTTTTTCTATTATCTAAGTATTGTTATGAAAACAAAGAGAAAAGAAAGTAACAGGAAGACAAAAATACAAGATGCGTAAAATAATAAAATTTATTAATTCTCTTCTGCTACGTATATAATAAAAATAAAAATATGATCGTTTGCAAAGGAGCGAAATTGAAGAAAAATACAATATCGCTCCTAGAAGTAAAGCAGTAAAAGTAATTAAAAAAATATCGCGACGCGGATGCATAGGCTGACTTCACCACAGCTCTGGAAACATAGTGTTCTGGATATACAATGAGCTAATATCCATCAAATACTTTAATTAAAAGCTAACCAATGTTATAGACGTAGTTCTAATTATAATAATATTAAAGAAAACAGTAGTATCCAAACAAACATAAATTCTGTTGTACGAGAAAAAGTAAAAAAAAAATTTAACCGGAAGTTAGGATGCAGAACTGTTGTGAACCGTACTAAATGCTCATGTACCATGATTCATCCAATTCGATTATCAGGTGCAGATGTTATTGAGCTTCCAAAATAACAGGTGTTCGGAGGGCCCCTACCACTTTGTTTACTATCGCTAAAAATACTAATCAGTATGTCAAGGAATACATATTTGCATCTTTTTGCGATGTGTCATCAAAACTACTTAACGAACGAATGTTGTACGCTTCCAACAAACATTGAAACAATTAACAGGTGTACGGGAGGACCCCAACCACTTATCCCAATATTGTCCAAAAACTTATCAGTTCTTTGTCATTTAAGTCTTTATCTTTTTTTAAAGTGTCATTAAAATTGATTAATGAAGGAAGTCTGTATGCTTCCAACAAACTATAAAAACAAAGTGTGAAAAGTCAGAAGTTTTATGGTAGACCTCCCGCCACTTTGATCAATGTGTCCCAAAAGATGATAATTATCTTCTCACACTAATTGGAACCTTTTCCATAAGTTTCATCATAATCATTTCATTACTGTAGGCTGTAGTGTGCATAAACACTAAAAAAAATTGAAAATTTACAAAAAAAAAATTTTTACCGGAAGTGAAAAACCGGAAGTTGGGATGGAGAACTGTTGTGAACCGTACTAAATGCTCATGTACCAAGGTTCATCCCATTCGATTATCATGTACAGATGTTATTGAGCTTTCAAACAACAGGTGTATGGGACCCACGCCACTTTGTTCACTATCGCTCAAAGACTAATCAGTTCCTTGTCATACATATTTGCATCTTTTTCCAAAGTGTCATTAAAATTCGTTCACGAAAGAATGATGTGTGCTCCCAACAAACATTGAAAAATGGTGACACAATAAACAGGTGTTCGGGAGGCCCGGCACCACTTATCCCAATATTGTCCAAAAGCTAATCAGTTCTTTGTCATTTAAGTCTCCATCTTTTTCCAAAGTGTCATTCAAATTAATTAGTAAATGAAGTCTGTATGCTCCCAAAAAACTTTAAAAACAAAGTGTGAAAAGTAAGCAGTTGTATGTTAGACCCCCGCCACTTTGATCAATGTGTCCCAAAATATGGTAATTATCTTCTCACACTAATTGGAATTTTTTCCATAAGTTTCACCATAATCACTTCATTATTGTAGGCTGTAGTGTGTATAAAAACAGTGAAAAAAATTGAAAATTTACAAAAAAAAAATTTTTTACCGGAAGTGAAAAACCAGAAGTTGGGATGGAGAACTGTTGTGAACCGTACTAAATGCTCATGTACTACTTTTCATCCAATTCAATTATCAGGTACAGATGTTATTGAGCTTTCAAAAAAACAGATGTATGGGACACTCCCCCACCACTTTGTTCACTATCGCTCCAAAACTAATCAGTTTCTTGCCATAAATGTTTGCATCTTTTCCCAAAGTGCCATCAAAATTCGTTCACGAACGAATGCTGTGTGCTCCCAACAAACATTGAAAAAATGGTGACACAGTGAACAGGTGTTCGGGAGGACCACCACCACTTATTCCAATATTGTCCAAAAACTAATCAGTTCTTTGTTATTTAAGTCCCATTTGTTTTCAAAGTGCCATTAAAATAAATTAATATATGAAGTCTGTATGCTCCCAATAAACTTTAAAAACAAAGTCTGAAAAGTAAGCAGTTGTATGTTAGACCCCCGCCACTTTGATCAATGTATCCCAAAAGATGGTAACTATATTCTCACATTAATTGGAACCTTTTTAATAAGTTGCATCATAATCACTTCATTATTGTAGGCTGTAGTGTGCATAAAGACACTAAAAAAAACTTCAAAAAAGTACAAAAAAAATTTTTTACCGGAAGTGAAAAACCGGAAGTTGGGATGCAGAACTATTGTGAACCGTACTAAATACTCAGGTACCAAGTTTCATTCAATTCGATTATCAGGTAGAGATGTTTAGAGCATTCAAAAAAACAGGTGCTCCAGGGACCCCACACCATTTTGTTCACTATCGCTTAAAAACTGATCAGTTCCTTGCCATACTTGTTTGCATCTTTTTCCAAAGTGTCATTAAAATTCATTCACGAACGAATGCTTTATGCTCCCAACAAACAAAAACATTGTGGAAAAAACCACCTGTGGTATGGTGGACCCCCAAACCCTTTATCCAATGTACTCCAAAAGCTGACCAAATCTTTCTCATGTTACTTTAAAGCATTTACCAACGTTTCATGAAAATCGGTCGGTAATTGTAGGCTACAGTAGGGATAAACACCTGGAAAAAAACTTTTTAGCCGGATGTGACAAACGAAAGTTAGAATGCAGAAATATTGGAAACAGTACTAAAAGCATATATATTAAGTTTCAGTAAGATCATATGCCGAGATTAGAAGTTATTCAAGATTTAAACTTATAGGTGTTCGGGAGACCCCCCGCCATTTTGTCCAAATTTGAAATAAATCCAGATCTTCCATTTTCAAGTGAACCTGTATCATTTGCCAAAGTTTCATCAAGATCCTATGCAGAAAGTCCACAATTTTTATTGAATGCAAAGAGTAAACTCTGGACTTATATTTAAACAAACAAAAAATTAGAATAAAATAATAATTCTAGAACATCCAAATTTTCTTTTCTAGGTTATAAGGATTAATGATTCATACTCAATCAATACATACATTCGGCGACATAATGTCTGACAAAATTTTAAATGACTATTATATTTCAATCGAAATTTGAAACAACGCAATTTCATTTTTCATGAAAGAATAAATTCAATATTTTCTTCAAGGTTATGGTGTTTTCTTTGAGATGTGTTTATTTTATATATTTGTTAAATTAAATCATAAAAATATTATAAAATGATTGTCAGCTAAATCAAATAAAACACAAAATATTGTATGTATATTTATTATGTCATCGCTATGTAAATATCACCGGCTTGATAGGAAATTAAAGTAATTTGTACAGCTGACTAGATTCTAGAACATTCTGAAACCATTGAAAAAAAGGATATACAATAAATTAGAACCTAAAGATAAAACGGAAACGATTAAAGATAAAACGGAAAATTTTATCATTGGAACAGTAACAAAAGATAAAACATATGAAAGAAAATCATTACGGATTACCCATAAATCCACTAAACATTTTTGATTATTTTTTATTTAAATTTAATTAAAAGATGAAGGTTGGAAATATAATTTTCTTAAATTTCACTTAATTTGATAAATACTCACACAAAACACTAACACAGTTTTATATATTTTTATTCGTTTTTTCTATTAAAACTTCAATCCAATTCGATATAATTATACAACCAAACTAAATCAATTTTTTATATAATTAAATGTAATACAACACAAAGCCCGGTCAATCTTTAGCAATTAAACGAAGAAAAACAAATTATTTATATATAAGAAAACTATTTGATTTAGCTCTTTTCTAGTGAATTAAATAAAGTGAACTGAACAAGACTGAAGACAAACGTATACATGATACAAAAGTTTTTTAACAGCGAAAACAAAACTTTGTGTTTATTTTTTGTCTTCTGCACAGAATCGAGTATATAATAAAAAAAACTTGAATTCAACCGTCGTGTTTTGTTTATTTAAATAATAGATTCTAGATCATATGGAACAATGTATGTTTTGATATTTTTGTAAATTCGGTTTGTATGGATGAGTGTAAATAACAACAAAATCAGAAATAGATTAATCTGGCAGCGTAATATTCGTAATTTGGTTATAGGTGAAAAACACGTGAAATCAGCAAGGTCTGGAAATGAGGTTTTAATTTTGTATATTTAGGTATTGGAATTCGTTGACATCAATAAAAATTTTCTGCGTTTTTAGTTTTTTTTTTAACCCTATCTTAAGATACAGGGTGTTGAAAAATCAAGAAATTGCTCGACCCTGGTGTTTTGAAATGGCTCTACAGTAAACTGACCAGAGCCAAATCACTAAAATGTGGGACAAAATGGAAAAATCAGAAAAATTAGAAATAAATTAACCTGGCAGCGTAATATTCGTAATTTGGTAATAAATTGTCAGGTGTTGTTGTGAATATATGCCATTTTAGTTGAATTTTCGAAATTATTACTTATCAAACTTATTACGTTCGACCGACATGTCAAGTTGTACCGTCAGTATGTGTGAGGTGATCTTTGGAACTGTAACTGCTTCTAGTTGCTGCTTCTTGTAAGTGCATCTAGGTGTGGATGAGCTTGAATCTCGAATTCAACAGTCAACCAAAAATGACAAACAAAGTATATAGACATTTATGTTCAGAAACTGGATTGTGGAAGGTAAATATATAAATCGAAATCGAATTTGACACAGAGGGCCACAACAACAGACTGAAAGATCATTGTTGTCTGTGCATAAAGGAGTAAATGACTAAACAGAGCATGTAGGGTTCGAAAATAGCACTAAGAAAATTCTGCGTTGAATATATGGTATATTAGTTTATGCCTCCACAGCTGTTGGAAGGAAAATCGTTGTACACAGCGAAATTTAGAATCATCGTTCAAGCTTACGAACCAGACTACTTGAATATTTGAACAAACTGCAAACGCTTAAAAAGCCACTTAGACTGATTCATAATAAAGTCAACAGTGAGAGAGTAAGCGACTGAGGTGGTTCCAAAGTGACCAGTCAAACTAAGAAAAGAAGAAATCAGCTTTATCGGAAGAAGATTTGTTCTATGAATGAAGTGATTTAGATGCTGTTTGGACAAACAGTCTTAGGTGGTGAGCCATGTGCGGACATCTTAATCGTTTAACTTTTAACGATATTTATGAAAATGAGATCAACTAACTCAACTTGTTATTCCTAATGAACTTTTAAGAATTAAATTTTACTCTGATCAACAGCCAAACCAAAATGACATAATATACCATACCACCAAATAAAATTAGATTATATGAAATCTTGTATAACATTATACAATTATACATATATGTAATTGTATGCTAATTAGCGTTACTTAGTATTTAATCTCCAATTCAAGTATTTACTATTGTGCACTCGAAACAATAATAACATCTATTAAGTAGGTGGGTAGTTTGATACCTAGATAAAACGGAGTAATAATATATTTTGGCTTGAGCTATCAATGTTACGAGTTAACCATTCTAGAAATTATTGTATAATCTATAATTGAATTCAAATAAGAATTCATTAATCGCCTTCATATCAATTTAATCAGACCCAATAAAACTTCTGTTCTTAATAAAGTTAAATAATTTATAAAAATAATTTAATTAAAATTGAGATAGTTTCGAACATATATATGGGAAGTGAATTATTAACCAAGCACATGCTAGTGAAACGTGCTCTAATAGAAACAACAAAATATATGTATTTTTTCCTCATATTTTTATCCCTAAAATTAAATTAATATATTGGTGTTTGAAAAAATTAATAATATCAACAAAAAAAATCTATAAATATAACAAACAAGAAGTTATAACAAAATTGACTGACACATACTTTCTCGAACATATATTTTCATTCTCACTTTGGTTTTGATTCAATTTTAGCCCTAACACTAATTGAATTCGTTCGTATGATTACAATAAATTCATTTTGAAAGCTATAAAGTTTACTGATACTAAATGTTACCGAACTTAATCAAAAATATTAGATAACATTTGTTGTCAATTTTACAAAACAACAAACTATGTTGACAACTGATACAAGAAAAGTTTATAGCAATATTATTATAAAATATTCACATGTCTAGCGACTTACTAACTACGCAGTGTGTTCGCTATACTGGTGGGCAGCTAAATCAAGTTTTTGGTGGTGACTAAAACAAGATTCGCACAGTAGGTAGATAGAGCCGGCTTCACTGATGTCAGATGGAGCAGGATTTGCTTGTAGGCGACTGAATTCATAATCGCTGGTAAAAGCTGGGGTCAACTACGCTTAAAAAGTCTTAAGCAGCCTCGTTGGGAATCAGTTCGAACCAGAATTACTGGTAGGATCCTTCACAGGTAGGCAGTTGGAACCAGCTTCGTTCATAGGCAACTGTAGTTTCTATGGTAGACATCTAGGGTAGGTAGCTGGAGCCACCTTCTCTGTTAGGCAGCTAGAGCTATCTTCACTGTAAGAAAGCTGTGGTCAGCTTCCCTGTAAGGCAGCCGGGACCATTTTCACTGGTAGCCAACTTTAGCAAGCTTCGCGGGTAGACATCTGGTAGGTGGCTGGTGCCACCTTTGCTGGTAGGCAGTTAAAGTCAGCTTAGCCTAACAGCTAAAACTCGGGTTAGCTTCTCGTGGCAGAGGCAGCTGGGCTAGCTTAACTGGTAGGAAAGATTCCGCACAAGAAACCGTAAATAAATTTGGTTTGTGATTAGTTCTTATTTTTTTCAGAAGCTATGATTGCCAAAATACAGAATTAAAAACTTTTGATACATTTTAGACATTTTTAAAATTTTGCATTTGAAATTTATAATTATGAATTTCCAAAATCACAATTTTTGATTTAGAATTTTCAATTCAAGTCCTTGAAAATTGTAATTTTATTTTTTGGTATCAGGAATTTTAAATTGCATTTATATAGTTTTGAATTCGTAGAGACGTAGAGTAATGTAAAGATGTCTAGTTTATAGCACATTAAGAATGGATGAAAAAATTTTTGATTTAAAAATTGATATTTGCGAGAGTTAAGTCTTTGATTTAAGATTAAAGAAAACGAAGTTTAGCATTTTGAACTAAGACAAACATTTTAAAAATAAATTATATTTTGCAAATGGTAAAATTCTGCGAACTTTTTCTAAATAATTGGCTCGATTTGATTAGGTTCTGGAGTTGGCATTCGAAATGTTTTTAAGTTTTGGATTAAGTTTAGTTTTTAACTTTGGATTAAGATTCAATGATTTTGACCTTGGATACCGAGTTTTAATTTTGAATTTTGGATTTCAACTGAGATGTTGAAAAATTAATTTTTCAATTTAAAATTTTGCTTAAATTCTGATGTTTTGATAAAAGATATGAAATTTTGGCCCTTTTAGAAAAACGATATATTGTTGTGATGAACCGAACATAATAACCGAACTGGTTACCTGCAGGTAAGTCAAAGGTTCTAGATGTTTTTCTCTAAGACAACTGCAGTTGGTAGCAGAAGAAGTTTAAGGTTTTAGTAAGAAATTCTGATTAAATAAAAAAAATTACGGTCTAATTTGCTAGGATGTAAGCATTAATTTTACTAGAAAACACGAGGAAGTTAGCCCCAGTTGTTAAATTTTGTTCCACTTTGTTCAACTTAGCTTGTTTACTTGTGATGTTGATGAAATTCTTGAATGATTTTCTTGTTGGAAAACATCAACATCAACGTTGACGATTGTCAGTTGTGTGGCTCAGTAGCAAGCTGAACTTAAGCTAAAAGGATTCTGGTTTGATGCATGAAATATATGTAACAATATTCAATGCCTCAACTGTATTTACTAATAATAATATCGCGAGAAAAATTTAGTACAGAATTTTCGAGTAATTGAGACTGCTATATAAAAATGATTCACACTGATGGTTAACTCTCATTTCACTATCGGTCATTTGCTTGAAAAAAATAAAAAATATCAGATTAAATTGTGAATTAAAGGAATTATGATTTATAAATGAAGTTGTTTTAATAATAATAAAAAGTTGGGTTAAATTTTATTAGTGATTGAGAATAGAAGTAGTGTAGGGTCACAGGAAACACAACAATTCAGACCAAAGCATTTTTGACTAAAACTTCAACAACAAATTGGATTTCGAATTTACCGTCAGTTAGTCACTATAGTTGATAAATTGGAAATCGATCTATGAGCTGATTAACCATTTAAAAACATAACCGATTGAATGAAATTCGTTCTGGAACTCGATCAGAAAATTCATTGAATTGATAAATTAATAAAAAAAGAAACGCAATTGTGGGCAATATACGTCCTTCTATAGAATAAACTTAGGCCAAAATATGCTTAAATAAGGCATGACAACCGAAAACACTAAGTTCTATACAATTGGCATATCTGGACAGGTAGATAGCTTTGTCTCAGCTAAATTCAAAAAAGCTATACCAGTACATTTGCTAATTGAACGAACTTACTTTTATGGTCGTCAAACAAATTTACGGATTTATACTAATATTTGAAGCAAGTTTTCAAGTAGGAAAGCGATACCTCTCTCTCTCTCTCTAAGTCAGAACAATCTCGCCAAAATCGAGTTATATAGCATATGTTGTTAAAAAAACAGTCGACTTGACTAACCGCATAGACAAATATCAATTAAAATAAATCAAATCAATTGATATTTATTTAACCAAAAATATCTTTCAATAATTGGATAGTTGAATATCATTGAATTAATGAATAAAACTAAAATCAATAAATAAAGTCAAAAATATCGAAACAAGAAATATTACTGATAATTAATTCACCGAATTCCCTGTTTTCTATAATAAATACATGTAAATGGAGACAACCAAAAGATTAAAAGCGTATACGTAAGCGTATACACTGGTATTTTTATGGCTTCCCTTGATTCTAAACGTCGAAATTCGCAGCATAAGACGACAACCTATAATATCAGACAGTTAAATAATTCAGGCAACATAACATTAAAACATATTAACAGAAGCCTATTTAAACAAAACAGAGTATGTACCTTCAGACTTTATTTGATTTATTTCATATATGGATCTTGGGTGATAGGGAAGCACTGCTTCCCTTTAAAACAAACCACTGTTTTTCAAATTAATTATCGCTTTAATTTTTTGTAGATAACATTCAATAAGCTTTTATAAAACAAAATAAACAGGTGACGTTTGATATTATGTGGTAGCGATTGCAATGATTTCAGTTTTTCGACCATTTCAACCTCGTTGAAAACTTTCTACAAATTAAATCATTTTAATTTCATCCGTTTAGATAAAATCATGTATTAACATTTATTTCCACTCTATTCCATAACCACAATAATCATTTCATTACGAATGAAATAAATCTAACAATTAAATCAAACCGTCAAAGTTTTACCAAATCATCGTTAATTTTATTACACAATTCTAACATCCTACGATCCTAAAAAATTTAATACATTTGCTCTTCAAAACCAAAAAAAAACAAGAATCATCATCATCTTAAGTCAAAACCAACATAACTGTTTCATTCTAAAGTTTATTATTTTTAATTTAAGAACATGTATGTAGTATATCTAATTTAAAATCACCCCCGAGTTATTGGGAAAATTTTCGAAAATTCTCGAACCCAAATTTTACTAAAACAAAAATAGCAAAACGCATTCACATAAAAATATTAGATAAGCTGTCTCGAAGCACAGTTGAAGAAGTTAACACGTCAGCTAATCTTCTTATCTGACTTTCAATGTCTTTCAAAAACTTTCTAGATCAATCTATTCTAACAATAGATAGAAAACAACAAACCGTATTTATTTCAATAACAAAAATAATCTTGAACTTCAATTGAGTAGCTGAATAAATACGTTATCTGTTCAAACAACAAATTATTTTCACTATTTACATTATTAAATATAACATTGAAATAAAAAACATTTAACTTATTTAAAAATTAAATACATAAAAATATAACTTTAATTTGTTGATTAAAAAATTACTACTTGCACAACAGACAAACTTATGATGATTATTCTCACCGCACCGCAAATAAATTTAGATTTATTATTTTTTATTTCCTACGATGACGGGTAATTCAAACCCTGAATGGTTTGTTTTCTTTAATGTTACGAATTGATGAAATCTAATTGAAATTGATTAGTATTGTAGTTGTTAGCTGATTCGGTTAGAAAAAAAATCACAATTCATTGATTGATTTAGCAAGTTTTCATTTATTTGTAAATACTAGGAATCGGCCAGTGGCCGAAATTCGGCCATTGTAAATACAAATTGTAAAAAAACCTTCCAACAAAATAGCTACAACACATTATTTCAGAGTATGATTAATTGATATAATTGATTTTTAATTGTCTACTTATCTACTACTCAAGACCTTTCCAACGATATACATATTACCACACCTTTGATGGGACAAATATTTTAAAATTGTACCGCAAAAATATTGCTTAAGTATTTATATATGGATATAGATTGATTTTGAACTGTGAAACAACTTGAAAAAAAAAACAAAACAACCGAACAAAAAAATGAAAATACACACCTATCACATTTTTGACATTTTTCTGAAAAAATCGTCATATTCAAAAATAAGTATTTTTCACCACATCTACTACTCATGACCTTTCCAACAATATTCATATTGTCACACTTTTGATAGAAGAAATATTTTAAAATTGTACCGCAAAAATATTGCTTACGTATTTATAAATAGATTGTTGTGACTTTAACTAATTTGTTAAGATAACAAAGCGATAAGGAGAGAATAAAAACTGTATTTTGATGTTAGATTTATTAGATAAACATTGATTAGAGAATTCAATACCGGTATATCGATTTTGAACGCCGAAAGTAATTTAAACATGAAGTAATAAACATCAAATCAAAGCCGGTAATTTAATAAACAACCGCAAGCTCAATCAGGCAGTTTTTCGGGCCACAATGTGTAACGTACAACTTTGTGCACTACGCTATTTTTTGAGGTGGTGAGACGGACCCTTACCAGCTATACCACATGTATAAGAGTAATTTATTTAACTTGTTTTTCCGACAAAATCTTTTCACTCACTTTTTTTTTAACAACACAAATACAACACAACGATCACAAGAAATTTACAAAAAACAAAATGAATTCAAAGATTTTAACATTATTTATTTAATTTTTATCAACCAAAAATCAATTAATTTTAATCAAGTTAATTTTTGATTATAAGATAAATTACTCTAACGCAAAAAAAAAAAATTATAATGCATATATTACTTATACCTAATTACTTGTTTTATTTTTTCCCGTGAAATTTTCTTCCAATGTTATGTCCGCCTAGTTTGATGTTGTTGTTATGCCGGTTCAAAACCAAATAGACTTATCAAAATTTCTCTACGCCTTATATGCCAAAATTTCTACATATTCTTAATTAATAATATTTTGCATTTTTTTATGTTGGTTTCATTTTCATTTACGAAAAAATATCATTCGAAATTGTTATTCAGCAGTTCGCCTATTAATGCAAAATAAATTAAACAATGATCCACATACATTATTTACAACCGTTATAAGCTTTCAAATCTTAATTGTAGAAGTAGAATTCCTTAAAGTTTCGTTGTCATACTATTTTAAGATAATCTTCTCGAACTACTATATGATTTGAAACATTTCTTAATAACTCTTCCGCATTTTCAAATATTGTTAAGGTTTTTCAGGAGCTTCAAACATTAGAATACCCGCAAGAAAAGCTAAAACATCTTCAACATTACTTTGAAAACGTACATTTTTTTGTCGACTTTTAAATTTTTGATTTTTAAAAAATCTGAAATTTTGATATATTGTTCGTATTGACGAAAGAAAAAAAGTTATTTCTGGATTTTTTTGAGTATTCTGAATCGGAGGTATGCGCGGTTGAATTTTTCAGGCTTTATCACGTAGTTTTGATAATGGTGTCAATGTTTTGTTCATAGGTGCCACAAATTTCATGCGATTTACGTATATTTTTGCAAGTAAAAAGAAAAAATAGTTGAATAATCGAAATTCGTAAGTTGGAAATTAATAATGTTTCTCTCTTCCGATAGGAGGCGCGTTAAACCTGGGTTTACTTCAAAGCTCATATCTCAAAATGTTTTTCACAAATTTTAAAGTAAAAATATACAGTACAGCTATGAAATTACAAACAAAAAAGTGAGAGATTCCATATGGATTTTAATATACGATTTTTTCAAGTAATACTAAACTTAACTTGTGTAAACCTAAAATTAACTTGTGTTTTTTAATCAAGATAATTATCCTTTACTAAATGTGAATCTAATACATTGAAAATTTTAAACTTTAACATCCGTACTAAATTTGAAACAAATTCTGTGCATTACTCATTGAAAAACAAGTTTTTATTGAGAATAAGAATTGGAGATCCCAGCGATCAAAGATTTTGATATACTTTCAACATACATGAGTTTTTAGTATGACAATTTTCTATAAAAATAGCTATTTATGTATTAAGGGCGTAAAGTATGTGTTTTCCGCTTGAGAGTGAAATTGTTGCTCGAGGCGTCAGCCGAGAGAAACAATCACCCGAAAGTAAAAAAGATACTTTATGCCCGAATTGCATACAAGATTTTTTGTACGAGTAAGATTCTGTATTGTTTGCATAAATAAAAATACATATATTTCAAAATAGCAAAACATTTTTAGAAAATTATTTTATCCAAGTAGTTTTTCGAAATAATAGTAAAAATAATAACTTTAGGCATTGTTATTTCAATTACTTCGGTCTGAAAGACCAAAGTATTACATTCTCGAGCCAAAAGTGAAATTCTTACCCCCACTTGTTTTGGCATTTCTCGACGTTTTAGGACCTACTGATTCTAAAAAAGAGAAAAAATGTAAGTCTGTCTGCCAGCTGGCCGACCGAAATCTTGATAGTCGGGATTGGTATGTGAGACCAAAATCTAGATTATTGCATTAAAAGTATGTCAAAATAATGTTGTCAAGTGTATCAGAAGAAAGATTTTATTTATTTTACCCAATTTTTGGAAACAAAATAAAATGAATTATTTTTATGGCATGAAATTTTATTATTATTATAGAGAATTATAGCATTATAAGTTTGTCAAAAAAATAATGTCAAGTGTGTCAAATCGTGTCAAAAAATGATTTCATTTATTTTTTAAGCAAAATTTTTTGGAAAAAAAATTAGCTGCTTTTATGACGTATGGAAAGTTTTAATTTGTTAAGTTTTTAAAATGTTTTTGAAATTTTGAAAAAAGTTTTTATTTTTGATTTTGTAATAATTTTTGCAATATTTTTAGAATCATCGAAAAAGTTTCAATATTTGATTTTGTTATAATTTTTGCAATATTTTTAGAATTTTGAAAAAAAAACAGAATTTTTGAATTTTATATTTATTTTTAGAATTTTGAAAAAAGTTTCAATTTTTGATTTTGTAATAATTTTTGCATTATTTTTAGAATTTTGGAAAAAGTTTGAATTTTTAAGAATTTTTGGAATGTTGTGGGAATTTAAAATTTTAAATATTTGATTTTATTCAAATATTTGGAATATTTTTGAAATATTGAAAGAAGTTTCAATTTTTGATTTTGTTATAATTTTTGCAATATTTTTAGAATTTTTGAAAAAAGATTTAATCTTTGATTTTGGAATATTTTTAGAATTAGAAAAAAGTTTGATTTTGTTTTACAATATTTTGGAATTTTGAAAGAAATATGAATTTGTTATTTTGTAATATTTTCTCGGAACGCTAAATGGAGAGGTTTTTGAATAGTTTTCTGGGTGTATCCTCTTTTCACTAAATTATGTTAATTTATGATCTGTTTTAATTATCCGGCAAAGTATTGATGTTTTGTGTTAGTTTTGTAATAAATTTCTAAACAGATAAAAAATTACTTGTACTTTAACAAAGAGTTAAGTTTGATATACATCGCTGCCCAAAACTAAAATCCATGTCCTCATAAAAATTTTTTGCCGAAAACTATATCAAAATCCTTAACCCAGACCGAAGTCTTGATATCTCAGAGCTGTGAGATTTCAGCCCCTCCATATTACTTCGGTCTGAAAGACCTAAGTATTACATTCATGTGCTAAAAGTGAAATGCTTACCCCACTTTTTTTGGCATTTCTCAACGTTTTAGGACCTACTGATTCCAAAAAAGCAAAAAAAAATGTTTGTCTGTCTGCCGGCCGGCCGGCCTTCCGTCCGTCCGGCCGTCAAAACCGACGAAATCTAGAAAACGGCTGAAAGGACTTGAAAAATTTGGAATTCTAAAAATAGGTACACTCAATGGTAAGAGCCGAAAAGACGATGAGTTCGATAACTGTACCGGAAGTGTGTCAAAAAAATCGTCAAGTGTGTCAAAACAAGGATATATGCATATTTTTTTGCTTAAAAAACGTTCATTTTAAGTGATAATGAGTAGGAACAAAGAATGTGAAGAAATCTGGATGGTCGGGATTGAGATCAAAAGCTAGATTATTGCATTATAAGTTTGTGAAAAAAAAATTGTCAAGTGTGTCAAAAGAAAGATTTTTATTTATTTTTTACCCAATTTTTTGGAAAAAAATAAAATTAATTATTTGTATGACATGAAATTTTATTATTATTATTGAGAATTATGGCATTATAAATTTGTCAAAAAAATGTTGTCAAATGTGTCAAAAGGAAGAGTTTTATTTATTTTTTTACCCAATACTGGAAAAATAAAATTAATTAGTTGTACGACATGAAATTTTATTATTATTATTGAGAACTATAATTTAGTCAAAAAAATAATGTCTTGAGAATTTTATTGCATTATAAGTTTGTCAAAAAAATATTGTCAAGTGTGTCAAAAAAATGATTTCATTTATTTTTTTAGATAATTTTTGGGAAAAAAAATTTAGCTGTTTGTTTACGTAAATATATACATCAACATGGAAATTTTTGAATTTGTTATAGTTTTCTAAATATTTTTGGCATATTGAAAAACTTTCAATTTTTGATTTTGTAAGAATTTTTGGAATATTTTTAGAATTTTAAAAAATTTTAAATTTTTGATTTTATTATTATTTTTATAATTTTGGAAAAAGTTTCAATTTTTGATATTTTTATAATTTTTGCAATATTTTAGAATTTTGGGAAAAGTTTGAATTTTTAAGAATTTTTGGAATATTATTAGAATTTAGAAAAACTTTAAATTTTTGATTTTATTCTAATTTTTGGAATATTTTAAGAATTTTGAAAAAAATAGAAATTTTGTTTTATATATACTTTTGGAATTTTGAAAAAGTTTGAATTTTTGATTTTATTTAATTTTTACAATATTTTCGGAATTTTGAAAGTAATATGAATTTGTGATTTTGAAATATTTTCGCTAAACGGAGAGGTTTTTGAGTAGTTTGCTGATTGTATAATCTTTTCACTAAATTATGTTACTTTATGATCTGTTATAATTTTCCGACATCGTATAGATGTTTCGTGTTAGTTTTGTAATACATATCTAAATAGATATCAATATCATTGTTATAATTTTTGCAATATTTTTAGAGTTTGGAAAAAGTTTGAATTATTGAATTTTTAAGAATTTTTGGAATATTATTAGAATTCAGAAAAAGTTTAAATATTTGATTTTATTCTAATTTTTGGAATATTTTTAGAATTTTGAAAAAAAATAGAATTTTTGTTTCATATATACTTTTAGAATTTTGAAAAAAGTTTCAATTTTTGATTTTGTAAGAATTTTTGGAATATTTTTGGAATTTTGAAAAATTTAAAATTTTTGATTTTATTATAATTTTAATAATTTTGGAAAAGTTTCAATTTTTGATATTTTTATAATTTTTGCAATATTTTTAGAATAGGAAATAGGAAATAGGAAAAGTTTGAATTTTAAGAATTTTTGGAATATTATTAGAATTTAGAAAAGCTTTAAATTTTTGATTTTATTCTAATTTTTGGAATATTTTTAGAATTTTGAAAAAAATAGAAATTTTGTTTTATATATAGTTTTGTAATACATATCTAAACAGAGATAAAAAAATACTTGTACTTTAACAAAGAGTTATGTTTGATATACATCGCTGCCCAAAACTAAAAACCATGTCCTCATAAAAGATTTTTGCCAAAAACTATATCAAAATCCTTAACCCAGACCGAAGTCTTGTTATCTCAGAGCTGTGAGATTTCAGTTCCTCCATATTTTTTTATGTTAGGATTCAACGTTAAAGTGTTATTTCCTGTCATAAGCAACATATTATTCAAAATATGTTTTGACTTTTGAGTAATATAATAATAATGGCAAACAAATGCATATATTAATATATAGGGTGTTTCATAATATATGCGCAGGACTTCAGGATATGATAGCTCGTCCAAAAATATGAAAAAAAATGTGACTTAACTTACCCTCTAAAATGCACCATTTTTGAGATACAGGGTGTTGAAATTGAAAAAAAATACGTTTTTTGCGAATATCTTCGGAACCGTTTATCGTACAGAAAACAGCTTTCGTAAGCATTCTTACTCATAATAAGCTATGTTTTGTGTGGAATTTTTTTTTAAGTCTTTATTGGTGAAGGTTTTGGAGGGGTAGTGGGTGTTTTTCTCCCCAACTTCTACGCTACTGGAAAAAGTACGGTTTTGAGATGCTTATTTGAACCGTCAATGTTTTCTACACAAAAAAGTTGCTCGTGGTCATAAGCTGTAAAGTCTACCGTTTTCGAGAAAAATCAAATTTTATGTTGAAAAACATGGACAGTTTTTCTAAATAAAATTTTTTTTCTTTCTAATTAAATAAAATTTATTTAAACGTTGGAACAAGTAACAAAACCAATCGTTAACTTCATAATTTCAAAATTAAAAAAAAACAATAACAAATCATAAACAGTTAAATTAAAAGTTGGAAATGTCCATGAAGAAAAAAAATTTTATTTAAAATTGACCATGCTTTTCAACATAAAAGTTGATTTTTCTCGAAAACGGTAGACTTTAGAGCTTATGACAGTGAGCAACTTTTTTGTGAAGAAAACATTGGCGGTTCAAATGAGCATCTCAAAATTGTTCTTTTTCCAGTAGCGTAGAAGTTGGGGAGAAAAACACCCACTACCCCTTCAAAACCTTTACCAGTTACAAATAAAAAAAAATAATTTCTGCACAAAACATAGCTTATTATAAGTAGAAAATGCTTACGAAAGCTGTTTTCTGTACGATAAACGATTCCGGAGATATTCGCAGAAATGATTTTTTTTTCAATTTCAACACCCTGTATCTCGAAAATGTGCATTTTAGAGGGTAAGTTAAGTCACACTTTTTTTCATATTTTTGGACGAGCTATCACATCCTGAAGTCCTGCGCATATATTATGAAACACCCTGTATTATTCCATGAAATGTTATTTAGTATGTTAACTTTTGAATGGTTACTTAATAAACTTATATAAGTTCAAATAAAAATTATATTTTTTAATTTTAAATATATACAAATATTGTGTGAAAAAATTGAAGAACTAAACATTTCATTTATATTTAAATATATTTTATGCATTAGCAAAACAATTATTTTAATCATAATCATGTTTAAATATAACTGTTAAGATACAATATTTGAGTGGGCAACATACTATAGTTAATTTTAATACAGCAATAATAGTTTTATTCCAAACCAAATTTGTTGGCCTTTAAAGTCTTTGGCCCCTCGATTGGAATTTTTTTTTAGTTGATGCTAAAACAAGACGAAAATGTTAGGGGCACTTATCAAAATTATGCCCGAGTCTCGAGATACGGCTTTTCGAAAAAAATAATTTCCAAACAAAAATCACTTTTTTGTAATATGTAGTGGCCGTCAATATCGGTAATTTTTAAAATAATTTAAATAAAATTAACACATTTTTTTCATAAAAATTAAATAAAATACATACCTGATATATATAAAAATAATTACACTAATTTAAAAAACACATAACACATAACAATTTAAATTTGAAATATGGTAAAAAAGAAACCATATTGTCAAAAATGTAAACAATAATTTTGACATTTCTTAATAAATAAAGTTGCCATTCTAAAATTTTTAAATGTACTAAAACTAAAATGAAAATCAAAGCATAATTTATTTTAGTACATATTGAAGTTTTTGTCTAACGATTTTAAATACACTAAAAAATTTGTAAATACATATATAAATTAAAAATAAATAATCAATAAAGCTAGTAACTAAATTCAGTTGTTCAGTAATGCAATAATTATTATAAAACACAAATTTTAGATTGAATGACATACGGCAATTTCATTTTAGCTGTCAAAATAGGTTAAGGAAATACTCAATTAATAAATTTTGAATTACTAAATATTTATATTTAAAAGTTGGTTCGTTATATTTATTTAAATGAAATAAAACTAATGAAATTTAAGTTTGTAAAATCTCCATTGGATTTTATCTAATTCAGGTAAATCATTTTATATCATATTACATATTGTGATTATATACCCAGTGAACACAAGACGTAAATATGACATCACACGAACGTCATATATATGTGATGTAGTTGTTACGTAAATTTGACATAAAAATGACACTCGTCATGACTATATCCTGGTATCATTTATATGATGCTTTCATGACATCACACTGATCTTAAATTTGACTTCGATATGATGTCATAATTTGGACTTAAATATGACCTTATTATGATTTTGTTAAATTTCACTAGAGGTATATCCATTTTAATTGTATATAGTTTGAAAAATTTGCGGTAAAGTTAGTTATTGCTTCCAAGCAGGTTATAGAATCCTAGCAGGTACGTAATGAGTAATGACTGACGGGTAAGTGTTTTTGTTATAAATTTGTTTTTTAATTGTTAAATTTGTTTTTAATTAAAAATATAATACATCACAAAAAAAAATATATTACTATGATATCAACCTTATATCATAACAACGTCACAAATATCTCCACAGACATCACATTTATGTCATAGTTATATCATTATTGTAATGTCATGCTCTTACGTAAATAAGTGGGAAATAATGATATATATATGACTTATATATGACCCAGATCTTACATAAGACGTGACTTAGCGTGATGTCATTTTGATATCACAATGACGTAAATGTGTTTTCTGGGTATTGTGTTTAAAAATTTAAATTTTATAGTGTTAGGCACTGGAGTAGTTTTTTGTTTTAATATAATATTATTTTTATGACCGTGAAGTTTCGCTTCCATTCTTTGATTTTTTTGTCCTGCATATGTTTACCACAACAGCATATAATATGAATTTATATAAATAAATAAATGGATATTTTTTCCTAAAGATTTTGATATTACTAAAAATAAATAATATTAAAATAAATTTATTTATAATTAATTTATTTAATTTATTTATATAAACTTCAAATATTTGATAAATATTTACTCAATTACAAAAGACGCTATCAAATGTTTTTTTTAATTAGAAGTAAAAACCGCAATTAGCGTGATATTGGTTCGAAGTAACATTTGGAAAATCTAATGTCGAATTATTTTCACTCAAAATTATTACTAATTATTATTATTTTAATTATTTTCACTCAAAATCATTCCAAAGAAGCATCGCTCTCATATTTGTTTCTACTTAGTTTAGTTTTATCGGGTAGATTGAAACTAAAGGGACCTCGGTATCCAGAGTTCAATTCTAGCGGTCTAGGAACCTTTTCATAAGCATTTCTTTCTACAAGAGGATGTTTTTTCAACAACGTTTTTTTTTACATATTGTTCATGTTGGTATTGCATCCTAATCAAACGGCAAAGACGTTGCCATTTTTATAAAAAAATCGATTCATTTTCATTCAAAAACCTCATAACCAGTGGCGTAGCCAGAATTTTCCATTGGGGGGGTCAAGGATTATTTTATAAGACATAGGGCCGGTTGTACAATAGCAGTTTAGCTAAAGCTTAGTAGAACCCGATAGGAGCTTAGGTTAGGTTACAAGTTAGGTTAGTTTCTTGAACCGCACTTGAACCAACAAAATTGGAAGCTCAACTTGAACCCTGGCTTAAGCTCATACTCGCGACTAAACCGCAATTGTTCAACGCGTAACTGAACAGAATATCAGGTTGAGCATAATTTCAGCTTAAACCTCGTCTGAACTGCAATTATACAACCGGCCCTTAATGGTTTAACCCAATAAACCAATTAATTAGTTTTATTAATAATTCATTACAAAAATATATACTTTATTTTAATGTTTCCTTAATTTTAATTTTTTTAATTAGTGATTTGTTAAAAAATAGATTAATGATTATTTTTAACTATCTTAAATTATTTTACATTAAATAATTAATTTTAAAGAAAAAGATTTCTTACCTTGTAAACTATGTAAAATCTAAATCTATTCGTAAAATTTAAAGACGCAAGAACACAACTTCGCTCTTCAAATTGAAATTAACACTGAGCAATAAATGTTTTGAGTAACGAAAAAAAAGTAGCTGATTCGATCAAATAAGAAATTTAAAATAAAAAGAATACCAGTGCGTCTATTCCTGCATTTCCCTGGGAATTGGGAATTGAGAAAAAAGTGCAGTAAATGAAATAAAGGAAAATTTCTAATACAAAATTGTTATTTCCCGCGGCACGGAATACTAGTTATGAAAAAATTGCTGTAATTTATTTCTCCATTCCTATTTCACGATGTACAAGAATAGGGCTACAGATGTACTCATAAAGAAAGAATAGTAGACAAAATAGTAGACCAGTGGGCATGTGGAGTTTGCAAATCAAGGCGCTAGCCGAGCCGCAAGCAAAATATTTAAATTAGCCGCAAGCAAAATATTTAAAAAAAAATGTTTATTCTAAATTAAAATTATAAATTTGCATAAATTTTGAAATAAAAATATGTGGAACAAGTTTTCTTTGACATGATGTTTGTTATTTTTTCCAAATTATTGTGTCACTATTTTTTTTTAATTTAGCGTGTGGTTTTTTTTGTGACACATTAAAAATTAAACTTAAAATAGGTAGATTCTTCTATGAAATCTACCTAAAACAAAACATAAATACACATTAAATGATTTGAATTCGATTTGATTGCGCGTCTTTTAGTAAAAAAGTAAAAAGTAAAATATTTGAACATTGGGCCGTACATTTGAATATTAGATGTTTATATCGAGCGAGTCTATCCATGCTACTACATCGGGAGTTGCCAAATGGATGTCTTAGATGTCGCCATTGTACCGTCGAATTGGACACACAGTTGCAATGTGTTTTATGGTTTATTGTGGAGCGCCGCAGTCACACTCAGGGGACTCTGAAATGCCCCACATGTAGAAAGAATCAGCACAACGTCCATGATTCGTTCTTATTCGGTTTAGTGTAGTCCAGGTATGACGTGGCAGATCGAAACCAGGTTGGGTAGAAGTCGGGTTAGTAATAGAAAGGCCAGTTGTGTTGTAATGATGCCAGGAGGTGTCCCAGGCATCCAAGATATTAAAATTAGTTGCCAGCAGGTTGCTGGCAGTTTTATGTGGATGCTTTCTTGACTTCAATCGACAACGATTGTAGTCACCGTAATATAGGGTAACGAGAGGCGGTAACATGATGTTGTTGGTTACCTTTTTATGTTCACGCATGAGAGCATGCGAGAGTCTGAGTGCAGCTGGAGCGATATTGCTTAACACAGGAGCCAAGGAAAAGGGGTGGATTTGATAGTACCACTTATAGTACGCATCGTGGCATGCAGCTGGCAGTCAACTTTTTGGTGTGTGCTAGTGAGTAAATGTGCTATCACTATGACAACATAGTGGGGGTTGGGGTTCTGTAGAACGAAAAGAAAGCAACTGTTCAATTCATTCGTAAGATACCAGGGAAAAAAATCTTAGTATTAGAATATTAGAGCAATTCTTCTAGAAGACAGAAACTTTAAAATTTCAATGGGGGGGGGGGGGGGGGGTTTAAACCCGAATAAACCCGTATGTCGCTACGCCACTGCTCATAACAAACCATAAAACACGCTATATCGGTTTCTATCGTTTTCGACAAGCAATGCGTCTAATGATATTGATGAATATTTTTTGTCAGACTGATTAGCGTCATTTATATTCTTCATAATAAAAGACTACAACAGGTTATTTTTTTTAAAACAGAATGCAATTTCAGAAGTAACATTGACATTTGTATTACAAAGTGGAGGTGCTATTAACCCCCCTAATATATAGAACTAAAAATAAAATAATAATATTAATAAAAGCATAAATCAAATTAAAAATATTATGTATTTTGTTTGGTATCTATTTTTCTTTTCAAAGTCTTTTGGAATTACGAATTCATTATTAGAATTAGCCATATCTATAACAAAGCTAATCTTTTTTAGTTTCTATTTTATATAATAAGTTTTCTTTGTTGGGTTCTTGTCTGTTTAACTGCTGACGTCTAACGTTTAATATTAACAGTGCACAATAAAAATGATTGAGAATCAATCATTATATATAAATAACTTAATTCGTCGTTTGAAAATCTTTAATTTTTGTGTGTTTTAGTTAATCGAGTATTGAGTCGATTTGGTAATACCTATTACGTTTTTAGTTCTATTCTGCTAAATATAAGAGAGTTATCTTTATACCAAAACTATTAATCTCAGCATGAGTCACATGGGACAATTGGGTAGGAACTTGAGGATTCTCTCCATGTCCATCAAGCCAAGTTCAAACGTCAGATTAAAGAATTTTAAGAGAATTTTTGTTTTATTTTTTCGGTATCTTCTTTAGATTGGGCAACGACGTTTAGCTAAAACATAATTATATATGTATTCCGGATTTTTGTGAGCAATCAAACTCAAGTAACTAAGGCACTAATTTGATTTTTTTCAATTCAAAGGTATGGTTAGAAATATCTCAGAAAAAAACTCTGTTTTTCTTTTTTATGTATTTCGGTTGGGATTCGAACTCGTAACCTAATCAGTGCCAGGGCGAGTTCAATTCCTTTGGAAGACACGTTTAACCAATACCAAGGCGATGATATTTCTAAGTTAAAACTTCATCATCAGTTATCGTACACTTAAGTTGAATTTCTCAATCGTCAGTTAGACATAATTTTTTTTTTATGGAAATTTTATTCATTTTGAATGAAGATTTTTTGCATTGAATTTATTGACAGTACTATTGTGTGAATTCATAGGATGTGTAATATTTCTATTATAATCAACATCCTAAGTCACGAGTGTATAGTCATTACTGATTGTTTCCAATCAATGCGAAAATCAGTGATCGACATTCGACACATGCAGAGGCGTAGCTAGGGGGGGGCGGGGGGGGCGGTCCGCCCCGGGTGTCACCCGTTTTGGGGTGACACCCGAACGTAAAAAACTTAAACAAACCATCACAATGTTTTCAACGATAAATCACTTCGAAACCGTTTTGGGGTGACACCCGAACGTAAAAAACATAAACAAACCATCACAATGTTTTCAACGATAAATCACTTCGAAACCGTTTTGGGGTGACACCCGAACGTAAACAACTTAAACAAACCATCACAATGTTTTCAATGATAAATCACTTAGAAAATGTTTTGGGGTGACACCCGAACGTAAAAAACTTAAACAAACCATCACAATGTTTCCAACGATAAATCACTTCGAAACCGTTTTGGGGTGACACCCGAACGTAAACAACTTAAACAAACCATCACAATGTTTTCAACGATAAATCACTTCGAAACCGTTTTGGGGTGACACCCGAACGTAAAAAACTTAAACAAACCATCACATGTTTTCAACGATAAATCACTTCGAAACCGTTTTGGGGTGACACCCGATCGTAAAAAACTTAAACAAACCATCACATGTTTTCAACGATAAATCACTTAGAAACCATTTTAACCAGGTTATCCATATAATTTTAATTTATAAATTGTGATAACTTATAAATGTGTCCTATAAATGTGTTATTGGTTCAAAAAGAATCTATTCTATTTTTTAAAATTTTTGAGTTATTACGTGAAATAAAATTTTAACAATATAAATCGAATCAACATGTTGAGCATTGAATCCCATCACCACAATTACTCAATAGCTTTGAATATTCCTATAGATACCATGATGACCGTTTTTTACGATATATTATTTAGTATGCAAGCATGATTATTTAATGACCAGGTCTGAAAACACATATGCTGAATAATGTATAGGAAAAGTGGTTTACGTCGATAATGTGGCACCCTTTGTCGATAGGGTGGCACCCTTGAGCTACAATGTCTCTATTTCAAAATTATTTCTAAAATATCCGCTTAACCTTACTACCTAATATATGTTTTACATTTCAAACAAATTAATTGCAAACACCTAAGGAAACTAACAAACAATCAAATTACCGTGTTTGTTAATGATCTCAAAATAATTTTTTTTCCTTTATCTTGAAACTCAAAGAATAAATTGAAATAGATCGTTTTTCAATGGACACAAAAATAATTACTGTGGAATAAAATGGCAGTTATGCAATTACTGCAGTTTTGCAAATTTTTGTAGGTTGATACATACTCATACTGTTTGTTTTCAGTTTTATATATTTATATATTTGAATTAAATGAAAGTTTATCATTTAAAAGTACATTTTGTTGGGTTTTAAATCCCTTGGAAATTTCAAACTCATCAAGTGATTCTTTTAAAGATCCTTGGCTACATAAATGTAAAGCCTTCAATTTTTTTTTAAAAGTGGTGTAGCTATTGTTATTAACTATGTAAATGGTTTGCAAAAATAAACTTTAAATTTTGTTTATTTTTCTTCTTAGGCAGGTATTCCTTAAATCAGTCTTTAAAACATTTTCCGGTTTTCCCGATGTAAAATTTTTCCTAGTTCCTTATAATATTAGGCTATGATTTGTATATTCCATTTTATCAAATATTATTTAATATAAGTTGTTACAAGGAAATTTAACTAAATTAATTTTCTTGGCGGTGTATTTAGTCGTTAACACAGTGTACTTATTATGAACTATGTACCTATTATGTATCTTACAAATATATTTAGAATTAATGCTTTGCTGATACCCATACTATAATTAAAAATATTTTTTTAGATTTCGTTTAGCAAATATCCCAAAAAATAAATATGCCACGAGGAGTTCATAATTTTTAAAGAAAAAGTTGGTTCCAGCAGAGAAAGACCAAATCTATAAATATGTTACAAAACCCGATGATATCCAAGGTTCATCAAAAGAAACTGATTATCACGTTGATGCAACGAATGTTTCAGAGAATATTGGCTCATCTTCGGAAAGTAACAGCAACAATACAGAATTAATAATGATAACCTATGATGACGAATTAGAAAGGAATAATGAAAATGACAGTGATAATGCCGCTAATGCTTCTACTATCGAAGACAGTATTTGCATGGGTGAATCACTTCAGGACTTAAGAGATGTATCACATTTGAATATACTCGTCTCTGGTAATGTTCGCATTGAAATCATAAAAAAAGAAAGTGAACATTCTCAAAATAGGGAAGGGTCGTTTGTTACTGTATCTAGACACGGGTTAGACATAAAAGGTGATGTTCGCCATCTTTCTAAAAAATGGTTTTATAAAATAATGAATAATGGTGAAAAAATTCTACGGCCATGGATTGTTTATTCTCCTGTAAATAATAACTTGCGTCCTGTATTGCTTCTGTTGTCGTGTATTTGCTGTCACCAATAATAATAATACAAAATCAACATTTACTACTGGATATCAGAAGCGGTGGAAACTAAATCCCAAAGTGGCCGAGCATGAAACTTCAAATGAACATCTGGAGAATTTTGAAAAGTGAAAAACTTTGGAAATGAGGTTAAAAATTCATAAAACGATACGAGACGCAGCCTTGCAATTAATATACAATAAAAAACAGAAATGGAAACATCTTTTATCAAGATTATTGGATATAACTTTGTTTTTATCTAAACAAAACCCAGCATTTCATGGATATGATGAAGGACAAAGTTCTTCAAATAAAGACAATTTCTTAGAACTAACCAAACTATTGTCAAAGTATGATGTAGTGTTAAAAGAACACATTTTGAATTTGGAGCATGGTAAATCACCAAAAGAATCATATTTGTCACCAGATATACAAAATGAGTTCATAAATGTTTTAGCGATCCACGCAAAGTTTAAGCTTGTCAACGAAATTAAATCGATTAAATATTTTGGAATTATGTTTGATAGCACACCTGACATTTCACATATTGATCAAATGTCAGAAGTGATTCGTTATGTGAAAATTGATGGTAGTAAAGTGGAAATCAAAGAAGTATTCCTTAGATTTTTTTCTTTTACGTGGAAAAAAGCCGCTGATTTAAGCGATGAAATTCTTACACTGCAAAAAAAATTGAAGTAATGATAACCTCATCTCGAAGATGGCAGTTTATTATTCATGCAAAGAAAAGATATTTACAAACAATTTCACCGTGATTGGGACAACTACTCAGTACTCAGTAACATTTTCCTGATAACAGAATGAGGTGTAATTAAAATATAAAGTGCTATCCAATATAACAGTAGTTGAATAAAGTTAATAACTATTTCCATGAAAACATATTTCTTTGGCCTTATATCATGAATTTTTCATTTTAAAATTTAAGTATTTGAGATTAATTGAACTATATTTTATTTCCACATAAATATTTCATGTGATTGTCTCAACTGCATCGGCTTATCATTGTACGGTTGTTGAATCAATCTCGTATTTCGATTCGCCATATCTGCCCGCACGGTGAGGTTGAGACAACTGCATTTCGATTGGAAATAGGACATGTTTTTTTTCAGTGTAAAAATCTTGAAAATGATGGTATAGATGTTATGAATTGTCGCTCCCAAAGGTTATGATAATGCAGCTGTTATGAGTAGTATACATGGAGAAGTGCAAGCTATTATTAAAGCAAAAAATAACAAAGCAATTTTTGTGGGCTGCAAAGATCATTCAATTAATTTATACGGCCAACACTCGTCAGTGGAAGCCATTTTTACATGTTTTTCTGCTTCGACTAGCCGCTGGGAAGTACTTGCTAAACACAACAAAGCAACTGTTAAAATACTCTTAACAGCGCATTGGAGTGCTCATTATGCTGCAGTAAAAGCATTGGCCGAAAACTTTGATGGGATTGTGGCTGAAATTGAGAAGTTAAGTGATCAATAAGAAAATGTAGACACTAGAGGCGCTGCACAGAACCTTAACAATGCAGCATGTGATTTTTCGTTTCTTTGCTATCTTTTGTTTTGGAATGATATTCTAAGAGAAATAATATCTGTGCTCAGATTGGATTGCAAAGCACGGGCTTGAATATTGATCAATTAGCTACAAAAATAGAGTCAATTCATAACGAAGTCTCATTGTAGAAGAGGCAATAGATCTTGCTGCGAAAAAATCGGAGGACTATGACATTCCAATGGAAAGCCGAATTCGTCATAAAAACGCAAAAAACGAACGGGTGGTGAGTTTGCACCTGATGTTGGACTGACACTGAGAGCTCAACTTAAAAAGGACATGATGGAATGTCTTGACCGATTCAGTGTTGAACTCCGAACTAGACTGAAGTCAGTTCAAGATTTAGCTTCATTGTTCGAGGTTGTGCAGACAAACACTTAGCTTTTGGCGAACAGTGAAGAGTTAAAATTTTCGGTATCAAAATTTACTGGTTTTTATGATGCGGTATTGGCAACAGAACTCCTCATAGAGATACGAAGGGTGAGGAGGCATTTAAAAGCGGCCAATGTTACAGTTTCTAACTGGGTGTACCTAGAATTTTTGAAATTCATCGTAGAATGGGTTTTTTTTAGAATTTCTTCCGAATCTTACGGTCGTACTAAAGTTATTTATGACTATTTGCGTATTAGTGGCTTCGTGTGAGAGGAGTTTCAGCAAATTAAAATTAGTTAAAAATTACTTGCGGGCTTATAATAATAATGCTCATTTGTATTAATTAAAAAAAATTATAAATTACGTTTATCGGCTTTTTATTATTATTGACAGTTTTTATTTTTGGGGTGACACCACAATATCCGCCCCGGGTGCCACCCATGCTAGCTACGCCACTGGACACATGGTCAATAATTTGTCATATATGCGCTTGCATATTTGCCAATATTTTGAGGAATTTAATTATTCGGGATTTTTTTGAGCAATTAAACTCAAGTAGCTAAGAAATTAATTTGATTTTGTTCAATTCAAAGGTATGGTTGGAAATATCTCAGAAAAAATAAAAATAAAAATAATAATTATATACGTTTTAATATAAAGTGAAACGTTAACCAACAGTAGGTGACAATTGTTTAGGAAGTTATTTTTAAATGTCATTCACTCATTAGATTACTATTAATTGTAAGTTAGATCTTTTGTAGTTTTTATAAGTTTGGAAAAACAATCATTTCCTTTGACATATAATAACAACCCTCAGGGCCGGTCCTGCGTTTTACAAAAGTGCACAGTAAAACAGGGCGCTCTATTTATCACGAAGATAAGGGCGCAAAAATACAACATCAATTAACAATTTAAATTGAATTAAACCGTTTAAAACAATATTTTATGATCATAAAAATTCTTTCTTTCTGTCCAGTGTTTCAAACTTTCACTTTCAATTATTCATTTATTCCTTTCCATATTTGTATACACATTCAGAACATATAATAGTAGATTCTTTTATGAGCTTAGAATGAAGGCAATTCTTCACGAAACGTAGCGTAGCGAGTGAAGGGAATCATCCGAGTGAAGAATTGCCATCATCCTACGCGAATACAAGATGCTATTTTATCCACGACCGTAAAATATTTCGATTAATTTAAAGTTTGCCTGCTAAAGTTTTTATCACCATATTGAAATATGTAAATCATAGATAGCATAGAAAAAATAAACAAATGACATAACTTAAAAGCTTAAATTTATTATTTTATATATTTTATATATGTATTGTTCTCGTTTTGACCTTTTGATAATACTATACTAACAAACAAACTATAGAGCTGTAGTACAATGTAACGATTGTGTCACATTCTTCACACAAGTGATAGAATATATAAAATAACAATGGAAGACATAGTAGTCGTGGATAAAATAGTTTTTTTACTACTTGCATGAGAAATTTCGATTATTTACCTAAAAACCCAAGACAAAAGTTATTTTTCTCAGCTATGGTTACTAATAATTATTCCCCACACTTAATAATAAGTATTTTAGCACCTTGGTAAATAATGAAAATACAACTTTTGTTCGTTTATTAAACTGAGTTCGAGCTTTGAATTTTTTTAGTTTCTTCCAAAAATAATAATAATAAATTAAAAAATAATAAGCGTTTTGATTTTATTTTAATAATAATAAATAATGAATGAATGCAAAAACTTCACAAGTCAACTTCACGATTACAAGTAAACTTTATTCAAATGGAAAACTTAAGACAATTGTTTGATTTCCAAGGGCAACTAGGCTAGTTTATTTGAAATTTTAATTCATGTTGAACAGAATTCTGTTGAAATTTAGTTAAGTTGTGTGTTGTAGACTAAAAAAATTCTAAATTTGGCTCATCAAAATTGAATAGATTTTCAATTTCATGTCAAAAATAAATAAAATCTATATTTTTTAATGCAAAGCAAACTATATGTTTCTCCCGAATTAATATTCACCTCAATGTAGAAAATTTACTTTATCACCTCGGTATATAATGTACTATTATTTTCAATTTTAAATCTCAATACACACAAATTAAAAATCAGAAAACACACAAAAGTATTAGTACTATTCAATTTTATTTCTTGTGCACAAAATATTACCCATACTATTGATTGCTGCACAGTTTTGAAATATAATGCACACATACCATAAAATCCCTGAACAGTTTTGAAATTCTGTGCAGCAAAATATTGTTTTTTACAAGTATTAAGGAAATTTCGAATATAGCTATTCACAGATTCATTAAATTTCTGCACAATTTTAAAATTTGAATAACAAAAAATTGGATTAGTGTGTTTATGATTGTGTATATATGATATTTTGAATGTGTATATTTTTGATGTTGAGTATGGAGAATAAATATTGGAATTCTATTGAAAAGAAAACTGGACAATTTTTTTTAACATTTGAATTTAACTGTTTAGAAATTTATTACAAAACTAACACGAAACATCTATACTTTGCCGGTAAATCATAATAGATCATAAAGTAACATAATCTAGAGAAAAGATGATACACTCAGCAAACTACTCAAAAACCTCTCCATTTAGCGTTTTGAAAAAATATTACAAAATCACAAACTCATATTTCTTTTAAAATTCCAAAAATATTGTAAAAATTAAAAAAAAATAAATGAAATCATTTTTTTGACATACTTGACAATATTTTTTTGACAAACTTGTAATGCAATAAAATTCTCAATAATAATAATATCATTTTCATTTCATACAAATAACTAATTTTAATATTTTCTAAAAAAATACATGAAAATGATTCACTTGACATTATTTTTTTGACAAACTTTTAATGCCATCTGTATATTAATAATAAAATTTCAAGTCATACAAATAATTTATTTTATTGGCCCAAAAAATTGAGTAAAAAATTAATAAATCGAAGTAAAATCTTTCTTTTGACACACTTGAAAACATTTTTTTGACAAACTTATAAACCATAATTCTCAATAATAATAATAAAATTTGATGTCATACAAATAATTAATTTTATTTTTTCTTCACAAAAATTGGATACAAAAATAAATTAAAATCTTTCTTTTGACACACTTGCCAACATTTTTTTCACAAACTTATAATGCAATAATCTAGATTTTAGTCTCACATGCCAATCCCGTCATGTTCAATTACATTTAACATTCCATATAAATAATTCATTTTATTTTTTTTCCAAAAAAATAAATGAAAATCATTCTTTTGACACACTTGACAACATTTTTTTGACAAACTTATAAGCCATAATTCTCAATAATAATAATAAAATTTCATGTCATACAAATAATTAATTTCATTTTTTCCCGAAAAATTGGGTAAAAAAAATGAAAATCATCAATCGTTTGACACACTTGACAACATTTTTTTTGCATTTTTTAATGCAAAAATCTAGATTTTGGTCTCACAAACCAATCTCGACCATCCAGATTTCTCCAAAATCAATGTTCCTACTCGTAATCAGTTAAAATGAGCGTTTTTATGCAAAAAATATGCGAATTTCCTCATTTTGACACACTTGATTTTCTTTTGACACACTTCCGGGACAGTTATCTATACCTATTTTTGGAAACAAAAGTTTTTGAAATCCCTCCAGCCGTTTTCTAGGTTTCGTCGGTTGTGACGGTCGGATGGCCGGCCGGCCCGCAGTTAGACATACATTTTTTTTTGCTTTTTAAGAATCAGTAGGTCCTAAAACGTCGAGAAATGCCAAAAAAAGTGGGGGTAAGAATTTCACTTTTGACCCATGAATGCAATACTTAGGTTTTTTCAATACCGAAGTAATTTTTCAAAACCGAAGTAATTCTTATCGCTCGCTGAACTCCACAGCGAGCCCAAATTTCAAGAAACTAAAATTAAAAGAAATGTGTTAAAAGAAATTGAAATTTTGTCAAGCCGAGGCAGCTTTGAAAATAAATTGTTCGAGAACGGCTTAACCGATTTCATCAAACTTTTTATTTGATGTAATTAGTTAATCTTTTGAAAAAAAAAATATTTAAATAATTACCCTTCATAAAATTGGCCTAAATAGACATCTTCTCAAAGCTGCGAAAAATGCAATAAAGGACTACTGACCAAATCAAGTCATGAATGGAAAGTCACCAGAAATATCTGTTGAAGTAAACAGACCACACACCACTAAATGCTTTCTAGTTCAATTTAAATTCGTGGTCACAAATCTTAAACGATTACCAAAACTACCCTGCAATTATTGACAACTATTCTGCTTGGGAGGACATACTACACGATGTATGGCACCTATTAATATGTTAAAAAAACGTGGCATATCTAATGAAAGGAGATCTGCCGTACCACTCTTAGATAAACGCATTTTTGAATCTATTGGATATGAAATGGGCGGAGCAGCACTCATTTCGTCTCCACAACATCTCAAACTAGAAAATTTAAACTTTTTTGACTTATAAAAAATTAAAAAAAAAATGCTGCCGTCTGTTTTATCTAGTCTCAGGAGTAGATTTGTTGCAATCTCAGGACATTATAAATTAAATTGTAATCGATATATTGCAAATAAAATTTAACAGATAAATGGTATATTGTAATTGATAGTTTTGATGTTGTGTTCCAATGCGGTTCCAGGGGCTTCAATGCTCAAATTAGTGTGTGTAGTAGAATTCTGTCAACATTCGAGAGGAACGTCATACGAACAATTTATGTTCCATGTAAAGTTGCTGAAAATCAGTATAGAATCCGAATGAATCATGAAAGAATCATGAAAGCCGAAATGAAAGAGGCTTCATGGCGGCTGCGATGTAATCGGATTCATTAAATCCAACCGGATTAGATGGTTTGGTCATGTGGAAAAGGCTCCATTAGATAGAATATTAAAAAAAAATGTCCCAACAACAACCAGCTGGTGTTCTTCAAAGAGGAAGACCTAAACAACGACGGCGTGATGACATCACACAAGACCTTCATGATATAGGATGTCATCTGGTGATGGAACGAGATGATTCGAAACTGATTACACAAATGGCAAAATTCCTCCATATGGTGACAGATCAGTCAAATCAGGAACATTTCTTCTGTGCTCCTAGGAATGAAGTTCTTTAGTAAGATTTGAGTTGTTAATGAGTTTAATAGCTCTTCACTGTACAGAATCAAGCCACTTTAAACTACCAAAATAAACTCCACTGCGAGATGTGAGAACAATATTCCATTGACGTATAAATGATTTATATATTAAAAGAAGTTGCTCGCTATTAAAAAACTTACGAAATTGCCCTAAAAATCCTAGTTTTTGAACAGCATTCTTAGCCAGATTCAAATTATTAGCCAGATATAAGAATTAAACTTCATATTATTTTTATTTTCAACTTCTAGAAGTCTGACAGACCCTTTCTCTACAAGATCTTTGGGAGCAACTTTTAATGAAAAAGGATTAGGTGTCGTTATTCTATAAAAATGACAAACCTTTGATTTACGTATATTTATATCCCACATTCCTTCGCAGATTATCCGGCATGGAGGGATCATTTCCTCCGCATGGAGGGATCAGTTTTTATTGTTTTTTTATTTTTTTTTATTTTTGATCTACGGGTGTGACAACCCCGCGTACCCTGCTATTGACATACGAGTTAACGTGAGATATCACATACCACAGGCAATAGCAGTGAGATGTCAATAGCGAAGGTGACATCTTAGAGGTGGTGGCGATGAACTGTATTGAGTCAACGGTAGCACCTTCAATCTTAGCTGTGAAATAATCTTTGATGATGAAACGCTATTGTTTCCTTGAAGAAACGAGCCTTCATATAACTATGTGTGGGCTTTGATCTTCAAGAAGGACAGTGCGTCACAGGACCAAGGAATATGCAACCGGCTGGACTATTGGTAACTACATTTTTATTTTGTTTCAGCAAATTTTTGTAAAAATTTGTTATTTACTTTTTAATTTACTTTTATTTTCTCTATTCTATCATAAAATATTAGCCTATGTCCTATTTTGTCAGTGATAGGATTTTTTGTTTAGTTATCCATTCTTTAACAAAAAATATAAAAAAAGAGAAAGATTTACGTCCATCAACACCTTTGAAGTTTGAACGTATGTTGTTGTGGGACTTTGGTCTTAAAACGTTTTTATATGTTATTGTGACACATATTGTAATTCCTACTACACAACACATTTTATAAAAAAAAAATATTGAATTGTTTTAAGATCAGTGTTAAGGGCATCTATCAATTTCGATATACAGTAAGGGCACTAAGGGCGCTAACGCTAAATTAGCGTTTAGTTTAACTTGTTTTATATGTTTATCCTAGGATCCCGGTATATATGTAATTAATTTTAGCCCGTCATCCCGGGAAAGAAAATTTAAGATATTTAGAGATAGAATACCCAGGTTAGAAATACCAAGGCTTATTGAATGGGACAAGCTTGGAAAACTAAGAAATGATTATCAAGGCATGGCCAAGTCTTAGTCTGATACACTATGTCATACTAAGCCAATGGTTAAAATAAATAAATAAGTTTATCATTTAGTTTTGGGCCAAGCTTGGTCCAATGTTGAAACAAATTTTTTGTAATCATTATATAATTTCAGCGTTTTTATGTTTTTAATATCAATGTATAGAAGGCCTTCATCAGTGCAATGATGGTCTGTAACCAACAAATTTACAATATTCCATTACAATACCCGGGTAAGAAAAGGCTAAGTGGCCTAAGACCTGCACCACAGCTTTTGGGAGCTGGGCCAAGTGTGGACTGATGTCCTTGGGCCAAGTCTGGCAAACCAGGCTTAGACCAAGACAAATAATAATGGTACGTGGTTATCATTTAAGGTTAAAACAACATTCAACCAAGTTTATTGTAAAGCTTGTCCCAACATTGTTCGACCTTAAAACAAGCTTGTCTCAATGTAAAAACAATCCTGTCTGCTTACCTGGGTATCTTTGAATAACTCTAGATATAAAGGTGAAGAAATCTAATCAAATGTTTGGAAAATAAAACCAAAAAATGTCTGTGATATGCAAAAACTTTAATAATGAGGCCAGTCATCCTGTGTGAAGAAGCTTCGTAGAAAAGAAAAACGCAGATATAGGACGAAAAATATATTGAGGATGCAGTGTTCTACCTGTATCTACTTAGTTAGGGAAGATTATGCTTATACATCCTAAGCGTCGCATACCAAAAAAAATACTGTAAAGATATGTTACAATCCAACTGCAGATCGTAGCTCAGGAAAACAAACATTAGATTTACTATAGGGGAAATGGGAAAGCGAAGGTTCATCGAGTCAAAACATCTATAGAATACGTTTCTTGAGATATATAAAGCTGAAAACTTCAACTTTGATACGTTATACACACGATCAAGATGTAACAATAAAATATTTGGCACCATTGATAACCTACCGTTATCAGATAACCTACCTACCTACCGATAACCTACAAAACAACAAAAACTTTTGCCGGCCAAAAACCCAATTGTGGGCAAGGAACGAACTTAAACTAGGTAATCAGAAGAAATTATGAAAAAATGCTCTGATACCAGGAATAATGCCACAGACATAAAGTTGGTCTAAGGAATTAGTTGAATTCTTCAGTCAAAAGATAGAAGGAATGGGTTAATCTTGAATGAGAATCTTTGGAATATAGCTTGTGTTCTTACTGCACATTAAGACGCCTTACAAATACATAGGTGCATAGGTAGAGTTAAAACTGTAAATTTTATCAATTGGAGATCAACAACTTTGATCAACAAATGCCGATATCAACTAGGAATGAATTTTACTGATCGAAATTATCAACATACATTGAACCTTTTCAATATCCTAAAGATCCTAAACATAAACTTCGTTGTTGTTGTAGCGACGAAATGTGGTGCTATTCTTTCATTCTTTATAAATGTGGTGCTATTTCTTGTGTTGTACTTCACTTGAGTAGCAATTATCATAACAAGAAACCGACAAGTTGACGGTAACAAAGTAGTTTTCGATCTCGATAAAAAGAAGGGTGTAGATATCGGGCTGTTTATTCACAGTTTACCTATTTGTTTTTGATTTCCCTGTGAAACAGGGTTTGTTCCAATATATGATAAAACGCAACCAAAACAAATATGAACGCTTTTTAACTAGGGCTGTATACTAAACGACGGCTTATTTTTTTCATAAAAATCTAATTCGAAATATCAAATATGATTTATATTTAATTTAGGTTTTATTTATAAATCTGATCAAACATTTAAATTTATATAATTAAAAATATTAATATCGTACATGACTTTTCTGACTTATTTAATATGGCGGCAAATAAGTCACGAATCAAATATATCGTCGTTTGGAATGCAGCCTTAGTAATTAAATTTTGAATTTTCGGTTTTATTGATTTTTTTTTGTTTATAAATACAAATATATATTACAATTAAACATACATTTTAAGAAATATAATTGTAAGTCAAACAAATAAAAAAATCGAAAGTTGTTATACATTTAACATAATTTCAAAAGTAAAACGATTTAAATTTGATAATACATTTCAAAAAAAAATATATGTGAACTGTACGAAGCCAAAATCGCTTAGTTTTTCTTTTGTTTTCTTTTAAGATAAAAATGTTTATTATGATCAAAAAATTGAATAACAAAATGAAAAATATAAAACATAACCTTAAAAATATTTGAAAATAGAAAAAAGCCTAACGAAATTATTTAGAATTTTGTGAATTATTTTTTTTTATTTGTTTAATTCATTTTCATTTATCAAAATGATGCGAATTTGTGCATTAAATTTACAATTAATAAATTTTTATAAAAAATAAAAATATGTTTATTTAAATATTTAGAGATTTCTTTGCTTATTTTATATTTAATTTGCCCAATAAATTCGCAGTATTGGTCTCAGCGGCTTCTTTAGTTTTGCTTGCTGCATCTTGAACTGCATCAACGGCTTCAGTTTTGGCTTTTGCCGCACTATCTGCTGTCTGAAAATAAACAAAATATTATATTTAAGTTTTTAGAAAAATTTTCAAATCATAAACACGTACATTTTCAGCTCTTTTAACTATGTCATCAAAAGCTTGCCCCGTAGCTTTAACGCCGGCGTTAATTTTTTCATTTGTTGCTTTTTTCCCTTGTTCTAGAGTTGCAGCAGCTTGATCTTTGGTTTGCGCAATTTTATCACTGGCTTGATTAACAACATTTTCTGCTTTCGCTGCTCCCTCTTCGGCTAAATTTTTAGCGCTTTTTGCAGTATCTGTCGCAAACTTCTCCGTTTCGGCTTTTGTTTTCGATAGACTATCACATACTTTTTGAACTTGTTCGTCTGCAGCTGTTGCTTTTTCAGCCGCTACTGTTTCGGCATCCTTCTTTTTACTACTGAACAGGTTTGCGGTTTTATCGCCAAAACTTTTGAGTGATGCTAGAAAATAATTAAAAAAAAAATTGTTATATTTTCCATTGACGTCAATTTATAAATTTTTTAAAAAATATTTTATTTTTCTTAGATGAAAACGTTGTTTAAATTGATTTCTTTAGTTTTGTGTATTCTAAACTGAAACTAAATTAAACAATATATTGACCATGAAAATTTTAATGTTGAAGAAATTCTATGTTTTATCTTCAAATTTGAAATTTCATTTTTAGAAACCTTGAATTAATCCATAAAAGATGTAGAACAAATGATAAATCAAAATCCAGCAGCTGCTCCATCATGTTTATTTATGTTTTCATGCATCATGTAAAAATTATAATAGGATTTTATTGCTGAGATATTTATTGAACTAGTTTATTCTCGAACAAAAGTATTGCAAAAATTTTGAGAGAATAAAATTTATGCAATAAGGAAGCAATACAATACTTTATCCATTTGACAAAAAACATATGTTTATTTGATTTAATTTCGAAGAGTTAAGCAACACTACATATTCTTTTGATATAATTTTAGATCAGAGCATGTAGATTCATTTTAAATTTTTTATAAGTACTATGTTCATATACAAACAAACAAATTGCAACAATATACAAACAAACAATTGCGCAACACAATAAAATTTTCATTAGTCGTGGATGTAAGAAAGTACACAATAATGCATACTATTATTATTTTAAAAATACACAAATAAAGTTCGTTTTAATACCGTAAAATGGATAAAACAGAATTATTATTGTTTTGCGATTTAAAATAAAAAAGAAAATTCAATTCTATCACGTTCTTCTGTATCAGTAACAATTAACATCACAAGTATTCTAAGAAAATTGCAGAATTGGGTCATTAGTGTATCATGCATCGTTCTACTTTACTTACAAAGTTGATCTTTTCGATTTTAACGTTGAAGTAATCTGTATCAACGATCAATACATATTTGTAATTTATTTCAGCATTGACGATCATTAAAATGAATAAAAATTAGTTACTCCCACGCAATAATTAATTCTTTTGTATTCGAAAAATGTATCTAAGTAATATGTTCACGTCTCGTCGTTTTGATTTGTTAATTATTCGTTTAATACTAAAGGTTATGAAACATATTCTGCCTAGAATTCTTATATACATATACCAATGTTATTATCATTAAGATTGTATACACAGATAAGATTGCGAATTCAGATGTTTATGAGGTTTCAAAAATATATTTTGGATTGATCGTAGGAGAACGAGGTTTTATAATATATTTTTATTAGCCAATTTAAAAATTGGTTAGAAAAGTTGGTTACTTATTAAGAAGATATTTATAGTATTGGCAATAGGAAGAAATAAAACTTGTTTTGAATTCTGAATTGAATTCTTGAATTCAACTGTGTGAAATGTTTTCTAAAATCGACATCGATAGTTCTATAGTCGAGCGTTTCGAAACGTTTTGAACTATCGAGTGAACTTTTGTAGAGCATCATGCGCTAAGACTGACACTTGACACCAATTCAAACATTTTGATTTTGAACAATGTTTAAAGCGCTCCCAATTCCCTTTCACTTCACTTTCGGTTTGAGTATTAAAGAAAACATTTCGCTCTCCGAAATACGAATTACAAGAGCGATAACACCGTTTTTTCGAGGGTTATTATTCGTTGCGTCGAGTGTGACGTGCTCACAATTCACAAATCGAAAAATTCAAAATTTATATTCTATTTTATCGTGGTTTCGTTGAAATATTATTTCATAGCAGCAAAAAATTTATTTTTTAGTAAAAATAATTTCTCACTAGCGAGAAAAAATGCAATTTACACGGTCGGCTAAATTTTGAAGAAAATAAGTTCATCGTAGAAAAATTATGGTAATCATTCAAAATCAAATTGATATTTTCCACTTATATGAAAATTGAATTTGCCTAGAGGTCTATTTTCCTGTGAAAGTAGCAATTTGTGAAAGCCTTATGAAAGATTTGCTTATGAAGCATTTGAATGCTTATGGAGAGCACTGTATTTTTATTTATCGGAGTTGTAACGACCAGCTAGACATGTGAGGATGAGACAACTGTGGTCTCCAATAAGCCAACAGCTGAACATTTTTAATACCTATGGGCTTATAACCCATAGAAATAACAATTGATTTAATTAAGTCTTCAAGTGAAACTCAACCAAAATATTTATTGAATTGTTAAAATTAATACAAAAGACACTCCAGGACAGCCTACCCTCCTATATGGAAAGTCAATTACCAAAAAAAAAGTTGATGACAAAACTCAGGAGATTTGATGATATGTAATACATTTTAGTATGTGTACGTTCTAAACATTATAATTATTTCATTAATGACATAATTAATATGAAAACTATTAATAAAATCTAACCCGTAAGGTATAAGAAAACCATTTGTATAGTTGCTTCTTTTTCTAAAAACATCACTAATAAAAACCAAACTGTTACTTTAATACTTTTGATTCGTTTAAAACTACTGAATGCAGCCAAAACCAAATACCATTAGGTAGCGATCTTACATCCACACAATTTGTACATGGTAAAATACAATTTGTGTCTGTCAATTTTAAAATTTGTTCAATTTGTGGGTGCTGTCGTTTCAGCCGGGCAAACCAGTTCAACCTCCATATAATGCCAGAAGTTAATTATTGCAGTTGGTACCGTAACAAAATTTACAAGTTTGTGAGCAGTATTCGCCGTTCTTCTTGCAACCACAAGCTGCCCACACACAGTTTGACATCCATATATTATTGCATCCATAATACTTTACAGCGCAGGTGTCTCTGTCATTCGTGTGCGATGCAAGCCGCCATCAATTCCAGTCCCAACTAGTTGGATTTGATGTTGCGATTCTGTCTTGATGTGATTCTGTTAATAATCCTATCCAACAGTGCCCTTAATAGTAAAGTTTTTTATTTATTCTCGAAAACGGTTAGCAACACAAACTATAATAACTTTTTTTTCGTTGATTTGGTGGGTTGTATATATTTATTTTCAAAAACATATTACATCAAGCTCTCATCTGATTTATTATTTTTTTTAGTTGTAAAGTTCTTTCTGAACGAATCTGCAACATATCCGCTCTATTCAAAGTATCAAAAACATTTTTTTTCCGCGATTAAAAAACAATGACGTAGTGACACATCAGTAAATGCATTAGCAAACAGAATTTGTTTTTTTTTGCATTAACATATTTTTTTAAAACTTTCCGTTGATAACGATTTTTTTATCTATAGTCTCGCTGCTCCTTTATAGCTTTAAAAAGAGAGTCTTCTCACACGGCTACAAACCTTAGCAACTCAAGTACCCAGTAGGTATGGATTTTGCAAACAATTTCGTAAAATCACAAAATCTTTTGAGTAGCAAAATCTTTTGAGATTATGGACGAATAATCTAATCAATATATCTCAAACCAACAACAACCTACTCAATTCACATAACCACATATCTGAAAGACAACAACCTTCACGGTTTTCATGTGATAACCATCAAAGTCAAGAGGTGTTATTAAAAGAAAAATGAGTTTGCATTTCGTTCGTTCTCACCCTAATTGATACCTGATAAGTTTGAGAAAGACTATTATTCCTCGTTTCAGTGATTCTAACCTTGGTGGTTATTTTGTAGCATTATCTCACTAGGTGAGATAAATAGTGAGATAAAAAAATTATGTTTAAATGATTTCTTTTATCTAATATAATCGATCAAAGACAAATATTTTATCTCACTTTTTATCTCACCTAGTGAGATAACGCTACAAAATAACCACCCTTGTGAGGAATACAAAACGGACAATTGGGAGACGAACACAAAAATACCACGAGCTGTTCGGAGATCACTTGATATGGAATCGATAAATGGTCGGCTTACCTCGCACTTTGAAGAATATAAGCTCATCAAAATATTGCGTAAAAACATGTCGACTGCTCTACAAGATATAACATTGACTTATCACTTCCGAAGTATAGCTTCCAAGCTAAGGTTTGCGAAAAATATGAAACACTATATGGTCACGAAACTATAGCAATAAACATCATGATAATTTCCCTAGGAGAGTATTATATGTTTGGAATATCATAACATATGTTTAGACATAACATATGTTTATACATAACATATGTTTAGAATATCCTACTCCAGTTAGGTTGGATAAATTTAATGATCTTCATGTAGGCAACCAAGTAGAAGAATCTGGAACAGTGCGAGAACTTGGTATTGTATCAGCGGGTTTTTTAAGACAGCATGATCCCAATCCTATGATTATATGCTTGAACTGCAAGGATCTGGGTGGGACACAGATATCAAGATTATCATCACGATATTTGGTATATATTCTGTTATGGTTGTGGGAAATCTGGGTTCCGCAAGCCAACATATTAAGATTGTATGCATAATATGATGTGAATCTATCAACATGACGTAACTCAATATGGGGGAAATTCGTCCGGCGACTCAAAACTGCAAATCCAAAATATTGTTTCACAGATCAAACAAAGAGCCAACCTGCTACAAATGTTAGACATTATATCACATAAAAATGTTTTAGAGAAAGATCCTAAGACGGATGAGTTACTGAAGAATTTTGTTTCCAAAGATTACCCTACACCAATTTCAATTGTCACTAGGTGTCGAGATTGAGTCTTCAGGTTAACATTTCATTTGCCAGCCAAACTAAATTAATAAAGTTCTGTATCGTACCATCTTTGGAAGGTGAGTTGTTTAAGGATCAAGTTTTGATCAGTGCGCCACACGTCAACGCCACATGTCAACACACCTTTTATTTCGGATTTTATTTCAGTAATTGAAGTTGACGTTACTAACAGGCATGACCTATTGCCTTCTCAAACTAATCAATTTTTGTCGATTATAAATACATTTCCTTTATACGATGTTCAGGGTCTTGGAAAATGAGTGTTCATGAGCATGAAATAAATAATGGGACTGCAAAACCGATTAAACAGCAGCATTATCCTAAATCACCAGAAATTCAAGCCGAGGAAATTGACCAAATATTAGCTCTTAATGCCATGGAAGTTAGTCAAAGTCCTTGGAGTTATCCAATTATTATGGTGCGTAGGGCTGAGGCGTTATATTGTCCTCATATAATATTGTTTATTTTAAATTACTTTTGAGCACTTAATAAAAGAACAAAAACTTGCGATTAAAAAAACTTCTTTTATTGAATTCAAAATTATTTTTATACAAAATATTTTATTTTGATTTATATATTTTGAGTTGCTCGACCGAGTGCAAAACTAGAAGTGAAATATGTATTTTTCATATGACAATAATTAATTATAATTTAACTCGACTTCCGCTGAATTAACTTAGTATTGTCGTTGTCGTTGTTGTTATTTGTTTTTGTTTAGTATTACCGCTACATACACTCCCCCACCAGATTTAAAATTATAAATTTTAGATCGATTTAGATCAATTTTAGATCAAAACGTACACTTTTGGTTGTTTTTTGTAGTTTTCTGTCTGCCGACAAGATGCTGTACGCTGGTTTTATTCTGTCAATGGAAATCGTCGTGTTCTTCCCGTGAATGTCCACGATGAAAAATTTACGCAGTTTGCGTATAACTGTAAACGGCCCTTCGTAAGGTGCACTAAGGGGTCCTTTTACTTTGTCCACTCGAACAAAAACGTGTGTACAGTTGTTAAGATCTTTAGGGATGAAAATGTCGGTCTGATTAGATTGCCTTGGAGAAATAGGAATTAGTGTTTGCATATTATTTCGCAATTTCTTAATAAACTCAGACGTGTCAGAAGTGTTGGCTGGAGGAGAGTCGACAAAGAATTCGCCGGGGACTTTTAAAGTTTGACCATACACTAGTTCTGCAGGTGTGCAGTTGAGGTCTTCCTTGAAAGAGGTTCTTATGCCAAGTAATACTATTGGGAGTTCTGTGCTCCAATGAACGGTATTGCATCGTGCTTTCAACGATGCTTTAAGTTGACGATGGAAGCGTTCGACAAGACCGTTTGCTTTTGGATTGTAAGCAGTTGTGCGGATTCGATGAGATCCTAGAAGCTTAGTGAGCTCGGTGAACAGATTGGATTCGAATTGTCCGCCACGATCTGTCGTTATAACCGAAGGAATACCAAATCTAGAAATGTATTCCTGTAAAAGTGTTGATGCTATGGTACTTGCTGTCATGTCCTTTAATGGATATGCTTCTGGCCAACGTGTGAAGCGGTCTACTGTAGTCAAAATGTAGCTATATCCATTTGATTGTGGTAGTGGTCCAACGATGTCGATGTGGATATGTTCAAATCTGCAATTCGGTAATTCAAATTTACCAATTGGAGATTTTGTGTGCCTGTGGATTTTTGATCGTTGACACGATTCACAAGATTTAGCCCATATCCCTGTGTCAACATTCATTCGTGGCCAAAAATACTTCGAAGTAATTAATTTTCGCGTTGCACGTATGCCAGGATGTGATAAACCATGCAAGTTATCGAAAATCGTTTTTCTGATGCTGTGTGGGACGTATGGTCGATTATAACCAGAAGACGTCTCGCACCAGATTTTGTCGTTGCTGCCTGATGATTGTATAAACCTAAGTTTAATTTTTGATGATCTTGACGGTTTGTCAGGATCAATCAATTTCTTAAGTTCATCGTCCTCCTGTTGCAATTTCGGTAGATCTTTCAGGTTGAAAGTAGAAGTGTAGATTTCTGTTGAAGATTCTTCACCAGAACGTGATAAACAATCACTGACGACGTTGTCTTTGCCTTTGATGTGTCGTATGTCTGTAGTGAATTGTGCGATGAAATCTAGGTGACGTAGTTGTCGTGGACTTCTTAAAGTTTTAGATGAAATTGCTGTGATCAGAGGCTTGTGATCAGTATAGACAGAGAAATTTTGTCCTTCGACAAAATAGCGAAAATGTTTGATTGCGAGATAGATTGCTAGTAGCTCTCTATCAAACGCAGAATATTTTGCTTCAGTAGGAGTGAGTTTCCTGGAGAAAAATGCAAGTGGCTCCCAGCATCCATTGTTGTACTGTTGTAGTACAGCTCCGACTGCAGTGTTCGAAGCGTCTGATGTTATGTTGAACTGTGTGTTGTCCAACGGATGTGCTAAAAGAGTAGCGGCGGCAAGAGATTCTTTAACCTTCTGGAAAGACTCGTTACAGTCTTCTGGCCAAGAAAAATTGGATTTGTTCTTGCCTTTTTTAATCAATGATGCCAAATGCCCGTGAATAGGCGCTAACAATTCGGCTAAACGTGGTATAAAGCGGTGATAATAATTCACCATACCTACGAATTGCTGTATTTGGCGGATTGATGTTGGAGCTTGGAAGTTGGAGATGGCAGTAACTCTATCTTTCGATGGGAGTATGCCGTTTTCCGAAATAGAGTGGCTCAAAAAATCAAGTGATTTTTGGCCGAAGATGCATTTTGAAGCTTTTATATTTATGCCGTATTCAATTAGGCGAGTGAAAAGTTTCTCCAAGTGCAGAAGATGTTCTGCTTCGGAGCGGCTAGCTATGAGGATATCATCTATATAGACGAAGACGAAATCCAGTTCCTTTGTAACTTCATTGATGAAGCGCTGGAATGTCTGTGCCGAGTTTCGTAAACCGTAAGGCATACGAGTGAACTCGAACAATCCAAAAGGTGTAGTTATAGCTGTTTTATGGATATCCTCATCTGCCATAGGTATCTGGTGATAAGCTCTTACCAGATCTATTTTGGAAAAAATTTTGCATCCTGCTAGTTTCAAGGAAAAACTTTGTATGTTTGGGATGGGATATCTATCCGGAACAGTAGCAGCATTAAGCTGTCTGTAGTCTCCACAAGGTCGCCAGTCCTTGTCCTTTTTCTGAACCATGTGCAACGGAGAGGAGACTGGAGAATTAGAAGGACGACAAATACCTAGTTCCACCATATGTTCAAATTCGGTCTTTGCAGCTTTGAGTTTCGTCGGGTCCAAGCGTCTTGGATTAATGGATGGAAGTCTTCCATTAGTCACAATGTAATGTTTTACATTGTGCTTAATTGGGAGGCCATAGTTTGGTGCCTCGGTAAGTGACGAAAACTTTTTCAGGAGTGTGCCGAATTGATTGTCGACGCTGAAATGTTTGGGTGTAGGCGTATTACAATTAGTTATAATTGCATTCACATGAAGAGATGTCTTCGAATCAATTAACTTCCTATTTTTCAGATCGACCAAAATGTCATACTTCGAGAGGAAATCAGCACCTATTATAGGCCTGTTAACATCTGCCAGTATGAAAGTGTGTGTGAATGTACGCCGAAGTCCGATGTTCAGTTTTAACAGCTTAGTACCATATGTGGGGATTGCTGTACCGTTAGCAGCAGTTAGCGTTTGAATGGGATCTTTATTGCCGTGTGGAAATGTAGAATGGGGTAGTACTGAGACTTCAGCACCACTATCGATTAAAAACTGTAATAAGTTTTCATCGTCCCTAACAAATAGACGGCGTGAATTGTAGATCCCACTGTTAGCCGTAGTAACAGCGGGACTTAGTAGTTTCCCGAGTCCTTAGATTGCGAAGTTGTTGCATCTTGATTTTTGTAATTGCACGGTTGCGAACATTTACGTGCTTTATTGCCAAAGTTTCGGTGATAGTAGCACAGATCTCGTGATCTAGAAGAAGATCGATGACGAGATCTGGAAGAGCGTCTAAAATTATTATAATTCGCTCTTGAAGTGGATGGACGACTTCTGTAGCCTATGTCTTGACGTGACAATCGGTTACAGAGATCATCAAAACGTTTATTCATCTGTTGTTTGAGTCGAGACTCGAGATTAGCAAGGTCGTAATCCCTATCACTTGGCGTTGCCTTGCTGTGGGATGTTGACTGCGAAGTTGCAGCAATAGATGAAGACGTGGGTTGAGCAACTTCCCAGATTTTGTCGGCTATAGGACGGATCTCAGAAATATCCTTGTCTGCCCAGGGAGCCACAGAAGATCTTAAAAGAGTTGGCAAGCGCTTAAGCCAAAGCTGTTTAAGAAGGTCATTGTTGACTAATGATGAATCGCCGGCTTCTGATTCGAGCTTGCGATAAAATTCTGATGGAGTATTGTCTCCCATTTCTTGAAGACCAGACAAAATTCTATCCAAGCGCTTGCCTGCACTAATAGAGTGTCGCTCTAAAAGTGCCTTTTTGAGGAAATCATATTGATTTTGTGCTGTGGCGGATGCTTTAATAATGTCCATGATGTTAACCACAACATCTTGCGGCAGAGCAGTGAGTACTGCATTAAATTTGTTGACATCTTTGTTTATTTTGTTGCTTTTGAAAGTGGTTTCCGCAATAAGAAACCAGGCTTCAACCTGGTCGTGCCAAAACGTTGGTAATTTTATTTTGTTCATATTGAAAATTTCTTTATTGGAACTACCCGCGGTAGCAGAACTACCCTCTTTATTATCATCTTTTTCATCTGATGATGACATTTTGATAGTAACAAACAACAAAACAAGCAAACTTATAAAATCACCAGAAAAGTAAAACAAAATTTGTTTGGTTGATTTTTCGTTTTAATTGCAGAAAACAAATTTAAAGGCGGTACCGATTGTAGTAAAAAAAAATGTAAAAACACCGATTGATAAAGACAAAAATGAATGTTGCAAATAATATCAATATTTAGAGAGTATATGTATGTGCGTCACTAGGCCAAACAAACACAATAACCTTAACACCAGAATTTTTGAACTGCTATTATTTATTTTTACAAAAGTAAAATTTTATTTCAATATATGTATTTAGTTAATTTCACGGTAGCCGTTACAATTTTGAAATGTAAAATTATTAAATAAATTCGATGGATTTTACCTAAAATTATTAGAAAAATTATTTTCCTTTTAAATGTAAATTTCTTTAAATGAAAGATGTTGATAATTTGTTTAACAAAAAAAAATAATTTTAATATTCAATGATGATTTATGATGTCTATAATATCTATTTACTTTTTTTATTAATTAAAATGTTATAAATAAAAAATAATACATAAAAGAAATTTAATTATTATATTCCTAACTGATTGTCGAGCAACTGTTTTATTTTATTTCAATTTTAAGATTTAATTTTAATTATTTTTTTATAATCAGTAAATTATGAGTAGAATAGAAAAAAATGAATGTACATATTATATAATGATATAAGCATTGATTTTTGTAATTGACTAACCGTTTTATTTATTTGTTCGTTCGCTGGTTAGGTTGATTGAAGATAATAATGATGATGATTCGTTGCGTGCTATATGCGCACGATTGTTGTGGCTTCTCGTCCGAAGCTCCCGCGTTGGGCTGTATTTGCCAGATTTTTTGTTATATGTTATAGGTAATTGCCTTAATTTTGGTCGAACGTTTACACAATTATTATTAATATTTTGTTTTCCGTTACGTGTTTTTTTTACATGAAAATATTTTTTTCTGATAACTTTTATATAATAATATGAAAAATTTTTTTGTTCTAATGACACAGTTAAAATTATTTGCCAAATTTTAAATAATTTTTGTTTGCACTAATTTGTAAAACTTTCACTCGCGGATATATTAGTTTTTATTTTTTTAATGCGTATATATTGTGCGTACTGCGTACCACGAGGTTGTAGTTTTTTTGTTTACCGTACCGGCGTGCTAAACGGGGTCACCACGTGAGGCGTTATATTGTCCTCATATAATATTGTTTATTTTAAATTACTTTTGAGCACTTAATAAAAGAACAAAAACTTGCGATTAAAAAAACTTCTTTTATTGAATTCAAAATTATTTTTATACAAAATATTTTATTTTGATTTATATATTTTGAGTTGCTCGACCGAGTGCAAAACTAGAAGTGAAATATGTATTTTTCATATGACAATAATTAATTATAATTTAACTCGACTTCCGCTGAATTAACTTAGTATTGTCGTTGTCGTTGTTGTTATTTGTTTTTGTTTAGTATTACCGCTACAGGGCAAACGGTAAGACACGTCGGTGCCTTGATTCTTGGTAGCTTAACTTAGTAACAGTTAAAGACGCATATCCACTTCGACATATAGAAGGTTTATTGAGCCGCCTACAAGATATAAAATACGTTTTGAAATTAGATCTGACAGACGAGTTTTGGCAGGTACCATCAGCTAAAAAACCGCCTTCACGGAAGGCCGCTGTACCATTTTCGAGTAATGCCTTTTGGGTTGTGCATCTCTGCACATGTCGTCTGATGCACAAAGTCATATCACATGAATATCATCATAAAATCTTTGGGTAGCTTGACAATTTGCTTATTTGCTGGCCTCCTCAGAAATCTGTTCATCCATTATGTATCGGTAAAACCTTTTTCATTTCAAATGTAGGAAATAGTTTTCAAAACATTTAGAAATAGATAAGTTCCATACTTTCGAAATCCAGAAATAAGTTATTCAGTTATTCAGCAGCTCTGAAAAGTCAAATTTAAATTTGACTTGATGGCATATCAATACTGATTGCGTTTTTTATAATGTCGTCAGTGCGTAGCATTAAATCGCATAAATCAAACTTAAAGAATATATACAATACCTTAAAGAATATGTACAATATCTCTGGCGAGTGATGCAGAAAGAAATACACCATTAGCAGTACGAACAATTGTATTTCTTTAAGACTTGTCAATCACATCTGCTAGCTATGAACATCACTTAGATCTTCTGTTTAAAGCCACATATTCGATGCAAATCATCAAGTTTACAACTTGAGAAATAAGAACCAGCAAACACAATAATAGTTTACGAAATCGCTGTATTCCATATTTCGTAAAACTCGAGGAATATTGTTGATTATATGTGATCAGATTTTTATTTTCTACAGGCGCCCGCACTTGTTTTAAAAACAAAACCATGCGGGCTTTAGATTTGTTTTTTGCCCTTGCTCTTAAGATAAGATAAAACTTTTTGTGAGTTTTGTGAGCAATATATCTTTTTCTTTTGGTTAATTTTACTTAAAATTTGTAAGGAAATAAGTGCGTTTGATATGACTTAAAAAGTAACTGAGTTTACTGAAAAAACAACAAAAATTCCATAGAGTTTTGACCTTTGCATCAGATAATCCAGTTGCCTCAGTCAAATCGAACGCGGCTTATATTTTTTGACGGTTTTAATGAAAAAAAATCGTGTATTATCCTAAATTAATTGAAACGTGTATAAATAGATGGAAATAAAATATATTAAAAATTAATTAATTAATAACAATAATAATCGAAAAAAACTAATCAAATTGTATTGTTATATTTTTTTTTTAAATAAACTTGCTGACCGAGTAATTACATAAATAATTATTTGACTTCATAATTAAATTCATTAACAATAAATTAAAAAATTTTCATTAATTAATTATATAAAAATAATATATTACAAAAACATGAAATTATTATCTAAAATTATTACTGAATCAATCATACAAATTTCTAAAATGTTTATTATTAAACAACGACACAGGACAAAAACTAATCAAAATAAAGCAAAACAAACAAAAATGTGTATAACGGATAGCTAGAAAAACTTGGTTTTATTCCTCTTTTTTTTCGAGCGAAATAAAATAAAACAATACAAAATCGCACAAAACAATAGGCACAAAAATTTATTTTTAAATTAAAATAAACGTCTAGGCACGAAGAATTAAAGAAAAAAGTATATCTTTTTCAGTGCGGCCTTATATTTTTATTCATTATATTTTGGTAGACAAAAACTTTTTGATGGCAAAATACAATAAAAATTGGAAAAATGTTCGTTATCGATCAGTATAGAAGATTCTTCGCAAATTATTCTAGCTGATCTCCACCACTATCCGACTTATTCAAAAAAAACCATATACGAAATACATTTGATCTTCTCCAATTCAAAAAACCATTTGAGCAACTCGATAGTAATCGTCTTTTTTACGCGAAAAATTTATTTTACAATCGTTTTTATTGATCATGCAAAACATTAAACAAAAGAATGTTTTTTTCATAAATTTATCACTCTGATACTCCTCAGTGGAACCTGGTTGTTACAGAGCATTTCAAACTAGTTTGAATAAGCGAGTATAAAATTTTCCTTTCTGAACTTGCTGCTGATCAAAAATCATTACCGCTGATTTAAGATGCAAGATTACGGAAAATGGAAAAGCATGGTCCTTAACCATTTCTCATGATACATCCTGTTCGCACCTTACTACCGAAACTTAACAACTGAGTTCATAGTATGATTTTCGGAACTTTAAGTGTTTTGAGGAACCTAAGTCTATTGTTTCTTCTCTTGATAATGAACCAACCTTTGCCTCTCTGAAACTAAAAGAGTCATTGGTAAAATATGTTTGCCACATATATACACAAATTAACTCTTTTTCATGCAAGGCGTTCGCGCGAGTGAACCAATCATTATTTTGAGCTATTCGCTCTTAGTATTCGGTTATTACATTGTATTGTATGGGTTCATGTGAAAACTTTCTAGATCTGCTCAATTTCAAAACACCATTTCCAACTAGTTCCAAACTAGTCCCTAAATATTCAGCCAAGCTGTCACCTACATTTATTACATGTAAGGTTACCGACGATTTAGGGAAAGTATCTGGAGTATATCATGTCAAAGACATTAAAACGCGTGTTTCTTTAGTTTTGATGGTATGTCAACCTTACAGCTCCCATCAATAGCGATACAAATTTTAAAACAATATTTGAAAGAAAATGATAATCTGGAAAAATAAAGAACGCGTATTGAAGCGAAAACTTCTTTAGCCGCGTTGTGCAATTTTGTATGGAGTAAAATTTATATGTTCGCGAAATCATTTTTAAGAGAACAAAATATTTTTAAATATGAAATACATCTATTATTTCTTAGCGTTTCACATTGCGATGTGGATATCGCGGTCGACTGAGGTTCTATATAGGTCGTGAGTTCAATTCCTGGTCTGGTACACTTTTTATTTTTTTTTTATTTTTATTAAATACCATTAAAATTATTTTTTTTTATTCATGAATTCATAAAAATCAAAAAAATAATTTTTACGAATTTTAAAAAATTGAACTATAATGCAGTTTTATAAAGTTATATTGCTACTGTCTTATGCATTCGAGTCATCATGCTAAATAAATATTGAATATATATAAAATTGAAAGTATGTCTGTTTGTCCTTTATTTTTTTTTTTTTTTTTTTTTTTTTTATTCAAAGTTAGGCATGTTTAGTGTTAATTATAATAAATTATAAATTAACGTCTCTGAATATCCGAAGATACCATGCCAACTAGGGATAAGAATGGAATGCAAATTAAGATTCTCTGAGAAATTTATGAACGTTAACTTTAAAGCCTTGAGGATTAAATTCATCAGGGAAAACCCAGGAAGGTAAGGCATTCCAAAGATGAGAGACTCTGTTGAAAAAGTCACGTTGAAAGGCTACAGTTCTACACCTAATTATTTGAACTGTAAAGGGATGCGCTGCTACGTTTGCTCTGGTGTGACGCGAAAGGTTTGCTGATTTAGGTAAAATCGATTTGATCTCTTCAGAAGCTCGTTCATCCATAATATATTTATAAAATATAGTCAAATCAGCAACATTTCTT